>CM042990.1:3607052-4280623 GCA_023678885.1 Pogostemon cablin
TGTAATTTCATCCTTATGTTTTAGGATATGTTTTACTCTTAGGATTTAGGGTTTAAGATATAATAGTTATTTAAGTATAATAAATTTAAAAATAAAAAAATAAAAACAACATTAATGAATGAGGAGAAATTAATTAAGAATGGTGGAAACCACAAATTCCACCTAGGTTACACTCGTAAAAAAATTATATCCCTATTAATTAAAATGTATACCTTTTAAAACAAAATGTTATCTCTATACAACTTGTGCACCCGGGATACAAGAAACTGATTCTTTTGACTTTTATTAAAACCTATAATCAATACACTAAGTGCACCCTAAAATCACTCATAAAACATTTATTTCTAAAAATGAAATAACATTTCAATCTAAAGTCCTAAAAGAAGTAAATAATTTTAATATATTCACCCTGTCCGCCAGTAAGAGCGTCATTTTCTTTTTTGCGTGTATTACTCTATTAATAATGTGTGTGAATCTCATATGTTTAAAGAAAAAACACTTTGGGACGAACGCCAAAACGACAAAGCGAGACTCTTGCTGGCGAACGGAGGGAGTAATTTTTTTTAAACACAACATATTTTATCTTACTTTATTTAGTGCATACTCTCTCCGTCTCACATTAAATTTAATACTTTTCATTATATGGTGTCCTGAGTATTTATGCATAGTAAATACTTCATCCGTCCCGCGTTAAGATTTACGTTTTTCATTTTGAATTGTCTCAAGTTAAGGTTTACGTTTAATTTTTTATCAAATTGGGCCTACACAAAATAATTAATTATGTCATGTAGGACCACACACAATACTAATACAACTGCCCATTTTACATTAAATATTATTTATTTCACCTCATTACATATTAAAATATTATATTTCTTAATCTACATATAAAAAATAAACATCTTTTACGTTTTCCATTTTGAATTGTCTCAAGTTAAGGTTTACGTTTAATTTTTTATCAAATTGGGCCTACACAAAATAATTAATTATGTCATATAGGACCACACACAATACTAATACAACTGCCCATTTTATATTAAATATTATTTATTTCACCTCATTACATATTAAAATATTATATTTCTTAATCTACATATAAAAAATAAACATCTTTCACCTCACTACACATTAAAATATTATATCTCTTACGTTTAAAAAACAAAAATAAATGTTAACGCGGGAGGATAAAGTATACATTATGCATCTTAATTATTTTTTACACTTTATTATCATTTCCAACAGCTTTATCACTTTTTTTCTCATTAAATTATCAACTTACCCAATACTTTTTTGTACATTGATGTTTAAAAAACAATAGTACTTCTTAATTTACGTACCTATACAAATAAACATAAATAATGGAGAAAGTAATAAAAGTGTGAAGATTTTGTGGGATTACACATTATAATTAATAATAATAATGAAATAAATAAAGAATTAATTACTCTCAACTACACCACACAGAGAGTTATTACTGGCAGAGCAAATTTATTACTATAAGATACAAAAATTTGAAATAATATACCCAATATAACCCTAATATTAATTAAATATTTAAAATTAGATTTTATTTGTTATTGATGAAATCAGCTTCTATTTTCACGCCAATTAATTTATCTCATCCCCTTTCTCTCTAACTTTTCTATTTAATAAATTATCAATTTTTTCTCACACAAAATCTGCGTCTGCAACCCAACCCATTCCTATGGTGCTGTGTCTGCAACTCAACCCGTGTCCTGTCTGCAACACATCGTGCCATCACCAAGGAGAATTGAGATTGAGATCTACTGCCAATTTGATTGAGATTGAGATCTGCTGCCAATTTGTTGTCGCCGCGTAATCTCTTTGAGCGATCTCTTTCGCATCGCTAAAAGAACTATGTGATTGATTTATGAAGTTCATTTGGAATTTTTCCTCACAATGAAGAATCATCCAGAATTGTGGGATTGATTTATGAAGTTCATTTGGAATTTTTCCCTCACAATGAAGAATCATCCAGAATTGTTGAAGAAAAGCTGAAGAGAAGCTGCTACTCTAACTGGAGTTAAAAGCCACAAGAATTCCATATACAAGCTTTTGTATAGTTGTTTGTAAAGATTCAAAATAATACATTAGTTGTGAAATAATGTAACTATGTGCAAACACATTTAATAAATTATGCAGAAATATACATTAATTATGCTGTGCTGGTTGGATGGTGTTATCCAACTATAATTGTGTCATGTACGTAATTATAATTTTAATAAACAATAATATAATTTATAGTTATTAATCTCATATTACATTTGTTTTTTCTTATAAGAAAGTGAAATCTCATGATTGAATCGTGCAATAATGTAATTGTATAATTATATTGGGTTGTGCAATAATATAAGGGTTGTGAAAAAATTTGGAAAATAAAAAAAATATAAAAAAATCTGGATAATTAAAAAACTATATTTTGAAATGTACATAGATTGTGCATATTCTGATATTGGGAAAAAATTTGGAAAATAATCTGGAAAATAAAAAAAACTACATTTTGAAATGTTGCGTAAAAAGGATAAAAGGGTATATTTGAGATTGTGTCATGTAATTTGGTATCTCATAGTATTTATTTTAGAATAACTCACCTAAAAATAATAATAGGGTATAATTTACATATATAAGTAAGTATCCCATAAGTAAAAAAATAACTATACGTATTAAAACAGTAACCCTTTTTTCAGCACTTTTTACGTAACTTACGTACGCTTTATGTGTTAATTAATCAATAAATTAATGTTAAAATATTTTTTTTACTATGATTTGAAGTTGAAGCTTCAGATAATGTCAACACTTCACCTGGTAATCATAAATTGATTATTATAAAATTTTAATTAATTAATTATTCGAGAGGAAATTACTAATTGTAATTCTGTAAATATCAAAGGAATTTGTCTTTAACAATATAACTATAACCTGTAAAATGCATGTAGTGGAGTTCATTTGGATTTTATTAGGAGTATTATTATTTTTTTTTAAATGAAAATATCGCTGTATAGTATTACTTAATTAAACTAAAAAAAAAATCTAAAAATAAAATAAAAATGAAAAATGACTGAAATTAATATAAAAATCAAAATTAAAAACTAAAATTCACATAAATCAATTAATAAATAAACATAAATTCTTAAAAAATGACTATACTTGTTTTGCACACGAAGGAAATTAACTACTGTACAAAGTATTAATCAATCAAATAGCATCACCAAAATCATATATTTACATAATTAGATAATAGTAACACTTTTAATACAGAAATATTCACATAAATCAATTAATTAATAAATTTTTAAAAAAAATTCTACAAAAATGACTATACTTGTTTCGCACACAAAGTGAAACTAGTGTACAATACATATATCATAGTGTATATTAGGTGCACCCGGCGGATGTACTTGCACCCATATATGTATAACTTTTTATTCTATTTTGTATACATGTTATTTTCTTTTGTATGCATGTTTTGTAATAATTGTATATTTTTTTTCACACTAAGTTTTTCATTAAAAAAATCATCATTCATATGTGTATAACTTTTTATTCAATAGTGTATACATGTATTTTAATAATTGTATATTTTTTTACACTCAAATTTTCATTAAAAAAATTAACAATTAAATTGTACACATTTTTACTCATAATTGTATATGATTTTGTTTATATTTGTATGTGGGTGCATACGAAGCTTCGTGCGCACTGCACACTATATTTAGCCATCATTAATACTTATTAACAAAATAGCATCAACAAATATCATATACTTACATAATTAGATAATAGTAACACTTTTTATACGAAGAAATTAATTATTATGATTAATTAATAACAAATCTGAAATAACAAATGTGAAATGAATATGACATACAAAACAGATCTTCTTTTCACAAATTAAGACATCCAAATTAGCATGCATACATCATCGGAAACCAGTGACCCCTCTCCTCATCATCATGTTTTTCCAACCCTTCTTTAATGCTTTCATTCTCTCTTTCTCTCTCCCCACAAATCATCATCTCTCTCTCATCACAACAACTACCAGTACGATATATATGTATAATGTATGTATAATGTGTATGTATATAGTCACATTTCCCTATTCTACTTCCACAGTATCAGTACCAATATCAAATCATCATAACTACTCATGATCTCCATCCCCCACCATAATTACACCACCTTCAACTTCACAACTGTTGTTTTTTCTCCTTCCTTCAATGGCGTAATTGGAATTTGACCTAGCTAATGATTTATTCATGTGCTACGGAGATTTATGCTGCCACCCTTTTTATTTTTCTGAATTTACTGCGGCAATTACACGCTCGAATTCAATCTGTGCCCATTTATTGTGTCTTACCACCCATTCCGATATTTTACGAAGTGGGTCATCTGCATTTAATCTTGTTTGCCCCTCCCTAGCCTTTGTTTGTTGAAGATTTGGTTACCCACCTGCGTTGCCGTTGGGGGGGGGGGGGGGGGGGGGTGGGGATGGAGTTCCTTGTTTTATTCTGCTTGTGAGGATTGATGTCTTTGTCGTGCTATGAGTTTTGTGCTTTAAATTCTCGCTCATAGACACTGTCGGTGTTGCAATTCTCTGGATTTTTTTTGGTGGGGGGGTTTAGGTTGTAACGCCGATGAACTACTCCTCGCCGCCGCCACCGCAACTCGCCGCCAGCTCAGCCCTTTGTAGTCAGATGCAGAATGATCATATGCTAGGCATGTCGCCGAGGCCTTCCCACCACATGAATCCTGTGTGTACATTTTTTTCATGCTCGTTTAGCTAATTATGCTCTGCTTTGTTCTTCTCTCTTTTTGTGCTCAATCTATGTTAAGAAATTTATGAATGTTTGAGTGAAATTCTGCTCTGCTATTGGCCAGAAATTTGCAAAATTTTGGGAATTGGGTGAAGGGGTTCTGATGTGACTGAAATAAGTTTGATTTTCTGACAATTGAATGCTTAGATTAGGCTAGTTTTGATGAAAGTTCATATGCTTCTTCCATTGACAAATTGAGTTTCTGTATTTTCAGCTTGAAGAGCTCTATAGTACATCCATTTGTAGTAAAATCTTGGAACACATAGATGTAGAGACCTATATCTATTTTCAGTGTTTTGATCCAATAAGAATTATTTAAGCATTTTTTGCTATAGATTTCCCCTTTACCATAGAATGGCTGCATACCTCTTTACTTCATTTGCAATCGATTAATTACTATTGGTTTTTGGATCTTTGAGGATACTGATGCAATGAATTGCTACGCTGGTTGCAGTCTTCAGTCGAACTGGTGAATGAAATTACTAGACTTGAGGTTGAAATATTACATTTGGAGCACTACCTTCTTTCTCTCTACCGCACAGCTTTTCAGCAGTATCTCCCTAGTAATCAGGGAAACCATGGAACACATGTACAACCAATGACTGGAATTCGTAGATGGCTTACATTAGATCAACCTCACAGAGAAAAACTTGAAAGGTTTAAAGAGTATTATGATGGAACACAAAGCTCCCCTACAAGTGCTTTAGCTGGTCCAAATGATATCTTTCAAATTGGTTATCCAAAGTCTTCATCTGGAAGGGTACATACCTGATCTTATGTAATGCTTAATGATTCTGGCATTTGTTTAGCATATCATTCTAAGATTAGTTATTTTCAAGAATGTTCTCCTTTTGTGAAGTTATTTATCTGATTAATAAAGTGAATGTTATGAAACATTGCAGGAGAAGAAGAGTGATTATTTTCAGCACCATAGTCTTGCTGATCATCTTGGAAATTCTCGTATGGTCGATGCCCTTAACTTTCCAGATAGGCTATCTGAAGACATTATAAGATGTATCTCATCCATTTACCGCAAATTGGGCAACCCCCCGCGAACTCACAAAGGCCATTCAGTTTCATCATCTTCGTCATTCTGCTCCTCAAGCACATTCTCTCCCAGAAATTTATCAGGTAGTTGGAGTCCTCAATGTAATGATGAAGGTACCGAGCAGTGTGATTCTGAAGGTCTGAAACAAGACAGTGGAGCATGCTCGGAAATGGTGGAAGTCTTGAAGATATGCTTGGATGACGAGAGTTACAGTTATGCTGCTACAATGCTTCAGAAATTCAGGTGTCTGAATTTATACTTAATACTGATAGTTATTCTGTTTAGACAAGACTAAATTGTTCTCTTATTGCATGGAATCTCTCTCCATACATCACATTAAAACATAACAAGAGCTAGTTGGACATAAGAGATATCTTATACATTTCTGTTCTTCAGTCTCTCATTATGATTTACCGTGTATCTGTAGTATCATTTCCTTTTGAATATGCAATTATTAATTTCGTCAACTAATTTCATTTTGCAGGACACTAGTTAAGAGCCTTGAGATTGTTAACCTGAAGACCATGAATCGTGAACAGAAGCTTGCGTTTTGGATTAATATTCACAATGCATTGGTGATGCATGTACGTCTCCAAGGCGTTTCTTAGCTTAAACTTAAATTGTGCAATATTTTTTGACGGAGGCATCTCTTTATAATTGAATTCCTTGTGCAAACCATAACTAGTAGGAAAAAAACAAGTTTTATAAATTCATTTCTCTATTGGTGCTGAATAATTTTGAATCTGATTTCCCACTGGGATGCATAAGTATGTACTGAAATTCATAATGACCTTTGTTGTATCACATATTCACATCCCATGTTCAATTTTCTGTTTGCAGGCTTATCTAGCATATGGCTTTCAAAATTATATCAAAAGCACTTCCATCATGAAGGTACGGAGCAAATTATTCTTGTTTCATTTTAATTTTGTAGTTTTTATCAGCACATCAGATTTTCTTAGTGCAAAATATTTTTACAGGCTTCGTATAATGTGGGTGGGCATAGCGTAAATGCTTACGACATACAGAGCTGCATTTTGGGAATCAAATCTCACTATTCTGCTCCGGTAAATTCAATCACTCCAATCTTTCTCGAGTTGAATGTATAATAAAGTGCACAATTACTGATGTGAATCCTGTTCATCACAGTTCTATATCTTTCTATAAAGGATTACTGTTTTGGTTAACTGAATCATCCCTATTAAATAATTGGCTTCTTTTCACATCTGCAATCTCACTGTTTTAACATGTGAAAATGCAAGGGAAATGGGAACAGAGTGTGAAACTTGTAGTCCACTTATTAAATACTTCTCTTGCATACTTTCCAATGGGGTTGTATTACACTGATGCATTATATTTTTTCCATGACACTGCTTGACATTGAGATGCCAATGTATCTATGCAAGCAATGATCTTAGTAAAATGATGACATATGTTTGTTAAGACTTTGAATTTCATACAAATCTGGCCTATCAGAAAAGGGTCTCAAGCTTTTTTTTGTCCCTTCCCCCATCCCTGAAATGTGCTTACTTTCCGAATTGAAAATGAATTTGGTTCGCCACCATAGTTTCTTGTTTTTAGTAACTAACACAGCATGTATGGCTCAAATGCAGTGGCTTCAAACTCTTCTATCTCCGGGGAAGAAGTTTAAAGCTGGAACTACTACACATGCTTATTCTATTGAATACCCTGAACCACTTGTTCATTTTGCACTTTGCTCAGGAGCTTACTGTGACCCTGCGGTATATTATCTCTCAACTCACATTGATCTCGTCTCTCTCTCTATGTTTCTAAATTGTGCATTCTTGCGTTGCATGCGATTGCAGGTAAAAGTTTATAGTGCAAAGAGTATATTTCAGGATCTGAATATAGCTAAGGAAGAGTTCATACAAGCTAGAGTCTATATTCACAAGCAAACGAAGATTTACCTCCCAAAAATCTTACAACACTATGCCAAGGATATGTCACTTGGCATGCCAGCACTTCTAAAAGTTGTAAGTGAATGCTTACCCGTCATTCAACAGAAAGCAATCAGAAAATTTGGAAAAGGCCGACCGGAAAAGTACATACATTGGTCAGAGCAGACTTCATCCTTTCGATATTTAATCCATAAAGAAACAACTGAAATGAGGTGAGATGGTCTCGACTGTTATTCGTATTTATAAGTAAACGCTTCGTTAGCTTTGTGTAATTATCATGCGGCTGAGTTTTATAGCTTCAGGCAAGCTTCTCCACACATTGTACAGAGAGATACTGCAAGAGCACAATGGATTTATTGGCTCTTGATTTTCAGAGCTGAAAAATCTATTTTGCTTGTGAGGTTTTCTGGATTTTTTTTAAAATTTATTTTTATTTTTTCTGGATTGTTAAATAATAGAGCTCTTGCATTGTAAGCTGTAACTTTTGCTTTAGTTGGTTTCTGGGCTTGTGATTTAAAGATCATTGATGATAATTAATATATTTATGAATGATTATATATCTACATTTATAAGAACACCAAGACGTGTTTCACTTGTTTGCAATCAATTTTAATTTTTAAATTTTGTACTGATTATAATAATTAAATATCATGCTACTCTTTATTTATTTTCATCCTTTTTATTTTTTCATCAAAGTTTTCACCTATTAAGAAAGTAAAATTATCATAACAATTACCCTGTCTCGGCATTTTATTAAAAAGAAAATAAAATAAATAAACACTTCTACTAAACACATTTAGCATGCTTTATTATTTATTATTATAAAATAAATTATAATGCCCCTTAAAAATTGTATAACACATTTTTAGCATGCTTTATTATTTATTTATTATAAAATAAATTATAATTATAATGCCCCTTAAAACTGTATAACTTTGCTAATAGACTATATAATTTTTTATTAATTGGTGTATAAGTATATTTTTATTAATAATTGGAGTATATGTTTTTAAATGGGACTTCAAATGATATATTTTGGCTACTTTTTAATCACCTTTTAAGAGTGATTAGGCTTTGAGACATCCCAAGAAATATAGTAGTCATTTTCGTGTAAGACTATACGAATGATAGTCTATATCCGGATTAACCATTATAATTAGAATGAATAATAATTATATCAAATTGACTCAATATAATTATAATGAATTTGAGAGTAAAAATTCAAATTAGCTCAATTTTATTATAATGGATTAGCATAAAAAATTCTAAAAGATATATATAATAAATTCTTAAAATAAATAATATCATTAAAAAAAAAACGACAACAACAACATTTGCCTAAATGTATGGACTAAAATGAGATATTTGATAAATATGGTGGTCTAATTGCAAATTCTAATTCCGAACTTCAGATTAAGAGAGTTTTTATGTTGACAGAAAAAATGGTAGAAAAAAGTCTCTTGTGAAAAGTGGAAGATTTAGATCGGTGCTAAGACAGAAACTCCTCCGGCCAGCCACCGCCGCCGCCGCCGTCGCCGTCATGGTATAATCTCTGGTTCTATCTTTGCAATTCTCGCTGATTTCGTTGTCCGATTTTTTCTTTTAACTCTCTGATATGTATCTGCCGACGAATTTATCGATAAATTTGATATCTCTTCACTAACGTGAATCTGATTCATCAATCAGATCTCTCTCTGTGTATGTTCCAATTGCTGATTTTAGTTCTTTTGTATATTGCTTTCATGTGTTTCCCAGTGCTCATTTTATTTCTTCGTCTGCTTCATTTGTTGATGCGACCGGGGTGAAATTGCTCCATCGCTATTATCTATTTTTTGTCTCACGAATTTGAAAGAAACCGTTCCAATTTTCCTCGACTAGTTGATCAAACAAATAGAGAATTACTAATTTCCATCTTTTAGCATCGTACTAGCTAACTGTGAACATATGTATCCTCCAACCATGGTAGCTCTAAATCAAAATTTGTGCGATAAGAATACTATGGCGATCAGTTGGGGTGGTGGCATCAGGCATGTTTTGTGCAAGGAGGAACCTAGTTAGATAATTTTTTATAGTATGCTGTGTCTCCATATCTTAGTTGTATTTTAGTTTTATTAAACCATTCTGTTCTAATAAGTTCTTTTGATTTTTGTCAATGGTAATCTTTTATTCATAAAGTTCAGACTTCATTTCTCTCTATACTTCTTTGTAGTTTCTGCTTCGTTTACAATTGATAAGCAACTAAAGTTTCTAATTTTGTTTCAGATTCATTTTGTTCTTCTCATTAGTAGACAAGGAAAAGTAAGGTTAACAAAATGGTACTCCCCATATAGTCAAAAGGAAAGGACAAAGGTATGAGTGTTTAAATTAATTTTTGCCTAGGAAGAAGCAATTTGCATTCCATTGGCTATTCCTGTTCTTTTTCTTTTATATATGTGACAATTTGATGAAGGTTATTCGAGAGCTTAGTGGTATGATTCTCACTCGAGCCCCTAAGCTGTGTAATTTTGTGGAATGGAGGGGATTCAAAGTTGTTTACAAAAGGTAGTATGATCTCATATTTTGCTTAAATCTTTCACTTGTCTCTTTTCTGTTGGCAACATATTTACTTCTTTCCTCCAATGGCATGCATAATTAATTCTTTGGGATCTTTTTTGTCATTCTGCAGGTATGCAAGTCTCTATTTCTGTATGTGTATAGACCAGGAGGATAACGAATTGGAGATCCTTGAAATTATCCACCACTTTGTTGAGATACTAGACCGCTACTTCGGAAGTGTGAGGCCTGAGATTGAAACTATAAATTACTTTATTTATTTAAAGTCGCTCTGTAATATGGAGTAATATGTATGCATTTTGTTACAGGTTTGTGAACTGGATTTGATCTTTAATTTCCATAAGGTATGTTTTATCTTTGGCTGCAAGTATTTCTTAAACATTTGTTTTTTATCTGTCCAAAGTGCATTGATCATGGTAAAAGTGAGAGCTCTATCTATGTTTTGAGGCCGTTTAATGAATTTATTACCCTGAGATGGTTGAACTGGATTAGTGGATCATAGGGAACATTTTGTGACCCTTTCAACCTCTTATTGTGTAATATCTGGGTGACGTGGCAAATTTTGTGCAATGTCTATCATTAGCAGCAATTTGGAATTCCTGCTTCGTCTTCAACACACCATATGGATCTCGATATTTGTTTTCTTTTCGCAATAAAGGCAACATCTATTATCTCATACGTGATGTGAATCTGTTTTTCTACTAAAACTCGTTTTAGTACTGACTCAATTTCAAACTAATAAAAGGCATGCATGCTTCCTTGTGCCAATTTCACTATTATACGTTGTGTTTATGTTCTTTTAGTTAGGATGGTTATTTAGGTTCCTGAAGTCTGTTTAATGAGACTGTATAAATTATTAGGCACCATTAATAGATTTATCGTGAGATTGATCTCTACAGTTGATCATGTGAAAAACTTTATTGTGAACTACTTATTATTGAGATTTTTGGTCTAGTTTACAAAATTTCCAAGCCTAGTTTAAGTTATGTGGGGGGAAGGAATGGAGACTCAGTCCTGTTGGATGTCCCTATCCGGCCAGTAGAACTGCTTATTTGGAGGTGCAAATAATATGGTTGTGAATTGTGATAGTGTGATCTGTCATTGCATGCACTATTTTTACTGTAGAATTCTAAAGTTAAGATAGAGGCAAACAGTAGAAGGCTTTTTATGTATGGTTTGTGCAGAACAACGTATCAACTTAATGTAATCACATGATTTTGGTAGACAAAAATACACTTGAAATCATTCCTTTTTGTTTGTAGTTTCACCTTTCTATTTGGCTTGATAGTTGAATCATTGCAAACCAGATCTATCTGGTCAGCTTTTCAATATTTTAGTTCTTGTGTAGGATCATGAGCTTTTAACCTTTTTGGAATTAGGATATACCAAGTCCATTTTCTGTATCCTTCTGCACGCTATGACTGAGTTTGATTTTGCAGACGTGAATATCAACTTGATTAACTAATTAGTTTGAAATTGCACTCTATTAATGTTTGAGAAAATGCTGCCTTAACAAAGAATTGGTTTTTGGAATATTTATTACGATAATCAACCAGTAGATAATTCTTGAAGCCACATAGTTAAACATACATTTTAAAATTATTGATAACATTATTGTTTTATTTTCTTGAATGGTTTTTAAATCTTCAAGAATGTGGGTATCTGAAACGGAATGCATCAAATAGCTCAATAGGGACAAAAAAACGAAGAGGTTGCAGTTATAGTTTGACAGATTATGGTTGCCGCTATTTCAGTTTTAATGAAGCCAGTTTATGATATTTTCTTCATGCAATGTCAGGCATATTATATATTGGATGAAATTCTGATAGCTGGTGAGCTTCAAGAGTCAAGTAAAAAAACTATCGCACGTCTAATAGCTGCACAGGTACAATAACTAACAACGTTCTTTGGCCTCTTCACCTAAATTAGCAGCTGAATAAACAGCCAACTTTTCTTGTAGGATTCTCTGGTTGAGGCAGCCAAGGAACAAGCCAGTTCTTTAAGCAATATGATTGCTCAAGCAACAAAATAAGAATGTTGTGGTAATTGATCGGTCGGTGCATTTATTCGATACTAATTCAATTTCTTCACAAACTTCCTTATCGATCACCCTGATGGATACGTGTTTTCCCCCCTTTGTTTGTGTGCTAGGACCTGGACTTGTTTGAAGAAGGGTGGTGTTTTTAGTAGTAATTGTTGGTGCAATGTGTAGGTAGTGTTTTCCATGTGTTGATTATATTTCTTAGTATGGATTTGATCTTCCATGTGTGTAATGGGTTGAGTTTGCTTTTGCCATTTTATATCTTCAGTCCATATTGAATGCAAATTGGTAAAACCAACTAATTAGCAATTAAGGTACTTTTTTTTTTTAAACGAAATGTAGCTCAATTTTATTTTGAGTCTCAAATTATTCTTGTTTATTTATGCAATAATGTCTTATGCATTACGCTACACAAAAATTACTTATTATGCATATTACTTTCTTTCTTATAAACAATTTAAACAGATTCAGCACACTTGGAGATTCAAGGTGGGAAGGTTCAAATCGTTGATAAAATTTAAATATGTTTGGTGATTGGTCTCTCGATGAAGTTCCAAGGTCTACTTTTATTAATTTAATTGTAAAGAATAATATAAAATATATCCCATTCCTCTCACCGAATTTTTCTCATTTGTATAAAATTCTTCACACCTAAAAAAAGATTATTTTATTCAATAACATGATACTTTAAGTTCAAATTTAATACTCTTTTTACAAATACATGTCATTATTTTATAATTTTTCATTACTTATAAATATTATACTAATCTTTAAATCAACAAAGTTGATAAAATATTTCTTTAAAAACGTAAAGCCCGTAAGCATTATCTAGAGGAGTAATCAGTTTCAGTTATAAATATTTTACTACTCCTACTCCTACCCCATATAGTATGCCATACAACTTGTGAGAAAAAGGTCTACCACTATTTTCATATCTATATAACTAAATTTTTTTTATGGCAAATTAGCAAGTTTTTGTGGAACACTGGAATTTCTAATTTTGTAGTAATTAATAAAAGATTTATTAAAATAATTGAGATATTTTTGGTGGCCCAACCTGCATGATTCGTTGATTCAATCAAAATTTCTCCGGAAAATTGGAAGCAATATAATCACTGCTCTCTCAAATTTCTCAAGTTTTAAGCGGCGGCGCAAATGCAAGTGGCGCTCATATCACCGCCGCCCTCTTCCGCGGTTTTACCAGTCACCACTAGAGTAGGTTTCCTTGGTTTCAACTCCATAACACCGACGATCAAGAACCACCGGCAGCGCCTCCGGTTCTCTGTTAATTGTCGTAACATCGATATGGCGGCGGCGCCGTCGTCTGTTGGAACAGCTCCCAAGTGGGCTCAGAAGACTGTTACTCTTCCTGCACAGAGCCGAGGCTGCCATCTCGTCACCTCCAGGGTATCTCTTTCTCTAATTACTTTAGCTTACGCAAAAGGGGGTTTTCTTGTTGATTAAACTGAATTCCTGCGGTTTTCTTTGATCGAGTTCCTTTACGTTAATAGCTGCTTAGACAACAGAATCACTTTCCCCACTGAAAAATGAAAATATATGTTTCAATAATCCAAAAAAAAAAAACCCTGTTGTGGGCTATCTCTTAATTACTCCACATAACTAAGAAATTAACATAAAGTGTACTTATTCTACTAAGGTCTAATTAATGGTGTTACCCTAAAAGAGTTGGAATATTTTATGGTGTCATATTTTGTAGTATTCTTTTCTTGCCCATTGACACAAAATTTTAATTTTCTCCTTTGCTAATTTGCCCTTTTGATGCTACTAATGGTTCGCTACCTTCTGGCTTGTCTCAGATTTTGAAGGAAATTGGGCAGGATTTATCAGGGTTTAAGTGTGGCCTTGCTCATTTTTTCTGTAAGTGTTACTAAAACTTTTCAATTTCTGAAGCACAGGTTTCCAACTGTAATATTTTGTTTTATGATTTTTTTATTATTATTATTCTTTAAATTTTCTTCTTCTCTTTACTTGTTACCATTTGGATGCATGTGTACAACAGTGCAGCACACAAGTGCTTCATTGACTGTAAATGAAAACTATGATTCTGATGTAAGAGACGACACTGAGACCTTTTTGAACAAAGTTGTTCCGGAGGTAGGTTTTCTTTTGCCAAAGTATTACATGGTGGTAACATTAGCATATGATGTTCATGTGGTTAAGTACATTATCTCAGGGGAGGTCCGCACAGTGGAAGCATACTATGGAAGGTAGGTTCTCAATCCCCCACTTGTCATTTTGATTAGAAAATATATGATCGGAGGTCAAATTGTTCATTTTTCTCATATCTCTATGTCCTTTATAGAAGGGGGATGTGGTTTTTCTTTAATGTATAATGTACTAATTGACAATAGGATTTAGACACCATCAATATAATAGCGATGAGTCTTCCTGCTGAGGGATGGATGCAAGATTTTGTGTCATAGACGGTCTTACATTTGCATTGCCTTTCACATCTTTCCAAAAATATAAACTCATGGGACCTTTATGTGGCAGATTACGTTCATGTTATGCATATGTATCTTTATTATTTAATTAATCAGATATCATATGCTTGACTGCATGATTGTTGTATCATCCGTAATTTTTTTTGTGTGGGAGTTTTTGTGAACTTCATATGAAAATAATTAATTTATTTGCAGAAGCCATTTGTTATTTCTTGTAGAGCATTGAGAAAAATCACTCTTAACTGTTAAGCAATATCAAATTATTTTAACATTTATAGTTTTGCTGGTTTTTAATAGTTTTCTTTCCATAATGATCAGCACTGTCTCACTATTATAAAATCTTAAATGTCTAGCATAAACATGTGAATGAGTTCAAGATGTCTTGATTGTTCCCTTAGTAGTATGTTGGAATGAGTTTGACATCATCTTGATTGTATCAGGTCCTGATGACATGCCGGCACATATCAAGTCATCTATGTTTGGCTGCTCTCTCACGTACGATGTTAGAAATTATATTTAATTATTGTTGATTATGTTGGTAAAATTATAATTGTGCTTCCTTATGTCCTACACATTCAGGATCCCCATCACTGATGGAAAACTTAACATGGGAACTTGGCAGGTATTCTAAATTAATTGTCTCACACCATTCCTGCAGTTCCTAGGAACAAAAGTTCAACTGTTTCTCTTCAGCAGCTTAAGTTATTTTTTATTCTTTAAGTTATCAAGAGAAGAAATATTTAAGGCAAGATCAGCTAGGAATGATAATTAGGCAGGCTTAAGCTTTTGTTGAAGTTTAATGGTCTTTGATCTTTTTATTATATAATACTGCAATTTTGGATCACCATATTATCATTCTATAAATTCTCGCAAAATGCTCATTTAACATGGAACAGCTGAATTTCGTAGCTGTTTGGTTTTCAGTTTATGGTGGAATAGAATTTAATCGTATCAAGATTAGCCCACACATCTAGTCTGAAGTATTGGACATCTCGTATGCATTGGAAATAAAGCTCTTTGGTCTAGTAGAATGCATTTACTCTTCCCATCTTTCATGTGTTTAGGAGGGTAGACCACTTTGTTGATCTTTCACTCGTCAAATCAAGCCATCTCCACTTTCAAGTATCGAGTGCTCTTTAACAATTTTCATTTCATTGTTTTTAGGGAATATGGCTATGTGAACACCGTGATGCTGCCACTCCTCGAAGGATTGTGATCACGCTTAATGGGATATAAACTAATTGCTTGATGATTTAACTACTCGTTTTCCTTCTTTTAATAAATAAAGGCTAAATTTTCTGTAATGATATCCTTGTCATTTGACCTGTTAAAATACTTGACTTGTGGATGGTGGAAGATAATAGTTTGGTTTTACTGGACTCATTAATTTTTTTAAAAATGGGTTTCTCTTGATTTATTTATATTTACCTTATTCTTATTTGCCCTATGTGATAAAGTGCTAAAGGGGTAATAAATGAAAGCTTACTTATAGTGGTTGGGGGAGGAAACATGCTTCTTCTTAAAATTCCAAAAGTTCCAGATAATATGTATCTAAATGAATTGCCAACTCTGGAGATAATTACGTACAATTTTAGCAAATCACTTACAAAAAGTAAACTTCAAATTACTACTAAAATTTTGAGATAAACCCTACATGATTGGGATGTAATCTATATTTATTGTGAGAGCACAACAGGCAGAATTATGCGTCGTCATTGTGCTTTCGTCTCAAAAGAAAATTTTCAAAATCGTAGTCCAAAGGGGCATGGGATGAAAATTAGAAGAACCCAATATTACCTGCACATTGCATTATAGATAAAACAGAACCATCGTTTAGCACAAGAAAATCCAGAGATGGAAAAACCAAGATATCATTCTAGAACTCAAATTCAACAGTTTACTACAGTTTCTATGAGCTCATTCTTGGATAAATACATAAAAACCCATAACACTTTGAATAGTCAGCACAAAATTTATACATGTTCTATACACAACCATAATCATAATTGAAGAATGGTATACATACACTACTTGATCACTCGACCACAAAGTACATACCACTAGCCACGACACTTCAAATCTCAAACTTATAAGCATCTCTTTATTATGGTTGTTGTTTGTGGTCCTTGTGAGCACCAGGTGGTGCAGTTGGCATCGGAAAGAAGTTGAACTGTGCTCCAGCAAACTGTGGGGACTCCACGTACGGGCTCTGTAAAGTACAAATACTCCGTCACAAACATTTAACCGAGAGGTTTAAATTTTATTTGTCAAGGGCAAGTCAACAAGGTCCCAGAAGAGATGGTACATTTCAAGATTAAATTTCGGCAGAAATTTTTTTACCCTTTGGTCAGTGCTTTCTTTCACTTTACTAGTTGGGGTTTTGGCACGAAGCTATATACCTGGGTTGGAGATGCATTATAGGATCCCTCTTCAGTGTTTAAAGATCTTGTAGACGAGGTCGGATGGGCATTGCTATTACTTGTTTCACTTCCATTTAATTTGTGAGTTGGCTCACTTAGCATAGTGTCATGGTCATTTCCATTTACTGATTTCACCCTCTGAAAAACAAGAGAAATTTCAAGCTAAAACAATCCACACACAACAGAAACGTAGAACCATATACAGGGAGTATGTAGGGCATTCATTTTACCTGGAAAATTTTTCCCAGGGTTTTTAAACCTTTCGCACGCAATCGAAGCTCCTCTTTTTTTGCAGTGTTGTCTTGTAAAACCTGAAGACAGCAAAAATGTAATCAACTAAGATCATAGTGAAACATCAAAGCCAACAGTTTAAAAGTATCAACGCCTGGCTAACCATCTGACAAACACGGGAAAGGGTGGCTTCTATATCAGCCACATTGAGCTTCCAAAGGGAGTCGATCATTAATTTCTTGTGTGACTGCATGTATTCCTCAAGCTCTTCCTCTGTGTAATTTCCTTCAGCATTGAGTTGTTTTTTCATGTCTTCTTGCAGCTGAATTAAAGCAATTGCACCTGAGGGAACAAAGATATAACATTATTTAATGAATATAATAAGAAAAATCATGCAAACAATTTTGACATAAGCCATATAGATGTAGGTTCCATGTTTCCATTACAGTAAGGATATCACTTGGATAATTATGCATGACTAGTGGTCACCTTGTTGATCTAGAAAAAACTAACAAGTTAAAATAGAATCATAAAGAACCAGAAATTGTAGTGCAACTGCAAAACGATTCAGATAAGTAAATTTGAAAGAGGAAAAAAAAAAAATATATATATATATATATATATATATATATATATATATATATATATTCTAAGAACTAAGAAGAAGTATGCTGATAGGTTATTTTCAATGTGTTTCTTTTTCCAATGCTATCAATATGCAATGGTTTTTATAATTTGTGATACCTTCCTCAATGACTCTGCAGACTTTAGAAGAGAAAGGCGCTTATGTTTGATCTTTACATTCTCAAGTTCTTACTAATAATATTTTAAATCCTCAGTCATCATTACACAGTTCAATTGACTATTTATAAAAATTATAATAGCTCTTAAAAATCCTTAAAAATCTATTCCGCAATTGCTACTATAAAGCTTACAGAGGGTGAGTTTGATAACACACAAAGATAAGAAATAACAGGAAGTGATAATTTCTGAGCAAGATCATGCATAAGCAATGTCTCACAAAAATAGGGCAGAATCAAAACTAACCAGTTGCAGCTGTGACTTGGGATTTAATAAAGTGTCCTTTATTTCGGAACCACTCAGCAATAAATGGCACGCCCAAGTACATCACTTTCTTCCCAAGCTCTTTTGCTGACTGTCTTGCATATATATAGCCAATGGTACTCAGCATATCCACACCATATGCTGTTATAGAACTAAGTCAATAATGAAACAGAGTTCTACAATGCTGTAAACAAAGTGAAAGATAAACAATAATACAAAAATACAAATTGATCAGTTGCATATGTCAGAGCAATGAGTAATCCATATTGTGTTATCAACAGCAGTTCTACATCCATTTTCCAGAATATGTCCACCCAGTAAGATTTAAAACTTTAAGTAGTACAAAGGCTTCCACCGTTGCAGGCATCATGTTATGAACTTATCTAATATAATGCACAAATGCAGCTGTCTAAATGTTTAGAAGATAAGTCAAATCATTATTTATGTGTATTTTTTTAAAAGTTTATAATGGTTTTGAAAACCAATTGAATAGTGATAGTCTATGTTTTGCGTCTTTGGTAAGATAGGTTTTAACTTTATATCAAATCGATGTGTTAGAGGATGGGGATATGTGTAAGAGAGTGTAAATTATGTGAGAGAATAGATGAGAGGGGAGAGAGAAAGAGTAAAAATTGAGACAGAATGTATGGAAAGTGAGTGGATTGGAATTAATAGGGTTCGTAGGCATATATAGGGGTGATTTTTAAAACCCAATTTAGAGGGTTTCAAAAAATAAAACCGGTTTGGAAAACAGGAGACAAATATACCCTTTTGTGTTTTTTTTCTTTCCAAAGAGTGGTGGTGGTGATTTGTTGGGGGGGGGGGGGGGGGGGGGGGGTTTGTTGCTGCAGGGTGGGGACTGGAGAGAGGGTTTTCATGTATTACTTATAACAAGGTACAACAGAAGATATGCTCTACACGCTTCATAAACAAAAACTAAATTTAAAATTCATGCAGATGCAATCAAGGTGCAGGAACCAGAAAAGTATTATCAGGGACTGAACAACAAAAAGATGGGAAATCATGGAGAAGATTTTAAGAGATTTTTCAATTCCATGAATCATTTGATGATATTATAAACTGTAACTTTAGCACTGAGCTCTTAAAGAGACAGTATATGCTCTCTCAGGCAGTTGCTTCAAGGCTATCTCCATGTGATCCTGAGGATACCTAACTAGGGGCCAGCACAGCAGACTTAAAGAACACATGACTGAGGTCTTTTTTCCTAATTGCACCTATTTTTTCCCTTTTTAAGCCAAGGTAGAAGCATGTGGCACAAAATAGAGCTTGAACAACAAAAGCTACAAGAAAAGAAATGATGCTATCTAACCAGCATTGGAAAGCCTTGCCACTTCTGCCTCAGCATGGCGGATGAAGTCTTCTTTATTTCCTTGAACATACAGGTTGAGTCTACCTTTCAGTATACCAGCAAGTTTCTCCTCCCTTTCCCTTTGCATAGCCTAAAGTTACAAGTAGAAATGAACAACCTTGCCACAAAAAGGGAAGTTTTTTTTAAAAAAACCCAAATGGACCCATGGACAGCAAACCTATGTGAGGTGATGTTATAATTTATAATTCCAAATTTGAGAACACCAAATTCCTTTGTAGCATAGTAAGTGATTGTACTAAGTCTAGAAGGAAATACCACAACCCGAATCCATTATCTACCTTTTACACGAGCTCAGATAATATTTTACATACTAATGCCGTAATGCGACATACTTGATACCCCACATGTGATGATGTGAACAACCATATAATTCACATATATAATGTATCATAATGCACTGAAGTTTATAAATAAAAATCAGAAAATATAGCACTAAGCTCACTTAATCCAACTTGCTCTTGATCCACCCACCATAAACTTCAAAGTCTATTAATTAAATGGACACACAAAATGATATAAAAGGTAGTGTAAATACACAATAAAAAATGTATAGTATAAAAAATTTACCCGCATTTTCTCCTGCAACTTTTTGGTATCAAGCTCTTCTCCTTCTGAGAAAAGGTCCAAAGAAGCCATTGATGCCATGGCAAGCTGGCCAATGTACTCCTCAAAAAGCTCACTTCCAAAAAGCATGGCAAAGATAGCAGCAGGGTCGATTATTGAATCTCTGAAAGAAATTAACACCAAAGAAAAGCATTCTCAGAAATTGATGGCGACCTCATATCTTTAGAAGAAAATCTAACTATCATGCAAGATTTCAAAATAAACTGACGTTGAAATTCCTGATTTCCCATGAGCATCATAAGCTTGTCTTTGTGATGGATCACTCAGCACTTGATATGCTTCACCTAAAATCTAAGTTAAATTGCAAAAGAAGGGACTAACACTCAGTATTCAACAAATAAGTTTATTATAACAGAAAACAAGCGATGTGCAATTCAATGCTTCCTCATTAAGAAAGAGAAACAAAAGGAAACATGCTAAGAATTGGGGAAATTAGTGAAATCACCTGAAATTTTTGTGCTGCCGAAGGATCATTTGGGTTTTTGTCTGGATGAACTTGCCTAGCCTACAAACATCCCAATCCCACCCCAGTTATAAAATAAGAACAATCCTAAAATCAAATTTAATCAGACATAGAAGTGAAAACTATGATAGTAAACTCAAGACTTCCAAGCCATTGCAACAAAGAAAAATATCAAGAGCAAAAAGTACAGGAGCACATAGCAATCCAAAAAAGAAAGAAATCTTCGCAGCAGTAAAATCCGACAATCATGACACCTCGAATAGCCAAAAAAAAACCCTAACCCCTCAAATTTTGTCCAGCGCGAAGATTATACCTTAACATAATAAGCTTTCTTAATCTCCGCCTCGGTAGCGGTGGGGTTCACACCCAGAACATCGTAATATTCGGTCTCCTTCACCATCGCTGCTGTTCGAGTTCCAATTAACGATCAAGATCACGATCACGACACAAATTTCAGATTCGAATACTGCAACGTCAATGATAGAAACAAAAAGGCGGTCAAAAAAACCCTCGGTAGAAAAGGGCAATAAATCGAAAAATTAGATAAATTGAAGCCACAAATTCGACCATAGGATGATGAATTATTCGGAAACAGATCGCCATTACCTGTTCAACTAGCTTGGATTAAACTCAGTGCTATCTATCTCCACCTCCAATGCCGTTGACTACTGATATTTGCAAGGAAAATCGCTTTATGTTTTTTGGCCCTTGTAAAGCCTTTGTACGAATATTATTCATTATTGTGAGAAATTATGGAAAAATTTTCTGCATTATTGAGTACTGCAAATTATGTTACTAAATTAATTAAATTTCAGAATTTGTTTTAAAACGTTTTAATTTGAAATTAAATGTTACTTAATTACTCCTTTTATTTTTCTTTTCCTCGAGTTCAACGAGTTAGCAAGGGGTAAATTAAATTAAATTTATTTAACAGAATAGAGTAGATAATCTATTGCATCTAGGCGTGAAAAGTGGCATCTCTAGAAAATACTTTTTCAACAATAGAATAGACCGTTTGATTTCAAAATTTTGTTTTTAGAAGTTTGAACTATTATTATTAAAATAAAAAAATCGTTTACATTTATGCATGTGAAATGAGTTATGAGATGAATAAATTTATTATTAAAATATATTTGTAATGAATCTTATTTTAATATTTTAGAAATATTTTAATATATTGTACACCATTTAAATAAGAGTATATTTCAATACATTTCCCAAGCTTGTCTTATAAAAACATAGTCTTACAAGAGACCTTTTTAAAAGATAAAAAAACATTTCTAATACAAGAAACATTTTTAAAAGATAAAAAAACATTTCTAATAAAATTATTATTATTATTATTATTATTTTTTAGTATCAACATCAAAATTATAGGAATCACCAAATAGTTTTATTAATATGTTCATTTTAATCCATTTTCAACTAATAATTATACTTATTAATTAAAAAATAGTCTATACTACAACATATCGAAATGGACGTGAAGTCATCTGAAGTGCTGAACGACAAGAGAATTTTTTTTTTTTTTTAAAAAGAAATAATTATTTTTTTACAAAATATTAATGTCGACCTTGTATTTGTTGGTTAATTTCAAAGCTTGATAATGGACTTTATTAATCATTAATAGCATTAACAATGTGATTTAAGCCAAGTGACCGTTTAATCCAAATTGCAGTGTTAAACGAGTGCCTGTGAAATTGACACGTGTTACACGTCGTTTGCTCCTCCCTCCCATAAATGAGCACACGTGAATGACAGACTGTGAAAAGCGGGAGACAATGCCACGTTACGACATCGTATAAAGTGAGCATAGTGTGTCAATTCCCACATGGTTTTAAACTCTTCTCATTTAATCAAATCAAGATTAACTGAACTAGAATAACAAGTCACATTCATATGGTAATATAATATGCTATATAATTAATTTTCCTTCATCTATAAATCATCCAAGTCTACAATAATTAATAACAACTACAGCAGAGAATGAATAAGTTTTAGGGAGATTCAGCTTCACACACAAATAATAAATACATATAAGCAAATAAATTGGAAACTATAAAGAACAAACACTTATACCCCCAAACCCCCCCCCCCCCCCCCCCCCCCCCACCTGTCACGCTTCCAAACAAATTCTTCCTTCCCCTTCTTTTACCTCATTCAATTTACTAATGACCTGTGGTTATAATTATATGGATCATGCATGCTGAAACAAAATAAATGGAATGATGCTATAAGCTGCACAAGCTATATGATGCTGAAAGCCAAATTCAAGATGGCTAATCGATCGACTCACCAACCTCGTTTTCATTTAACCGAAGCTGTTCCGAATAAAAATGGTTACTGTTTTAGACCACCAAGCTCGGGATCCTTGACTGGAGCAGGATCCATTCTCTCGAGCAATCTGAATTCCTCTTCGGTCATGCTGTTCTTTGCATGGGGTATCGTTGTCTTGACGGGAGCCTGCTTTTCGATTTCCACTGCCCAACTATAAATTACCATGCCAACAACTGCAACAAGCATGCCCATGATGTTCTTGAAAGTCAATTCCGAATCAAACAGAAGCCATCCCAACATGAGAACGCATACTGTTTTCATATGGCCCAAAACTTGAAAGGAAACGGCTGAAAAACGTCCTATGCAGAGGTATTGACTCACATTGCAGAAAACGGCCAGAGAACAAGATAGGAGTATAAACAACTGCACAAGTTGATATTATTCAATCAGGTAATGACTACAATCATACATAATGATGTAAAATGTCGTTAATTTAGTTAACTTACAATTGCTCCAGTACTGAAATTGTAGTCGAAAATAAGGTTTTCAGAAAGATAGTAATCGATTATAGGACCCAGCACTAACAGAGAGCCAGCTTGAATGGGAGTTGTTTTACTTAGTAATTCGAAAGATCCAATAGAATATTTCTTCTGCAAGGACCCTATTGACTGCACCCAAAAAATATCATTCATTCAGCATCCATGAGCAAAAATATAGAAGAGAGAAACATTGAGTTTCTTATTTGTTCAAGCTTTTCTGGGTAAGGAGAGTCCGATCGGCAGGGGAAAAAAACATCCAAGCCGATGGTAGCAGCATTGATAAACAGCTTATAGTACCTTGATATAGAAGTGCTCAATAAACACTAATTCAGGTAATATGCAAGATAAATGCAGCTATGAAACTGATAGGCATAACTTAAATGCAAAACTGAAAACATGAAGCATACGGGAAATGAGAAAATGTAATATTTCAAGGATATTCTTAAGAAACCACCTTCAAACATTTAAATTCAGAAGTTGATAAATCAAATTTATAAATACATCATATATGATCATATTGATCACCGCACGGTTGTAGAAGAAGCAAAGATGGTAAAAGCAAAATATACAAAGCTAACCAGTTACCAATCCCAAAAGATTTATCAGAGACAGACTACCAAGAAATTTTAGACTGAACCCACATCTTTTCTTTCTATTACTATATAGATAAGTAGAACAATAATGTGTTAATCAAGAACAGGATACTCACAATTTGCTGTAAAGATGTTGCCAGAACAGCTACACAGGCACATATAAATCCTTTGGCATTCACTTTTACATCAGTGACAGTGCATACACCCACACCTATAACAACCACCACCACAGCCACTTTAACTTCCTTCGAATACTGCTTATTATGAAGGATCCATTCCATTACACAGACCACCGGAATCATGCTCAGTTTTGAGATCTGCAGAACAAATACATCAACCATAAGTGAAATCCAAACAGGATAAATTTACAGAAACGTTAATCAACCGAAACACATGAAAGGATATTTCAACAAATTTACTAACTTGAAGTTTTCAGTGTTGTAATTATTGTTTTATAATGGGAACCTAATGTGATTGTACCAACTTTACAGTCCTAGATAGTACTTGATAGACTAGTCTTAAAGGCTAATGAGATTTGGCATAGAAATCAGTGCTTTTAATTTTGTTTCAGTGATTTGCTCTTGAAAGAGATTTTAGTTCAAGAAAAAAGTATAAAATATAAATATAATCCCAATGCTGTACATTTATAAAAGAAAACCAGAGAGTCAAAAGATAAGATGCAAGAATTCATTTTATCATATTCCATCAATTTATAAGACTAGATTGGTCTTTTACAAAATCAGTTCACTGCTTCTCAAAACTTCATACTCCATCCTTTAAAGTGAACAATCCTAATATGGTAAAAGCACTTTAAACAACAACCTCATAATACACTTTAAGTTCAAAATTGTCATAATTTTTAACACAGTTTTTATACTATACACTTTATTTTTATTTTTTAATTAACATATATATGAACTGTTAATAAATCATACTTGGTAAAATCCAACTGAGTTAAGCATGAGGCTGAAGTTCATCCCCGTGATGGACATATTTGCCACTATTGAGAACCAAAGAAGTTCCCAAAAGGGGACATGCTTTGATGCCGATAATCCCGTAGCATTTGATATCATGCCAACAATTGCAGTGACAGCAAAATGAAAACCAGTCAATGTTGTGGCTGCAGAGAGCAAGACATTAAACAAATACAAAGGTTGTGATCAAAATTAAGACGAAAAAGTGAGATTAAACATAGATCATGGAGATTGATACAGAAACATTCTAGCCATAACTGTTAAAAGATTGACATGTAAGAAAAGATTCAGTGAACTTGCGCAACAAAACAAATCAGCAATTAGAAATATACCACCAGAAGCTTAAACACCATGAAAATAGAACTTCAAAAGATCACTCTCATTTAAAAGTGGAAAGGGAGCGAGCCATCTTTGGAAGAGGTCATAACACCCAAAACAAGTAAAGCCCACCAATTTTGAAAGTTCCATCTTATTCCTTCAAGGCTTCAACAAAATACACAATACTAGGGAGAAAGAAAAAAAAAAAAAACAGATTCAAGTTCAACACAAAGGAACTGCAAAAATAGGACAAATAAGCTTCAGAAAAAGATCTTTCCAGGAACAGAAGCTAACAAACAAGGTGAGATCCATTGAAATCAGCAATGCCAAAAATTCACTAAACACGTCTCAAAATCAGCACAGCTTGAAACAATTATTTCAAATTACTACATCACATCACAACACAATTCCATATTCAAAGACACAAAGCAAAGGATGAGGCGGCAGCAAGGATAATTCAAAAAAACAAGCACACACTAACCAAATTTGAAAGCATATCCATTGGAGGACATGAGTTGCTTATTCGCCATGATAATTCCGACAGAACTGACGACATTCATAGCCCAGGCACCCATATCGGACACTGCCGACACCGATTTCTTCTCCGCCTCCATAACTACCCCAGCTACCTCAACACAACGAATCAATTCAGAAGCGGCGAATCACAGCGATCGGAAACAAGAAAAATGCGCAGCGATTAACAGCGGTGCTGAATCATGAAGCAGATCTGAAGTAGAGATTGGCGAGGTTTCACGCTTTTTCACCTCCCTCGCTCCGCCCAAAAACTGGATTAATAAAAGACATTTCTCGTGCGGTGGCCTTGCCTATCGCGTCCAATAACGGCTCATTCCCTGCTTTTTCCACATCCTTTTCGATTACGGAATTTTCTTTTCATTAATTATTTTTCTATTTTTATTTATTTATTTGCCTTTTATTATTGTACCATTGATCTACTTATCGTATGCATAAGTGGAACCTAGTTGGTCTACTTATTGTTTTTGACGTTTTTTTATTTGGGTAATAATAGTCGGCCGGCTTATGTGGATATTAATTAGGAGTATTAATAAATAAATAAATACGTAAGCCATGTGATTGAATTTAAGGTCGTGATATTTGGTCTTAAAATTATTTTGATTGTGATGTCATAACAGGCTCTTTTCTTTGGATTAAGTTTAATATGACATAAAATCGATTTTATAAAGTAGCGAATTTTGAAATTTTGAAATAATCCCTCCATACCATATTTATATGAACAATTCCCTTTTTATTCATCACATAAATGTGTGAATTTCTTTCCCCACACATATAAAAATGATTTTTTTATTTGGCTATTACCGTCTCACAATAAAATCTTTTTATATGTATTAGTTATAATTTTTTTATTAAAAGTATTATTATTTTTCTTTTATGTTATTCATTTACATTTATATCATAAATTGTTCACGAAAGTTCTTCTTCTTTTTTCATAGTACTTGAGTACAAGGTATTCGAGATATAATATTTTATTTGAAGGATATTATTTTTTATTGAAATGATCAATTGATTTATGACAAGTGTTAATATTTAATTAAAATAATTAATTTTTTCCTAAAAAATTAAGGGTATATTCTTTTTTTTATTAAATAATATAACATTCTATAAACAAAAGTATAATATCGAAGTCATGTAAAATCTGGATGCACAGATCGAGTCCGTACACCCAGACGCACAAGGGATATTTCCTTAAAAAAATTCTTTGATTTAATATCCTCAAAAGTATATGATAAATTTTATTGTGCACTTACTTTCAATAAATATATGTATATATGCATTTATTTATTAATTAATTAAAGCATGTACAATTCCGTTTCCAAAAATGCATAAAACCTAAATTTCGTAAAGACGGACGAGGAGCACTTCTTCCACACACTAGGATGGAAAGGGAAATGAAAAAGATTACAGCAACCAATAAAAGAAATTTATTAGATCTTACATATACTTTACTTAAATGGTGACAATCGATATTCTCAGAATTTTTATTTTTAAAAAAAAAAATCAGTTATCAAATACAATGTCAGAGTTAAAGATCGTAGTTTCGAACAAGTAATTGAAATTATTCTAGATCCCCCTACTTTAAACAAAGGGTTTCACCGCTTAGTAACCAAAGATAATTGTTTATTATCAATTTTTTTTTGTGAGGTTTCTATTAGTTTTTTAATATTTCTCCATCCCACCACAAGGTGTGCATTTTGCAATTTTTGTACGTTCCAATATAAGATATGTATTTTTTTTTTTTAGTAAATGAAACTCACACGAAACAATTAATATAACTTCATGTGTCACCATGCTAATCCAATACATATTAACTATACATTAAAATATTATTTATCTCTCCTCATTTACACATTAATTAAATATTATATTCATTAATCTACGTTCAAAAAAGAAACGTCACCATTGTAATGGAATGGATAGAGTAATATTTATTATTCCCTCCATCCCTGATGATGGTTCACCTTTATTGTACCATGAAAATTAAGAAAAAATTACTTTTAACTAATTTTTGTTGACTTTTAAGGATAATGTGGTATTTTTAGGTAATAAATAAAGTGTAAAGTATGTTATATGTGGAAAGAAGGGATGATATTTTTTAAATTAATGTATACTTTGAGGTGTTAGATTAGAAATATATTTTCTTTTTTTTTGGTGAACCATTATGTTTGATGAACAAATGAGAAAAAAGTGAACGATCCTCTGGGACAAATGAGTATAAAACACCTACATTATTTAATTAAAGGGTAAATTACCAAAAACCCCCTCGAGGTTTGTCCAAATTACCAAATAAATCCCGTGGTTTGAAAAATTACCACTTACCCCCTTTAAAAAATATTTTTTTTAAAAAATAGTGAAATTTAAAAATATAATGTTAAATATATGGGTTTTGATGTCATTTCCATCCTTCTATATTTTAAGAAAAAGTGAATTTTTATCAATGTTCAAATAAAAAACAAGTTAAAGGGGGTAATTGGTAATTTTTCAAATCACGGGGTTTATTTGGTAGTTTGGACAAACCTCGAGGGGAGTTTTGATAATTTACCCTTAATTAAATTAATACAAGGATGCGAGAGATATTATCTCAATTCTCAAATTATATATCAATTTAAAAATTATCAATATTTGACAAAAACTTTTGTGCACCCGGGCGCACGGACCACATTCCGTGATCCTTTAGAATTTTGTGTTAAATTGTATATCCTTTACTATAAAGATGCGTACCCTTTATTTTCTAAAGAAAATTATTGTGTGTATCTGGACGCATGGACAACACTCCGTGCACCTTTAGAATTTTGTGTTAAATTATATACCCTTTAGTATACAAATGTGTACCTTTTATTTTCTAAAGAAAAAAATATTAATGAAAAGTGTATACCCTTTAGAATAAAAATGGTGTACCTTTTATTAATTAAAGTGTATACCATTTTAGACCAAAACAATGTACTATTACCCATAATACTAAATTTCTAAAGGCGCACGGAATATGTTTCATGCGCCCGGGCGCACGCAAGCCTCACTCATATTTTTAACGTTGTAACTTACTCCCTCTGTCCCCCCTTGAAAGATAGTCTTTTTTTTTTCATTTTAGGACATTCAAAGAGTCTCATTTTCTTTTTTACATACATTGGACCCACACACACTTAGTAATACAACTACCCACTACACATTAAATAATAATACTCATTAATCCACGTACCAAAAAGAAAAGACCCTTTTAGTGAGGGACGGAGAGAGTACTCTATAATTTAATAATTAAAAAAAATCACAAACTACCAAAAAAATCAATTTTCTTAGTATAAATGAAAAAAATAATGTACATACACGTGCGAACATGAGGGGTATTACGTTTATATTCCCCGTCTGGCCGTCTAATCAAAAGTATAAATTATGTTATTTTGATGTTTTCTCTAAAATTAATACTCCCTAATACATCCTCCGTTCCGGTTAAAGTGCACCATTTATTTTTTGCACGTAAATTAAAGAATAATATTATTTTATGTAAAGTGAATATGTGTATTAGAGAGATGTGATGGGTAGTGGTAGGCCATTGGTGGGCCCTTTTTACTAAAAGAGGAAAATTGTGCAATTTAGACGGGACGCCCAATATAGTAAAATGATATTTTTTGGGCGATACAGAGGGAATATATATACATTTTTTTATATATATACTCTCTCCGTCCCACGTTAACATTACTTTTTGAACGGAGATTAAGAGATATAATATTTTAATTTGTAATGAGGTGAGAGAAATAATATTTAATGTGAAGTGGATAGTTGTATTAGTGTTGTGTGTTGGCCCCATATGAAATAAATAATTGTTTTGTGTTGGCCCAATTTGATAAAAAAAAATATAAACATTAACTTGAGACAATAAAAATGAAAAGTAGGAAAGAGGGAGTATATATACTTAGAATAATAGTGACCCACACTAGCAACTTGTGAAATTTTATTGCATTAATGACGACGATATACTTCACACCCCAAAAAATTTCAGATCCTCTTTTCACTATAAAAGAGATGAATTTCTTGTCACTCTTCCTTGTAAATGGTGATTCAATATTGCCGTTAAGAGTGAGAATGAGAAAAAATGGGACAGATGATTCATTTCCATACCCCCGTGTCCGACGTACGACCCGAATGTCTAAATTCCACTCTTTGTTTTTCTTTTTTAATTTATTTTTTAATTTATAATTTTATACGATTTTGTTTTCTAATTCCAACATTATTTATATTGTCTTTTATTTTGATTTTCATTCCCTATACATTTTATTATATACTTTTTAATTATTTATTTCTTTTTATTTATTTATGTAATTAGTTGCTTTTAAATTAATTTGTCTATTTTTTAATCGAAATTAAAATATTATTTTTATTTTTATTCAGTTATTTATCTTTTAACTTATAAGTATACTATGTTAAGATTTTTTTTAAAAATATTATTACAATATTAAGCAATCACATCTGCCAAAAATTTTGGATCACCACTTTTTATATTAAATGAAAATAAAAGGAAATTGCATTATAAAATTATTGGGTTGAGTTTCATTTTCTTTATTATTTAAAGATAAATATAAAATAAATATGAGACGAAAAAGAAAGTAAATATACTTGACAATTTAGATCTTTAAATAATACTACCTCCGGTTACTTACAAGGTATTCATTTCACTATTTCTGGTGTTCGTTTCAAAGGTATCAATTTCCTCTATTTAGTAAAGAAAGTACACAATATGACTCATAATTTCTCTCTAATACAACTACCCACTTTACCTATAATAATAATATTCCTGCCCCCAGGGTGTAGCTCAAGTGGTAGAGGGGAGGGTGGAAATGTCTTCCAACTGAGCTTGGTTGCTGCAGGGTGGGGGTTCGAATCCTGTCTTTGGCATGAATTTGGCCATTTGCAAGCACAAGTTTAACAGACATGAATTTGGCCATTTGCAAGCACAAGTTTAACAGTGAGCCCTCTCTATAAGCCACTTGAGACACATACTGCGATTTACCTCTTCCACCAATCTCCAAGGCAGGGGAGGTGGGGGCCCATAATGGTGGGGTACACCATTTATAATAATAATACTCCTTAATCCATGTGCAAAAAGCAAATAAAGATTTTAGAATCCTGTCTTTGGCATGAATTTGGCCATTTGTAAGCACAAGTTTAACAGGCATGAATTTGGCCATTTGCAAGCACAAGTTTAACAGTGAGCCATCTCTATAAGTCACTTGAGACACATACTGCGATTTATCTCTTCCACCAATCTCCAAGGCAGGGGCGGTGGGGGCCCATAATGGTGGGGTACACCATTTATAATAATAATACTCCTTAATCCATGTGCAAAAAGCAAATAAAGATTTTAGAATCCTGTCTTTGGCATGAATTTGGCCATTTGCAAGCACAAGTTTAACAGGCATGAATTTGACCATTTGCAAGCACAAGTTTAACAGTGAGCCCTCTCTATAAGCCACTTGAGACACATACTGCGATTTACCTCTTCCACCAATCTCCAAGGCAGGGGCGGTGGGGGCCCATAATGGTGGGGTACACCATTTATAATAATAATACTCCTTAATCCATGTGCAAAAAGCAAATAAAGATTTTAGAATTGTCCACGTGCAAACAACAAACAGTTACCTTGTAAGTGGCCGGAGGGAGTAATATATTAAAGGAGAATTTTGTTTTAATATTTTTTATATTTTAAATGAGAGTTTTATTTTGATGAGGTGTCGCATGATCATTTTCAATTATTTTAACTACTCCATTTATTAATTTTTAATATAAATAAATACATATATTTATTTTAGGGAGGATTATTACTAGGTAAAAAAAACTCTTAATTACTATGAGATACAAACATACAAAAATATTACTATTAACTACAAAAATATATAGTGATATTCAAATATTACCCCTACAATGTGCTGCACATAAATGTTGTGTGCAGCAAAGTGTGTGTAGTAAAAAAAGTGTGTGCAACAAAATAGTGGGGTGGTCCGGCGGTGGCAGCGATCCAGTGGTAGTCCAGTGGTGGTCCGACGGTGGGTGGGGGTTTGAGTTTGTAGTTTAAAAGTGTATGAATTTAGTGTCATATTTGGTATTTTACTCTAATATTTTGCATGTGATAGTAATTATTTTAAATCAATGTATCTAATAGTAATTAGAGGTACAAAGTGTGTACCTAGTATTAATTTTTCTTTTATTTTAAAATTTGAATATGAATCAAATCAAAATTAATTATTAATTAAAATTAATGTAAATAAATAGATGTATTTATCCTTCTAAATTATATAAAAAAATGTTAATTGGATATACAAATTTATGATTTGAGATAGAGAATACTTCATAAACTTGCGTAAGACCATCCCATTGGCAACCCTTCCCACCTTCCCACAGGTAGTTCACAAACGACAAAGAGAAAAAAAAATTTATAAATATTGGAGCAACTGGTTGATTGAGGGGGTGTTCAGTCGACCCATGTGTCAACCCCTCAATCTGTCAACTACCAATCACTTGTCACAATTGATAGCTGTATACTTTTACAAATATAATTTAAATAATATTTAAATTAATTTTTTCTTTAAAAAAAACTATCAAAATTATTATTAGTATTCTATATAAAAAGTATAATATTGACATATTTTGAATTAATATTAAAATTTTTGTTTTTTTCTCTCAATCTCAAATTATATCTTCTCATTTCTAATATAATTATGAAATTAAATATTTTTAAAATATACTCACTCCGGCCACTTACAAGGCACTTGTTTGCTTTTTGCGCGTGGATTAAGGAGTATTATTATATGTAAAGTGAGTAGTTATATTAGAGGGAAGTGGTGGGACACATGATGTACTTTTTTACCAAAAAAGAGAAATAGATACATTTGAAGTGGACGCCCAAAATGATAAAATGGTTACCTTATAAGTGGCCGGAGGGAGTAATAATTTTAATTTTAATTATAATTATTAAAAAAATCATAATAATAATTTAATTATAATTATTGTATATATAGATGAGAAATAAATGATTATTTATTAAAAATGTAGGTTAAATTGAGTTGTTGATGCAGTATAGAAAAATTGAGATTGAATTGAATTGTAGGTTGTTGATGTAGAAGATAGAAAAATAAATATTATATTGTTGGATTGGGTTGTGGTGGGTCGTGGAGGGGATAGTCTAACATCATACGTACAGTGCCTTCACATTTGACTGTTTAGAAAATTCTAACTTAGCAATGATACTTTTTAATATAAAAATATATATCCTTTAATTTTTAATTTTATTTTAAATTTTATTTAAATATTAGTACCATTCGCATTTTAACTTACTCTTTCATAATAAAATAATAATTTTATAAATTAAAATGTACTCACTCTGTCCACTCAAATAATTAATTTTTTTCATTTTGCTCATCCCACTCTAAGGATCCTATTTTTTTTACACACATGGGACCCATACACCTTCTCTAATACAATTAAATATGAGGTGCACACTCCTACTAATATAATTTTTCACTACACATTAAATAATAATATTTCTTAATTCATGTGTTAAAAAACAAAAATAATGGATGATCATATATTTTAAAATAAAATATTATAAAAAATCCTAAACTTATGAGCAATCTCCACTGACACTATCCATTTTCGAGAACCTTATCTCTATTGACTATAGTACATAATTCCTTATCTCTATGCATAATTCGTGGTTTTCACCTAACTATAACTTCCCCCTGGAAAAAAATCTATGCTTTTAGAAAATTTTACGCTAACTAGGAAATGTTCTGGAAGTATTAATCGATCATTATTTACTATGCATTAATGACATGTAGTACTCCTTTCTCATTTTATTTTTATTTTAAAAACAACGTATGGAGGATTAAAGATTTGTTGGTATATACTCCCCCGTACCATTTCAATGTTTACGTTTCTATTTTGCGTGTCTCATTTTAATGTTTATTTTTTCCCTTTTTGGAATATGAGACTCACCTAAAACATTTAATATATCATCCAACGCTAATACACCTACCAACTTTACATTAAATATTATATTTTTTCACTCACTATCTATTAAAATATTATACTTCTTAATCAACATGCAAAAAACAAACGTTAACGTTAAAACGGGACGGAGGGAGTATATGTAGTGTTGGCGAGTCTTTCCCAGGGTAAAACATTTTCAGGGACAAATTTTATGGAAAGATTGGTTGATTTGTTGTAGATTGTGTTCACATACACATAATTGTTTTCTGTTCACAATAGAATTGTTATTGATTCTTTTTACACACAACATTTGACTGATCAGATATAATGTACCCATGTTGTATTTTTTGGAAATGAAAAAAAACCCAAAATACCCAATTTATTGTATGTAATTTAATTCTCTCATAATTTTACTCAATTTTATTATTTTTAATTGATGATTAATTTATTAATTAATCTTTACTAATCAATTAAATTCTCCAACAAGATTTACATCTCTTAATTCTTGAAGTCTAAAACATTTTACACAATTTTCTAATTCAAATTAGAATTTTCAACCGTAAACTAAAACAAACAAATAAAATCACTACTATTGCTCAAAGATAATTCGCATAAGTATAATTGACGCACCATGGATTTGCGTGATTTGGTTAATATGAAAGATGATAAATGATGTTGTATTTAATGGAGGAGAGTGAAAGTACGAGAAGTTGTTGGTAAAAGTGAAAGCAAGAGTACGGAGTTTGTTAGTTAGGAAGTCTATCAAGAAAGAAATAATAGTTGAATTTAAAAAATTAATTAATAATCATAAATCTTTAGCCATGTTATTCTAATTTATTCTCTTAATATCTTGTTTTGCTTATGTTGTATGTTGGGTATATCTTATGCCCTTTTATATTAATAATAATAATAATTCCTTTCTCGACCAAAAAAAATTGACGCACCATGTCACACATCCACGCTCGATTTCACACTTTTCATTCTAAAAGAAAAAAAAAACTGTCTCATATTTATTTACACAATTGTTGTAAATACAAAGTGTAAGAAAATTTTTTAGGTCGTGCCTTGCTGTGAGCTGTGGCCTTGGGCAAAAGTTGATTATACTTGGGTTATAGCCCAATCAAATACTCCATGTGAAGTCTTCTCAAAGAAATACTACATTGTATTGGGATGTTCAATCAAATGTATACATACAAAAATGAACTTGGACGTGTGTTGGTTAAATGGGCAATCAGCAAACCAGCCCTTATGGGATGTTCAATCAAATGTATACATACAAAAATGAACTTGGACGTGTGTTGGTTAAATGGGCAATCAGCAAACCAGCCCTTATAAATAAGAGTGCATCGGCATGCATTCACTATACCACTCATAACTGCGTCTCAAAGTTTATAGTCCAAATATATTATCTGTGATAGGTGAAAGAATTAAATTGATCTCGAATGTCCTGTTATATTTTAGATTTGCATCTCTTATTAATCTCAACTTTTCTTTCCATATTTTCTTTTTAGAATACATTCCCTCCATGACGCATTAAATTTCACACTTCACCACCAATAAATGGAAACATAACATCAATTTCTAATTTATGTTTGGTTTGGGGTTATGTGCTATTTGAAAACTATGAATAATCCTTTTATGTTTGTTTTTGTGTTACTTTATGTGAGTTTGAAAATCATAAATACTCTCTCCGTCCCAAATTCAACTTCACGTTTACTGTAGATACGGAATTCAAGAAAAATTATTTTATGACTTACTTTTGGGGGTAGTATGGTATTTTTGGGTAATAAATAAATGATAAAGTATGTTATACGTGTTTAAAAGGTGATGAAAAATTTGGAATTAAAGTATGTTAGAGGGATATTAGTTAATTGTTTTTTAATTTTAAGGAAGTGTGGAGTTGAATTTGAGATTGAATAAAACGGAAAGTGTAAAGTTGAAGTTGGGACGGAGTGAGTAGTCATTTCTTCATTTCTTCTGCATTTGTCATTAATTTAAATGAAAAGAATAAAATGGAGATTTTGTTAAAGGAAATCCACAAGTAGGTTTTTTAAAATATGGTTCTGTTTTCGGTTTTGGAAATATAGTTTTTAAAATTTCGGTTCGGTTTTCGGTTTCAAATTTTGAAACTTCGATTAACCGAAAACCGAACTGAAAATTTAATTTATTATTATTATAATATATATATATATATATATATATAAATTACTAACAATTAATTTTCTTTTTTTATATCTTAAATATAGTTTCCTATTATTTAATTTTCAATATCAAAATTTACTTAAAATTTAAAATAATTTCATATATTCTTACATGTTTTCTTTAGACCATATAGACTTTTATTATAAAAAATAAAATTAAATATACATATAATTCTAATCTCACGAGTGATATATATATATTAATATAAACTTGTACTATATATTAAATATTATTGTGTATATATATTAGAGATTTTTTTTGAAGTAATGAAAATATGATAAAATAATTATAAAAAAATTAAAAAATAAATTTTGGTTTTCGATTAACCGAAATAATTCGATTTGGTTTATATCGATTTTGTAATATTTCGGTTTGATTTTAATTTTCTAAAATATTTCAATTCGATTTTCGATTTTGAAAATTCGATCGGTTCGGTTTTACACTCAAGCTTATTGTATTTGGTGGCGCCCAATCCCGTACACGTTGATTTACGCGGGTGCAAAAATAAAATTTAAAGCGAGGGTGGATTAGTCATTTCAGTTCATGTAGGTTCGTTGGTGGTTACTTTCAGGGTTGGTCATGTATACTAGTGGGTCTGGTAGAGCACATTGACATATTTGCACCTCAACGAGAACAAGCCGCTTTCCCCAACAACCCTTTTCCGGCGCTCCCCCTTTCTCTCATAAATACTAACTTAAGTGATGCAATATGCTCCACACCGCACCCCAGATCTGAGATCTTTCTGGACTGCTAAGCTGGCTTCGTAATTCACACTACTGTAGGTGGATCGCATTCCCATTTACTTTTTCAATTTGAATCTGTAGCAGTGGTTTGTATTATTGAGCAATTGAATTGATTCTGTGTGGATTGAATTTGAATTCGATTCGGTGGTAGCGTGATTTTTCTGAGAAGCGAGATGAAGGTTATAGAGAAGATCCACGAAGCAACGTCGGCCAATGACAATCGGGTCGTGTTCTCTTTTGAATTCTTCCCTCCGAAGACGGAGGATGGCGTCGATAACCTGTTCGATAGAATGGAGCGAATGGTGGCGCACAATCCTTCATTCTGCGACATCACTTGGGGCGCCGGTGGATCCACTGCCGATCTGACGCTGGAGATTGCTAACCGTATGCAGAACATGGTCTGTGTAGAGGCAATGATGCACCTCACCTGTACGAATATGCCGGTGGAGAAGATCGACCATGCCCTAGCCACCGTCAAGTCCAATGGTATTCAGAATATCCTTGCTCTTCGCGGCGACCCCCCTCACGGCCAGGATAAGTTCGTGCAGGTCGAGGGAGGCTTCGCGTGTGCTCTTGATTTAGTAAGTGTGGATTGTATTGATTATTCGTTGCTTAAAAAGATGTGTTCTATTTAGCTGATCTGCAGTGACGTGAGTGCTGTAGATGTTGAAATGCTGATTGTGGTCTTCTGTTTGTTTGCAGGTCAAGCATATCCGTTCCAAATACGAAGACTATTTTGGAATTACTGTTGCCGGTTATCCAGGTTCTAAATTATCTATTTCTTATTTAAGCTAGATTGACCACGTTTGGATTTTGTTCTTTATTGTCGGTTACTGAAAGATTACATGAGAGTTAGTTGAATATTGATTGCACTACAAATTATTGCATACTTTGTTTATTTATTTTTTCTTCCAGCTCAAACATTCTCTGTGTATGCGCTCTAAATTCGTCGAACCATTCAGGATTTGTTCTTATTGCACCCTTTCTTCTTTTATTTAGAGGGACATCCGGATGTTATTCAGGATGGAGTGGCACCACCAGAGGCCTATCAGAATGATCTAGATTATCTCAAGAAAAAGGTTCATCTGCTTCCTCGGATATAGTCTGTCTAGTACTATAATGAACTTGACTGGCTTTAATACCTATAACCTCTTGCTTGAGTTTCACCATAATTTTTGGCGCTGTTCTTTGTCAGGTTGATGCCGGAGCTGATCTCATTATAACTCAACTCTTCTACGATACTGACATCTTCCTCAAATTTGTGAATGACTGCCGTCAAATTGGAATAACCTGCCCAATTGTACCTGGCATCATGCCCATTAATAATTACAAGGGCTTCATTCGCATGACTGGTTTCTGCAAAACTAAGGTGTGAGTTGATCTATTTTTCTATGTTAGACTTAAATGTGATTGCTTCATTCTTTAATTTAATGACAAAACTGTTAAATACCATCTGCGTTAAAATCATGTACATGGTAGGCCTTGTATCACTAGATGTGTGAGGTATTCTTAGTTTTATTTTTAAATTGGTGAAACTATCAGACTCTTTTTCCCTAGATCAAAAGCATAAGTAGTTTTTTAATAATAATAAAATTGCTTATCTGGACACCAATTCTGAAAGAAGGAAGTAATGTTGTAATTATATAGACTATATTGGCAATATTTAAGATACATTTGAATTTGGTGAAAAAGCTAGAACAATGGCTGACTGTTGTGAAAAGTAAATATAGGAGTAGATTTTCTGATCCGTTTTGATTTGCTATTTTCCTCCTTAATCATATTTTCTAAAATTCTCTTGATTATAGTATCCTTGCTTTTCATTATATTTGTCACATTAGTAGAAGTGTATAAATGAGATCCAGTATCTAATCTAGGCTTTCAAAGAGTTGCCTGGAGAGTCATTTGCATACTAAAGTACATATTCATAAGAATCTTCAACTTAAGAGATAAAGGCATAAGGCTAGTCTCTCAGCAAATTTTAGATTCAAGCATGCATAATAATGTCAAGTGGATCAACTGCTTAAGAAGCTTTACCAGTGATCTCTTTTAGTTTTCTTGCTTTCATCTCCCAACTGGCTCAGTAGTGGTGTTGAAGTTTGGTGAGAGATATCTGAACATGCTCTTCGAACAATATGGACTAACTATCATCACTTCTCATCTCATATATGAAAGATTTAGGTATTAAATTAGGGTAATTTGAGCCCTTTTTAGTAATTTAGTTAAGTGAGTATGCATAATGTATTTTTACTAACTCATCTTGCACCATTCTGGTACTTCTGTTGCTAGGAATGTGGTCATGATATCTTATCTCTGATGCTGCTGATCAATTATCCATTCAATTATTAAATATTCTACTGTAGATTCCATCTGAGATCATGGAGGCCTTGGAGCCTATCAAGGACAATGAAGAAGCTGTCAGGGCCTATGGAATTCACCTAGCAACAGAAATGTGCAAGAAGATTTTGGCTAGTGGAATCCGAACTTTGCATCTCTATACATTGAACATGGAGAAATCTGCTCTGGCCATACTGGCGGTTGGTTTTTGTTACTTATCATTTTATCTGGCATCAGCACTACTTATGTGTATGTGATTAGGTGAGGCATGTAGACTTCCAATGCAGAATCTTGGGCTAATTGACGAGTCTAAAATTTCAAGGTCCTTGCCATGGAGACCCCCAACAAATCTCTTCCGGGTAAAAGAAGATGTTCGTCCAATATTCTGGTAAGTAGAGATATTTTCAGGTTTCTGAATCATCAATATGCTTGCCTCAGAGTTGATGGATGCTATTTTTCTGAATCTTTGTAGGGCCAATCGCCCTAAAAGCTATATCTCTCGAACTATCGGTTGGGACCAATACCCTCATGGTCGCTGGGGAGATTCTCGAAATGCTTCATATGGAGCACTCAGCGATTATCAGGTGCGTGTTCTCATTCATAACCAAGTATCTTTACATTCTCTCTTTTGATCCTTTCTTGCTCTGCAGCTGCTGTTGTCTCCCTTTATAATTTTGTGGGCTCATTAGACTATCATGTCCTTTTGGCCACCTTCTTTTATCTTAATTAGCAATTGAGACTTATCCTCAGCTTTCCTTTTGAAAATGCTCTGTCTATAGATGATGGTCTGCATCTTTGCTGAAATATTTGCACAAGTCTGAAAAATGTCTTAAGCTGTTATACGAGATAGTTTGGGTTGTTATTGCTGATTAACTTTTAAAGGAAGTTGTCTAAGAGGGAATATATACTTAAAACATAAATTAATTATTCATGCAATTAATTTTGAAAATCATAAGAGACTTGAATTAAAACTTAAATTCTACCTTACAATTGATGAGATCAACTTCAATTTAATTGATATGTTACATGCGATACATAGTGATGCAGATCTCAGTATTAGTTGATGCATGGCCGATTGACAAGAACATCTGAGGAACTGCTATTTTTTGTTCCTCAATTTTGGAAAATATTGGGCCCATTTTTTACAATTTTGTAAAGTTTCTTACATTAGAAAGTCCAGGTAAAATCTGCTTAGATTTTCTTTAATGATTTGTGAAGGATAAATGTACCCAAATTTGCATATGCCACACTGGTTGTTATGGTTATTTTTTCTATTTAAGTGACGTAGTCTAATGCAATTCAGCAATTATATATTGACTTTTGTTTAGGCATCGACAATGTTGCCGTTAATTTCCTTATTCCCATTGTTATACTTTTTTCTCTGGAAAGGAAAATTTTGTATTTACAGGCTTGTAATTTCTTGCAGTTCATGAGACCACGTTCACGTGATAAGAAGCTTCAAGAAGAATGGGCTGTTCCTTTGAAAAGCGTTGAAGATATATATGAGGTATGCTATTTCTTTTTGCAGCTTTATGCATTAAGAATTTCAGTGACTGCAAATTGAGTACTTACGAAGTTTTACATATCAGAAATTTGTGGGGTTCTGCAATGGGAAAATCAGAATCAACCCATGGTCTGAACTTGATGGACTTCAGCCAGAGACCAAAATTATCAATGACCACCTCAGTAACATTAACTTGAAAGGTTATCTCAGTATTAACAGCCAGCCATCTGTCAACGGAGCAAAGTCTGATACCCCATCTGTTGGTAAGCCAAGTTTTTCTATTTTGTTCTATACCATACGGCTGCTTTATACCTGTAATAATCAAAGAGGTGTATATGGTTTTTAAATATATTTTGGTAATGTATTTGTCCTTAAGGAGATAATTTTCAAAGAACATACTCCTATTTTCTCTTCATTACACCAAAGATCTGGATCTTTCTTTTATGTAAAAATATTTTTTTTACTCAAAAAATTGTTTTCTGATGTCAAATGATATTTATCTACGCTTAACAATAAAATTACAAGCACTGGCAACCATGTTCTTATTGTGATAGAGAAGGCAATGGGATGAGAAACACATCCCTTGCATGAAAAATTAGTAGACACATTTTTAGATATCTAATACTATTCGATTCTCTACCAAGAAACAGCTATTTATTTCCTTGCATTTGAATCTGGAATGACAGGGTGGGGAGGCCCGGGTGGATATGTTTACCAGAAAGCATATGTAGAATTCTTCTGTTCTCCTGAGAGACTGACTGCTTTAGTTAATCAAGGCACACTCTTCCCATCTCTCACCTACATGGCCGTGAACAAAGATGGTAACTGGATATCGAATGTGAACAAAACTGATGTGAATGCAGTCACTTGGGGTGTCTTCCCGGCAAAGGAGATAATTCAACCCACCGTGGTCGATGCTGCCAGCTTTTTGGTGTGGAAGGAAGAAGCATTTGAGATATGGTCAAGGGGATGGGCTAATCTCTACCCAGAAGCAGATCCATCCAGAAAATTACTTGAAGAGGTCTGAATTCATATATTCTGATATCAAAACTTTAAATAAATACATTAATTACATGGTTTTTACATTATCTAATGTGCAGGTGAAGAACAGCTATTACTTGGTGAGCTTGGTTGACAATGATTATGTCAATGGAGATCTGTTTGGTGTTTTTAAGAACATTTGAAATGAAAGATTTAGTTTGCATTTAGTAATATTGATTGTTATCCAATGTCTGCGTCAAAGGTTTTTATTATTAAAAATGGCATTGTTTGTCCTAATGTTGTGTAATTGGGATTTTGACATTCCCATTTCATGATGTAAACTTAAGTTTCTGTTTCGATATCATTACTTTACATGAATTCGAATACATCATCTCATTTTGTTACCATTTCTAAAAAATTATAGTACTACAAAATTACCATAATTCATATGCTGTCTAGAAAATATTGTTACCCGTTTATATTTTGGGTAGTAATAGTGCCGCCCAAACTTTTACTAAAAGCACCCAATTTTTAAACAAATATCATGTAAAAATACAATTTTAACCTCCCATCAAATTCAAACAAATTACTGTGTACACCCAACCCAACCTGCCCCAAATTACCCAACTTTGGTTGAATATCTTTCAGAACTCAACCTCACCTCCTCTGTTCATGCGGGATGATAATGAGAAAAATAGAATTGGGTGATGTGACGATTGCTAAAGGATTCACAATCTCTTTATCAAAAAATAAAAATAAAAATGACGTTCTTCCAAGACTTGTGTAGATGAAGATTAGACTTGTCTCTAGCATCTGCAACTTTTTTCTGCTTTTTTATTACTCTCTCAAAATTTAACTGATAATTCAATTTTATTTATTTATTTTTAGTTTGGTACATTTAAATGGATCAAGGCAAAATTGGTGTTATGAGAGAGGAAAAGTTTATTCTCTCTCCCAATTTGACATCGATTTAGACATGGTTCTATTCACTTATTTTGTTTATAATTGCCAGAATTTTAATTGGCACTTTTTCCAATTGATAAATGATAAGAAAATTGCAGGCCCCGCAATCCTATTGCAATGCCTCTCCTACAACCAATTGGGAAAAGGAGTTTATAAAGATATTATACGTGTAATAGACATGCATATAATTAACCATGTTGTAAGAATAATTGTGAAGAAATCTAATTTCGAATCAAGTTTCTAATGAACTTGCTGGGGGAAGATGAAGAAGCTGCGGTTGGTTATGGGGGTGGATAATGGATTGGGTGTGCAAAGTAATTTAAGTGTGTATATTTTTTTGTTTAACACATGGAGTTAAGATTGTATTTTCATAGTATAATAATATTTTAATTTTCGGTTGCCTAAATAAAATTTTGGGTGGAAATAGCGTCACCCTTATATTTTCAACAATAAATTTATATGATTGCTTCTTTTATACTCTTTTAAATAAGAAATTATTACTTTAAAAAAGAAAAAAAACTTAATGTTTTAACAAATTATAGGGAGATTCTTAGTTGACTCAAGCTTATACATAACACAGGTCAGCATCGGTTGCAAGTCACTAGTCAACAGGTGATGTCATCTGTTCAACTTTATTGAGTTTAGCAAAAAAATTTGATCAAGTTTGATTACAGTTGATCTAATCCCTTTTAATTTTATATTGTTGTGGCATCCTAGCATTGCATTCACTAACTTCTTATCACACCTCAACACTGCTATCAAGATTAACCCATGCACCCCTAATTATCACACCTTAGCAATGAAGTCAAATCAAGATTAACCCATGCACCCCTAATTGTCAAACTTTAGCACACAGTTAAGATTAACCCATATCCCTATGTCACTGCATATTTAATATCATATATCTCCAACACTTATGTTTGTATTTCATTTGTATTTTGGTACTTCTCATACCCTTTTGGAATGAAATTTTATTTTCCTGAAAAAATAAAATAAAATCATGTATCTCCACCAGCCCCACCTCACTGCCAATCTCACCATTCTATTACACTGTAGATCTCCCATCACTCCATTCATTATTATAAATATAATTTTCAGATTGAAGAGGACAGGTGTTTCTAGAGGTGGTGGGAATAATAACATAAAATGATAATTCATGATTTTATTTACTTTATGCAGGAACTAAGACATATCATTCTTAAGCATTAATGATTGTTAAGTTTTGAATAAATCTTATACTTACCCTATTTATTAGACTATAAGTTCATATTTAAGAAAATATTTTCATATTTAAGAAAATATTTTTCTTAAAAAAAAAATTAGGATGTTACCGATTAACTTTTTAAGGAAGTTGTCTATGAGGGAATATATATACTTAAAATATAAGTATTAATTATTCATGCAATTAATTTTGAAAACCAAAATCCTGAATATTTTATTAAGATTCTTGAATGAAAACTTAATACAAATGATGGGATCAACTTCAATTTTGAATCCGTCATTTCAACCTTTTATCAAGAATCCATTTATGTGTTAAGGAAATTTTTTATTTTTTTTATGCAAATATATTAGTTATTCAATTATTTTATGATCTAATTAAGATTAAAAGTACATGAACTATAATATTATTGATATGAGTTATTAAGTAGATACCAATACTATATGATTAGAAAATTATGGATTAGACTAGTTAAATACTTCATATAAAGCCTCTCAGGTTATATACCAATATAATAAGCTGCACATAGTACTCTCTTTTCCATAAGAGAATTCTCGAGTATGTATTCGGCCATAAAAGCTCAATGGACCAAGGTACGTTTTTGGATCTCATTTAATTAGGGTTTAAGGTTTTAAGATTTATGGATTTATTGGTGTTAATTTCCTTTTTGCCCACAGTTATACTTTTTGCCCTGGAAAGGAAAATTCTGTATTTACAGGGTTGTAATTTCTTGCAGTTGATGAGACCACGTTCACGTGATAAGAAGCTTCAAGAAGAAATATGGGTTGTTCCTTTGAAAAGTGTTGAAGATATATACGAGGTATATATGCTACTTCTTTTTGCAGCTTTATATATTAAGAATTTCAATGACTACAAATTGAGTAGTTATGAATTTTTATATATCAGAAATTTGTTGAGTTCTGCAATGGGAAAATCAGAATCAATCCATGGTCTGAACTTGATGGACTTGAGACAAAGACCAAAATTATGAATGAGCACCTTAGTAACATTAACTTGAAAGGTTATCTCACTATTAACAGCCAGCAATCTGTCAATGGAGGCATGTCTAATAACCAATATGTTGGTAAGGCAAGTTTTTCTATTTTGTTCTGTACCATATCACTGATATATGCCTGTAATAGTGCAGAGGTGTATATGGCTTTTAATTACTCCCTCCGTCCCGGTGACTGAAAGGTCACCGGTTGCTTTTTGCACGTGTTAGTATTATTTTATGTGTAGTGAGTAGTTGTATTAGTAGTGAGTGGTGGGTCATATGCGAGTCCTTTTTATTAAAAAGAGGAAATGAGGACATTTGGATGAGACACCCAATATAATAAAACGGGACCTTTCGGTGGGACGGAGGAATATATTTTTTTGTCCTTTAGGAGAAAATTTTCAAAGAACATACTTAGGGATGACAACGGGTAGGGTACCCACTTATTTTGGGATACCCGTATCCGTATCCGATTAAAAAAAAACTACCCGTATCTATCCCGTTTAAAAAATTTATTATGGCACCCGTACCCGTTCCATTACCGTTTATCAATACCCGCGGGTACTCATACCCGTTTAATATTCATTTATTTTATATATATTTATATTTTTTATTATCTAAATAAGTATAATAATAAAAATTACATTATTATTAATTTATTATAAAATAAATATAATATAAATTATATTATTTTAAATAAATATTTAATAAATATGATTAAATAAAACTTATAACTATTAATTAAATACATAAAATATCTTATCATATATAAATTATATAATATATTTTAAATTTTATAAAAAAAAAAAAAATAATCGGGTTACCCGCATGTATTTGAGGAATTACCCGTACCCATCCCAAACCCTAATGGTATTTTTCACAACTATCCGTACCCGTCCCAAACCCGTTTACAACTACCCGTACCCTACCCATTATAGTTCGGGTAAATCGGGTACCCGAAAATACCCGTCCCATTGTCATCCCTAAACATACTCCTCTTTTCTGTTCATTACACGTAATTTTTTTTTTCTACTCAAAAAATTGTGTTTTGATGTCAAATGATATTTATTTATGCTTAAAAAAAAATTACAAGCACTGGCAACCATGTTCTTATTGTGATAAAGAAGGCAATGGGATGAGAAACACATCTCAGATCCCTTGCATGAAAAATTAGTATATGACATATTTTTCTTGTAAATCGTGTTTACATCATAAATATACGCCTTGTAAACCCTGGGTACCCTTAATTTATACATTTTATCTTACATATAGAATCTAATTCAAATATAGAATATAGAAAAAATAGATAGTATATAAAGCTTTGTATCTTTCTCCTGCTCCCGAAAATCTCATTTTCACTAAAAATCCTGGCTGTGCCGCGTTGTAATGAATCTTTCGATAATTTGTAAGAAACTCTTATTATATTCGAAGACATGAACAAAACAAAAAGAAATGAAGAAAGATAAATAAAATGGATTACCATATCTATCTTTCATGTAGATAGATGAATAAGTCCATTTTTTTAGTTCTATATTCCTTGGACTTATTCTATACAATTACTTAGGTACTTATTATGAGCAAGACTCAAAAGAACCAAATGAATCCATAAAAAATCTATGTGTTGGCTATATCTATATCTACACATACACATATTGAGTGATTTGGTGTAAGAAAAAGAAAAAAAGGGATTCTTTTTCCGGAATTGCAACTATCCCATTGCAAAGAATTCGGCTCTAAGTCTAAGTAAATACTCAATTCCCAAGTTGGCTGGATCATGATATGATCAAGTATTGCTTTTTGGTATACATATGATATATAGGATTGAAAGGGGGAATACAGGTTTACACAAGTATTTGTGTTTTTATATACCTAATAGAGTTCGATTTTCTACCAAGAAACAGCTCTTTATTTCCTTGCATTTGAATCCGGAATGACAGGATGGGGAGGCCCGGGCGGATATGTTTACCAGAAAGCATATGTAGAATTCTTCTGAGAGGCTGACTGCTTTAGTTAATAAAGGCACATTCTTCCCATCTCTCACTTACATGGCCGTGAACAAAGATGGTAACTGGATATCGAATGTGAACAAAACTGATGTGAATGCAGTCACTTGGGATGTCTTCCCGGCAAAGGAGATAATTCAACACACCGTAGTCGATGCCGCCAGGTTTTTGGTGTGGAAAGAAGAAGCATTTGAGGCATTGTCAAGGGGATGGGCTAATCTCTACCCAGAAGAAGATCCATCAAGAAAATTGCTTGAAGAGGTTTGAATTCATATATTCTTATATCAGAAGTTTAAATAAATAAATACATGGTTTTTACATTATCTAATGTGCAGGTGAAAAACAGCTATTACTTGGTGAGCTTGGTTGACAATGATTATGTCTATGGAGATCTGTTTGGTTTTTTTAAGTACATTAGAAATGAAGATTAATTAGTTTGCAGTTAGTATTTGTAACAACAAATTTTATATTTATAATAAAATAAACACAAAAAAATTACAATAATAATCCATAGGATTAAACTTGATAATTTAGGAAACAATCTCTATCTATCCTCTGATTCTTCTCTCGAACCAATTTGGACTTTGACTTGTTCTGCGTTGACCGCGTTGACTGTGTGTTTTGAGTCGGATCTTCAGTTGAAGCTTGTCCGATCTCGAATTTGGGATCTTGTAACGTTAATCCAGAAGCGTCGAGCCTTTGTTTGGATTAAATGTTCTTGATCCAAAGAACACTCGATCTGGGGGACTTAGCACCTTAATCCCGGATTGTATGCCGTTCTTGGCGCGAAGAACACCGAAGAACTTAGTTTATGAAGAACGCTTGATTTGGGGGCTCCGCACCTTAATCCCGAATCGTTTGAACTTAGTTTATGAAGAACGCTTGATTTGGGGGCTCCGCACCTTAATCCCGAATCGTTTGCCCTTCTTGACTTGAAGATGCTTGAAGATCTTGAGGAGCGTTGCTCGTGTTTCAATCTCTTCAGAACGTTTGTGTCTTCAGGTCTTTGAATGTGTGTAATGAATGGAGGATAGCTCCTTATATAGGTGAAGGGTGAGGACGCCCCATAATTAACTCGCAGTCTGATTGGTCCAGGACTGATTTGACCTGATTCTGCGGGCTTGGACCTTTAACTTGCTTAAGCTTTAAGTCAGACTTATTTGACTGGATCTGGCCTAATTATCAATTATTTACTCATTTATTTTAGGAATTTATTTATTTAAATTCCATAATAAATAAATAATTAATTTATAATTATTGCATTAATTTACCACATATTTTTCTTTAATATGCAATAAAACAATAATATTAACTCCAATGTTGTGTAATTGGGATTTTGACATTCCCATTTCATGATGTAAGTTTCTGTTTCGATATCATTACTTTACATGAATTCGAATACATCATCTCATTTTGTTACTCTTCTAAAAAATTATACCACAAAATCACTGTATTTCATATGTTGTCTAAATAATATTGTTACCAGTTTGGATTCTTCAACAACACAGAGATTTATATGATTGCTTCTTTTATATTGTTTTAAATAATAAATTATTACTTTAAAAAGAAAAAAACAGTAATGTTATTAACAAATTATATATTTTTTTTCCTGAAAAGCAACTCTCAACAATTTAAAGAGCAATATTCTATGTAACTAAAGTAAATGGGTGTTTAGATAAAAATTGGGTATGAGAATATGTTTTACTTTAATAGTAGATAAGAATGACTTTGGTTACTTTGATTGACTATTTTCATACCCAATCCTCATTACCAAACCATTTTATTAATTCCATTCCAATTCTCTTGCCCTTAACACCCCTAGCTCTTTTTTAACCATTATTATTGATTGTGTTGGTGGAAAATTTAAGGAGTGTTTTATAAAAAGTAGATTATAAATCACCAAATTAATAACTAGTGGAATATTATAAACTTACATGGCACCTCCAATTTTCACTGCATTTTATTCGGATGCGGGTTTGCAAACAATGTATTGAACTCTGATTCTGTGAGGTCCTAAACGCTCCCGGCAAGAATCTCATCAAATAATTTGCCCCTATCACATTCTATGTTTTTCCCAAAATAAAAAGTTGTTTGAAGGTGTCACTACTTGCATTTATTTTGATGGGCAATCTCAAGATATTCTAATTGGGTAGGTATTGGTATTTATATTAAAATGCATATGGCTTCTTTTGTTATGATTTTGTCAAGAAATTAAGTGGTATCACTAATCCAATTGTTATTAAATTTTTTGTCTTACGAAATCTCTTTCTCCTATAGTGTCACGTAATATTTCTAAGTGCTCAATTATTGGAGATGCTCGCAATGTTATTCTATATCCTTCCCTAAAGCAAGATTTCACCTTTTATTAATATTATATTATTTAAATTTTATTAATTCGTGTTATTCAACATAAATGAAATGTGCAATTCTTGAGTAGTCTACTTCCCTTCGAACGATGAATCCTGAATTCTTAATTTGAATTAAAGTAAAATTCAAAAAAAAAGAAAAAAAGAAAAGAGTATTATGTATAGTCCGCTAGTCATTTTATTTCGATATAAATCATTATCACTTTCGATATAAAATGTTATCACTTTTTATTTATACTATAAATTGTTCATGAAAGAGTATTATCACTTCCCTTCATAAAATTTATTACTTTCTGGCCGTCTCACACAAATCTTTGACAAACTAGATGGCTCATTATGGTACTGAAAAATTGGAGATTTAGGAGGTAACACAAGAGAACACTTGGATACAATTCCTCACTCAATGGAATCCACTACAAGTACGGAATAAACTCGTTGTCTTATGGAATCCACCAAAAGACTAAGAGAAAATTAGAAGAAATCCATCTTCTAGACAAGAGTAAACACTCTCAAATAATTAGACAAGAGTAAACACCAAATAATGACTCTTGGCTTGATAAATGGTCAGATTTTGTCTTGAAAGGGTTGAGTAGGTCAATCTCGGATCACTGCCCTATTCTAACTGAATATTCAACAAAAGAATGGGGCCCAAAACCATTCAAATTTTTTAACAGTTGGATTTCTCACCCAAAATTCAACAACTTCATTAAAGAGAAATGAGTGAGCTACGATATTCAAGGTTGGAGTGCTTTTGTTCTTAAAGAGAAGCTTAAAAGAATGAGATGTGACTTGAAAGAATGGAGTAAGAAGACCTTTGGATTAATTGATTGGAACATTGCAGAAAAGAAAAGAGAGATTGATAAATTGGATTTGATTGATGATATTTTTGGCTTGGAGGAAGAAGAGGTTGTCAAAAGAAATAAATGCATGTCTGAGTTACTAAGAGACATAAATTGGAAAGAAGGCATGTTATCTCAAAAGGCTAAAACAAAGTGGATTTCTGAAGGTGATACAAACTCAAAATTTTTTCATAGGTGGGTCAATAAGAGGCAAAAATATAATGGCATGGAAGGTTTGTTTGTGAATGATAAATGGGTGGATTCTGTGGAGGGAGTGAAGAATGAGGTTTTCAAACATTTTAGTGATCACTTCAAATCAAGCAATATGGTGCGTCCCATGATGGATGAATTGTTATTTACAAGGGATATTCAACCATGGGAAAACAACTTTTTGGAAGCTCCGTTCTCTGAAGAAGAAATTAAGTCAGCTATTTGGTCTTGTGAATTGAGTAAGAGTCCCGATCCGAATGGGTTTTCATTTGGATTCTTGAAGGCAAATTGGGAAACATGAAAGATGAAGTGGTGAAAATGATGCTATAATTCCATTCTAGTGGTAAACTGGTCAAATGCATGAACCATTCCTTCATTATCCTTGTCCCTAAGTAAGATAGATGCCACTCATTGGATGAGTTCAGACATATATCTCTGATTGGCTGTCCATATAAGATAATTGCTAAAGTTCTTGTTACTAGAGTTAGTAAGGTCTTGAAGTCGGTAATATCAGTCATTCCATTCTAATGGTAAACTGGTCAAAGGCATGAACCCTTCCTTCATTATCCTTGTGCCTAAGAAAGATAGATGCCACTCATTGGATGCGTTCAGACCTATATCTCTGACTGGCTGTCTATATAAGATAATTGCTAAAGTTCTTGCTATTAGACTTAGTAAGGACTTGGAGTCGGTAATATCAGTTAATCAGTCTGCGTTCATTGAAGGTAAACAAATTTTGGATGGGATAGTCATTTAAACGAGATCATTGAAGAATCAAAGAGGAAAAAGTTAAGCAGACTGATCTTCAAGGTTGACTTTGCTAAAGCGTATGATACTATTGAGTGGAATTTTCTTGATAAGATGATGGCTGGACTAAATTTTGGATAAAAATGGAGAAAATTGATCTTGGAATGTGTCTCTACTGCATCAGTATCTGTTTTGGTTGATGGGAGTCCATCTGGAGAATTTAAACTTGAAAGAGGATTGAGGCAAGATGACCCTCTATCACCATTCATTTCCTCATCGTTGTAGAAGGGTTAAGTCTGCTTGTCTCTAAAGCGTCTGAGTTGGGGTTGTTGGATGATTTAAAAATTGGACGAGATAAGATTAAAGTTTCTCATTTACAATATGCAGATGATACTGTATTTACATGATCGGGGAAATTGGAAAATATTTTAGTTATCAAAGACATATTAAGAAACTTTGATCTCTTATCTGGTCTCAAGGTTAATTTTAGCAAATGCAGTTTAATGGGTTTGAATGTGAATAGAACACTCTTAGATGACATGCCAAAAGTGGTAGGATGCGAGGTGGGATCTATTCCATTTTTCTATTTGGGTTTGAATGTGGGAATCAATCATAAAAGAGTGGAATCATGGGTAAAGCTGGTGGAGAAAATAAAAAAATGTTTAGCTTTGTGGAATGACAAGCATATCTCGTTGGGAGGATGAATCACATTAATCCAAGCAGTTCTTTCTTCAATGCCAATCTATTGTCTTTCTTTTTATCGCTTGCCTAAGAAAACTCCGAGAGACATTGTTCAGATTCAACACAATTTTCTTTGGGGAGGGTGTAAGGATAAAAATAAAATTTCGTGGGTCAGTTGGGAAGATATTTGTAAAAAAAGAGAGAATGAGGGTCTAGGAATTAAGAATTTAGAAAGATTTAACTTGTCATTGGTTAGTAAATGGGTGTGGAGATTTTTAAATGAACCAAATAGCTTGTGGGTAAAGGTCATATCTTCTTTGTATGGAGAATTTGGGTTGTCAAATGATAGAATATGGGGGAGAAACGGGGGAGCTAAGTCTAGGTGGTGGAAAGATGTCTATGAGATTTTTGATGATGGAAAGGGTAGGGGGATGAAGGAGGAATGTGAAATTATACTGGGGAATGAGAATAAGACTTTGTTTTGGTTAGATAGGTGGGTAGATGGAGAAACATTAAAATCAAAATTTAGGAGATTGTTTAGGATTGTGAGCAACAAGAAGAGGTTGTGAGTAAAATGGGTTATTGGGGAAGTGATGGTTGAAATTGGAATATGAAATGGAAACGTGAGCTAAGAGATCTGGATGTGAATTATTTTAACGAGTTGATGTTGTGTCTTAACAGGGTTAACATTGATCAAAATAAGGAAGATGCTTGGAGATGGAAACATTCAAGTGATGGATTGTTCTCTACAAAAAAGGCTTATATGATCTTCATGAGTGAGTTCAACAAGGAGACAAACCCAGAAAGAAGAAAGCATTCAAGAAGCTGTGGTCGTGTCAAGCTCCTAGAAGAGTGCAATCTATTGTATGTAAGGCACTCAAGTGTAGACTCCCAACAAAATCTTGCTTACAACGGAGAGATATTATTCCTTCAACTGGTGATGTCAATGGTGTGTTGTGTGGAGATGAAGTGGAAGATATATCTCATATATTTTTTAGATGCAAGTTTGCTTATCATATTTGGAGTAATTGCTATAAATGGGTGAATATGTCCATTGTAACACAACCCGAGCCTATTCCCCATATGATGCAACACTTAGACATATTTGGAGGAAGGAATATGAGTTCGAATGCTGTGACTTTATAGGTTGGAATAATTTGGGCTATTTGGATCTCTAGAAATAATTGTTTACTCAATAGTGAAGTTCCTAATCCATCAAGAACATCATATGATATAAAAGTAAGGGTATGGTCATGGCTTACGACAAAAGGAAAGATCAGGGAGAATGCTTTTTTTTCAGACTAGCTGCCATTTCTTACTTCAGTACTACGATGAAAATTTTTGGTATAGGAGATCTATCTATAATATTTTAAGTTTCTTTGATGTAAGCGGGATTAGAGTACCCTTGTACTCTGCGTATTAATAATAATATTTTTCCTTTGCCAAAAAAAAAAATTATATTATCACAAATTTTCTCAATGCAAATACAATGGAATGAGACTCAATTTATAGGAGTCATTCAGGAACCTAGAAACATCCATACATTAATTACTCTTGCTGATTCATTTGATCGCTCTAATTGTTTTCTTTGACCACTAAAACACATGAATATCAATTAAGAGGTAAATATGTTGACTTGACCAAGAATAGATAGTTGGAAAGACTCCAAAACTCTTCAAATGCATGAATTGACAGCTTTCCGGATGTATCTGCCACACTTCAGTAAAAAGGCCATAACTCTTTCTAGAAAATTCCAAACGACATTCCGTTTGTTGCCCCGAAAGCTAGATTGAAATACCTTTCTATCCATATGTGGCACACCTTCTGATTCCCTCTCAAACACCGCCAGTAATTTTTCAAACACACCCCATGTGTGCTGGAATATTTTCCGCATCACATTATAGCCCGTCGATAGATTGTCGACTTTGATTTGATAACTTAATAGATCAAATTCAAAAATAAAAATAACATGAATTGAAATTAAAGACAACATAACCTTAAAAAATGTAGTATTAAGGTAATTTCGATTAGGAATATGAATTAGGGTTTATCTCCCCCTTATTTGAGCAGCAATAAAATTATAAAATTAGTATAGAAAATTGTCTACGTTTAATCAAATTAGAAAGCAGGGGAGCTCTGTGTGTGTGTGTGTGAGAGAGAGAGAGATGAAGTTCAGTGTTCAGACATGGAGCAAGGGCGGCGGTCGGGCAGGCGTTCTGCATGTCGGCAGCTGCACGCTGGAAACTCCGGCACTCCTCCTTACCACCCGGAAGGGTCTCCCCACCTTCATCTCCCCGGACCATCTCTCTTCCCTCCCGACACCCGACTCTCGTCTCCTCCAAGTCAGCCCTCTTCACTTGTACGATAATGGTTCTACTTACTTTGTCTATGTTGAATTCTTCTGGTTGATTGTAATCGAGGTTTTTTTTTTTCCACACTAGGTGTTTGTGATATGTCCCCAACTATGGAGTTGGCTTTTATTTTATCTTATCTATGCTTGATGATGAGGTTATTGTGTTGGAGATTGGTTAGTGGTTTTGTGTGATGAATATTTTTCCTAGTTAAATTTATTTATATTCCCTGCTTTGGTGGTATTCCAGCTTAGAATGCATCTCATTAAAAGCGATATCTGACATGGGAGGGTTGCACAAGATGCTTGGTTTGAAAGAACATATATTTGTGGCAAATCCAAGGGATTCAATTATATCATTACCGGAATATCAGAGCACTAACAAGATGGGAGCTTCATTTGAGACTCCTTGTGGTCGCCTTCTGGTAAAAGAATCTCTGTTTCTTTATCAAAGCTTCTGTTTTTTCATTACATTGCTTGGAAATGGTGGGGCAATATGGACATTGTTGATAATTTGGGTTGTGAACAGATAAAGCCGGCCCAGTACATGGAGATGATTTCCTCGATGAAGCCTAATATTTGGGCCACATTGGCCGATGAAGTCCCTGCTTGGGTTTCTGAAAAGAGAAACAGAGCTTCTGTTGATCGTAGTCTGAGATGGCTTGATGATTGCTTGACATCAACTTTTGGTAACAATGTACGCATAAATTCTTACAGTAATATCAGACTAATTGGTATCTGATAGAGCCAATCAGAGCAATAAGTAAATAGCATAATTTAAGGGATGAACTAGTGGCAATAATCAGGCTGTTTCCTTAATAATAAATTAGCCCAGACCTATAAATAAGTAAATAGAGGGGAAGGGTAGATCATCGATTAATGCATCTTGTTTAGTATTAGGCAGCTTTGGCTGACGGGATAAATCCCGGGGGAATCGTATTTGCGTTCCTACTGTTCTTAAATCCTTCATCTTTTATAAAATCAACATCTTTACTCTATCAGTATCTGTTGGCGATGGAAATGTTTCTTCTGGTTATTTATCTCCACACTGAAAACAAAAACTCAAAAGTCATGAGCAAGCGAACGTCTTTGTGACTAACTCAGTATTTTGGGACACTTTTATAAACTGTTTCAATTTTTAATATTTCAAGAGCATCAAATAAAATGAATGCAGTTTAATTTTTCACTATTATTTTAGAGTTCAGAGTTTTGTTTTTATCTGTCTCGTTGAGTTTAAATTGTTGTCCTCCCAGTCTGCACTGGAAAAATCGAGTAAATGTTCTGCCGTGTGTCACTGTGGATACTGGATAGTGCAGTACTGGCTTGTGACAAGTTACATGGTGTTGGAGATTAGTTCTTCCTCCTACTCATGCACCCACTCACACACATATGTGCCACTTTAGGTGCTAGGGAAGTTTCCAATCACTCATAGGCAGATGGAAAGGTTAAAGCACACTATGAAATTTGACTGAGTTGTCTAATCATATGGTAATTATGTGACACTGCTTCATCAATTCTTGAGTTCTTTATTGCATGTATTAATTATTTATATGCAGACAGGTGGAGCTGTATTTGGATCCATTGTAGGAGGCTCTCGAATTGATGAAAGGAGGCGTTGTTCACAAGAAGTTGCAAGGCGAAACGTGTCAGGTGCTTATTGCCAGTTATTACAAATTGATCTTCTTTGGTTGTTTGATATTATCTTCAATTTATCACATCTTGCGTTATTCTTGGTACAAACAAAACTATAAAAAAGCTATGGGTTGTCTTATTTTCATTTAAAAATATTTGATTACTGAAATTGAAAAGGTTTCCTAGGAAAGTGAGAGAGGGATTGTCGGAGCAGGATAGGCCATAATAAAAAAAATGAGTTAAAACAAGTTGCATTTTTAATAAAGATGTCAAAACACAAAAATGAGAATAAGAAAACTACTCAATATTCAATATTAATTGATGATCTTATAAGGAATCATGCTTCTTATATATTATAGTATCATATTATCTTTTTTTCTTGCCACATTTGACTGCCGCTCAATAAACTATAATACTACGTATCAGATTGTGTCTAGATCAATAATTCTCTTATATTCATAGTGAGATGCTGTTGTTTTCTTGTTTAGGTTTCTACATTGGTGGCTTTGGTCTCGGAGAGAGTATGGATGAACGCCCTGCTCTTCTCAGTGCAATTACTGTATGAACTATGTTGTTCCAGAGTAACTGTTCTTTTTCTTGTTTTTACCTGAGTTGCTTGGGAATGTAGTAGAAGTTCTTTGGAAAGTATTGAAGTTTTTCTTGTGGATTTATATTTAACTTTAAGTTGTTTACCTACTCTCAGGAATGTTTACCTGAGGATAAACCACGCCAGATATCCGGTCTTGGACTTCCAGGTATTTGGCGTATTCCCCCAGTCCCCTTTTTCATCAAGAGTTCAAAATCTAACTTTTTCAGTGCAAGCAGGTTGGTTTAAATTGTTAGTAGGCAAAACTAGTAATTGTTACCAGAGTACATGTTTATTGTGTTTAGATTAGTGGTACATGAACTGTTTTATTTTTAATCTTGTAAACTCTGAAGGCACTTTCACTAATGGTTTCCTGTGTGATCTTCCTTTCTAGATCTAGTATGCTGAGTGGTTTTTTGGTCATAAATCTGAATCTCATACATCATTCTTGCAGAAGAAATCTTGCAAGGTGTAGCTGCTGGCATTGACCTATTTGACTCCACGTATCTTCTATCATTCTGAACCTCAGCTTTTCTACTATCTCGTGTCTTTTCAGCATCACTTTTTCCCTCTATGAGTAATTTTTACTGGAGTAATAAGTAATATTGTGTTGCAGATATATTTACCATCTTACAATAGGAGGCTTTGCTCTTGCATTTCCATCGGAGAAAATTGACAGAAATTATTCTGGTGATCAGCTAAGTGACATTGTTAGAGATGGTACAAAGATCAATCTGAAAGCTACTATTTACAGGTTATTGTTCTTTTCAAAAAATTATACAACGCATTAGCCTGAGTTCTGTAGTAACCATTGTAATTAACACGCATGATGAAAGCTTTCACATTTTCGTGAAAATAAAAATTATACTCCAACGTTGTTAGTTTAATTATGAGTATATATTAAAATCTCGTTCTACAAACATAATCTAAAAATTATCTGTTACTGGAACAACAAAGTTCATTTATTAGACATTATAGGAAGCAGTTTTCTCCAATTCAGTGCCTCTTATCAGTTGATTCAACAATTTATTTTTGTTTAATGCAGAATAATTTTCTCTGTTATTATTATACATTAGCACTTAGCAGAGCTCTTCTTCATCAAAATTGATTTGATTCAGCCTTTCATATTCGTTCAACTTAACTTTTACAGGAAAGATATATCACCAATTCTGGAAGGCTGTCAGTGCTACACATGTCAGAATCACACAAAAGCTTACATGAACCATTTGTTCAATGTTCATGAAATGTTGGCACAAATTCTTCTAGAAATGTATGCACTGGTTTAACTGCTCCATTGTATTTGCATTATCTTTCGGTCATTCATTCTTCCTAATGTGATGTTTCTTCTGTCATTTTACAGTCATAATACACACCATTATCTGGGATTCTTCCGCAAGATAAGGGATGCAATTAAAGGTGGGACGTTTGAGGAGTTTCGCCAAAAATTTGTAGAGACCAGACGTAATGAGATCGTTGCTGCTGCTTTCAGCACATAGTTTTCACTGGATGTTGCTAATGCTGTCTACCCTAATCCAAAGGGTGAATGATAGACTATTAATAGCTTATAAGAACGCTGCTCTCCCTCCCTCTCACTCTACAAGTTCATACAGAATAGATAGGTTTTGTCTCACCTCATTACATGGCATTCCATTTAATTCAAATTTCTTGTAATTTACAAATAGTTAGATCAGCCTTTGGAAGTCATTTGTGACAAATGATTTTGGCTTGTATTTGCTTGTTTGGACTTTAGTACGAGTGAATTGGAATAGTTCAAATGAAATTTTCTATTTGGATCAAGATCAGAAAGGCGTGAATGGAATTATGCACTATCATTTACAAGCACATGTAAGCCCACCATTTACACACAAACTTGGTGAGATGGCATTCACACTTGTATGGTCATGTACTAATCACTGCAATTAGTCATACTAAATTTTTTTTTTAAAATATAATTGCAATTTTATAATGAAAACTTGTAATATATTTTAGTTTTTATTACCAAATCTTGACGATGTGGTATGAACACCCTTAGCACATTGATAGACCTATTCATGGTGTAATTTTTTTTTTTAAATATAATTGCAATTTTATAATGAAAACTTGTAATATATTTTAGTGTTTATTACCAAATCTTCAAGACGATGTGGTATGAACACCCTTAGCACATTGATAGACCTATTCATGGTGTGCTGATTTATTTACCCAAAAAAAAAGGAAGATAAAAGGTACTTCCTCCGTCCTGTTTCAATGTTTCCGTTTGCTTTTTGCACGTTGATTAAGGAGTATAGTATTTTAATAGATAGTGGGTGGAAAAATATAATATTTAATGTAAAGTGAGTAGGTGTATTAGTATTGGATGAGGGGACCATGATGATATATTAATTGTTTTAGGTGGGGGTCCCATATTCCAAAAAAGGAAACGTAAACATTGAAATGGGACGCCTAAAATAGAAATATGTAAATATTGAAATGGAACGGAGGGAGTATATATAGATATAATTGGATTTTCTCCATAAAGAAGACAAAAGTCACTATTTGTAATAGTTCTCTACATATCATATACAAGCAAATGACACTAACTTAAAAATGTAAGATTAACAGGCATACATGTTTCTTACCAAATAAAAGAGGTGAAAGTACAAGTGAAGCCTCAAGATTGTGGTCATCTGAGTTGGATCTCATTCTGCAATCATCTGTTACATGTTGTGTTGGACCTCATTCTGTAATCATATCTGTTGTTCGTCGGATCTCCTCGTAGGGGGGCGTTTGATCTTGAGAAGATGAGAAACACCTGCTATTACATGATGTCTAGAGTTGGGAACACCTGTTTTCGACAATGCGTTCCCCTGCTTATCAATTAGAACGAAGCATGGCACGTACTTTATGTCGTAATACAGCAGCTGTTTCAACATCACTCAAAACTCAAAAAACTTGATATGGGAAACTACTAATATCAACTGTATCATAATCATACTTCAAACTCTGCAATGATCCAATCATTACACAATATAACATTTTCACCATCATCAGCTTTATTTCAATACTACCACTGCTATATCTCAACACAAAAACCCGAAAAGATCCCCTTTTTTTCCCAATTCAAGAATTAGGAAACCACACTTTCAAAGACGAGAATTTTATAGCAAACACAATCTTAATATGAAATTTATTGAAATTTAAATCATATTGCTCTTAGTTCATCTATGAAGCAGTTATAGCATAATCAATTGCAAATGCATCAACAATTCTAAAATCACATTATATACAAAAAAAAAAAAAATCATCACATAACCAATGGAGAATCTTTTCGAATTTTTTATCTGATGCATCACATTTTCAATAATTTTCACATATTAATCTAAACATTGTTTAGTAGAGACAAAAATACAACCCTAAATCATCACAATTAAAGCACAGCTGTGTTCAACAATTATTGCCTGTAATAGAAATATTACTACCTCAGGCAACCAAACATCATTTTCTGCATCAGCCATGACAATGTTGAGCCAATCAGAGTTGTTCTTCTCCATGTGTATCACAAAAGGAAGCAGAGAATTGCAGAGCCTACACTTGGGTGAGTAAAACTCGAGCAGTGTAGCCTCCTTACAATTTGCTAACGCAGCCGCAAATGCTCTTTGCTCCGCCTCACCTTGATCTTCACTCCGCAGATTCTTCCTCTCCCGGTTGAATTGCGATGGAATGCTGCTGGAATTGATCAATTTCAGGGCTACACTTCCCAAATTCATCATCGATTTCAACAGCCAAGGTGTATCCATGGAACACGGATGATCGCTTGCTTTATCCTTCGAATTAAGCTGGAGTTGATGGTTAGGCCATGGCCATTTTAAACATAAACCAAGAGGGTTTTTTGGGGGAGAATTCATCTTCTTTTCCCTTTCTGGAGATTTAGGGTTTAGGCAATCAGAACTTTTGTTCCAGTAGAAACTAAGATAACTGAAAAATGGGGGATTTATTTTGAATCTTGATTATATTTCCAATAATTTTTTTTTTTTTTTCGAAAATAGTCCATCTATTTCAAAGATAATTATTAAAATATAATTATTTTTATAATTGCAATATTTCAATAATAGATTATCTATACTTTAAACTCCAAATTAATTATAAATAATTCGATATATACTTTTATTTTTTAATTAATTAATCTAATGCAATATTAAGTAATAAATAAGTATATGAATGATTGGCGAATTGAAAATTTTGATATGGTTAAAGTTACAAATTTTTTATAGGAAAATTTCCTAGAATGTCACTTTCAATACATTTTTTTTAAAATGCCACTTATGATAATATTTATTAAATATGCCACTTTTAAATTTTTTTGGATTCAAATACCTCTTCACTTATTAAACAATTTCTCTCATCTTTCTCTATTATTCATTTTGCTCCATGTAGGGTCGCTTATGTGGTTGCATGCAAAGTATTAGCGTGACTGTTCATGCAACTACATGTGTAACAAAAAATGCGACTAAATTGCTTATAATAGAAGCTCATAATCACATAGTTGAAACATATAGTAGAAGAACAAATATTACAATCATCAATCTGAAAGCTTGAAAAACAATTATTAAAGGAACTTCGAATACATAGAAAGTTAATAGTCCAAACAAAAATGCCTAAATTTACAATGATTTGAGTACACAACTCAACAAAAATGCTAATATTTTCAATCATGCACGCGTGCGACTACTCATGCAAATAACCAAGCGATGATGCACACTACTATATATGCAACCATGAACGTGACTAACCAAGCGATCATGCACGTGTGCGACTACTCATGCGACTAATCAAACGACCATACACGCGACTACTCTTGCGACCATGCACGCGACTAACTAAGTGACTATGCACATGTACGACTACTCACACGACTAATCAAACAACCATGCACGTGACTACTCATGTGACCATGTACGCAAGTAACCACACAACTAACTACGCTACTGCTCACACAACCATTCGTGTGATCTTACACGCAAATTATAATTTCTATACCTCAAAGTTTAGATTTTTACCAAAATATTAACAATATGTTTGTTAATCAATATTCTAAATCTTAGATTTTTACCAAAATATTAACAATATGTTTGTTAATCAATATTCTAAATCAGGTGACGTATAAACTTTTATTAATCTAATCAAACACCAAAATAACATCATCTCAACATAACTCACATGTTAGTTTTCACAAAACCCTAAATTTTGTTTATGAAAAATAAATTGTAATATTTATTAACCTATATTCATATTGGGTTGCGTTGTGCCGTTGTCGCTTCCATCGTATAGTTGTCTTCTCGAATCTTTAAAATCTTTGAAGAATGAATGATAGAGTGAGAAGAGAGAATGCGACAAAATAAACAATAGAGAAGATAGAAGAGAGACTGAAGTTTAATGAGTGAAGGGGTATTTAGGTCCAAAAAATTTAAAAAGTGGCACATTTCAAAAAAAATTATGGTAAGTGGCATTTTTTAAAAAAAATGTATTGAAAGTGACATTTTTGAAAATTTATCTTTTTTATATTTGGAAATATTGATAAAATTTTGGTATTTTGTCATTTAAAAACAGAAATTATGTAAAAAGACCCTCCCAACTCGCCCCTCGATTGAAAATATGGTGCACTATAAAAATTTGGAATAATTGACTCACTCTACCATCGACCTATAATGCTATAACTAATTTTCTTTTAAAAAGAATTTTATAAATGGTGGATCGAACAAATTCATTTTGATAATTTTATTTTGGCAAAAACGGGTGTGATTGTCCTACGAGTGACTTCTGTATGATGAATAAAAAAATTATAATATTTTTAATGAAAATAAAAATCAACCAACGAAAAGCAACAATAACACCATGAAATATTTCATAAACAACGTATAATACAACTGAGAATTAATACTAACATTTAAAAGAAAAATTATTTTTAACAAAAAGTACTCTTGATAACTAAGTACGAGAGTATAAAATAATTTTATTTTGAAACGGTTTCACCAAAACTGTACCTTTTATTTGAAGTTTATATTAGCTATTTAAAGTATCTGAAGTAAAGTTCAAAGCGAATTAAACAGATGAACCAACTCACTATCGCCTTCCAAAGCCACAAAAAATTTCCATACAAATGATCTTTCTCACCAACTAGCCACCCCACAAATGAACTTTCTCACTTCTAGATTCAATCCGTTCATGTCTATTAGAAGGTTAATTCGGAGATAAATATTTGTGGGAGAATATCTCACGAGAATTATTTAGTAAAATGAATATATAAGAAACGATAATATTTAAATAAAAAGTGATAATGAAATAGTAAATTATTTTAAAAAAATATAATTTAATATCACTAATTATAGGGTTGAAGAAAAAAATATTAATAAAAAAATTACTAAAATATAGAAATAAGTACTCCCATATAAAAAAAATTGAGGGTAAGTAGTGTAGAATTTTCTCTATCATATGTTAGTTAAAACCGTGGTCTCAACACTTTTAATTAATTAACATATGATCTCCTTTAATTAATTTGTGCTTCTCTCCTCAATTAAGGTTGCTTTTTGGTTTTTTGTTTAGCTTTTCATTTTTAATTTTTATATATTTAAAAAAAAGGGGTTAATTGCGTTAAAAATCATAAACTTTTAACGGATTGCTAATTAATCCCGACTTTTATAAAATTGCAAAAAAAATCATGATCTTTTATATTTGTACAATTTGCACCCGTCAGGTAGCTGAAGTTTGTCCGACGAGTGCGAATTGCACAAACATGAAAGATGATGGTTTTTTTTACAATTTCATAAAAAGTCAAGATTAATTTGCAATCCGTTGAAAGTTTATAATTTTTAATGCAATTAACCCTTTAAAAATCATTACTTCCTAAACTTTAGGGTGAAATATATTTTAAACTATAAGAATGGAATTATAATTATACTTTAAACTCATAACATTTAAATAAAAAGTGATAATGAAACAGTAAATTATTTACAAAAATGTCTCACATATTAATCTTCACAAGTTTTGCCCGGAAAATTCTCAACCAACTCACCAAGTTTCAAGAACTTAAATAAAACAAGGGTGAAAGTGTCTCCATTAATCATATCCAAATAAAAAACCTAGCTATATAAAGGTTCTTACCAAGTCCGATGATGATAAAATGTGAACACAGTAATAATGACACAACATCGTTATTACATCTGCTAGACACGTTCTTCCAACTTCCCATCAAAATCAACGTATTAGTGAAACCAACCATATTTGTTTTCTTCATTCTGTTTTTTAATCATATATCTTATGTTTAAATGACATTGACTTTGGGCATCAATAGAAAAATTCTTGAATGGATTAATAAACTCTGTGTCCAGACTATAAAATTAATTGTTTATGCCAGATAATTAATACTTGGGGAAGTGTGTATGCTGTGTAATGACTATATAATCAAGTGATGGAAACACAGATATATTGAAGAAACTAATTTTCAACTCAATCCAATTAGATGCACTTTCAAATGTTTTACTTACCACTTGAGTTGCTATTTGGCCAATGATATTTTAGCTTTAAGTATATAAAGATACTGTACCTATAACTTCCTTATAGAAGAGAAGTAGTAAGGTCTGTGTCAGAGAGAGAGAGAGAGATGGCAGGAGGAGGTGGAGAGGGAGTTTCTTTGGAGTATACTCCTACATGGGTGGTGGCTTTGGTTTGCACAGTTATTGTTGGCATATCTTTGTTAATTGAAAGAATACTTCACTATGCTGGAAAGGTAATTAACATATGTAGCTAATGCTTATGACTTCTCTCTCTCTCACATCATTTTAACTGGAAATCATGATGTTGATTATGATGATGATGATGATAAATGCAGTATTTGATGAAGAAGAACATGGGGTCCCTCTTCCAAGCCCTGCAGAAAGTTAAAGAAGGACTCACTTTTTGATCAGTTTCTAGTCATGAAAAATCTTGCCTTTATAGTATTTGATTCTCCTAATATATAATGAATGACCCTTTTTTTCTGGATTGATCAATGGACAGAGTTGATGTTGGTTGGGTTCATATCCCTGTTATTGGCTGTATTTCAAGGCAGACTTGGCAAAATATGCATACCTAAGCACTTTTACAATCACTGGCTTCCTTGCAAGAAACAAGATGCTGATCAAAAGGCAGCAAAATCCACTGCTCACTACTCTTTCGTCGGCCCCGCCATGCGCCATCTCTTGGCTGGGCATCAGACAGCGGAGGCTACTGTGAAGCGAAGGTGTTCTTCATCTCTATCATCTGCCAATATTCATGCACTTGCTGATGATGTTTCATGGCTTTGGTTCTAGCTTGCTATGTAATGTTGGTTGTAGGATCATGGTTGTAGTTGATATTATCTTTGTCCAAATGGAAATCTGATCTCTGTCTCTCTCTCTCTCAGGAAAAGATACCATTGTTATCTGCAAAAGCATTGCATGATCTCCACATCTTCATCTTTGTGTTAGCTGTATCTCATGTTCTGTTCTCAGCTATTACCATTGCATTTGGGGGTATGAAGGTAATTAATTGGACTTTGTTTCGGACCATATCATTGTTTTCCCATTTTTCTTTAGCACCATAATCCATTTCCTTGTAACACAGATAAAACAATGGAAGCGTTGGGAAGATTTTATTCAAAGTGAACAACTTGATACAGAAGAAGGTACGTTGTGCTTCTTTACTTGCACCTTTCAAGAACAGCTCATCACAGAAGTCTTACAAAACTAAACTTCTTATACTTTTTTTTGCAGCTCTGAGAAGGACTGTGATTCATGTCCAGGATCATGCTTTCATCAAGTCCCGGTTTTCGGGCCTCGGTAAAATATCTTTGTTCAGTTGGATGGTAAGTCAGAAATCTGTTTATATTAGATTTTACCAAGCTAAGTTAAATTGAGTTCATCCTTCTGTGACTATATTTTTACCCTGATCCCTTTTCACTGTCAGAAATCATTCTTCAAGCAATTCTACGGTTCAGTGAGCAAACAAGATTACACTATTTTAAGGCTTGGCTTTGTTATGGTAAAAAAAAGAACTCTGCTACATCACTTGATTTAACTCATGTTGTATGATGGAACTTAAATCTCTGAATTATGTATTCCAGAATCATTGTAAGGGGAATCCCAAGTTTAACTTCTACAAGTACATGATGCGAGCTTTCGAAAAAGATTTCAAGAAAGTTGTTGGAATAAGGTGAAAAGAGTCTAAACATTGGACACTTCAGCTTGCCTTGATTTAGTGATGTTCTTCCATCTTTTGTGGCTGTTAATGTTGTTTGATTTCAACTGCAGTTGGTACCTTCGGTTATTCGTCGTTTTCTTCTTGTTGGTGAATGTCTATGGTAAGATATTTTCACAATAGATACTGATGTCTACGTTACTCATGTATATATATTACTGAAAAAATCTCATGATTTTATTGATCAGGATGGCATGCATATTTTTGGATCTCGTTCGTTCCACTAGTTGTAAGTTAACCAAATTCTTAAATGGAATTAGATGTAGTTTTTTCATACTTCATCTGAAACATCGAAATCTTTGTCAGCTTTTGCTTGCTGTGGGGACCAAGCTTGAGCACATTATAACCCAACTCGGAAGAGAAGTGGCCCAGAAAAACACAGCAGTAACAGGAGGGTTGGTTGTTAGGCCGTCCGACGACCACTTCTGGTTCCACAGACCACGCCTCGTCCTCCTACTAATCCATGTGATTCTGTTCCAAAATGCCTTTGAGATTGCTATATTCTTCTGGATGTTGGTAAGCATTCAAGAAAACAACACCCATTTTTCGCCCTCATAGCCTTGTCCTGATCCATGCAATGCAACAGGTCACATTCGGTTTCGATTCTTGCATCATGGGAGAAGTAGGGTTCATCATTCCCAGACCTTGTCATAGGGTAATCAATCAAACTCAACATGTGTACCAAAAATACAAACAAACATGCATGTCTTATCACCATCAATATATATATCCATCTTGGCGCAGGGTGTTTGTTCAACTCCTCTGCAGTTACAGCACTCTACCACTCTATGCCATTGTTGCACAGGTAACTAACTAACTAACTAACTAACTAACTCAATCAACCATGCCATGCACTTCTCTTACATGTTGATGTCTGAAAATGGGGTTGGTGGTGTTATTTGAAGATGGGGTGTTCATTCAAGAAGGCGATATTCGACGATCATATCCAAGCTGGTTTGGTGGGTTGGGCTCAGAAAGCAAAGAAGGGATTGAAGAAGGGTTCAGTTTCTAACCAACAATCTCCTAGTCCTAGTCCTCGTGCTGAATCGCACACCATTGAGACGAGAGAGATCCAAGAACAAAAACCTATAGTGGGACGAGCCAGAGCTTAGAAATCAAGAATGCTGCATACATGAATCAACACTTTTCTGTATATTGTTGTTTGCTTAATTGCCATCCAAAGTTACTTTCAGATGTGTATTAATTAGTTAGTAGTGTTTATGTTTTGTTGATAAATATATTCTGTGGTGGTGAGTTCAAGTTTTGAATGAATAATTGTAAATTTACACAAATTATTGTTAAGCTGGTTTGTTTATGTGAAAATTGTCTAATTGTTGGGACAGGTTATGTAATGTTGAATCCTAAATTTTCCATTGAATTTATACTTCTTAAATAACATTTTTTATTGTTTAATACCTTTTTTTTCGCTAGCAGTGATAGCAAACATATAATAAAACAAAGGAAAAGAGAGATGTTTTAATGAATAAAATTTAGTACTGCTATTCTTGGCAATATATCCACCTACTAAGAAAGTTTGGAGAACAAGTTCATTCACGTCTTCCATTACAATTCTCCTCAGTTTTCTATGTAATTTAAATATTTAATAAGAAAATCTAAACAAAGAACACTCAAAGCACAAAATTCAGACAAAGATTAATAAAGATTGCAACAAAATTTTGAGGATTTACCACAACCTAGAACTATATATCCTGGTATGACAGTCATTGCAGCTTTTTGCTATTTTACATCATAGCTCCCTACAACTTCACCATATACGGGCATACTTCACTCGACTTAACTCTGTATGGATCATTTTTGCCACTAGGCACAATTTAATTACCATTCTCACCAGTTATTTAATTGCTTTTGGATCTTGGAATTATGAGAGGACTTCCCACCTTTGTCCTTGTAACTATTTCTTGAGGTTATAGCTTTCCTTCTCCCATGTGCTGCTTGAATGGCTCGTTGTCGTTGTTTTGTCAAACGCTTGGTAAGTTCAGGGTATTCATCACTTCCACTCTGCTCTTCTTCTTCCCCTTCAGAATCACAATCAGCTTGTTGTTTACTGTCGCCAGAATTATTTTCACTTTGGCTATGTTCCTTAGAAGTATGTAGCTCCACAACGTTTCCTTCGTCCTCCAAATTACCTTCAAGTATATTGTCTCCCTCCTGCATCCACAATTTTATCTTTCAAACAGAAAAAGGTGCAATATCCGAGCATAATTAATACTAAAAAATGAAGAAACAAAAAAGGTGGGCTGCAGTGAGAGATTACACAATTGCGATATCTAGTGTAATATTCAAACATATATTAAAATAACTTAAAATTGATTAGCTTTTACATGCAGAGCTGCTCCATGCCGTTAAAGATCGATTTTTTTGCAAAAATGTTTGGTAGTTCAAACATTTATTAAGATCCAAAGCCATAAAACCTAGAATATCAAGGCAAAATGCATGCTCGTTCAGTTTCTTATTCTTTTATCTAACACAGAATCAGATCAGACTTCAAACTAACATCCGCTCGGTGTATCACATTCAGTCTTTTTCTCCTTTTACTACCTTTCTCATTAGGCCAAGAAGCAAGGTTCCTTGTATATCTCTACAAGGTATTAATTACTAGCCATCATCAGAAAGCATCATGAGCTAGTTTTTATTTTAAATGTGAAATCTTACCTCTCCATCCAAGCTCAAGGACTCAAAGTTCTTTGCGCTTGCATCATCTATCTGATCAGAAATAGCATCTTCATCTTCAATTTCATCGGAATCAGATCCTAGATCTTTCTCTTCATCTCCATCGACATACTGTGTAACAAAAATCAAGACACAAGATATTACAGGTTAACAGCATCCAGGATCAGTTATCAATGAAAAAAACACAATTTGAAAGGAATACTAAAGCTCACTATAAGACTAAGTAAACTCTTTTGGACTGCATTTATACTAATTAGGAGTATGTCAAACATATGCCAAAAAAAAAGGATAAACTTCATCTTGAAGTGGATCTGCATCTTCAATAAAAGTTGTTAAATGCTTTGCTTTAGCAGAACTAAAAGAGTGAAACTAAAATACAATTGGAGAAAAAAGATTAACTTTTGCTACTTTATAATGAAAAACATTCTTTAAAAAGCATGATTGATGCAGGAAAGACCAAAAGTTGTACCTGCTCTATTTCATCTTGTTCCTTCCTAGTGAAGCCACTTGCTTCAAGTTCTTTGTCCAGGAAACCAGAATCTTTCTTTATGTCTGAAAACTCAGGCCGGCAAGTTTCATCTGAATCTGAATCATCATCTTCAACTTCTTTTTCATCAAAAGTGAGATTAAACCTATTTAAAATACCCAATGTAGAACATGTAAGCACAGTCATATCAAGCACCGTGGTAACCCTTTGGCATCACATGTACCACTGGATTTTACAAAATAGAAATATTACTTGGTGGACAGATCACCGATTAAGCTTTTAAAAAAGTTGATAACTCTATATGGAGTAAATTTCACATCTTAAAAATGAGCACTCATTGTAATCCGTTTACCTCTTTCTGAAAAATTTGAAGATGCATTCCACGTCACGGTCAAAGTACCTGAAAATAGGAACATTAGTTTTGCATTTGAATAAAATTGTCATGTATATGTTGACATGAACATGGCTGCTTGAAATAGTATCACTTCGTACATCTTTGCATTTCGGTGAGAAACTGAAACCATTTGCGGGAAATCAATCATTGTCACCTTTTCATCATCATCAATCTACAATGTGGAAGAACATCGAAACAATTAGATTCCATTGTAAACAGAATTATGTATGGAATATAGAACCTGATACATCTATCACAACAGCAAGCGTGTTTTATTGATAATTAAACCTAAAATAATAAAATGTTACAGAAGAAAACGCAGTACTACTATTCTTTGGAAGAGCTAAATGTACCATAATGTTAAATTCATTAAAATCGCAGTGAATTAGTCCATGCTCAGCCAGGCGAACAACAAGACCGAGGATTCTTTCAAACACTGTGTCTGGGTTTTGCAATTGCTTAACCTGCACACTGCATAAAACAAAATGATCTTAGAATGGTCTAATTCAAGCAACATCATCTAATGAATTTTTTTCAGAAAGTAGGAATTCTGCTTGGATTTTTATATTTAGGATAATTCAAATTCTGCATTTCGATTGAATCGTTGCAACCTCAATTCAGAAAAAAATTTGCCAATTATATTTTGTTCAAGGACTATTTATTTTTGAGAAGACTATTTATTACCACAATGTTAAGATGGGAGGGAGGGGGAGAGGAGAAGAACTCCTAAACCTACATCAATTGACCAGGAAAATTAGCAAGGATGTTGTTTATTTGTTCTATATCATCTGTTGAGATAATAATTTGAAATAACTAATGACAATCTTGCAATGGGCTGGCATCGTCATATGATGAGCTGTATCAGGTAAATTTTCACTTAGATATGAAAAATATGACAGATTTAATAGTATCAGATTCACAAACACGGAACCACCTATAACTTCATTACATGGTAGTGTGCCAGAAAGAACATCTAGAAATATAGAAAATGTCTATATGCCAAATACTTACAGTGGATAACCCTGGATGAGTGACATGATAACACAATGTCGATTGCAGTCTACAGCATGTGGAACAGGAAAATCATGTTCATCCAAGGCCTGCTCAGAGAGAAGAAAACAAATAAGTGACCAAAATGGAATGTGTTCTTTTTCTTCCAATATGTAATAATTAGAGGGGAAAAAAGTCTCCAATGACCAAACCTTCATAAAGGCAAATTCTTTGAGTGCAGCTAGCCGTGACAAGTACAGCCAATTATAGCTACTACGATGCCTCAAATAATCACGTTTAGATTTTACTGCCCTGAATGATACCCTACCAAGCCTATGTAACTTCATAGCAAGAACAGTACCATCTTCTGTAGCAACCTCAAATATATCTTGAAAAAGGAAAGCACATTCATTTACAATAGATGAATCTAAAACAAAAATAAAAAGTTAAACTTCAAATGGGTGCATGGTAATATACCAGACTCCTTCCCAACACCAATTTGACGACCAACAGAAGTGAAAACTCCACGGTTAACTAATGTCTTGATTGCAAGAAAATCATAGCCCAAGTAGGTCAGCCGGAAGCCATCATCTAAACCATAAATTTGAGATATTCAGTTTCCTTAAGCAGTATGCAAGCATCTTTTGGAAAGCAAAATTGGTAAAAGCGACGGTACTGTTCTCTTGTTCCTAATAAAGAAGCAGCAGCAAAAACATATTTCAAGGCTAACATCAACCATCATATAAGGGTTTTAAACTAACATTTTGAAGAGTCGTGATGCAAGAGCTTGTGCTTCAGCAAATTCTTCAACACTTTATACGTGCCTCCATGCCTGTATATAAAAATATACAGAGACAAGAATGTCATATCAGAATTCAATTGTTAATCCAATTCAGTATCAAATATTGGGGAAAGGAACTAACTTCAGAGAAGCGATTCTGGTAATCAACTCCGACGGCACAATTTCGTGCTAAAAACATAAATTAAAAATAGAAAGATAATCATTATACAACATAATCAAAAGAAAAACAAAACAAAATTGGTAGAAAAAAAGAAAGAAAGCAAACTAACATTGCGCATCCCCATCTCGACCGCGGTAAGAACCCTAAAATCATCCTTGGAGAGATATCTCAAAGCGTTCACATCCAACTTCATCCTTTGCTTTCACTCAGCGCGGTGGATTGTTTCAGTCCGTAGCAGATGGATGAAACTGGGGTTTGGAGTTTAAGTTAAATTAAATATATTACTCTACTTTTTATATCTTACTAGTGTTATGCCCCGTGCATTGCACAGATGTAGACATCAATTTTAAATTAATATAATTTAATTTTCATAAATATAAATATTTTGAAATATAAATATAATTTAATTTATCTTTTGAAATTATAAAATATTCTATAATTTAAATAATAAGAAATTTATTTATGTATTCGAATAGAGAAATAAATATTTGTTTTACATTTATATTTTATTTATTTTATATCTTACAATTTTTTTTAACTATGGATTACATTACAGATTCTGAATATAAATTTTATAATAATCGACAAATGTAATATGTATTTTTCATGTAGTAAAAGAAAATCTAATATAAAAAAAACATGTATTTATTATTGAAGATGCATTTTAAATTAATTGATCTTAATTATTACCAAAATTTTCGTTAGGGATAAATTTGTTGGGAATAAATTTTAATTATTGGATGCATTAAATCAAACATTTATTCAGTCATTAATAATATGAATTTATTCACTCATTAATAAAGAAACCGATAAAGGAAGGAGAGAAAGACAAAGTTTTGGAAGGAAAAATTAAATAAAAGAAAAATAACATAAGAAAATGATACATCAACCTTGAAATTAGGAGAAGATGACACACAGGATAAACAAAACTCCCTATTAGTATATTTATTTATTAAGATACTCACCGCTATTGTTCTATAAAAAGAGGCAATATGCAGAATTTAACATGCATTTAATGTTGACCAGAGTAAAAGCATAAAGATGCTTTAAAATTTGCCTACCTTGTAATATAAAATGGCAGTAAAAGTAAGTATATCTGTGTCAAATAAATATTAGGAATAAGAGTAGCTAATAATAGCTACAAAATACAGTCAGAAAATACAGTCAGATGAACAAGGAGAGGGAGTTTGAAAGGCCTGCCTCATAACCCAAGGTGATAACACGAGGATTGGCGTGTAACATGTGGCCACTTTTTTGTATTTTTTAATTAACAAGGAATGTAGTATAAGCACATCCCAGAATCAAAAACACTCTGGTTTTCAAATATTTCAATCAAAACAAAATCATAAGACAGATTCCACAGTAGCAGCAGTAGCAATATGAACAAATTTAACGAAAATTAGTCCTTTTTCGAATAAACTATACAAGTTGCACTAAGCTTCTTACGAATCTACAATAGCCTTATTATTGCAATTTCAGGATTCAACAACCCAATCTCCAGTATGGCCCTAATTTTCCCAAAAATGTAAAATTAGGTTTCTTGAGGTGTAAAGTTCTTAGGAGTCAAAAATAAAGGTCTGGGAAACTGCTGCGGTGGGGAAGAAACGAAAGTAGGTGGAGAGATGGAAAGGAAAACTAATTTTACTCTGGGTTCAGCCGTCAGCCAAAAAATCAAAGCGTTTCAATCCATTCATCAATGAAAAAATCTAAGTGTCAATAACGTTCTTGTGTTGTTTACTATTTCCGTACCTGTAAAAGCTCTAATGAAATCAAAAGCTCAATCATTAATATCTATCTATACTAAATAAACAGCAATCCTATGAATCTCAGTCCAAGGTGGAACAATGGATATGTACCTGGAATCTGCGTAGTAGAGATAAGGAAATTAGGTCTTCTTTTGTGTTTCGTGCTGCGGTAGAGATTCAGGAAATTAGGGCTTCTTCTTTTCCGTCGATGGAGAGGTAGAAAGGGAAAGCAAAAGCAATGCGGTGAGGGTAAAAAACAAAGTATATTATGATTAAAAGATATTAATAAAATTTTAGAAACCTTAAATGACAATCCATTGTCGTCCAGTGGTTAGGATATCTGGCTTTCACCCAGGAGACCCGGGTTCAATTCCCGGCAATGGAATATGTTTTTTGTTTTGTTCTCTAAAAATAATTATAATTATTCGAATAACCCTATATTTGGACATAATTTTGGTTTACTTAGAATTTTTGTTTTCAACTCATTAGACACTAAATATATAATACACAAAATTATGGTTTTAAAAAAAAATTATTTTTTTATATTTTTTATTGTCAAATATGACGTGCGTCCATTATTTACTTAGAATTTTTGTTGTCAACTCATTCGAAACTAAATACTACTCCATATAATACACAAAATTATGGTTTTTTTTTAAAAAAAATTATTTATTACATTATTTTTTTGTATTATTTTAAAGTGTAAAAATGTGAGAGAAATAATATTTTTGGTAGAAAATGTTTTTGAACCTTACAACCAAAATATAAGGAGAGAGTAATTTATTTAATTTTTTTGAGAAGAATATCTAGATACATTCTTGAAAGCCTAATAAAGTTGATATAAACAGATCATAATAATGCAACATTACAACTTTAAAATATCAAGATTAAGAGCCTTTATTATATAAGGAAACCAACAAACTCTACCTTAACAAAACAAAGATGTCTTGTCTTGAATCTTGATCACAGATTCCTTCCATCATCCTCACACTCTTCACTTCAGTTTGAATCATATACAACTGCTGAAAACATCAAAGCACAAGTACAAATATCCAGATTGCAAGTATCCACAGTTTGAAAAGAGCATCGATCAAGCGTGCACCCAACGAACTTGAAGGGCATCATTTCCCCAGCCCTGTTGTTCCTCTTGTATCATTTTAGCTGACTCCACAAGAGATTTGTTCCCAAGGTCAACCTCAATCAGTTCAAGCGTCGAAATTTCTCCAATGCCATCCGGAATCTCTTTTAAACACCAACACCGGCGAAGCAATAGAGACTTTAGTCTTGGGAAGTGGCTGCTATCTGTTATCCAATGCTGGAGATCAGACTTATCAATGAGAAGAAATTTCAGCTGACGAAATTCTCCCTCATTTGTTTCCCATGTGCTGCCCTTGCAACCAAAGTCCCTCAGTTTAAGAACTTCCAGATTAGGCAAAGAACCAATGACTGTCGTGCCTTCCCATGGAAGTCGACGGCCACTCAATGTCAACTTCCTCAACGATGTAGGATAAACAGGATTAAGGTTTTCCCGAAAAGGACAGTCAGAGTATATTTTGATTTTCAACTTCTCAAGGAGATGGAGGCATACAAGATTTTCAAGCTTGTACTGAACTTTATTCCCATCTCTATAATAAAAAAGGCCCAGTTTTTTAAGGTTTGGAATCCTTGGCAAGACCGATTCAGTACATGCAAAGTTTGTCACTAAGGAAAGTGTTTGTAGATTTTCTAGGGATTCATTTTCCATCAGTGGACTGGGGAAGTAACTGAAAAAGAAAGAGATGAGATGCCTTAACTGTGGCATCATCCAAATACTTGATGGTAAGACAACCTTATTAAGACTAGGGTAGTCCCCAAATGTCTTCCATGTATGAATAGTTAGAGTTTGAAGATTCTGAAGGTTCGATATATCCTGCGGAAGACGATTCTCTTGGTACAAATTAAGGTACCTTAAAAAAAACAGCTTAGACGCTTGGACAGAGAAAGGGATAGATTCATCAGTGACAAGTATGAATTTAGTGAACACAGCAAACAATATTCTGAGCAATTTGTAGTTCCCCAAAGACTCTGTTGCAACTCCTTCACAGTGAAAGCATTTAATAGTACGAATTATTGAGTCACAATGGTCAGCGAGGCAATCGTCTTCAAAATGAGCTACACTTAACCGGAGGTGATCTTTCATTCTCTCTGGAAGTTTTTTTTCAGCATGAAGAAGAAACTTCTCTTCTTCAGCTTTTCTAATGCACAAGTCGCGCACCAGATCATGGACACTGCAACTTTTGATACTCCCATTAGATTTTCTCTTGCTCACAATAATAAGACTTCTCTTTACAAGATCCTCCAGACATTCCTCTGCTTCCTCTTCCAAGCTTTTAGATCCATATTTCCCCCTCAAAAAACCCTCAGCTACCAATAACTTAAGTTCTGATACGCGAATCTCATAATCTTCAGGAAAACTTCCCATGTACAAGAAACAAGGTCTCAAATGATGAGGCAAGTGACTGTAACTCAGAGATAGTATCTTTTCCAAATGTCCATCTTTTGTAGCTACAGCAGAGTTCACATTTTCAGCAATAGCCTCCCATGAAGTTGTGGTCTTACTAACCATGGATAGGACTCCAGCAATCACCACAATTGCTAGGGGTAATCCTCTACAATTAGAAGCAATTTTTTTCCCAATAATTTCCAATTCAGGAGGACAATTATTGCTTGCAAACATCTTATATCTGAGCAGATCCCAATTTTGATCAGCATCCATCAACTGCATTTCATAAAGAGGGGAACAAGGGTCGGGATAAGAAGCAACAACAGACAGCCTAGTGGTTAACATAATTCGACTTCCATTACCATCGTCAGGAAATACTCGTTTTAAATCATCCCAAGTTTTTCCACACCACACATCATCCAATACAATGAGGTACCTACTACCCTTTAAGCTTTTATACAATTTCTCCTCTACTAAATCCGTTCTATATCCAGATTTTTTTTGGGTGAATTCTTCAATTGAATCTAGGAGGCTCGAAAGTATCTCTTGCACACAATAGTCTTGTGATACAGTGACCCAAACACGAATATGAAAATACTCAAGAATTAGGGGATCTTCAAAAGCATTTCTAGCAAGAGTAGTCTTACCTATACCTCCCATTCCAACGATGGGGATGATTTGGAGGTTGGATGATTCTCCACAAAGCCGAGCCTTTATTGCTAACAAATCGTCATCAAGACCAACCATGACTGTGGCTGCAACTGTTGAAGATGAAGTTGCAGAAGAAGTCGAGCCACGGTGTTGCTGCTCGTCTTCGACAGTGAAACTACTCTCTAATTTCATCACTTGATAAGCGATCGACTCAATTTTCTTAGTTAAAATTTCAAAATCAGGGAAATGATGAGGAAGTAATCGAACACGCGAACCATAATGATCACACATTAAATGGTTCCACATACATGATTCAATCATATCTTCTGCTTCGTTAGCGACATCCCTGATTCTACCTTCCAAACTGTGGGCTTTTTCAGGAAAATCATCAAGGAACCTCCGTAAAAAATTAACGCACTTCTTAACAGAGAGAATATGCTGTATTTCTTGTTGTGTGGTGGGAAAATAGCCATGGTTGAGGATCTGATCTAGGGTTTGTGCAGAGGATATAAGAGCAGCATAAGCAGCCATATCTACAAGCAAATTACATGGAAAAAATAGTTGGGATACAAGAAAAAGAAGGAGAATAACAGGGGAAACAAAGAGAAGTGTTTTGCATTCAGTAGTTTGTGTATAATACTGTATCTACTGTATCAGTATCAGTATGAGTATTAAATGCAAACAACAAAGAAGGGGATGGAATGAGAGAGAGAGAGAGAGAGAGAGACTGCCGACAAGTGTATCACAATTTTTTACTATTTCGTTTTAACGGTCGCTTGAAATTGAGTGCAACCGTCACCTTATAGACTAAAGTGGGTAGTTTTTTATTTTTTTACTATATTATTTAATTAATGTTAGAGATTATACTAAAATTTAATTTAACGGTTGAAACTCTCCACATCTCGAATTTAAATTCATATTTGCGGTCTGCACGGACATTAATAAAAATTATTTTTTAACTTACTTTTATGCATAGTTTGATAATTTTCTAATAATAATAATAATAATATAAAGTAAATCATAGAATATGTTAGTATGTTAAAAAGAGATAATTTTAAAATTAAAGTCTATTAAAAGAGTATTAATCAAGTGATTTTTTCTTGGAGGTTGTGAAGTTGGAAATGAAGGAATATTAGAATTTAGAATATTTAATAGAGTACTTGAACGTTTTCTCCAAAATATTAAGGACCAGACATAAATAAAAACAAGAAAAAGTGCCTCAATTATGTGTTAAATAGCTGTTTTTCTGTCATCACCGCCTTCCAAGGGACCATGTTAAACAACAATGAACAAACCTTCATTCATTAAGGAAACTTGAAGAAATGCATCCACTAATATCTGAAACCATACCATCAAATACATCCTTCAAATAAAATCAAGCCACTTAATTCAATTAGAGAACAAACTTTGAGATTTAAGAAAAGCCATGTTTTAGGTGATCAGTAATAACTGAAAAAAGCACACTATTAGATAGGTGTTTATAAATTAAATTTTGTGTTCTGAGATGATCCACAGCCTAAGAAAAAACCATGAATGCGCAAATCTTGAACATTAAGGGGCAAACACAACAGAGAGAATGGAAATAGAGAAGAAAGCTCAGTATATCAAACACACAGTATGCCAAAAAGCTGTCAAAACAAGAATTGTGATTATCGGGAGGGAAATCCATTAGCATTGACGTCGGAATTGGAATCCGTTTGGGCAACGTATGGCCCATTCTAGTCTTCGCAACAATGGTCACTAGAACTATAGACAAAAAAGACTGATTGAAGATGAATGCATTAACCAAGCGATGAGAGAAAGAGGGTACCCGCTGCAGTTCCGAAGGTCCATAGCCACAGAAGCTTGAGTCCTGTTTTTTCTCGCAGTATCTAATCACCAATCATAAATAATACTAACTACTTAAGAAATATTTATCTGACTTTGGCTGGTTGCCACAGGAGTTCACATGCTAATAACAAGGGACTTTCTAAGCTTTAGAAATTACAACTCTTTCTTACTCAAGAATAGATGGAATAGTAGAAATGAATATTTCTTTTCTTTGATTCCTTCATTCATCCTCAGACTCTTCAGTTTCAATCATACAAGGCTAACACAGTACCAATAGAAAAAATCCAGACAATAAACAATACTACAACACAATGAATTTATTCAATTTTGGGTCAAAATACATACATAAATCTCTAACCTGATTGCAAGTATCCACAGTTTGAAAAGAGCATCGATCACGCGTGCACCCATTGAACTTGAAGGGCATCATTTCCCCAGCCTTGCTGTTCCTCTTGTATCCTTTTAGCTGACTCCACAAGAGATTTGTTCCCAATGTCAACCTCAATCAGTTCAAGCGTCGAAATTTCTCCAATGCCATCCGGAATCTCTTTTAAACACCAACACCGGTGAAGCAACAGAGACTTTAGTCTTGGGAAGTGGCTACTTTCAGTTATCCAGTGCTGGAGATCTGATTTGTCGATGAGCAGAAATTTCAGTTTAGGGAATTCTCCCTCATTTGTTTCCCATGTGCTGCCTTTGCAAGCAAAATCTCTCAGTTTAAGAACTTCCAGATTAGGCAAAGAACCAATGACTGTTATGCCCTCCCATGGAAGTCGACGGCCACTCAATGTCAACTTCTTCAACGTCCTAGGAAAAACAGGATTAAGGTTCTCCCGAAATGGACAATCAGCGTATATTTTGATTTTCAACTTTTCAAGGTGTTGGAGGTGTACAAGATTTTCAAGCTGATAATGTTCTATATCCCCTTTTCTGTAATAAAAGGTCCCTAGTTTTTTAAGATTTGGAACCCTTCTCAAGACCCATTCATCACATGCAAAGTTTGTCGCTAAAGAAAGTGTTTGGAGATTTTCTAGGTACGTATTTTCCAGTGGAGTGGGAAAGGAAGTGATAAAGAAAGAGATGACATGCCGTAACTGTGGTACCCTCCAAATCCCTGATGGTAAGCATACGCCATAACCAGGGTAGTCCATAGACGTCTTCCATGCGTGAAAACGTAGGGTTTGAAGATTCTGCAGGTTTGATATAGCTTCAGGAACACCTCTGGTTTCGTACAAATTAAGGTACCTCAGATGAAACAGCCCAGATATTTGGACAGACAAAGGGATAGATTCATCAGTGGCTAATCTGAATCCAGTGTAAACCGCAACCAATACTCTCAGTAGTTTGTAGTTCCCTAAAGAGTCTACAGTAAGTCCGTCACAGTGAAAGCAGATAATCGTACGGAAATTTGAGTCATAAGTAGACGCAAGGCAATCATCTTTAAAATGAGCTACACTTAAGCGACGCTGATTTTTTCTTCTCTTTGGAAGAGTTCTTTCAGCATGCAGAAGAAACTTCTCTTCTTGAGCTTTTCTTATGCACAAGTCCCGCACCAGATCATGGACACTGCAACTTTTGATATTCCCATTAGATTTCCTCTTGCTCACAAATATAAGACTTCTCTTTACAAGATCCTCCACATACTCCTCTGCTTCTTCTTCCAAGCTTTTAGGTTCATTTTTACGTTTCAAAAAGCCCTCAGCTACCCATAACTTGACAAGCTCCGAGACTCGAATATCATAATCCTCTGGAAAACCTCCCATGTACAAGAAACAAGGTCTCAAATGATGAGGCAAGTGGTTGTAACTAAGGGACAGTATCTTATCCAACCGTCCATCTTTTGTAGCTACAGCTGAGCTTACATCCTCAGCAATAGCCTTCCATGAAGTTGCAGTCTTTCTAACCGTGGATAGGACTCCACCAATCACCACAATTGCTAGGGGTAATCCTCTACAACTAGTAGCAATTTTTTTCCCAATACTTTCCAATTCAGGAGGACAATCTTTGCTTGCAAACAACTTATATCTGAGCAGATCCCAACTTTGATCAGCATCCATCAATTGCATTTCATAAAGAGGAGAACGAGGGTCGGGATAAGCAGCAACAACAGATAGCCTGGTGGTTAACATAATTCGGCTTCCATTACCATCATCCGGAAGTACTTGTTTCAAATCATCCCAAGCTTTTTCACACCACACATCATCCAGTACGATGAGATACCTACTACCCTTTAAGCTTTTGTACACTTTTTCCTCCACTGATTGCGTTCTATGTCCAGATTTTTTCTGGGTGAATTCTTCTATGGAAACTAAGAGGCTGGAAAGTATGTCTTGTGCACAATAGTCTTGTGATACAGTGACCCAAACACGAATATGAAAATACTCAAGAATTAGGGGATCTTCAAAAGCATTTCTAGCAAGAGTAGTCTTACCTATACCTCCCATGCCAACGATGGGGATGATTTGGAGGTGGGATGATTCTCCACAAAGCCGAGCCTTTATCGCAAACAAATCGTTATCAAGGCCAACCATGACAGTGGGTGCAATTGTAAAAGATGACATTGCAGAAGACGTCGAGCCACTGAGTTGCTGCTCCTCTTTGACTGTGAAGCTACTCATGATGTTCATCACCTGATCAGAGATCGACTCAATCTTCTTTGTTAAAATTTCAAATTTACGGAAATGATAAGCATGCTGTCGAACACGCCAAGGATACAGATTACTCATTAATTGGTTCCACAAACGTGATTCAATCATATCTTCAGCTAGCATACGTGATTCAATCATATCTTCTGCTTTATTAGCGACATCCCTGATTCTTCCTTCCAAACTGTGAACTTTTTCAGGAAAATCATCAAGGAACTCCAGTAGCAAAATAGCGCACCACTGAAATGAGAGAAAAAGTTGTTTTTCGTGCAACGTGTAGGGAAAACGGTCTTGACTGAGTACCTGGTCTATGGTTTGTGCAGAGGAAACAAGAGCAGCATAAGCAGCCATATCTGAAGCACACAAGCAAATTACTTTGCAAAAAAGAGTGGCGATTCAAGAAAAAGGAGGAGAATAACAGAGGAAAACAGAGAGAAGTGCGTTGCACTTTGTAATTTGTGAATAATTCAACACTATGCAAATGCAATGCAATACAATACAACTCAAGCAACGGAGAGTTCAGTGTGACTGCTCAGTGGACGACAAAATTTTCTTCTCTTTCTACGGTTATTTAATTACTCCACTTATTATAAAATTAAAATTACTACTCCACATATAAGAGAATAATACTCCTATAAAGGAACAGGAACAGGTAGTTCTTATACTCATTATGGACTGCCTTCGTTGAAAAAAGAACAGGAAATTCAATGAACTATTGCAGATAAAATTAGGATTGCATCATAAAAACACATGAAATTTGATCATCTACTTTCGGTATTGGACAAACCTAAGAAAAATCATAAATGCGAAAATTTTGAACATTAACTAAAAAATGAGATTAAGATACAATCACTGGAAATAGAGAAAGTATTGTCTCAGTGAGGCATTTTATCAAACATATATTATGCCAAAAAGCTGAAATTCCCGCGGAATAAATTTCTGACTGTTAGTGTGACTGATGATGTTGTCACACTCTAAATTTCACCTCTCCATGTCACGTGTTCTATTAATTGTATTGTGTTGTCTTGACTATTACTTTGTTATTTTTTCAGATAACTAATAGAACGTGGGAGAAGGAGTTTCAAGATATTTGAAGGGAGATCATGATAAGCAAGTAAAAGAGGGATGTTGCAAGTTTCCTATTTTCAAGGAATAGGTTAGATGGAGGTTGCGGTTGAGATATTAGTGCTCAAGAAACTGATGAAGACACGTTCATCACTGGTGTTGAAGCAGGCGTCTGGATTGATAAAAACACGCTCAGAATCTTCATACCATAGTGCAGAAGATCAGAAAAATATCCACACATTAAAAGTGTTCTTTGTATGCTGGTTCAAGTGTTACCACACTCAGAGCCGCACTTGTCTATTCTCTTTTGAGCGTTGAAGGAATGCGAGGTTTCTTCTTATATGCTAAAAGATTGTAATTATCTTTTTACAATCTTCGTTTTGAGAGTAGTTTTGTGATTTCATATCACGTTTTTAGATCTTGTAATAGGTCTACTTTTGTGAGTTATATAGGGTATATTCTAGAGTTAGATTGTAACCTTGATGACTTTTGTATTCACTATTTTTCCAAGTTTGGTGAACGTTTTGCCATGAGGCCGCCACAAACGTTACGTTTGTGGAAGAGTTACATCTCCTGTCTTTTTATTTTCCGCTGCTGTTTTATGCTTTCTCTACTTCTAGTGTTCTTCGAAGTGTCGCAGCACTTGGAACGACACTTGTCTATATGCTTGTTTTCACCCACGCACACTTTCACTGATAATTAAGACTTGCGATAATCGAGAGATTCCGACGGAAATTCACTCGCATTGTCATCGGAATTAGAAACCAGTTGGGGCAGCGTACGGCTCATTGATGAGATGCTCCAGTGGCAGATTCAGAAAATCGCAGTGGGATGAACTAAATTTATTAAAAAAAATAATAATTAAAAAATTATATATATATTATATTATTTATAAATTATATTTAAAAACACAAATTATTTATAAATTATATATATATATATATATATATATATATATATATATATGATATAATGGGTTTTTGGGAACAGCCTGGGCTTGAGCCCGGTTTGCCCCACATACATCCGCCACTGAGATGCTCCATATCTCTCATTCTTGTCCTCGCAACACTTGTTGCCAGAACTAGACAAAAAAGATTGATTAATGTTTATGGATGATGATGAAAGCATTAACCAGCCGATGAGAGAAAGAGAGTACCCGCTGCCGTTCCAAAAGGTCCATAGCCAGAGAATCTCAGAATCTTGAGTCCTGGACTCTTCTCTCTCCACATTTTTTTCTCTCTCTATACAGTTACAAAGGGTTTACTGAAACGACATTGCTTTCATTAATACCTGCCGGGTCTGGATATAGGGCCCAACCGGTTGGATAAAAATGGAGTATAATTGTTTTGTATAAAAATAAATTATTTATTTATATATTTCAATTTTCTATCTATCGTCTTTCGTATAAAACTAAGTCTTTGTAAGACCATAATTATGTGAGACGAATTAATACTCCCTCCGTCTCAAAGAAAAGTTTTCAGTTATTGTAGATACGAATTTAAAGAAAAAGTTGTTTTTTTCCTTTATAGAGGTGATTTGGTATTTTTAGATAATAAATAAATTATAAAGTATGGGATGTCAACTTATTTATGGGACGAACAAAAATAGAAAGTACGAATTTGTTTATGGGACGAAATGAATATAAGACAAAGTCATATTATGTGGGACAGATTAATATCTTTTGTTAGATAATGCTTATATGAGACAAATTAATACTATAAGTCGTTTGTGAGGGGTTGAAATATACAAATTATTATACAAGACAATAATTATGTGAAACAAATTGATACTCCGTATAAGAAAAAGTCCATTGTAAAGATAATCTGAGACAGATTAATATAAAACAAAGTCTTATGTGAGATAAATTAAAATATACAATATATTATATAGATAAAGTATATTCCTTCCGTCCAATTTCAATTTTTATATTTCTCGATTTTGGGCGTCCCATTTTAATCTTTATGTTTTCTTTTTGTAAAGGGGACGCACACAAATTAATTATTTCTTTATCCAAGGTTCACACATCACACTAATACACATACCCACTTTACATTAAAATATTATTTCTTTCACCTCACTACATATTAAAATACTACATTTCTTAATCTACGTGCAAAAAACAAATGTAAAGTTTGAAACGAGACAGAAATAATATTTATTGATAATTGATGGATTACAATATGAATTAAAGTGTTATAAAGTAATTTATTACGAATTTACTTTTAACTACCCATGAGGATAATTTACATAAACATGAATTTAGGGAGTGTTTTTGGTTGAAGATAAGGGGAATGAGAATGGAATAATAAAAAAGTTGTTTGTTTGAATTTTGTTTGAATTAATCACACATTAATTGGTTCCACATACGTGATTCAATCATATCTTCTGCTTCATTATCGACATCCCTGATTCTACCTTCCAAACTGTGGGCTTTTTCAGGAAAATCATCAAGGAACTTCTGTAAAAAAATGACGCACCTTTTAACTGAGAGAATATGTTGTCTTTCTTGTTGAGTGATGGGAAAATAGCCATCATTGAGGATCTGATCTAGGGTTTGGGTAGAGGAAACAAGAGCAGCATAAGCAGCCATATATGAAAACACAAGCAAATTACATCGAAAAAAGAGTTGGGATTCAAGAAAAAGAAGGAGAATAACAGGGGGAAACAGTACGTCGTAGTCAGTAATTTGTGTATAATTCAACAGCTAAGTGACACAAGCGACGAGAGTTCTGTGTGACTGCTAAGTGTACGACCAAATTCATTTTCTTTTCACGGTGATTTAAATACTCCAGTTATTATAAAATGAAAAATATTAGCCCACATAAAAGAACAGGTCGCTTACTGTTTCAGATTTACAGGTTGTTTTTATACTAATTATGGGACCGCAAGAACTGGAAATTCAATGAACTGTTGCAGATAAATTAGGATTGCCCTTTTGGAGGTGTCATAAAAACACAGGAAATTTGGGATTACTTGCAGAGAATACTTTTGGGAATTTTGATAGGACGTATGAAAAAACCATGAATGCGCAAATCCTGAACATTAACTAGAAAATGAGATTAAGGGGCAATCACTAAGTGTGGCATTTTATCAAACACGTAGTATGCCACAAAACTTACAAAATAAATCTCCTAATACGTTGGGTAATTAAGACTTGTGATCATCGAGAGATCCCGGGGGTGATCCATTTGCATTGTCGTCGGAATTGGAATCCGTTGGGGCAACGTATGGCTCATTGATGAAGTGCTCCATATCTCTCATTCTTGTCCTCGCAACACTCGTCACCAGAACTACAGACAAAAAAGACAAATTGATGTTTAGGGATGAAGATGATCGCATTGAGCAAGCGATGAGAGAAAGAGAGTACCCGCTGCGGTTCCGAAGGTCCATATCCATAGAATCTTCAGCCCTGGACTCTTGTCTCTCCACATCTCTCTCTAGTTTCACAAGGGTTTTACTGAATCGACATCGCTTGCATTAATGCTGAGTCTGGGTATAAGGCCAAAACAAATTTTGTTGTAACCCTACATCAGTAACACTAGTCTAAAACTGAGAGGTTGACTAATAAGAGAGCGGCTGTCAACGGATAAAAAAAAAAATCAACTTCTTTTATTTACTCCTTCGGTCCCACACTTATGTTCACCACCCAAAAAATGAAACTTCACATCAACCAACAACCTCAAAAGTTATCTTAATTTCAAAAATATCACTCTTACCTACCACACATAACATACTTTATAATTTATTTATTACCTAAAAATACCACAATACCCCTAAAAAGTCAATAAAGTTGGCCAAAAAATAACTTTTCTTAAATTTCGTATCTACAGTACCAGTGAACTTAAGTCCGGGATCGGAGGGAGTAGAATTTATTTATAGAAAGAACTCATTTACTATATCGGAATGAACAAAATTTAGAATTTATAGAAAGAACCCTTTTACTATATCGGAATGACAAAATAATTTTATGCACGTAGAATTTTTTAATAAATGGAATTTACCTTTCATTTGAGCTCTTGTTTAAACACGGATAATGTTATGTTTATATACACAAATGCATAAACATTCTTATACACGAGTGTGTGTATACACAAATAATGTTGTGAGTGCATCTTTATTATATAAGAATGATGCTAAGTGTATAAATAAACATTCTTATACACGAATATATATGTTCTTATGCACGCTTGTTCATACACGAATAATGTTGAGTTTATATGAGAGTGTTTCTTTTTTATACACTAATAATGTTGTGCATATGATTCCAAGTGTATAATCAATTTCATTGTTGTCATGGAGTTTTAATGATTCTCAAATTCTTTGCTGGCAATTATCAGATTAAAGGATCTCAGGATTCTGCACCATCTAATCACCAAACTTAGTCTGCTTGGTTGCCACAATTAATTGATGAAAACTATCAAATACAGCTAGAAATGTCAAATATCAAATATCAAAAAGAAATAAAATATCAAAAGATCACAACTCACTATCAATCCGCATTGCCAAAAATGAGAACTTGGTTCGTAGCTACCCAATTGACCAAACATCTAGACGAAACTATAGCCCCCGAAGCCAAGTATTTGATCGAGATTGACTGAAGAAAGAATCATGTCTTCGCAGCATAGAGTCATGAAGTGTAATAAAGAGCTGACAAAAATATTAAGACGTCGCTCAGGAGAAGGCCAACAACATCGAAAACAAATTTCGGAGCAAATAATCCCCAAACCTTCATCAAGTAAGATGATTATAATAAATGAACAATTTACAGTGAGATTATATTGAATAATAAAAACCGAAACAGGAGGTTACCATTAAATGCCGGCTTTGAATAGTGACACAAAGCATTGTGAATGTGGTTGTTATGGCTGTAATGAATCCATAAATCAGGTACACCTGGAACACAGTTTGAAGAGATGTAGTTCACAATCACAGCTCATGTTCCAGTTGAGAAGTTGAAAATGAGAGTTTTGAAGTATAAGCTTACTTGGCATAACCTCAAAGAAAATTCTTGTTTATGGTGCCTTAGCGGATAGGATGCCACAAGTAATGGGAGGAGTCCAATTATGGGGAGGATGTGAGAGAAACCGAATGTGTCGATGGTGAGAAGGGTTGCTTGACGAATAAGGTTAAATTCGTCAAACCTGAATCGATTGAAAATAGTTTAGTTAGTATGCACTTAACATGTCCCTTCGGTCTATCCATTAAAGGCTAGTGCTCTACCAATTTTCTACAGGCAGGATTACATTACTAAAGGATTGATTTTTCAACTACAAATCAGAAATAAACGTCAAGAAAAAGGGAAAGAATGATGATTGATGTGTTCTCACCCGACAAATGCAGCTGCATATCTGAGACCATCAAAAGCACACCTACATAATAGTTTTTTATATCAGAAAACATTAAGAGAAACATGAGAAACAAAGCTAGCCAAGTATATTCCGAGAATGGTCAAATATGGTTGCCATAACTATGAAACCATCAAGACCAGATTTACAAAGATCATAGAGTTGTTGGTATCTTTAAAAACATGCAAAGCATCTTACCAATGACCTGTGCTGAAAAACATGCACACAGCCAGAAGGCTCCATTGGGTTACAGGAAGAGCATAAGAAAGTGAAGATCCAGAATGATCACTCTTAGCATCCTGTGCTATTGCCGTTAACCTAATTAAGCACCACGCTATCGAAAACAGCAAGCAACTTATAATTAATAATCACCTTACCATTCAAGAACAAAATATCTAAAAATAATCAAATATATAAGAAATTAATGCATCTCCCAAAAAAAGGTAGGCCAAGCACCTCCAATTAACAGGGCCAAGGTAGCCAAGGGACCTTGTTTCCCGGACAGAATGATGATTGATGGACTCCACACAGATAACAAGGCCAATGCTCTAACAACCGCACTATCTTCCAAATACGATGTTCTCTCCCTAAATATAAATTGACCTATGGCCAACAATAAGAGTTGCAGAACTCCAGCAGCATAGGTCACTTGAGGAATTAGGGTTCCCTTTACACCCGAAAGTAATGTGTCCAGACTCAATAGGCTACTATCTGAAGCCCAATATAAGGGTATAAGCATATAATTAAGTATAGTTCCTGCAACAACACACTTCAAAATTCCCTGAGAAGGAAAAGAAGTGATGCTCTTGTACAGAAAACACGCAACGAAAATAAGAGCTAGCATCGGCAGGACCTCAGCAACATACAACCAGAGCTCAGAATCACTGCCAATGCCCAGCATTTTTGAACGATCGACCTTCAAGAATAATGAGTTTACGGCCTGCTTCAATTGCCCAAATTCAATACTGATCCTGAGCAAAGGAACCAAAAGGCAAAGCACAAGCGCCTGCAGGTCCAAACACAAACTTTTATCAAACAGCTGCAAGAGTATCAGCATCCAAGCAACAAACACATTATATTCCATAAGGTATAAAACCAGAAGAACTGAAATGATGGCAGAAACCTACTTCAAGTAACATCATCTTCTTCAATATTGCATAGCGCAGTTGAAGAATTGCAGTTGTTGCCAAAAGAAAACTAGCCACTCGCCCTTCTTCCACTACATCAAAGAAATGAGTAATGAGGACATATAGCAAGTAAACAACAAATAAGATTGGAGAGATGTAACAGAAACTATAAGAATCAGATATAATGCTTAAAATAAAACTGTTAGAGAGGAAACTCCAAGCACGTAACAGCACTACAATGCAAGCAAGATTTGCCCCAAAATAATTCATAGAATAGCCAGACAAAAAAGAAAGGAGTCCAGATCGCTTGTCTAGTCCCCTGATAAGAAATACATGCAGACAAAGTGAACTTAACATGATGCAAAAGCCTAGGCCCATCATCTTCAAATTAAATTCAGTCCAGTTGGATCGTGCTAGTGCTGCAACACTTGCCAAAAAAGTAGAGTATGCATCAATTTGCTGCTTGACTAAAGGCAATGATATAAAATCCCTCTGACTTTGTCTTGTGAAATGTTTTTCGAAGTAATTGACCAAAGCTCCTGAGCCCTTGTATAAAGCTCTGACACATGCATCAAATCTTTCTCTGAAAATCCTATAATGACAAAGATGAATAGACATCGATGTATTTCTTCACCTGAATTAGTAAATCTTGAGTTATAGAAACAGGTGACAGCTCTTCAAATTCTTCGTGCATAAATGAAAAATATAAAGGTTTGATGCTAACTTCCAAAACCATGTATAGTCATTAGAAGACAAGATATATAATATCTTGAATCTCCATTAACTTTTCGAAGAGAATTTATGATAGCAATGTAATTCATTTACACACACACACACACACACACACACACACACACACATATATACACACACATATTCCCATGTTTAGTGTCTCCAGAATACATTCCCAAGCATATAAAAGTTTAAAAGGATCTATTTGACTGGATTCATTATAAGACATTCCATTTTAGCCATTCCCACAATCCAAAATCCAGACTGCAGATCTGGCCACCAAGAAATTGGTGATTCAGATTCAGCAGTAAAAATAGACTACTCAATTTCTTGTCTGGCAAAGCTAACGGCAGCAAAGTGATTTGAATCACAGTCTGATTTTTTTTAAGTCTGCATTAAGACTTTAGAGAAAAAGATAGGGGTAAAATATCAAGAATTCATTAAATTGATCAATATTGAAACATCCTCACCAGGCACTTATACCTAAAAGTAGAGAGATAAAGATACAACAATATACTACCTGCCAAGAATTAATGCAAAGAACATTGACATAATCCTGCATCCAACTATCATCTTTTAGTCGACTTTGATCATCAGCTGTGGTTGATTTATCCTGACTCCACGTGCGACCAGCTAATGAGAAGACCAAGCAGTGCAGACACAGTAGCAGCAAAGTCAAGCTGTACATATAAGCTAGATTGATTGAAATTCATTGGACTAACTTATTATCACATGTATAGAATCTCAAGTGGTGATCAAGCCAACAGACCTGTTGTATTGAGTTAACACATATCCACCTCCCATGCTGTAATAAGAACAATAATATCAATAAGAATTTGTTTTATCAAAATATTTATATAAATATTGATTATTGACTAAACTCCTTATCATTAGAGTACCTATAGAAAAGAGTACTTTTATGTAAATTGATTGGCATTAATCATATGAATTGTGGTTATAGTAGGACAAACTGAATTAGATTGCTTTTGGATAAATAACCCATGTAACAATTCACAAAAAATTTAAAAGATTAATACACAAGCACATGCACACATGTATGTATGTGCACATATATATATATGCTGAATCATCAAGGTCATCTTCTATCCCCATGAAACAAGAACCAAAAAACAAGAGCGAAGTTAGTTCAGGGGTTCAACAGAAAGGAGGCACAGGCTTTTACTGGGAAAGTTGACAAGAGAATGAAGAGATGACTATGAGAAACAAGCACCAACTCTTGCAACCATTATTTCTAATTTTCCATTCACAAAAATCATTTGATCATGTTCAGTGTTTTTTAATTCAAACTATTCCCTGATCAAAAGAACTTTCATCACATGTCCAGTAAGTGCTCTTTAGTAATGTCGTGCCATAAAGATTAGAGCATACCACATCCAATTGGCAAGACAAATTATCAGCTGTGGCAAGTAGTGGATTTGGAGGCTTCTTCAAACTCAATGCAAACATTGCTGTCTCGACCTGCATACAAGATCACTGGTAATTTTTTTTTGCTGCTAAATATATCCCAAGAATTAAAATGGGAGAACACCTCTTCTGCAGAGCCTCCACCATGATCTCCATTAAGAGTTTGCCCATGATCTCCCATTACAAGAAGCATCGTGTTTTCATGCAAGCCACCAGGTCCACTTTGACTCTCTAGAGCTCCAACAACTTTCTTGAGCATTTATAAAATTGAATTTAGTATATAATATAACCAAACAATTTGACAAAGAAAAAACCATAATAAGCACAGATCTTAGATTCTTAAAGAGCTTACCGCATCCAAAAGATAGGGGGAAAAAAAAAGGATCAGGTTAAGACGTAATTAAAGTTTCTACCTGGGATTAGTTGCTATTCCATATTAACAGAGACATAGTACCCTTATCATAAAAAAATAAGATTATGTACCTTTATTACTTCATTGTATTGCTCCAATTTGTCTATCATAGGGCTAGAGTCGACACCAAATATATGCCCAGCGTGATCCTGTATAAATAATTTTTTTTCATATTAATATAGATATATAGTGTGTATGATAGAGGAATAAATAGACAGACAGGATGCATGCAAGCCCGCAATGTTTGCAAATATCTATCTCCTTGAAGGTGATGAAAACAAAATTACCATAAATTGAAATTTCAAATGAACCGAATTGCCAATGGTAAAGTACCTCAGCCATGACAACAGAAACCAACATTCATTAACTATGCCACAGAATTTTACGAGACTCTATCAATGCGAAACTGGCTTGAGTTACTGACAGTTAAGATTGACATTGCTTAAATTAGATTGAGCTCACATACTATCAACTTGCACTGTTAAATACTCATATTGTCTAATGTGATAGGAATAAGAGTCAAGTTTTCATCATACATCTGAAATGAGGTCCTTGAAATTTATCTCAACTAAGACAACTAAAGAAGCAAACGGAGGAAATAAAAAGAAACAACAACATTAAGGTAAAGCTCACCACACCCAGAAATGCTATTAGCACATCCCAATCTTCTTCATACAGGGAGGGGAGTAAGTTTTTGATGCACCCATTGTCTACCTGACCAATAAATGTCATAGATAATTCAAAATATATGGGTGTGTGTGCAACTGTTAAATTAGGATGTTTAGATTACATCCAAACTTTATAGACAAAGGTACATCTCATAATAAAAAATAATTTACCGTATCAAGGTCTTTGACATTAAAAGATGGGAATGGATGAGATGTCACAAAATGAAGGGAAATAATTGCAACCATGTGTCATCCCCCATCATCACCACTCGCTTCCCATTTTGCACCATCTACAAGCAGGAAAATGAGGTAAAACACAATAGAGAACTGAAATAAAGAGATGGAGACTGGAGTGTATTACACCAATATGGTAAACCATGAAGAATCCTGACGTATGGCAAACCTGGTGTATTAAGTTATCTTCCACAATCGCTGGAGCACCAAAACTGTTCCCCGCATCAATAAATGTAGGAAGACCACCAGTAGTCAAACCCTGGATAAGAATAAAGTAACAATTACATCAAAGAGGTACATCTCAAGTTAATACAGAGGCATACTAGATGCTAATGCTTATCCTCATCAATTACCAACACAAGAGGCTCTTAACTCATTAAAATTAGTTCAAATATTGTTGTGTCATAGATATGCTGGACAAATATAAAATTCTTAAGAGTAAATTATCATAGCCTGCAAAATAACCAGTTAAGGAATTCAGTTTAAGGAAACAAAATAGCAAGCAAAGAAACCACTAAAACATTTTTCATAGCAATCAAAATTGCATGAGACAAAGAGGGCAAGCAATTAATCTATATAAATTTCCGAAATGCAATGGTCTATCAATTTCTGCTTGAGTGACATGTTGAAGGCAATGTGGTTACAGTGGTGATTTCTTTGTCATTCAAGTTTCAATTATACTTCTACCTTAATTTAAAATTGCAATGTTACGAAAACTGATTATTGATATATTGTCAAAAATTTTAGGTCTCTGTTGTTAGATCATGCAAATAGATGACCAGAAATAGTGATGATATATTAGCACAATTCACATGGGATTGCTAATGTTTTATACATAGTACTATGAGTCGATGCAAAAGAAGAAAATACAGAAATTCAATTACATTTAAATTGTTTAAGCATGACAGAAAAAATGTGTTTCATCAGCTACCTAAAGATTGCTCAATGGGTACAAGGATAATCCACGTTAAGATTCAAGAGAGATATAAGACAGAGATTGGTTTGACCAATAAATGATACAGAAATTTATGAGAAATTGAAGCATAGATCAGATTTTCTTAATTCGCATCTCTTGTAATTGGTTGACAAGGCAGTCCAATATCATAAGCCAATAACAGTTAAAGCAGCTCACATATTGCACTGGTTCGCAGCATTCTTTTTAACAGCACATCAAGATGAAGTTCTAACTTCACAGTGAACAGCATTACCACCCAAGCATGTATTACATTTTAATCTTTCAAAGACATCCACATAGATAGGATTGCAGGTATGTACCAACACACAACTGAAAGACAAGAATTTACTTTAAACGCTGCAAGCTGGTGGTAGGGGGGTCAGCCAGAGCTTTGAAAATTCTTGCTGATGATTGATTCTGACCAGCAAGTTCGTGGAAAACTTGCAGTCTATCCATCCATGGTTTTTTCTCTAGAAGATAGAAGCAAAATAGTTTTAGGTAGGTTAATTTAACAAAACTACTCAGATTTCCCGATAAGGTAAAGTATAAGTGCTTGAAAATGCCCATCGTGAGGCAGGTTGAAAATGGAGAAAAAAACGAATTCAGAAGAATAAAGTACTTACCAGGGAAAAATGTACTTGGAGCAACAAAATCAAACCTACATTAAGAATGTCTCATAAACTCAGAAGAATAACTAGATAAGAGAATAAGATAAACCATAAATATAATCAGGAAAACTAGCCAACCTGAGAGCATCTAGAACAATTATAACAAGTCGATTGACAATGGGTTTCGTCCAACAACTTTTATTAGTATTAAGATCGTGAGGAGGAGGAAAGCAGGGAGACTCTACAACATCCTCGCATTGGCTACATTGGGGAAGCTCAGAGCGTGTCAGGAGGAAACCTCTGGTAAACAATAATATGGCCAAGCTGTGAAGCAGCAGTATTCCCAGGAACGTAATGAAAGCCAATCTCCACCCACTCGACGCTTCACTTCTCCATGAAGCCCGTTTTGCAACCATTCCCGTTATATATTTAAAAGGACAAGTTTCAAGGCTCTTCCAACTGCTTGAAAATTAAAAATATATATATCTATTAACAATAATTTATAACTTTAATCCGCTTCACAATTCAAAACGTGGTGAGAGGCCTCGAAAATCAGAAAATTAACAAGCAATATTAAATTATCTAGGGTTTACAACGAAAATTAGGACAAACGCAGATAGCAAACTAAGACTACCAACCAAATTCTACGATCAATCACCAAAAGTAAATTTAATACTCCATTAAAGTTCATTATAACTTGGAATTAGAAAATATTGAATGGCGACTCACCGGCGTAATGGCGGAACTGCAGTGCGGTGAAGGGGCAGAGACGGCACAATTAAGCAACTGTAGTTTTCTTCTGAAGTTGATGAAGAAACGCTTGCAAGAACTTTCAAGGAAACATGATTGATGATTTCTTGAATCTACACATTCTACAGCTATATGAAAACTTTGACTTTGAGTGTTTACAGGGTGTTAACGACAGAGTCTTGCAGCACTTTGAAATTCGGGAAAAACCCGTCAATTGCTAAAAGAATAGTAATCATTCTTTAAATTATTATTCCATATTGCAGCACTATGAGCATATATTTTCATATTTTTAGTTGGGCCCACACCAGTGTGATACTTTCTCATAAATTATTTTCATATTTTAGTTATCATTCTTTCTTTTCTTTTCTTTTTTAATAATAATACTAGCATTTTTTATTAAAAAATTTATTGCATTTCCAAAATTAAATTTGGAATAAATATATGACTTTCAAAATATTCTATTTAAAAAGTATTAATCCTTCCGTCCCATTTTACACTACATCTCTCATTTGTATGAAATTGGAGGAGAAAGCACTTTAGACAAAGTTTTTTATGAGACGTTACTTATGTGAGATGATTTGTGAGACGTGAAAAAATAGGTCTATTGATAAAATGTATTTAATAGTTATTAAAGTATATATTTTCTAAAGTATGATGAATTAAAATACAATGATATAATGTCATGATTTATTATTGACCAACTTTATACACAAATAAACATACTTATTACTTAAGTATAATTTAGTAGTGTCTAGTATTTTATTATATATACAAAGACTTCAATTAAATCTCTCCATTCTATTCCTTTATATATTTAAAAAAAAAAAGAATGCTAATAACTATAAGTGGAATGATCTTATATTAAGCATAGTTAACTTCTTTATTTCATCTATCTATAAATAAATACAATTCACTAGGAATTTAATCAAAATCCATCGCGCACAAAGTGGACTTGGATTCATTAACTAAAAATTACATTCCAAAAATTTTAGAGTTGAGCTAGGATGCACCTAATTAATATTATCATCAGATTAAAAAACTACTTAATAATCACCTTTAAATCAAAATAAAATAATTAAAAATTTGAAAAATAAAAATATTCATACCCTAAAAAAATATGCTAAAACCCCTAAGTACATGATAACCCAAAAATTTTGTATTTGGACACCAACTTAATCAAACTAGTTAATTGGGCTCTAACAAAAATAAAGGCCTGGGAGGCCCAATTAGAGTTCGGTGGCTACACAAAGGATCCGCCCCTCTTTTGGTTAGGGTTTTGAATCGTTTGATTCTCTGTTGTCCTTTGGAATCTGAGCATAATCGCGGAAATCAAGTTGACAATGGGGAAGAGAGAGAAGGACGTGAAAGCTGCAAAAATGGAAGAATATACATCATCAGAAGAAGATAAAAGAAAGAGGAAATCTCGATTTGAGGCGGCGATTAGCGACGACGAAGACGATGCGGAGGCCAATGAAGATCTGAGTTTGAAAATCGTTCAGAAATCCTTGCAGCGAATTGTCAGTAATGGCGCCCGAGACAGCGGCGTTTCCGAAATAGTATCAAATTTGAAGGAGGATAAGTGTAAAAAAGCTAGCAAGAAAAGGAAAAAGAGCAAGGAAATTGAAGTTTCTGCAGATGACGTGAGCATTGAGTTAGAATTTATTTATTATGAATCGTTTTTTGATCAATGTGTTAAGTTATTGGCTATTTGTTAGTTATAGAAGTTGTGATTTCTTATTAATTTGAATAATCTGTGTCTTGTATTAGGTTGCTGTTATTGATACGGGATTCAGAGACTTCTGCGGTGAACTGTTTCTGGTAGTAAGATTGGTTAACTTAATTTAAGCAGTAGAAATTGTATTGGGCCATGAATGATTTTTGTTCACGTAAGCATTTGGGACTTAAAACTTTGCTTATGATGAGATTAGAAGCCGTGTCTGGATTGATATTTTGTGTTTCTATAAGTATTAGGGGCTTACACTTTTCTTATGATGGGATTAAAAGCTTGGTCTTTATTGAGAAGGAAATCTTAAAATTTGCTAGTATCAGAAAAATCCTATGAAATTTCTAGGTTTTACATCCCAAGTAGTCATAGCTATTCAATTCTTTAGAAAAATGGTTTTGTTGGAGATTGTCCTTTGTTCATGTTTTTTGTTTATTTGTTTATTTGTTTTGGTACTCTTGGACATTGGTATGTTAAAATTGTTGCATTTAGTTTATCAAAGGAGTGATGTTGAACATGAGCTGTTTCTTCTGGCCCCATCTCTTAGGTGGACAATATAAAGGACAATGAGAAGCCAGAGTCCAATAAAGGTGTTGAGGTTTCTAGCGAAGCTGCTGAGATTTCTGGTAAAGATGTTGAAACAGGTCCTGCCGAGGTGTCGGATAATGTTGTCCTGAGGAAGCTTCTTGTGAGTTTAAGTCAGTTGTGTCCAAGCATCATTTTTTAAGATAACCAACTTGTCGTTTATGGTTGTTACGGTGATGTCAGCGTGGGCCCAGGTACTTTGATCCTCCTGATAATAATTGGGGAGCATGCTATAATTGCGGTGAAGAGGGTCATACAATTGTCAATTGCACTTCTGCTAAGCGAAAGAAACCTTGCTTTGTGTGTGGGAGTTTCGAACATAATGCAAAGCAATGTTCTAAGGTGTGTGCTCAAAAATTTCCTCCATGGATTTTTTTTTCTTCGTGTGATGACTGTTCCATGAAGTTCAAAACTTATTCTTTTTATATTTTCTATTTTCCTCCGTGATGTTATATATATCTTTAAAGCAATAGCTTTTTGCTATGTCACTCTTGAATCCTTTAATAGTATCCTGCATTTGGTAACCTGATATGAAATTGGTGCTGGTTGACTGTGTAATCATCCTTATTTGTTGCGAACTGGATGGTGAATAATCTGGCTTTCTTTTAAATTGAAAATATGTGACTGGTGGTCTAGTACCAATGGCTATGTGTTTGGCTTTCAATGATGTTCATGATTTTTTCTCCTATTTGATATATGCAACTCATCCCCAATTTTTTATACATATAACATTGCATTGTTTTCATGTTTGACTTATGTCTGTTGTAATGTGTATTTAATGAAGGTAACTTTTGAATGAGATTTTTCTATAGAGATGCAATTTTCAAATATTCATTGTTGTTCCCGTCATCTGTCACCCCATATGGCCATCTTTATCCAATTAATATGTTGAAACTGAAAGGATGATAAATAATGCTTTCCAAGGTAGATGGTAGAAGATGAAATGTTTATTCAATGATCTAAGAATCTATATTGATATCCTGAATTCAAAATTTAATTCCATTATCTTTATCTGTTCAGGGACGAGATTGCTTTATTTGCAAGCAACAGGGTCACCGTGCAAAAGATTGTCCTCAGAAACACAATAGTTCAAAGATGTGTTTAAAATGTGGAGATATGGGCCATGATATGTTCACATGCGTCAATGATTATTTTGTGGATGATCTGAAGGTTATTATTATGATTTTTGATAAATTATTGCATTAAGTTTCCTTTTTTTAACGGTGTTAATGATCTGGATTGTTTTGCAGGAGATACAATGTTATATTTGTGGGAGATTTGGCCATCTTTGCTGCAGAGGTTATAGCGATCCTGGTCCCAGAGTGGTATCCTGTTATAGGTGTGGTCAGTCAGGCCATACTGGTTTGGTGAGTTCAGTCTACATATCAAGTTTAGATTCAAAAAGAAGTGAAATGATGTCCTAGCCTCTTCCCTTCTTTTGCAATTCGAAATTTTTATATTTTGACTGACAATTGAACTGGCTTTTTAACATCTAGTTATTGGACATTCTAGACACTGTTTGCCTTAATAGCTTGTGTGTTGCTAGTTATAATAGTATCTGAATAATAAATATTTTCATGTATTTTACGCTATAGGTTTTCTCTTGAAATGGCTTGTTTCCTTGTGTGAAGTTCGCCTTCTATATAGTAATTCTTTTAATTTCATTTTCAGTGAGCTCTACTTATAATATAACTTCTTATTGATTCAGTCGTGCTTGGGATACCGTGAAGATACTAAGGAAAATGAATATGCCAGTTCTTGCTTCAGATGTGGTCTGGTAGGGCACTTTGCTCGTGAATGCTCCAGCTCGGTGAAGGTAACTGGTTCTTTTTCAGATTTTCAAATAGTCTCGGCCCTTGAGCTTTTTTTAAAAAGTGCAACTTGTAAAGTCAAATTCTGTAAACTCATGTCTTTCTCCTTTAGTTGGTAGTGCCTGCTTTTATAATTATATATTGAGTTTATTGTTTTTGTTTTTTCCACCAGTCTTCTAAGAGAAACCGTGAACCATCAACACCCAAGCAGAGATCTTCCAAGAGGAGTAAGGATCATCTTAAAGCCAACTCATTTCCTCATGATTTGGGGAAGACGCGGAAAAGGAAATATCTTAGTGGTGAACATACTCCAGCTTCAAAAACAAAGAAGAGAAGTGGTCAACATTCTTCATCTCCAAAAACAAAGCACAGAGGAAGTGAACATTCTGCAACCCCCAAATCAAAACACAGAGGTGGTAATTATTCTCCAGCCCCAACAACGAAGCACAGAGGGGGTTGGTGCACCGATGATCCTGGAGATTTTAGTAGTAGAGGTAAAGGATATAATTGGAGAACTCCATCAACCTCGGGCAATGGAAGATACTAGAACGAGGGTGGTGATTATCCATCAGCTTCTCATTCTTCAAGAAAGAATCATTATAACAATTCATCTTCCAATGGATCAACCGGTTATCATCAGCATAGGCACTCGGCGTCTAGATATTGGTAGAGGATTATATATCACCAAAGCTTAATACGGTATATTCACTTGCACCAACGTTTGGGCCCACTGTGCCCCAAACAATTTAAGAAAAGTATCGATGATACTGGAGGTGGACTGGGCCTTCCTGGAAGAGGATGCTGCCAAGGGAGCTGAAGTCGCACGGAAATATACTGTTGGGGTTTGATGTTGCTTTCTCAATTCGATGTTCCATTCCATGTGGCAAGTAATAGAAGCATTTTTTACAGTATGATTATTTTGTACCCTTAGCTGTAAATAGATTTTTTTTTCTTTTTGTACTGCTCTTTTTCCAGTATTTTAATATAATTACTGTTATTTAAAAATTACGAGTATGTATTATTTTCTCTTGTTTCGGAGAGAAGAAAGTCCTTTCTCGGAAGCAAATTAGACTTGTAACAGATATTTCAACTGCAATTTTGTTCTTAATCAGTTTCTGAAAATCTCTGGATAATTGTTATCAGTATAACGGTTAAAGTAGATCATCAAGGTTTTGGGTCATGACCTCGACCACTTGCACATAGGGTTTTTCTTTGGCCTTTAGATATGTTTCTGACTCAAGTTTATGTTGCCTTGAATTGCATCTTTTACATCAAAATTGTATATGCATACATTATTTCAACTCTAATATGATCCTCATTCCATAGCTCACAGGTAAAATAAAACGCAGAACTTGGGCATGATGGAAAACCACAATTATCATGCAAGATAAGAAGCCTTTAGCCAAGTTAAGACGAATAGATAGATACTGTAAAAACAGAGTATCTAACAACGCTCGACCCTTCCAATTTGAGGAGGAAAGCTGGAAGCTTCGAGCATGCGTGCTGAAGCACATGGTTTCCAACAAGCATAGAAAGGAAACAACACATGTCGAGTGATACACCAAACAACAGATCAACAATCAAGTACAAGTTCATCTTCAGTTCTACAAAGGCAAACTCTTCTATCACTGCTTATAATTAAAACATCACTAGAGGATTCAGAAACTGGGGCAAGTAGAACAAGCAATAGAGCGTTCTCATTCTTCAGCAGCACTTGCAGCGCTGAGATCCACACTGAGATCGAGAACCTGAAACAGGAGCAAGAAATGGTCGAGTCAAAAATTTAATCACATTATTTTTAGTTAATGGCACACCGTGACAGTCTGAAGAACCCCTGCCTAGAGATAAAATGAAAAACAAACAAGGATAGGGGCCAAGGGGGCTTGTGTTTCAGTTCTTACCTTTCCAGTGATCAGTGTATACATATTGAGCACATCATCAACAGTGGATTCAAAATGAGTGGTGGCATCATAACTCTGTCACGTAGAGTTAAAAAGTTTATATAAAGAGGAAATTACAGATAACCAAGCACCAAAACAGACTGTGATTGTCAAAAAACATACTGTTGATATAAAGCAATTGTCCAGCGTAGGCTCGTTGACTGGTTCATATCTGTCATAAGTCTCGAAGAATATCTCATCCACAGGTCCAAGCAGATCAATTCCCGGTTTCAGTTCCTTCTCAGGGTTATCTGTTTCTGCCTCAGATGATACAAAAGCAATGTATTTCCCTTTAGGAGCAACATTGTGGGAATACGAACAACAAAACAAGTACCTACAAACAACAATCTAAATCAGATGGTAGGAAGTTTCCTGCTGTAACTGCAACTAGTTAGACCTCAGTAAAACATTGAATGATAGATGAAAAGCTCATGACAGAGGCAAAAATGCACTTATTGGTTCAAACAGTGACCATGCACAAATAAGAGTCATCCCCTCCAGCTAAATTTCTAACACAATTATGAATAACTATACCCATCATACTCAAGTTTCTTGATTCCCCACAACTTAAACTTTAAACTCATTAACATCAAAGAGTAATGAGCAGCTAGTTATAGAGAGTTGAATTAGACATCTCAAATAGTTTCAAGTTAAAGAAACTAATCATGGTACCCAAAATCAAAAGCTATCTTTTGGCAAATTTGCTCAACCATAACAATCAGAATTCGGGCATAGATATTTTATTCAAAGTGTTTTCTCTAGAAAACATTTCATAAAGAACAACCTTAGGAGACATCATAACATAATCAAGTTCTGTCAAAGTTCAAGTGATAATCCACTAGTAGAAAGACCTCATTAATTTGCAGACAGGACAAAATGTTGATCCAGAGCTTCAAACAGAGACATTCCCACCTAGAAACCGACACACTCAGAAAGTTCTTCAACTAACACCTTCCACCAAGCTTCTTCAAGTGAGGCACACAGAAATCACTAGTCTAAAATCTTCTATAATTCTGTTCTTTAGCAAGATTAGTACTCTTTAGACAACTCCCTGGCTTCCAAAAGTTTTAAATTAGTAGTCTTTTTACCAACAAATTAAGGATGGTCTCCTCATTCCATAAGCTCCCACTTACATGACAAAATAAGAATTAAGATTTATTTCACTTTTCTAGCTACTATTCCATCAACCAAGAGAATCAAAATAACTAACTACTCAGTAAGGTCAGGCTTACATGTCCGATCTGCGACCTAACTGCTTCTGTGGAAGAATGACTTGGGCTGAATGAGAGTCATTGGTATTAGGAATTGGATGGCTCATGATAGCAATTGCTCTGGCAACTTTACCAACCTTCCTAACCTGCAAGATTATCTCGCTTTATTGTATATCATAGAAGTATACAGGCTAGAGAAAGACAAGTAGAGAGTTTGAAAATATAATCAACAAAATGTGCCTGGTATGACACCATATATATTTGAGGTACAATCACTTCCAAATTGTCTTTAAATGAAAACAAGTAGCCAGCTAAGAGAAAGAGGACTACCTTGTTTGTGAGGTATGAAGGATCACACACAAGCTTTTTGCACTTAGCTGTTTCCCCTTCTGATGTAACACCACACACCTTTCCTTCCTCATCAAACTCCACCTAAAATTTGAACACATGTCATACAAAACACATTTTGACAACAAAAAACAGCACACTAGGCAAAGGAAACTACTAAAAGTACTAATACTATCCGTTTTCTGTAAAAATACATTTACAATATCTATTGTATGCTTAAAGACTCAAGTAAATAAAAGAAAATTAACAGGCAGAAGGCATTATTATCAGGTGATAATAAAATGAGAACCTCTATTTCATTTCCCTTTATGAAGAACTGTAAAGTTCTTTCTGTTTAGTACGCACGGCATAGTGGTAGTGGACAGTAATCAAGATTATTTATTTATTATTTTTTATTGGGGGAGGGGGAGGAGCATATTTATACCTTGCACTCAGGTTTATTCAACATGTAGGTCCCACCATAGACAGCACTGAGACGAGCGAATGCCTGATGACAGCAATAAGAGTGTCATACCTTTACAGAGGACCTTTTTAGGGGATATGGCGTTTTTTTTTGTTTATTTTTTTGGGGGGGGTGGGGGGGATGGTGTGGGGTTGATGACAACTAAAAGAAAAGAAGAGAAGACAGGACGCGGAAGCTGGCAGTAAAAAAAGAGGGCAAACCTGAGGAAGCTCCCCAAGACCATACAAAGGGTAGATATATGGTGATCCACCAGCAAAACGTGCAAAAGACTCTGCATAAAGCTATCATCCAAAAGAACATACTGATAAAGAGTCTAGGCACCATTATCTTATGAAACTCAAAGATATGACAAGAACACAGAAAACTTGCTTCAAGGAGGTGAAGGAATTACCTTCATCCTTTTCACAGTGTCCAATGCTGGCTCATGTAAGTAACGATCATCTCTGTGGAGAGCTAGCGCATGTCCAATAAAGTCAACCGTGTTTTCATCAAGACCATACTTTCTGTAAGATTCCAAAATGTCAAATATCAGATAGGTTAAAAGTAACAAATAGTCTACGCAAAGAAAAAGATAAGGCACATTCAAACATGTATTTCACTGAAGGTAATTATACGCCTCAGCAAAATCACAGATCATATTAGTTGATATAATTTAGCTAAAATGTTAGAAAAAAAAAACTCCCAACTCGACTTATCCATTATTATCATATAATAAAACATTTTAACTCATTCTTTTCTCAGATAATAAAAATAACTTTCTAGCAAATGAAAGTCTGAAGCACATGTATGAATCCATTTTCACTTTAAATTTATATTTTCAATATTATTCCACATACTGCAATTAATTTCTAGATACTGATATTAACATGCTTATAAATTATAATAGATAGATTTAAAAGACTCGTATCATAAACAAGGTACCATTTTTTTTAAGTATACTTCTTCTAAATGATATAGTAAAAGTTTAGGAGCATACGCAATGAGTTCTTTCGTTGTAACTCTTGTCAGATCCATTCCTTCATGTGTTTTGGGATCAGTTTCATTGTAATCTTGGACATAAATGAAAAACTTGTGAGCACGCCTCTTTTCGAAAATACCCATGAGGGGGGATTTGAGGGCCTCCATGTCAGTTGCAGGCACCTTGTGAATCTATTGCATTGAATGAACAACACATTCTATGTAAATAAATATGTGGCAAACCAAAACAAAACCCATAAAAGAAAAATAAATAAATAATAATAACACGGGCCCAAAAGAAGAAATAACAATCACGGAAATTGAATACCTTTCCTTTGTTGTATACAAAACTTCCATCAACAGCCTTGAAGTACAGATATTTAGTTACATCAGTATGAATTAGCACTCGGACAAGAGCACCATTGGCCATGATATACTGAGATAAATAAAGCAGCATCATTAGAATACAAGCATCAACAAGTGAATTTTTCAAAGGCACATAACCATAGCTACTGGAGGCATGCCTAAGGCACGAGACTCATGGCTTTCCAGCAATAGCGTCTTTGCAAGCAAGAGGCACTTTCGTCTTATGGGGCGGGGGCTTTAGCCCTCTCATGCACATGAGGCACACTCCTACATTGTGTTCTTCCCACCACAAACACAACCTTTTAACAACTTTTATGATTTTTCCAAATGCATTAATTACTTGAAAAACAGACATCTTCAATGGGGAAAAGTTTAATGGTCAAAATAATTCATTCTTGGGGGTAGTATAGTGGTACTTTGTATTACACAAGAAACTTCATTTAAAAGAAAGTTAAAACATCTCTGCCTCATGTCCAATAGGCATGCCTCAGGTGCTAGAAGCAGCCCCTTTCCACTAAAAACTATGCATACAACAAGGTCAAGAAAGAAGAACCTTAGGGATCATGTCGACATTATAATCTCTGCTAGAACCCAATTCAGCTGGAGGCTTATCACTTCCCCTAAATCTTTTCCACAGCTGAGAGATTAAAAAAATTGTTCATCAAACCATAAGAAATATGTAGGATGTATTATTATCTTACCATAGCTATATGAACTTGATGCTCCAAGTAGAAGCAGACATCTATCAGTGAGTCAATACCTGAATAAGATTAAGGGAAGTTGATTCCCCACCATAATAATCATTGCGGTCCATATGCAGAACCTATAAGCAAATACAAGGCAAATCAAACCCAAAGGAAAAGTTAAGGCAAATATAATGGTAGCAAGAATTAATTAATAGAATAATGCCTTTAAAGGACAATACATCACTCTCTGGAGGTGATCATCAATCAGGACTTGCAAAATATGAAATAAACTAATACCTTTAAATTCATGCCAAAAGCTAGAAATAGAAGCATATTTTTTTTCATTAAGGCTAATGTATAAAACAGGGAGTCTTTAAGTTTTCTATTAAATCACTCAACTTAATAAAAACTTAAGAATAGGCTAAGGAAAACTATTAGAGGACTTCATGGAACATCTAATGATGTAATTTATACATCCACAAAAAGGAAGTTCTGAGATTTCAAGAACTCCAGAAATAGCCACTCACTTCCCCCCACAATTTTTTTTTTTTTAAATGACAAATAAACAATCAGAAGAAAAGGCCCAACACGTCTGCTGACTGCAGCAGGGATCAGAGAGTCAGAAACCGTGAAGTCAAGTATTTCAGTGACGGATTATTATAACACCAAGTCAATGTAAACTCTGCTATCTAATCTTCAAATGCTGCAGATTGAAATATACGTGAGACTTACAAGGAGAGCTATAACGGCAATGCTACAAAAAGAAACACATTTATCAATTAAAGGAAGTCTGAAATCAACTCAATTTCAAAAAATGAACACAAGTTTAGCAATAAAACAAAAATCATCTCATTAATTCTACACTTAACAGGTTACATTAGCAGGTTACATTAGCTGATCAATGCAATCAAAACTCTATAAAATCATATATGACCCAACAGAAATGTTTACAATCAAGTGGGGTCCAGATGATCAATAAGAAAAGAAAAATTAGCACAATCAATGGATCAATCAAACAATTGATTGCTTACAAAATAAGGAACATTCAAGACCACTAGATCAAAACAAAGATCGACACCAAATCCAATCTGACACTATGACAACCAATTGATCCATTTCAGCAACCAAAAGTCGAAACGAATCCACCATATCACCACAATTGATCAGATAAATAACTAATAAATCCCAATTACAGAACATTAGGATCCTCAAAATGAAAAACAAAGATACAAATAAAGAAGAAGAACCTTAAGACCATCGACGGATAGAAGACCGCTGAGGATGCATTCCTTGAGACCAGTTCCCAGAACAATCACATCGTATTCTTCATCCATGATAATCAATCTAGACAAAAACAAAAGGATGACAAATTCAAACACAGATCAATTAGATCAAGATATTTGGCGATAAATGTCTAGGGTTTTCTCCAGGAGTCAGAGGTGATGAGATTTTATTGTATTTCAATGCGATTACATACATATATATAGAGGATTTGTACGTATAATGCGTGCAGAGATGTGTTCCAGAAAGCAAAATGATTATAAAGAAAAATATTTTTTTGTTTTCTTTTTAGTTATTCCCTTCATTATTCTGAGTAAAGTAGTTATTTGCACTTTTACCTCAGATCTCTCGCCCTCCAAACTTGAAAATTGCACTTTAGACCCTAACAATTCTCACAGTGACACATATGATTCGATGACAGGTATAAAAAGTACTCCAATTAAGTCTTTAAAGTTTATTTTTAAATAAAAAACACAACGTCTTTTTAAAATTTTAATTTTAATATTTGAAAAGGCAAAAATTCCTGTGCACCTGAGCGCACGGACCACATTTCGTGCGCTTTTAGAATTTTGTGTTAAATTGTATACCCTTTAGTATACAGATGTGTACCCTTTATTTTCTAAAAAAAATTATTGTGTGTATTTGGGCGCATGAACAACACTTTGTGCGCCTTTAGAAAATTTGTGTTAAATTATATACCCTTTAATATAAAAATGTGTACCTTTTATTTTCTAAAGAAAAAAAATATTAATGAAAAGTGTATACCCTTTAGAACAAAATGGTGTACCTTTTATTAATTAAAGTATATACCTCTTAGACCAAAGCAAGGCGCATGGAATGTGTTCCCGTGCACTGGCGCACGCAAGCCTCACTCATTTGAAAATATTTTCAAAGTGTCACTCGCAAGTCGTAACTTCTCAATAATCGTAATTATTATCTTAATAAATCGGTACACTTATGTGTTGAGTTAGGCTATGTGAATTATAGTGTATAGTAAACATTTTTTATTAATTGATATATAGTTATCTTATCTTATAGATTAAAAACATAACCAGATAGTAATTATGTGAGATCGTGTCCACCTATTGTATAGTGCGATTATTATATAGATAAAATAGGTCAATTCTTAGTTAAAGCTTTTTTTTCAAGTATAAATGAATTAAAATATGTTATAATATAAAAACTAAAATTATATTTTAATTATCAATAAATATATTTTACTTACATAATAAGTGGAGTATACTTTAACGGTGGATGGACTCTTCTCAAATTCATCATATATATATATATATATATATATATATATATATATATATATATATATATATATATATATATATACCTGTCTCATGATAACGTATCACAAACACAATTACATCCTCAAAATATTTAAACCCCAAAATAAGTATTAAATTCAGAAAATAAACAAGTTAAGATGTAACGTGAACCGGTTAATGAAATACTTTTTCTTATGCGTATAATTTTACATCATCCCTATCTTCCTTTGATCCCAATTTTCTTAAAAATAATGATTTTAGAGAAAAAAATTAATTTCAAATTTACCCACTTATATAAATAAGAAATAAATTACTTTTTCTATCCCAAAATTGGGTTAATTGAAAAAAAAAAACATAAACTTTACACCTATTGCAAATTAATCCTCACTTTTGGAAAACTGCAAAAAAACCACCACATCTAAGTATTGTTGCAAAATAAACTCAATTTGTAACTAAAAGAGTTAATTGCGCCAAAAGTCCCGACCTTTTCCCGATTTGCGGATTAGTCCAAACTTTTCAATAATTACAAATAAGTTCTTGACTTTAAGTTCATTTTGCAAATCAAGCCACCGGGCAGCTGGGGGTCTGCCGTGTCACTGAATTTTCCACGTCGCCATTCCATGCGTTCAAAACAACGTCGTTTTGAACCCAACAATAAATCCACATATTAAATTAAAAAAAGTAAAGAAAACGACGTCGTCTTTTTACTAGCCAAGTGAACACGTCCTAACGCTCAGCTACCGAACTGTCGTGCCGATCGCCGCCGCGCCAAGTACTACATCACAGAGCTTCGATCCTTCCCCTTGTGTAGAGCCTCAAGCTTTTTATTGTCCATCTACAAAATTCACAATACTCCATAATATTATTCTATCTATCAATTTACAACAAAAGAAGTAAAAATTTCAAATCGTGAAATTAAGTTATACAGTGTTCAGTCTTTGCTAACCATAATGAGTGCAATTTCAAGGGGAGGAAGGAGGCCGATCTGAGAGTGGAAGAGAGGCACGAAGTCGACGATCAACACGGCGTTACCAGCGCCGGCGGAGCGGCCGAGGAGGACGGCGTTGACGGCGGAGGTACGGTGTTTAAGGGCGTGGAGGACCAACTTTATGTAAGCGTTCTGATGGATCTCGTGCCGCAATTCACCTCCCATCACTCCCTGATCTTCGAATTTAATATCTCTCTGAAAATCAATCGAAAATCGGAGTAGGGGTTTGGGCAAGATGAGGTTTTTCTTTGTTTTATGCGTTCATAATTAAAAGCTTATCACTCTATTAATTAATATCCTACTTTCTAATTCCTAATTAAAACCCCTAACTCTCGGCTATCCAACCGCCGCGGTGATCGCCGTCATCGTCACCGCCATGGGCATTGTTGCAGAAAACTTGCTAAAACGACGTCGCCTCCAAATTTGAGTTTTTAAGACTTTTTTTATTTTAACATGTGGAATATCCTGTGAGGCAAAACGTGAACGCGTGGAATGAGAAACAGTGACACGTCAGCCACCGGGCAGGCCCCAGCTGCCCGGTGGCTTGATTTGCAAAACGAATTTAAAGTCAAGAACTTATTTGTAATTATTAAAAAGTTTGGATTAATTCGCAAATCGCGAAAAGATCGAGACTTTTGGCGCAATTAACCCTAACTAAAAATAGGGTTTTTTGGGTTTATTTTGCAACAATACTCAAAGGTGATGATTTTTTTTTTGCAACTTCTCAAAAGTGAGGATTAATTTGCAACAGGTGTAAAGTTCATGGTTTTTTTTGCAATTAACCCCCAAAATATGATACACATTTCTCTTATAATTTATAAAGGAAATATAAAATTCAGACGTGGAGTATATATATGTCCGAGTACAAGAAATAATTTATACAAAAATATTTATTAAGTATAATAATATATATATATATATAGATAGAAAGTAAAAGAAATGGTATTAGTTTCTAGAATGGAAAAACTAAGAAAACTAAGGTTAATTTAAGATGCACACACTGCATCGATGTTAAAATTGGGGGACATTATTGGATGCACACAATGTTAATATGTTAAAATAGGGAGTGAGGCTTGCGTGCGCCGGGTGTACGGAAACACATTTCGTGCACCTTTAAAAATTTAGTATTATGGGTAAGTGTACATTACTTTGGTCTAAATGATATACATTTTTCATTAATATTTTTTTCTTTAGAAAATAAAGGGTACACATTTTTATACTAAAGAGTATACAATTTAACACAAAATTCTAAAGGCGCACGGAGTGTTGTCCATGCGCCCAGATACACACAATAATTTTCTTTAGAAAATAAAAAGTACACATCTGTATACTAAAGGATATACAATTTAACACAAAATTCTAAAGGCGCACGGAATGTGATCCGTGCGCCCGGGTGCACAGGAGTTTTTGCCTAAAATAGGGTCAATGAGTAGTTTTTAAAAATATTATATTATTTTATTTAATGATTAAGATTAAATTAAAAAGTAATATAACAATTAAGATTGTCTATGTGCAATAAATTTAGACTCTAAAATTTAATGACAATTTGTTCATACATAGTGGAGCATTAAGATTTTGGATTATTCTAAGTTACACCCGGTGTGCATACCCTAGGTTTTATGGGTAAAAACATGGGGTAGGGGTGGTTATTTGTTTTTATTTATTAATTATTTTATGGAGTAAAATTAATGGTAAATATTGAATTACTATAATTTAATTTAACGATTTTAATCGTTTAGGTACACTAGTGTCACAAGTGTAACTTTAATATAATTTTTTTTTTGTGATTTTGATAAAATGATCCTTCCAAATTCCATGTATTTAAGTTTTTAAAATTTTATTGGGCACACATTGTCAACTGTGAAGATTTTAGGAGAAGATTGATATGTCATTAAATCTTAAAGGGGTAAAGTGCAACATTAGACTGTTTCAAAGGCGAAAGGTGGAAAATGCTCCAGAAAGGGGTGGGGGGGGGGGGGGGGGGGGGGGGGAAAATGTCCGGGAAAAGGAAAGAATTAGAAATAAAAATAAAAATAAAAATAAATTAAAACAAAACAAAACAAACCAATAAGGTGGTCCTTAGGCACTTGACATTGACATACAAATAAATAAATAATTTTATTTAATAAATCCCCCCTTTAATTTTTTTTTTCACCGACAAGTAGAGAATTTTACACAGTTCAAATTAAGAGTACACTTGATGGACTGAATAATTTTAATAGTTGAATTAAGTTTTAATTTAATCTGTTAACAAGTAAAATAAAATAATTGTAATTTTCAACCAACTACCCTCTATTTTTAGACACTTATAAATTTTAGATGCACTCTAAAATTATCTTAAAATTAATTAATAATTTAAATTATTCAAAATTCACTATGTCCCTTTATCATTTTCTTATTATTCATTATAAATTTGATGCATAAAAATAATACTCACTCTATTTCATAATAAAATTTACAACTACGGTAGACATGAAGTTGTAGGAATTAATTTAAATAATTAATTTAATTAATTGGATTTAATTGGTTAGTAAGGGTTCATTGTTAAATTAATCACCAATTAAATGAGTATAGTGAGTGAGTGTAATTTGACTCATCTACTAGAGAGGTTATGTGAGGCGTAATGGAAATTAATACAAAATTATTGTCCCATGTGGGAGGGAAATCCTCAAAAATCGGATTACGAATCTTTTCATAAATGATTATTGGAGTAGGTTCGTTGAATCTGGTCGCAATAACCCTCCATAATTGCTGATTAGAGGAAATCATGCAATCAAATCAAATCGTCATAATTATTGATTAGAGGAAATCACGCAATCAGCAATTAATACGTCACAATCACCATTATGGATGAGTGGAATGGTGCACCTATAAATTGGGTCATTCATCACTCATTCAAACACACCACAATCAACAAGCATTTGCATCACAAAGCATTTGCATCTTAGTTAACAATCCAGTTCTCCATCTTCTTTCATTCGTTCAAGTTCCAGCGATTGCGGTGCTGCCTCGTCGGAAAGGAAAAGTCATTTTACCTTTGGGGAAGATCCGCCAAGACCGGAGCACTACTAGGGGCGTGTTTCTTTTTGCGGGAAGATATTTTACCTTGACTCGACTTCTACACGATGTTCTCTTGAAGATTCTGTAAAAAGGTGTAAGAAGATCTTCTGCTTCTTCTCCTTTAATTTCATTTGTAATCTTGTTAGTACTATATTTAGTACATTCTCCCTTCTACATTTCTATCCATAATATTGTAAAGTTATTGGTTGGTGCACATATAAACCAACAATCGCAAGAAGAAAACATATAGCCTCAGCACCCATCGATCACCATGACAACTGATATGGATATTGACGGAGCATCGATCCCAAAAGTGGGTGAAACCTCCAACGTCAATAGGGACTCTATTGGGACTGATTCCCAAAGAGTAACTGTGAATCTTGTTGGGTTTGAATCCTAAATGATGTATCCTCCAATGGGAATGCATAGACCATTCGTGGCTCCGGCTCCAGCGGAGAAGCCCGAGAAGTTCACGGGTGTTGACTTCAAGAGGTGGCAGCAAAAGATGTTATTCTACCATACCACACTGAATCTGGTGAGTTTCTTGAAGGAGACTGCAACAGTGGTGGATGAGAATGAGACTGATACGCAAAAGCGTATAGCTCTTGATCAGTGGACCTCCGCTGATTACCTATGCAAGAACTATATCCTCAGTGGACTTAGTGATGCACTGTACAACGTGTATCTAAACACGAAGACATCCAAAGAGCTGTGGGAATCTTTGGAGAAGAAGTACAAGGCGGAAAATGCCGGTACGGAGAAGTAAGTGATAGCCAAGTACTTGGAGTTCATGATGGTGGACTCTAAATCTGTGTTTGAACAAGTACAACAATTCTAACTAATTGTGCATGAAATTCTCTCCGAGGGGATGTTGCTTCCAGAAGCATTCGTTGTCGGCTCTGTGATTGAGAAACTACCTCCATTGTGGAAGGACTTCAAATGCTATCTCAAACACAAGTGAAAGGAAATGTCTTTAGATGACTTAATTGTCAAACTGAGAATCGAAGAGGATAACAGGAAGATGGATGAGAAGTTTGGCCAATCCTCAATGGAGGCAAGGGCAAGCTTAACTGAACATCGTGCGGGACCCTCCAAAAAGAGGAAGATGTCCGACGACAAGGGCAAGAAGCCAATGCAAAAGTCCAAGTTCAGTGGAGATTACTACAACTGTGGCAAGCCGAACCACAAGGCCAAAGATTGTCGTCAGCTTAAGAAAAATAAAGGCAAAAACCACAATGCCAACGTAGTTGAACGGGCTCTAACTGATGATGACTTGGCTGTTGTGGTCTTTGAAGCCAACTTGGTGGCAAATCCAAATGAGTGGTTCTTGGACACTGACGCCACCTGCCACGTCTGCTCGGAGAAAAGTTCATTTTCCACTTATGCGCCTGTTGAAAGGAGGAAGCTGCACATGGGGAATCAAGCTCATCTGATGTACCCGGTGTTGGGAGCGTGACTCTGAAGCTCACCTCCGGGAAAGAACTGAAGCTGAAGGATATGCTGCATGTCCCAGACATCCGTAAGAACCTGATCTCAGGCTCCTTGCTAGTTAGTCATCAGTTCAAACTTGTATTTGAGTCTGATGAAATAGTGCTTAGCAAGTTTGGTCAATTCTTGGGCCGTGGTTATCTTGATAATAGGCTTTTTAAGCTCAATGTTATGGTTGTAAGCCGTGAAGGCAAGAAAGTTATGAATAAAAATGCTTCTACTTCTACTTATATCATTGAGTGCTCCTCAATATGACATTTAAGATTGGGACATGTAAATCTTAAAATGATTAAAAGATTAAATAATCTTGATTTGCTTAAAGTAGCAAATGTTGAGACTTCGAGTAAATGTGAAGTGTGTGTAAAAACAACCATTTCCAACAATGGAAAGGATTACTAAACCTCTAGAGTTAATCCACACTGATACGTGTGATTTAAAGTTTGTGCGAACTAGAGGGGGGAAAAAGTATTTCATTACTTTTATTGATGACTGCACAAGGTTTTGCTATGTATGTCTCTTAAGGAGTAAAGATGAAGCTTTAAAAGCATTTAGACTCTACAAGAATGAAGTTGAAAATCAACTTAATACTCGAATTAAAACAATTCGAAGTGATAGAGGTGACGAATACGTAGCACCGTTTGAATAAATATGTGCCGAATCTGGTATCATACATCAAACGACTCCATATTCACCTCAATCAAATAGTGTTGTTGAACGTAAGAATATAACTCTGAAGGAAATGATGAACGCAATGTTAATCAGTTCAGGGTTGTCTCAGAACTTGTGGGGGGAAGCTATCATATCAGCTAACCACATTCTGAATAAGATTCCACACAAATCTAAGGATCAAACTCCTTATGAAATGTGGAAGGGACACAAACCGTCATACAAATACCTTAAAGTGTGGGGGTGTTTGGCCAAGGTTGAAGTGTCACTACCCAAACAAGTTAGAATTGTACCTAAAATAGTTGATTGCATATTTGTTGGGTATGCACTTAACATTAGTGCCTATAAATTTCTGATTCACATATCAGAGATACCTGGCATGACTAAAGGTATTATGATAGAGTCAAGGAATGCAATATTCTTTGAAAACATATTTCATAGTAAAGGAAATGAACTAGTGAGTTCTAGCAAAAGATCACTTGAAGATAATACTACGGTTCAGTCTACCCAAGAAAGTGTAGAACCAAGACGTAGTAAAAGAGTTATAGTAGAAAAGGACTTTGGTCAAGATTTCTTCACCTATGTGGTTGAAGATAAGCCCAAATCTGTAACTGAAGCTCTATCTCGTCTAGGTGCACCATTCTGGAAAGAAGTCATAAACAGTGAAATTGACTCCATCATGCAAAACCATACGTGGGAATTGATAGATTTACCAAAAGGTTGTAAGACCATAGGATGCAAGTGGATCCTAAAAAGAAAGTATAAAGCTGATGGGTCAATAGATAAGTATAAAGACAGGTTGGTGGCTAAAGGCTTCAAACAAAAGGAAGGGTATGATTTCTTTGATACCTACTCACTTGTGACACGAATTACGTCTATTCGTGTACTTATATCGGTTGCTGCATTGCACAATCTAGAGATCTATCAAATGGATGTGAAGACAGCCTTCTTAAATGGTGAGTTGGAGGAAGAAATATACATGGACCAACCAGAAGGCTTTATAGCACCTGGAAATGAGAAAAAGGTATACAAACTCGTGCGATCGTTGTATGGACTTAAACAAGCTCCAAAATAATGGCATGTGAAGTTTGACAATACAATGATGTCAAATGATTTTCGAATCAACGAGTATGACAAGTGCGTGTATGTGAAAACTACACCAAATGGATTTGTCATTGTCTGCCCCTATGTAGATGATATGCTTATCATGGGAAGCATTCATGACATAATCGTTGACACTAAAAGGATGTTGAGTCAAAATTTTGACATCAAGGATATGGGTATAGCGGATGTGATATTTGGAATTAAAATCCAAAAGACATTTGATAGAATTGCATTGTCACGATCTCATTACATTGAGAAAGTGTTGAAGAAGTTCAATGCATTCGACGATCCACCAGCTAAGACACCCATAGATCCAAATGTGCACCTTAGCAAAAATAAAGGTGAACCAGTAGCTCAATCTGAGTATGCAAGGGTTATAGGAAGTATAATGTACATAACAAATTATACACGTCCTGACATAGCGTGTTCAGTTAACAAACTGAGTAGATACACGAGTAACCCAAGCAATGAGCATTGGAAAGCATTGAGAAGAGTGTTGAGATGTTTGAAATACACTCTTGATGTGGGCCTACATTATTCTAAGTATCCAGCAGTACTTGAAGGGTATAGTGATACAAACTGGATATCTGACACAAAAGACTCGTTCTCCATAAGTGGATATGTATTCACTATTGGAGGTGGAGCAGTGTCTTGGAGGTCTACAAAACAGACCTGTACAACCCATTCTACAATGGAATCTGAGTTCATTGCTTTAGACAAAGTTGTAGAAGAAGCTGAATGACTTAGAAACTTCCTAGAGGACATTCCATATTTGAACAAACTAGTCCCTACGGTGATGGTACATTGTGACAGTCAAGCCACAATAGGAAGATCTCTTAGTGATATGTACAATGGAAAGTCTAGACATATTCGTAGGCGATACAATACTGTGAGACAATTGATCTCGAGTGGTGTAATGTCAATTGACTATGTGAGGTCAAAAGACAATATAGCGGATCCGCTCACGAAAGCAATTAATCGAGATCAAATGAATAAATTGCTAGAAGAAATGAGATTAAAATCCACAAAGAAAAGAGTTGAAACAGTGGAAACCCAACCTTGATGACTGGAGATCCCAAGATCTTGGTTCAATGGGAAAACGAAACTGTAGAGGTTCATGTGAAACTTGGTACCTACCATTCATTAGTAGAGCAATATTACCAAGTATGTGAACCCGTATTGTAGTGAGGTTAAGTCTCTAATTTTTAATGATTCCTAAAAGGCCTAGTGAAGGCTGGTTGAGTATAGTGGGGTACTCAAAATAAGAGATCACTTATGTAAATGTGAAGTGAGTGACAGTTTCAAGTGAAACACTTATGAATCCAAAGGGGGTCCATGGTCGAAACGGACCTAAACGTGAGAACAAAGATGATAAGAGGCATTGATATGTTCACACTGTTGTCTAAGTATACGCTAAGGAGTAGTAGTTCAAAGATCTTGTGTCTACTAAGCCACCGGTATACTCGATAGTGTTGGACTACGGAAGGTTCAAAGTCCCAAGCAGCCTATCCAGATACATTAGTGTCTCACGAGGACTGGATTGTATGTTTGCATTTCATGTGAGTTCACCAAATTCCAATCATGTGGGGAATTGTAGGAATCAATTTAATTAATTAATTAAATTAATTGGATTTAATTGGTTAGTAAGGGTTAATTGTTAAATTAATCACCAATTGAATGAGTATAGTGGGTGAATGTAATTTGACTCATCTACTGGAGAGGTTATGTGAGGCATAATGAAAATTAATACGAAATTATTATCCCATGTGGGAGGGAAATCCTCAAAAATCGGATTACTAATCTTTTCATAAATGATGATTAGAGTAGGTTCGTTGAATCTGGTCGCAATAACCCTCCATAATTGCTGATTAGAGGAAATCACGCAATCAAATCAAATCGTCATAATTATTGATTAGAGAAAATCACGCAATCAGCAATTAATTACGTCACAATCACCATTATGGCTGAGTGAAATGGTGCACCTATAAATAGGGTCATTCACCATTCATTCAAACACACCACAATCAACAAGCATTTGCATCACAAAGCATTTGCATCTTAGTTAACGATCCAATTATCCATCTTTTGTTCGTCGGAGTTCTAGCGATTGCGGTGCTGCCTCGCCGGAAAGGAAAAACCATTTTACCTTTGGGGAAGATCTGCCAAGACGGAGCACTACTGGGGCGTGTTTCTTCTTGAGGGAAGAGGTTCTACCTTGACTCGACTTCTACACGCTGTTCTCTTGAAAATTCTGTAAAAAGGTGTAAGAAGATCCTCTGCTTATTTTCCTTTAATTTCATTGTAATCTTGTTAGTACTTACTATATTTAGTACATTCTCCCTTCTACATTTCTATCCATAATATTGTAAAGTGATTGGTTGATGCACATATAAACCAACAGAAGTTTTAAAAAAATGTTTTTCTTTTTTTATTACTTACTTGTAATGGTAATTTGATATTTTTAAATAATAAATAAATTATAAAATAAGTCATATTAGTTATAAATGATTAATAATTTTGAAATTAAGGTATTTTGAGGGATTATTGTAAATTTTTTTTCTAGAAAATACTAGTAATTGTAACTTTGTTAATAAGATAGAGGGAATAACATTTAAGGTGATTTTAGGGTGCATCCTGGAATTAATATATGTTTAGAATACTCTAGTTTAGTGGATTAAAAAAAATATTTTATTAATTTAATGTATACGAATTGTTCAAATGCATTCTAATAGACTCTAAAATTTAATCATTGTTTTTAAAATTTATATATATTTTCCTTAGAATATAAGTTTTGATCGTCTTTTTATATGTCACTCATTTGACAGTATATCAATAGGATGTATATGCAACATTCTTTGTTAAATGTATTATTATCTGAATTTTTAATGCATTTGGAAGGTTATAATGCTCTATAATGTTTCCAACTTAATTCTTTATTAGTTTAGTTAGATATTGTAATCCGTTTTCCTTCCTTTTAATTAACAGGCTTTAAAGAAAATTAAGTATGCTTAAGTGCAATTACTGCATAAATTTCATTATTTTTATTAATTTTTTAAGTCCCGTAAAGTATTATTAGTCAATGTGAACCAAACCAAATGCTCTCTTATTATTATTAGTCAATGTGAACCAAACCAAATGCTCTCTTATTCTATTTTACAGCAAAGTTACACATAAACACATGGATATATCAGCAGTATTCAAATAAACTCAATCATTGTTATGAATAAAATGAGATCATGGACACACAATACACGTCGATGCAAAGAAAAGGACAACATAAATAAATAATAAAAGATGCAGAAGGTAACTCTCATTCACGAATAAGCTTCTCAGTGTTACTATAGGTAAGTAATTTAATACTCCATCCGGCCACTTACAAGGTAACCATTTGCTGTTTTTACGTGGACAATTCTAAGGTCTTTATTTGCTTTTTGCACGTGGATTAAAGAGTATTATTATTATAGATAAAGTGGGCAGTTGTATTAGAGAGAAGTGGCGTGTCATATTGTGTACTTTCTTTACTAAATAGAGGAAATTGATATATTTGAAGTGGCGCTAGGAATAATAAAATGAATACCTTGTAAGTGGCCGGAGGTAATAAAAAGAAAGGTTTTTTTTAAGAGTATTTTGATATTTTTAAGTAATATAAATAAATACTCTCTCATTCTGCCACAATAGATACATTTACTTATTTTAAACGTTTTGAAACAAGAGTTGCATTATATTTTTTGTAGATGAATTCACAAAAAAATAATATATTTTCATAGTGCCCATTTACAACATCAATAAATATCCATCATGCAGTAAATGCAACTCTTTTAAAGGAACGGGGAAATGATAAAGCAACTTATGCGAAAAAGTGATATTTTGAAAAAATGATGTATTCTAAGGTTATTTATGGGAGAATTTATAAAATACCAATTTATTTACCTTAAATATCATTATCAACAACAATCAATTTATTTATCTAATATATTCGAATTACATTTTTTTTACTTTAATGCCCTCACTATTCAACTTATAATATCCAATGTGTTATGTGGGGGGTGAATGTGTAAGGGTGCGTGTCAGTTCCGATGTTGGTACAGATATCAGTTTTGATGTCAGTAATGAAATGAAGAAAATTAAGTAGAAAACGAAGTGAAAAAACTATGTTGTAAAAGACCACTATCGGTTACGTATCAGCTTTGTGTTGGTTACCATATTAGTTTCCGTATCGGTTACCATATCGGTGGGGGGGCGGTAAGAGTGTGGACTAAAGGAATGGAGGTTAGTTTGGTTCTTTTAGAGTGTATTTTGGTAGATTTGATTGAAAATTTGTTGTTTGTTGGTATTGATTTTGTTTGGGCGGATTTTGGATATATTTGTCTATTGTCACTTATTTATTTTGAAATTTTTACTATTTTTTATAGGTGAAGAATGTAATAAGATAAACAAATGAGAAAATAGTGAAATGTGTTGTGGATCAGAAAAATTATTATTGATGAATTGTAACCGAAAATAATAAACAATACAAAAATTAATTATAAGTACAAATAAACCTCTCCAAGCCCACGTGTAATTGGCCCAAAAGGGCCCAAAAAGCATCTACGGGCTTAAGCGTCATTCATGGTGGGCTTTGTTTTAACACCATAACTCAAGGTGGCCCATCAGTTTTCACCCACAACTTGTTTTGACCATTATACCCTCAGACATCACCGACCTCTAAATAATTCAGGCTTATAAAAGAACAAAGAGAAACAAGGGCAATTAAGGCTTTCTATTCATTAATATAGACCCAACAAAAAAATCTTCACAAATAATTAAATAAAAACAAAACTATATAATAAAAAAAGATGCTCTGTCTCCATCAATTATGTGTTACTTGGTGTGAGAGGAAAAGGTGACCATAAAATAATTAAATAAAAAAGGAAGCCAACTTTTTTCTTTCATAAAAATATTACTGCATTAATACTATACTTTGGAAAAATTAATCAACTTTGGTAGTTAATTTTTATTTTAATTTTCACCAGGGTAATAATTTATTAACTCGACAAACTGGTAAACTATTAATTGAGAAGTTCAATTATTAATTTATAAACAATTATTATTATAATACTAAAATATTCTTGGTACAGTATGCTACAATAATTAAAAATTATATTTATAATGATTGAATATGGTCTTGTGATTCTTGGTGGTGGATGAATATGGACAATAGGCAGACATGATATTAATGAAAATATAATATTGGTCTTCTCAGGTAGGCCCAAATGAAAATTAGATGCTTCATTTAATAAGGAAAATATAACTTAAAGAATAATTTAAAAGGTTAAATTACATTTTCCCCTTTTCTTTTTTCAATATTTGGGAAGATCAAATATGGAGTACTTAATTAAAATTATTAAGTAATTTAACTCGCTATTTTTGAAATTGATTTCTAGAAGTTACTCCATATATATTTTGATTTTCACATTAAAAGTGAATATGTTGTATTTGAATTGATTTCTAGAAGTTACTCCGTATATATTTTGATTTTCAAATTAAAAGTGAATGTCATGTATGGAGATTTCATATCACGTTTAAAAATCTTACTTCAGTTGAATATATATTATTTTATTAAACTTGTTCGTCATAAGACAAATACTCTAAAACGTTGTAGTGTTAGATTTCATGGAAGTTTGCAAGTCCCATTTTTGGATATATAACCTTTTAACTTTATGAATTACAATATTTTTTATTCAATAGATGCATGATTATTTGATTCAAAAAATAAAAAAATAATTTATTCTTTCATAATTTCCAACTGAATTGAGAAATAATTTCAATACTCTAATGGTAATATACTGCGTATCTTACTTAGAACACTTAATTTCATATGAATCAAACAAACTTAAATCATACTAAAAGATAAAATACTAAACATGGTTGATTTTATGCATCTCAATTGAATGATTCAAGTTTAATTGAACTAACTATAGAAATCAATAAGCACTAAAAATATAAAATAAACCATAAATTACTAATTAAATTCATAAATATGTTATTAGTTGCATTTGTGACAAATATTTTGGCACATTAAAGGAAAAGAGTATAAAGTAAAAGTTAGGACTATAAAAGGGAAGATGCAATAATAATGGTAATAATTAAAAAAATAATTTATTTACTCCCTCAACCACTTGAAAGGTAGTTGTTTGTTGTTTGTATGTGGACAATTTTAACGTTTTTATTTGTTTTTTGCACGTGAATTAAAGAGTATTATTATTATAGGTAAAGTGAATAATTATATTAGAGGGAAATAATGGGTAATGTGTATTTTTTTATTAAATAGATGAAATTAATGTCTTTGAAGCGAAGTAAATCGAGTACTAAGGGGCCGGAGGTCGTATATAAATGGTGATGGAAAAATAGGAAGATTTTGTGAACAAAAAAAGAAGAAAACAAAAGAGCTGAGGAGTGAGGACCACACACAGAAAGGCAGAGGCAACCACCAACATGGCTTCTCTCTCTACCTCTCTCCACTCATAATTATTTTCCCTTCTTTTTTCTCTCTCTATATTCATCATTTATTTTTGTTCTCTTTTTTTCTTCAATGGAATTTGCTTCTGCTATATCTCTGATCAAGGTTCGCCTCCTTGTTTAATTTCTCCATCTTCTGTTGGATTTTCTTGGTGTTTTTCTCTTCTCCTTTTTCCCTCTCTCTATTCCTTGTTATTTTTATTTTTATTTTTTATTGATTGTTTTTGTTTTTGGGAGGTAAATTGTGTGTATTGATGGCGCTATAAATTTGGTGTTTGTAGGTATTTGGGGGATCTGCCGCCGCAAAATTTGGAGGTGAAGGGTTTTTGAGTTATTTGATGGCGGTTGCTTTCGCGTGATTTGGGAGTGGAAGGGTGGAATTTTTACCGGTTTTTGATATTATCTGTTAGGGTTTTGTTCCTGGAAAAATTATTCGACTTCTGCATTTTTGGGTGCTTGAAATTAGGTCACCTTTCGAATATGAAGAAGCTGTTTGATCCCTGAACTTGTATTGTTTATCTGGTTTGCCTGCGTTTCTATTTTTCCTTTTAAGTTAGGGATTTTAAATTTGGTGGATAGCCCAAAAAAGGAACCGAAGAACTTCAGATTTTGGGTTCCCTATTATCAGGGTTTATTGGAATCTGGTGATTCTTGGGCTGAGGTCTTTTGTGATCGAACGGGAATGGGTGATAGTTGGAAAGTATAAATACTCTGTAGTTTTTTCGTTACCTTTTCATTTTATTATGATCTCGAGATCAATGGAGACAAAGAAGGTCCTTGCATTAGAAAGAGAAGTTGAAATCGAAAGTGAAATCGAAAGCAAGGGCTTGAATATTGGGGATCAAATTTATATGGAAGAGCCTCAGTGTTCTGGAATTGATATGATGGAAATGGGAGCATCTGAGGCTGAAATGTCAAAAGATTGCAATGAGGGAAAACATGGAGCTGATGTTGTGGTTTTTAATTCGGAGAAGGGAGAGGGAGGGAGCCATGGGAATGTGGTTTTCTCAAGAGAATCTCCGCTTGTAATTAAGGAGGATATGAGCATAAGCTCTTGTAGTTGTGGTGCTGAGAAGCTTAAAATCAGATTGGCTGCTTCTGATTCTCAGCCTGGAAAAAATGGGAGGAAGCTCAGTCGACAAGATAGAATTGAGTTAGGTCGTTTGTTTCAGAGTGCTGTGAGTTCCCATGGTTGGGAGCTTGCTGAGAGTCTGATCTTGTTGGCTGATCCTCAGACTCTAAATGATGCATTGTGCATATCGTTAGATTCAATCTGGTTCTTGAGCACACAACAAGAGTTGTATGGAATCACCGGATTAATCAAGAAGATTATCGCTAATGGGGCCTATGACTTCACTCGAGCTGCACTCAGGACTTCGTTCCTCGCGTCTTGTGTCTCTGCTTGTCAGAGTCAAACAATGAGCCTCGCTGACACTGTAACTGTGATGGCACAAAGGTATATCATAGTATATGACAACAAATTCATATGCACATTCTCTAACATTAGAATTTGTAAGAAATATCAATTCTTTCTAGCAGGGGAATGGCCTTAATTGTCTTACTCTCTCTCCCCAACTAATAACTTTTGCCTACCGTCTTTTTGTGTGCAGCTGGAGTATTTCCTTAGTTTTCCCTCTATTTCTTTGTTGGGTGAATTTGCTATAGTTCCCTCAACCTTTACCAACCAACTACCCGCTGGAAAAAGGCTTAATATGTAGTCTGACCATAGGTCATTATTATCCTGTGAATTGAGATTTGTATATGGTGTAATCTAAGATGAAACTGCAGGGTATTCATTACAACCTAGTTCCAGTATTCTGCTATGCACAATTTCCTTGTTTCCTTTAAGACTACTGACTACCCGTACCTGTTATGGGGGTCAGCCCATGAGATTGCATAAAGGTTACCTAGTTAGTTAGCATTCCTCTATTTATTTATTTTTATTTTATTTTATTTAGAATGCATATTTGTTGAATTGGTTTTTCTTATCTTTCTTTAGTATGTGTTTTTTTTTCTTTTTTTAATTAGGTTTAATTTGTTGATAATGTGTTGTACAAGTTGTTTTCTTTGGGAGCAAGGAGGACAGGGAGTGGACTGCCATTTATTTACGCCAATGTTTAATATAAACTGATATTATTATGAACTAAAAGTTGCATGTTCTGAATTATGATTGTAGTATGAAGAGCGAATCAATCTCTAGATAAATGTGTAAAGATTGAAGATAAAGTGTATTGCTTCAGTTAGTCGAGAACCTTACTGTGCTCCCCCCTTGCATCTTCTGAGGATTTTCATCATTCACCATCCTTGCAGGTTACATGAGAGGCTCCAGGAGTGTAATGGAGATGAAGTCTTGAAGGCAGAAGCTGGTACCAAGGTTCAGAAGTTTACTGAGTGGGCTCTTAAATGTATAAGTTTCCACTCACGTTGCCAAGGAAACAGGGATCGCGTGGGCCATAACTCACCTGTTGAGATCCAACTTCAGTTATCTGCTTTCAAGACCTTCCTAGATCTTGCAGGCAACCATCTTAGTGGAAAGGATTTTACAGAAGCATTTGATGCTGCTTGCTTCCCACTTACACTCTTCTCTAGTTCATTTGACCCTGGCTGGGCATCAGGTATATCAGCTACTGCAATCCAAGGATTGTTGGGAATGCTAGTTGAGGGGGGTGCAGATAATGTTAACCAGTGTTTCCTTGAGGCTGCACGCTTTGGGAGTACGGAACTTGTTCGTATTCTATTACAGGTACTATTATTTTGATGCGCTAAGAATGTTGTCTAAACTTCTATGAATAATTTCAATATTTATGTATCCCTGGTTTTATGGATTCAAGTACTTCTGATATGCTGCCTGGGCTGATATGCTTCTGCTCAATTTTCTGGTTCCAGATTCATCTTTTCTTTTCTCCCAGTTTATCCCAGTGGAGTTTGTGAATCATCACAGAGTCTTTGGGCCGCCTATGTTCGAATATGTTTAGCTAGCCCTTTTCATATAAGTTTTCAAGTTATTAATAAGCAAGTTTCTTTATTACAAGTTATAATTCTCTGTAATTACGACAATCGTCATATTCCACTCATGCTGTTCTACCTCCTTCCACCATAGCCTTTTCAATCTTAATAAACAGCCCACTCTAAAGGACTGCCAAGTGCCAAATTATCCTGACCACCTTTTTATCTGCTTCAAGATGTGTGAAAATTAAGCCCTTGTCTCTAGATTATTGTTGCTGATAGAGTGTCAGTTTCTCATTGTTTTTTATTGCCTAAGAAGATTTCAGTTGTACATAGTCATGTTGTAAATAGGTACTGTGCTCTCATTAAAATTCTCACTTGTATATTTTGACAAAAGCATCACCTTAAAGATAAAATTATTGTCATAATTTGTAATCTGGCGCCAGTATTCAGCCTCACTGATAATGTTCACTTATATAAGGTGAATGGCAATTAAATATCTCTTATTGTCTAGATCTGCTACCTTCTTTGCCATTTGTAGTCAGAAGTAACATTGCTCATTTTTTGAGATGGGTTTTGTTTTTACGTCCATCTACACGTGAGAACCTTAATTAATATAAGTATCTGAAAGCCATACTTTATTTCTGCTTTGAATATTTATGGGAGCTACATCAGTCTAATGCATTGGCTTAATTTTTAATTTTGAATCTTAGATTGCACAAAGGAACAGCTTGGATGTGGATGTTGACTTGGCCTTGGGCTTTGCTTCACACTATGGTAAAATTGGGACCATGGAATGCCTAGTTGAAGAGGGTAATGCTATGGCTTTCTTGGGTCCTCTGATGAGAGCTGCTGAGAGAGGTTGTATGCCCGTTGTGCAGTGGTTTGTGCAACGGGGTTGCCGAGACATGGAACTCTGTCTTGCCCTTACAGCCGCCACATCGAGCAGTCAAGTAGAGGTTGCAGCATATCTTCTCCCTCACGTTCCTCAGCATGTTCTTGCTGCCCTCAGCATTGAAATTCTCAAGGCTGCTGGTGAGCGAAGCGGTGGCTCTCTCAATGGAGTAGAGTTCCTCCTCCACTCAGATTTTCTTGGAGATCCTGTGGCAACTTACGCTGTTGCTGATAGCATAGCAAGATCAGATGATGAGGGAATCGCTCCTGAGTTAAAGGCTTTCATCAAAGAGCATTGGTCTGAGAAAGCATACTTGGATGGGCTTAGCCAAGGAGAGACACATTTTTCAAACGTCGTACAAATTTTGAGATGGGGGAACTCCCCAATATGCTTGAGGGATCTACCAGCCCCACTAAGAGTGGCCATAGCTTACCTGCCATTGTATAGAGAGTGCGTTAAGGCAGGGGGACGTTTGTTATCCCAAAGACATCGTGGCCAACTTGTGGAAGCTGCTAGGAGGCTTGGAGGGGTGTTACTCAACGAGCCGGGGCAAAGGAGAGAGTTGTTATCCGTCTTGGAACATCATCTTCCCCCGTTCTTCATCAATGCTTAAGGTGCGGTCTAGCGAACCAGAAAAATCGATCGACTACTCTCTTTCTCTATCTCTGCTGTTCCTGCTCTAATGCTATAGAAAATAATGAAATATTAGACATGTTTGAGGAATGCTAGGTAGCTATGGACCTAGGTTTTTTTGCCTTTGGCTGATACAAAACATACCATTGGAGGCAGTTGTAAACCTTAATGTAAGAGAAGCTGTAGGGGATCTGATGGGAGCTTGTTTAATCCAACTAATTGGATCTGTTAAGAGGGTTCTTCAACTTTATACTACCTACTGTAATGAGCCAACCAATATATGAAATTTTGTTAAGGCAAATGCTGAACCTTCCTTTTGTTGTTTTGATGGATAATAGCTTTTAAATTCTCATGAGAAGATGAATGGATCAAATGTTTATCTCACTTGGTTGATTTCTTCTGTATGTCTTGTTGGTATTATAATATTATTGGAGTTGTGACCAAAATGGACACCTTAAATTTTGCCAGAAGCTAATTTCACTAGTATTACTTTCTTTATGGAGATATTATTGGGGTAGTGGGAAAGGGTAATGGAAATGAAACCGAATTGATTTTCATTACTCAGTACTAGGTAAGAGGTAATGAGATGTCGAAATCTTCGATCATTATATACCTCCACGGTTCCATCCCATTAATCAATTTTACTCGTTACCAATATCCTCATTAATGATTACTATTATCATTCCAGAATTTGAACCAAACGAATCTTTTCACATTTTACTGAAAACATTTTGTGAGACCTCGTGAAATTTTCCATGTGGTTTAAGGTCCATGGTTGGCTGTTCACAGTATCATGACTTTGGCCACAATACATTGCATCATATGGACTTCCACATCATAATTGCTATACCAAACAACTAAAAGAAGACACAAATCTTAGTTTTATTCAATTTGAGATTAATAATTTCAGATTAACCAAAAGGTGATAAACAAAACTGTGGGCGGAGCCTCCTATTGAGGCAAACTTATGAAAATAACTACTACTAGTATATGTATAAGATTATATTAGCTCTCTATCTTTCAATTTTATTGGAGTATATTATGATGTTTCTCTTTCTTTGAAATTCTTAACTTTTATCATCATTAATAAACATTTCGAATAAAGTATGAGTCGATTAATCAATATGATTTTGAGGATTGGAACTCAATCTACTAATAATTTTTCAAATGTAATATGATATTAAAGTTTTGAATTTCTTTATATATAATTCATTTCTATTTCTATTGTAACTCTCTTGGGTATACCCTATTCTAAGATTTAATAAAATCCTTTGTTAAGCAGGTCATTTATAAGTTAAAAAAATAAAAAAAACTCAATATAGGCAGGGTCGAACTTAAACGCACGAGTCTAAATCACCCTGGACAAGAGTTTTTGCCTTTATTTTGTTATTATAATTAATAGCTCAAGTGATTTGGAGATGAAAGAATTGAAATATTATATTGGAGACGTACACAAGTATGATTTTCATGCAAATAATATTACTATATATTCCCTCCATCCCCTTGAAAGATATCCATTGACTTTTTGCACGTGGATTAAGGAGTATAATAATTTAATGTATAGTATGCTGAGAAATAATATTTTAATGTATAGTGATAGTTGTATTAGTGTTGAGTGTGTGGTCATGTGTAGTGGTTATAGGTAACATCAATCCAAAAAAGAAAATGGATACTTTATAATGGAACGGACCAAAATGGAAAAATTGATACGTATCAAGGGGACGGAGGGAGTAACTAATAATATTAGTATTATTTTATTGGACCGTTGTACAGTGTAATTATTAATTAATGAAAAATTATGAAGTATTTATGAAAAAGATACCTAGTAACTATATAACTCGAACCAACCTAGTTTGACCACAATTTTTAATTTCAACCGGCAAAATTTTATTTATATTCACAAGACATATTACATGTGCATTTTTCAAGACATGTGTAGTACCATTTCATACTCCTTCGTCCTCTTAAAATATATTCATTTACTTTTTATACGTGAATTAAAAAATATAATAATTTAATGTATAATAAGGTGAGAGAAATAATATTTTAATATGTAGTAGATAGTTGTATTAGTGTTGAGTGTGCGACCATGTGTAGTGGTTGTGGGTCACATCAATTCAAAAAGAGAAATGGATACTTTGTAATGGGATGGACCAAAATGGAAAAATGGATATGTATCAAGGGGACAGAGGGAGTACTTCTTTTTTCCGTGGCATAATAATTTTTATCCTTTTCTTTCATAATAATTTGCACTTAAAAAAATAATTACATTAATTAAATACACTCTAATTTAAAAAATAACACTACAAAAAATAGAAATATTTTTCGGTAAAAGTCTTAATTTCATTGCTAAATTGGTTTTTGTTGAGAGTGAAAAAAAGCATGTTATAATATCCAATTTAACACCTTCTTGATTGGAATTGTTGTCATATATTAGCACAAGTGTCTTATATTCAATATATATGATAAAAATGTGTACTTGAGGTGTTTTATTATGTTTTAGGTGGAAAAAGTGATCAATAGTGCAAAGTTGGAGAAAATGTGCAATTTGTGTATGAATGCTGAAAAAACGCAAGTTCAATTGTAAAATTTTTCTGTATTTATGTGGAGATCAAAACTGGTGTCGTAATACATGATTGGAAAGCCGCTGAAGAGAGGGTCATTTTAACGTAAAGATCACTTCAATCGGATTCCAAACGAGAAAGTTATTATTAAAGTGGTGACGTCGCGCGAGCTGTGCAGAATAGAACGGCTATGTCACTTTCCATGGCTTGTTACACCTTCAATTCTTAGAGTTTTTGTTAGTTCTTTATATGGACAAAAAACCAAGGAAGAGAGGATCGCGTGAGCACAAGAATAACTCAAATCAGAGTTCGGATATGGAAGTTATAAGCGAAACAGTGAGACGGCGCAAGTGCAGTTCGACCACGACTAGTGGTCGAACCGTTGGTTCGACCAAGCCATCGTGGTCGAACCAGAAGCCTGAAGTGCGAATTATCGCCGATTTCGATTCGACCAGGGTTCGACCAAGCCCTAGGTTGAACCCTAGGTCGAACTCCATGCCTGGGACGAGTCCGAATTCAATTTTTACACCCCAAGTGCGTGTTTCTGTGTGTTTTCAAGAAAAAGCTCATCCTAAGTCCATAAGTAGAGCTTACAAGTATAAAAAGGGATGTAGATCACACCAAGAAGGGACATTACAATAGAATACGGATTGGATACAACACAACACAACCATCCTACACCCCACAAGGGGGGTTTACCCCCCAACCATCATCCACATCCTTTCCTCCATCCATCCATCACTTTGAAGATTCGTTCGTGGAATTAAGAGGAGAACCAAGAGGAGGATTCAAGACTGAGAAAGACGCGACGACGCCCACATCAAGGGTTTCCTTCGTTTTCTAATTAATCTTATATTTTCCGGACATATGAGTAAGATCTATCCAATCCCCATGATTGTTCATCGCAACATCATGGGCTAGAGCCTTTTTGGTAGAACTAGGGTTGTGAAGGTTTTTACGAATTAATTGAACTTTTGTGTGTAAACTTCATACAACACTACTTGTGAATTTATTTTATATATGATTGTGCTTTCTTAATCCATATTCACGGTCGTTTTGTGCATCTTCAATTGGTATATAGAGTCTGAATATATATCTTGGTTGTAGATTGAGTGCGTTCACCGCTGAACAAGATTCCATGTTATGACTCTAAGTAAGGGGACTCCGAAACTTCATTAGAACTATCATATTTGAATACTTATTAATTGAATTGAATTCGGGTTATTAAGTAGGATAAAGAGGATAATTCTATAGTACCTATAAATGGAAATCATATCGGGTTAGAGTACCAATTGGTCAGGGAAATAATTGATATTGATAATACCTAAAAGGGATGTGAAATTATATCTCTTGCTACGAGATTATCCACACGTGTTACACACATGTTTATTTGTGTCTATAGAGTAGATATGCATGGTTTAGTGATGCATCCATATTTCACAAGGTAGAGTTGGATATCAACACACGAAAGAGAGATTAATGAGTGAAACTGGATTTTCCTAGAGCTACATATTCTCCTACTTGATCCACTTTCGTATTCTTCTATTGACATTTTATTTTATTTGTTATTTAATTATTTATTTATTAGTTTAATAATTAAATCCCAAACTATATTGCCACACTTGTCTTAATTAATTTAGTAAATAATTAAATTGATAATACACTGTCTTTTGGGTTTGATAATTCACTTGGTCTGTTGCTTAAGCTGCAACTGATATCCTTAATACTTGAGGATTAATTTTGCATGCAAAGAAAATGCGCATTAGTTTTCCAACGAATTAACAAGAAACTCTATTGATAATTTTTAGTGTTAATATAAAGTGATGGTTGATAAATTTTTACTATTGAAAATTCAATTTCTTTTGTAAATATGTTTGTTGGTGATATGTTGCTTGATAATTCTGTTGACATTTTATATAATGATTTCATTGGTAATATATTGGTAAAAACATTGAAAATTTGTTGATATATCATTGCTAAAATATAATTATAATTTTTGTTGGTAATCCGTTAATATTTATCAATAGAAATTAGTCAAATCCATTAGTTGAAAAAATAATAATAAAAATAAGTGCAAGGCTATTTGGTGTGAATCGATTTTACATATAAAAATTCTCCTATTTAAAAAATTACAAGAATAATTATACTTTTACATATTTTAAATCCTAAAAATAAACATTAATTTATTAGGGTATACAAGTATTTGCCCAAATATATTTTTTAACATGAAATCTAGTTACTAGTAAATAAAAACTTTGTTTCTACATTATCAGTTTAATTTAATACTTGGAGTTCAATAACAATTTTTTTAAATTACCCATATTTCTTTCGGGTGGTGCAAATGCAAGGGGAAGTAAGGATTGAAGTAGGCTGATCCATGCTAGGTTTTGTGTGGCTTGGCACCCCTATATAATCTTTTAGGCTTAAGTCTAATACATTGTCTACTAAAGTAATTTATCATGCTCTCTATGTCTTCATCTTTGTGCGTAAAAATTAAGATTTTTTTAATGTATAAAGATGTACTCCCTTCCTCGTTAATGTTAACGTTTATTTTTTATACATAAATTAAAAGACATAGGGGTAATATTTTAATGTGTAGTGAGGTGAGAGAAATATTATTTAATGTATATTGAGTAATTGTATTAGTGTTGTGTGTGAGCCCTACATAGAATAATTAATTGTTTTATGTGTGCCTATGACAAAAAAGAAAATGTAAACCTTAATTTGGGATAATCCAAAAGAAAAATGTAAACCTTAACGTAGGATTGAAAGAATATAAAGTTATTGGGATGTGTGTAAAAAATGAGTATTTTAAATAATTTAATGAAAAATATGTATAAAATTGTTCAAATGTGTATAAAGTAAGTATTATTGAAATGTATTTTTCCATTTTAAGAAACGTGCATAAATATTGAGATTGATAACAAAGGAAAGTGTGAATTAAGTAATAAACGATTGAAGGGAGTATAATAATAATGAATATTTCTCTCTAAATAATAATAGAGAGAGACTGGGTGCAACCGGTTGTACCAATTGAATTGGTACAACCTTGGTCCCCACCCTTTTTAATTAATTCATGCTCATTCATTAATGTTGTTTTTTATTTTATTTTTAAATTTTTTTATTTAAATGATTATTATACTCTAAACCCTAAACCCTAAGGGATAATTATACCCTAAACCACAAGAGTAAAATTACAATTATACCCTAAACCCTAGGGGATTATTATACCCTAAATCACAAGGGTAAAATTACAATTATATCCCTAAAATTAAAAAAAAAGAAAGTAATGTACAACAACAATTAAAAAAAAAAGAGAGGAAAACACACACTGAAGGTGAAGGAAGGAGGTTGTACCGAAGGTTATACCAAGGTTGTACACAAGTCTTTGCAATAATAATAATAATAATAATAATAATAATAATAATAATAATAATAATAATAATAATAATAAAGTTATCAAATTATTCATTAAACAAGTAGTAAAAAAACAAAGTTATCAAATTATTCATTAAACAAGTAGTAAAAAAACAAATGTTCATATCAAATTTTATTAACATTTAATATATATATATATATATATATACATATTTATTGTGTATTGGGAAATAAATATACTACTCACGTCCCGCAAGCATTTCGTTCTCAGCGAAGTGTTCTAGAGGAATTTTGTATTGTTTAAATAATTATTTTTTAACTCATTGTGTGCAATAAAAACTGAATTTAAAAGAGCGATTATTCTGCAAAACTTATTATTTTTCTTGAAAGAGAAAGGGACATGTATTTTAATAATAACTATATTAAAAGTAAATAATTACAAATACAATAATTATGCTTTATGTAAATTAATATATCATTTTCTTCTGTCAGTAATAATTTAGTAGTAATATTGATTGCATTGTTTTGATTGGAAGTTATAAGAACATTGTATCAATCATTGTATCAAAATTTAATTTCATTCATTGTATTTATATGAATCTGAAAAAATGTAAATTTTGACTATATTTAAAAGTCCATTGTGTAAAGCAGTACACTCTCCCTCGCCATCTCAAATTTGATAACTTAATTTTCCTCTTTTAATTAGAATTAGGTGAGATCAAAGTGTAGTGCAGTACAGTATGACTCTAAAATATAAACATGTTTTCTCCTTTAATTCAATAAAATCCAAACACACTTTAAACATAATATGATAAATCTTAAACTTCAATAAAAATAAATGGTAGTTCTATTTTACTTTCATTATTTTAGTTGAATCATATAATAATAATAAATTGATGATAAAACTTGGCAAAAATTTGTGTGTCCCGGGACACACCGTGCCTCCATGAAAATATAAGAATTACTAGTATTAAATTCTTGTATTTCATGGGGGCACGGTGTGTCCTAAGACACAGAAGACCAACTCATAAACTTTAAATAAAAAATAAAAGATATACCTTAAACTACTATAATTAAATAATTATATCATAATATTTATGTTCACTTAATATTTTAACTATATATTAACACTTATTGTCCTAATTGATTTCAATGCTCGTTTGGATAGAGCAATAGTTTTGAGAGAGTTTTAAGTAACCTAAAGAAAATATCAAAATTAGTTTAGGTTGATTTCAATTTTAATCCTCCTGTATTCGTAATTCTAAAAAAAAATCCTTTATGTTAGAATTTGTTTAATTTTAATTCAAAATTTAGACAACAGTAAAAAGGACTAAAGATAAAAAGAATTAAAATCAAACAAAAATCTACCAAAATTGAAAATTATAAATAAAAATAACTAAAATTAAAATCCGATATACATAAAATACTACTTCACAATTTTCCCTAATTTAAATTATCAACAAGCCTAAAATTAATTTTCAAGTTGGCAATTTTTTTACTTTTCCAACCTGCCTACTAAAAATTACCAATCTTTGTGATTTTGAAAATATATTTTGACATAGATTAACTATTATGATATAAAATACTGCTCCACAATTTTCCCTAATATAAATTATCAACAAGCCTAAAATTAATTTTCAAGTTGGCAATTTTTTTATTTTTCCAACCTGCCTACTAAAAGTGACCCATCTTTGTGATTTTCAAAATATATTTTGACATAGATTAACTATTATGATATGCTCATTAAAAGTGCATCAATCTCAAGTAAAACTGTTCATTATTATTATTATTATATATATATATATATATATATATATATATCAATTGGCAAATATACACGATCTCACTTATCAAATATCAATACCAATAACTCTTTTACATTCTTTTTTTTAACCAATTTATAAAAAAATGAACCCTTATATAATTTCACCAAAATAAAAAAATTCCAAGTACACACTCCACTGCCGCCGGCCATGTGGATAACCCACACCGTCACCCATATCCACCGCCGGCCATGTGGGTGACCCACACCGTTATCCACACCCACCGGCGGCCACCAGCCATGTGGGTGACCCACACCGGAACCGACGTGGATGGACCTGTGTGGGTGACCTACACAAGGGAAACATTGGGTATTGATTTTGAATTGTAAGGGTAAAGAAGTCCAAAACTGTACAATTGTATAAAAAAGATAACAAACAAAACAAAATGTTAGTAAAGATTTTGACACTATAAATTTTGGGTATTTTTACAATTCTCCCTCTATATATTTTTTTTATTTTTTATTTCATACAAGTTTGCATGAATGTAAATCATAAAATAAAATTAGAGGTCCATTTGCCAATTTCAAATCTTACTTTTTTTAACACTATAAATGAAGTGTTAAAGAAAATACTCCATTACTTTCTCTATCCGTTTTTTTACTGGTTTCTCTTCCATTTTTTATTTAATTTTTTTATTACATTACACTTTCCACTCTTAAAAAATGATAAAAATTTCAAAATATATAATTTCTCAATACATCACATTTTTCAAAATGACATTTTTCATATAACACACATAATTCACTTTATCATTTCCATTGCATAGGAATAATAATATTATACTCCAACTAATTATTTTATATTTTTCTTTTTAATTCGTCAACATTTATGCATATATTTTAAAAATAAAAAAATACATTTCGGTAACACTCACTCTCTAATAACTCTATACACTTTTTTTTTATTAAATTACCTAAATTTTTTATTTTTTACACACATTTTAATAACTTTATACATATTTTATTATATGAGATAACTTCTTTTAATCTCAACTAAAAAAATAAAAAAATACATGCATTGTTTACAGGGAGATGCTGTGTAATAATCAAAATTTGAAGGGTAAAAATGGGGATTGCTACAAAATATTTTGGGTTAAAATTTATAGTAGCCACTATTTAGTAAGTACAATTTTAAATAACCACTTCTCTTATATATAATTTTTACTAGCCACTATTTGGTGGACTCCCAAAATTACCCACATAGCTGTCAGATAAAAGACAAAAATAATGGAGTCATGATCATGTCAGTTTTAACTGCAGTAAATGAGGTGGGTGTACCGCATTTCAAATTTTTAAAATTTAAAATTTGAATGGAAATATGGGGTATCATTAAATGGGGGTTGGTGGGGCATCATTAATTCGTTAAAATAAAAAAAATCGAAAAAAATATTTCTTTTATTCGGCCTATTCAGCCAACAATTTTGTTCTATTCGGCCAACACTTTTTGTTCTCTTCGCAAAATACTTTTTTTTTTCCAGAAAAAATAAAAAAAATTTCGAAAAAAATATTTCTTCTATTCGACCTATTCGGCCAACAATTTTGTTCTATTCAGCCAACACTTTTTGTTCTATTCGGCCAACACTTTTTTTTTCAGAAAAATAAAAAAAAAATCGAAAAAAATATTTCTTCTATTCGGCCAACAATTTTTGTTCTATTCGGCCAACACTTTTTTTTTCAGAAAAAAATTAAAAAAATTCAAAAAAAATATTTCTTTTATTCGGCCAACAACTTTGTTCTATTCGGCCAACACTTTTTTTTCCAGAAAAATAAAAAAATTGAAAAAATATTTCTTCTATTCAGCCTATTCGGTCAACAATTTTGTTCTATTCGGCCAACACTTTTTGTTCTATTCGGCCAACACTTTTTTTCCAAAAAAATTTAAAAAAATCCAAAAAAAATATTTCTTATATTCGGCATATTCGGCCAACAATTTTGTTGTATTCGACCAACACTTTTTGTTCTATTCGGCCAACACTTTTTTTCCAGAAAAAATTAAAAAAAATTCATACGAATAAAATTAATGCATCTTTTTGTATTTTAATAAATAAATATATTAATGAGGCATGTAAAAGTAACAAATTAATGCATTCAATAGATTATAAAACAAATTATTGTACTTTGATATTTTTTGATAAAAAAAGACCTCAAACATGTGATAAGTGTATCTCTCTCAAGGGCATTTTGATCAATTCTCATAAAAGTGACTATAATAAATTATTTTTAACACATATTACCACTAAAAATTACTTTTAATTAACAGTGATTACTTTTTGCCATTATCACAAATATTGTGTGTCCAGCAAAATATCAAGAGAGAGAGGGAGGGAGGGGGAGAGAACCGGGACGCGCATTTGAAATTCTAATAAATTTCTTCACCCACCCCACCACACCCCACCCCACCCCACCATCAAATACTTCTTGTCAGCAGCCCCCACTTGTTTTCTTTGCTCATACACTGAATCCACCCCCCTTCTCCTCCCACCCCACCCACACCCCAACCACCCCACCCCTACATATGGGAGTTTCTTGTAATCTACGAGTCGTATGTATTAACATGTCTCTTTCCATGGCTATATTAAACAAGGCAAAACCTCAAAATACATTCAAACTCTGTTTCTCATCAACCAAAAAGGCAACCCCATCTCACACACCCCACCCCCCCCCTATCCCCCAAACCCCATTTTACCACCTCCACAATACAAATTTCCCCATTACATTGCCATCCCATCACACTTCCTTTCGTTTTCCAACCAAATTTTCTTGTTCCCTTTCTCAAAACTCCTCTGTGGTTTATTGCAGCACACAGTTTGAGAAAACAACGAAAGATTTGATCTTTTCCCCACTTCTCTTTGGTGGTTTTCTACTATTCTTTTAAATCGCTCTTCACCCCTCCATTTCCAAGATATTGCTTTGAACTTGACAAGAAAAAGGGATTCAAGAGTGGAGGGGGAAACATAAGGGTTTGTTGTGGGTGAAATGCAAAAGGTGTTCAAGGCCAATAGCTGTGATTCTTGGTCTACCTTTTTGAATCTTAGTTTGCACAATCAATATCACTTCCTCAAGCATTATGGGTATGTATGTATACATGTATATAATCTGTATGTATATGTGTTTTCTCAGTATTCTCCTCTGGATTCTTGTATGTTCCTTTTTTCTTTTCTTTGAAATCTTGTTATGAAACTATGATTTGAGAGTTGGGATGATCCCTGGTCAATCTTGACATATTTGGGGTTTTTGGTCATCTTAACTATAGCAAATTGCTAAAATTTGATTAGTTGGCTTTGATAGTTTTATGCCAAATCACTTATGCTGAATCAGATTTATATACCTGTCAAGATGGATCATATCATGTGGTTGCTTATGATTAAAACTTGAATTCTTTATTAGTTTTGTGGTTTTTAAAGTTGTGGAATTTTTGTAAATCTGAGATCAAGATTCACTGATTCCAGGGGTTGACTTAATTGTAATTGTTCTGTATAAATCTAAAATTTGTTTACCTTGTTTCAAATGGCAGTTGGATTTCTGGGGATGATGTCTTATGGCTCTACCATTGAAGATACACTGATTGTAGATATTAGACTTAGAATTTGACTGTCTTGAGTTTATAATCCAAAGAACATTAGAATTCTTCCATCTTGTTTAGATTTATTCCAAGATTGTCCAATTTGGAACACCCCTTGTGAAGTGATCATTCAGTCCTAATTTTGGATGCAACAGAGAAGATAGCTGTTGTTCAACTTAAATGAGAGTAGAGGACTCTAGATCAAGATTGGCATTGTCTAACAGCTTCATAAATCTTCAAGATCAGTACTTGAACAGCTTAATGGACGCGAAAACGGCAAAAAATCTGAAGTCGACTCCCTACAGAAAGAGCGGCATTCAGTTGGTCGAAGGAAGGAAGTTGGAGTATTCCCGGTCCTTATTGCAAGGGCACGGAGGAAAGGTGTCCCGTTACTTCACATTGGAGTCGTCATTTCTGCTCGTCTGCCTCACCCTGTCGTTGCTGATACTGCCTCTGGTTCTACCACCGCTGCCACCACCACCGTTCCTGCTGCTGCTACTGCCCATCTGTATCTTGGCCCTCCTCATGGTCTTGGCTTTTATGCCGTCTAATGTACGCGATGCAACGTATACGTATTCGTGAAAAATGTTTGGCGATCGCCTTTAGCTCGAACAAGTTTTGTGTCTTTATAATGATCCAAAGAAAGTGTAACAGAGTTCATTCATTTCTTATTAGAATTCTCAAGTTTTTATCCTCTCTTGAAGTAGTTCAAGTTCTTACTTATCAACTATAGTATGTTTTGAAGCAACATTAACTACCAATCTTGTAAGGAAATATAATACTCCCTCCTTCCCACATAAATTTACTTTTACCCATTCCATTTTTGACAAAAATAGATAATATTTTATTACCTACTTTTTACAATCCCAATAACTTTAATTATTTTTTTACACTTTATTCATCATTCTCAATAAATTTATTCACTTTTTCTTTTTAAATTACTAATTTATCTCTACTTTCTCTTACATTATATATTAAAAAAATAAAACGTCTTAATCTCCATGCCCGTACAAACGGGTAAAAATACCCGGGACGGAGGGAGTAGTAATATTTATATTAATATAATACTCCCTCCATCCCGGAAAACTTTTCACGTTTACTGTTCCACGTTGTTTAAGAAAAGTTGCACTTTTTGACCAACTTTATTGACTTTGGAGGGTATTGTAATATTTTTAGGTAATAAAAAATTATAAAATAATGATATGTGTGTGAAAAATGAGTAACAAATTTGAAATTAAAGTAACTTTTGAGGTTGTTGGATAAAGTGATATTTTCTTTTTTGGGGTGTGAAAAGTTTTATGGGACAAACAAATAAGGAAAATGAGAAAAGTATTACGGGGATTAGGGAGTATTATAAAATTGAACTTCTAAGTAATGTGTTTTACCTATATATATTTTTCCCAAACCCATAACTTTTTTAATATTGCAGGATGCAAAATACGACACATATAAACTAACCACCTTTTGAAGTATTTATTTGTAGCAAGTACTCCCTCCGTCCTGTTTCAACATTTAAGTTTGCTTTTTGCACGTTGATTAAAAAATATTATATTTTAATAGATAGTAGGTAGAAAAATATATTATTTAATGTGAAGTGAGTAGGTGTATCAGTGTTGAATGATATATTAATTGTTTTAGGTGAGTCCATATTCCTAAAAAGAATAACGTAAATATTGAAATAAGATGCATAAAATAGAAACGTAAATATTAAAATTGGATGGAGGGAGTATTGTCTAGTTTCAAGAATAATAATTAGAAAAATTATAGTCAAAGTATCACCAGTTTCTAAATTTGGGAATGCGAAGATAATTACACGTGGTGGCCAAGTTGAATGCTACTTAATTAATTAATTTATTTGTCCTTTTTTGCAATTAAAAAATAATTACCACTAGTGTTTTTCTAGGGATGTAAACGGGTAGGGTAGGGTACGGGTTTAACAAATCCACCTACTACCCGCTACCCAATTACCCTATCCGTACCCTACCCTATTACCCTCAATGTTAGCAGCGGGTAGGATACGGGTTTGTCCATCGGATAAACGGATTACCCGCGGGTATACGGATACCCGCAATAAAATAATAGACGGATATATAACACGGGTAAAATACGGATACCCGCAGTAACTAAAGCGGGCCAACCCGACCCGAACCGACCCGCAACTTCCCATGATATAAGTTTTTTCCTCTTACAATCAAGTGATCAACACAAAACATCAAATTAAACATAAAATAAAAATAAAGTCCATAATAGAAAATAATATTCCATCCAAGTACAACAACAAGAAATTAACATAGTAAATATAATAACATGAGAAATAGGCAATGTAGGATACTTAATCCCTTGAGTCTTCCACCAAATAAGTATATCAAAATCATGATGAATAGACAATGTAATAATGTTTAAAGTAATTATATTAATATTAATATTAAATTAGTAATTATATATATATATAAACGGGTAAACGGGTCGGGTATCGGGTCGGGTACGCGGGTATAACATGTGAACCCGTACCCTACCCTCACCCGCTGATTTTTTTTCGGGTGCGGGTTTTACCCGATCCTCTACCCGATTTTGCCTACCCTATCCTTACCCGATCACCCGGTACCCGCGGGTAACCCGACCCGACGGGTAAAATTGACAACCCTATGTTTTTCTAATCTAAAACAAAACGTACGGTTGAGAGGCATCACCACCTCCATCTAATGTCTTAAGTATTCTTTACATTAATCATCATTAATAGTATACTGCACTTTTACGCTTATTTTTTCTAAAAAAAAAATATTTAGGAAAAAATTTGTGGTAAGAATTGTTTTGTTCACAAAAGTAATTTATATATATAGAGAGAGAGATTGGATTATACGTGGCACTTTTCATTACATTATAATGGTGATATACTTTTATACATCATTTGTGATAAAAAAAAAAAATACTAATTTCATGAAATTGATTCACAACGATTAATATTAATTAGAAACTAATGTAAGTTTTTGCCATATACAATGAATATAGTATAATAATTAAATAATGGAATTCTTAGGGAGCCAAATAATTAACATGCATAATAAGTAAGGAAGATAATTTGGTAGGATATAAAATTTTAATTGGGATTATTTCAATTCTACTAGTGTAAAAATTGAATAAATAAAAACTTTATTTAAATTATTTATTCGAATTATATATATATATACACACGCACATTACTCCGTCCATCATCTTCGTGGTTATTCATGTATGCAAGCGTACGAAAATGAAATCAAGTATACTTTTTTGTGTGTATGATGCTAGATAAATAAAGATACACTCTCTTTTGAGACGAGTACATGTAAAACGAGTCGATTCATTATTAAAGTATATCAATTATATATATAAAATATATTAATTGGTAAGTAAAGTATATTTATAGTTGATAATATTAATATAACACCTGAAATTATACTTTAAACATTGTTTATCATATTAAAAAAAAAGCATATTCAAACTACCAATAAATATTATTTTACTTGCATAATAATTATATTTTGACACTTTTCTCAACCTGACTCGTATAAATACCGTTTTACTAGAGACTTTCTCATATTTTTATAGTATTTGTAATATTATAATATAATAATATTATTATTTTAAGAAATAGTATGATGCAACAGAGTACAAGGAAATACGGATAACGTCTGAAATATCTAGATTCTCTTATCAATTAATTCACCCTAAATTTAACCCTATACCCATTATTCTAACATCTCCTCTTAATATCTATCTTTAGAAGGAAAAAAAAATCTGAAATATATTATGTGGAGAACATAAAAGATGTTAATTTTGGTTGAGAAATAACTGACGATAATCATTCAACTGAACTATTTCATAAATAATTTGTAGAATATATGAAACATGATATTCAGAAATAACATTTTTAATAAAAAATAATAACTCTCGTCCTACGTTAGTTAATCTGTATCATTACTGCAGACACAAAATTTTCAAAATGTTATTTTTTGACTAACTTAATTAATTTCTTAGAGGGTAACATAGTCCTTTTAGATAGTAAATAAATTTTAAAGTGAAGTAGATGTTAGATGAGAAATATATTTTTGAAATTAAAATGAATTTTAAAGTTATTAAGTTAATTTCACGTTTATTTAATTCTGGATAATAATTTTAATTGTACGACGGAAGAAAAAAAATGAAATTTATTGTAAAACGAAAAAAAATTAATGAAATTTAAAATGATGTGACCATCACATGTGAGGAACTTACAAGAGTTTCATTCTCTGTTAATTATTCATTTATATTTGAATTGGTAATTCTAGTTATTTATCTCATAATTTTGAAGTAAAATCCATTAGCTTCAACAAATGAAGATACTTATTTGTTTTTTTTTTTTTTGGTAAAATTTGTGTGGAATCATCTTCAAAATTGAATTTATGTGACACATATAATAAATAATAATATTTTAGTGAGAAACAATAATTCGACATTTAAACTATTTCAAAATAATTTGTATAATAAATAAAGAGTGAAAATATTTTTTATAAAAAATAAAAACTCATTAAAAAAAGCGCCATCATCCAAATGTTCTTCATATTTTTTTAATGTTAATTTCAATTATTTTACAATAATTATGTAGTAGAACTGAAGTGGGAAATTATTGGAATCAATAAAAAAAAAAGACAAAAATAAAGAGAGAGGAAGTTATAAAATTAAGATTACCATTAAAAAAAATTTGAAAAACTTTAAAGTTACCAAACTAAATTAAATTCAATAAAAACTATAGAAGTTAAATTGATATTGTTTTAGTACATTAATTATATTACCAAATTTATTCATTTAATCAAATATCCATCATTCCCACTTTTTATTTTTTAAATCCAAGATGACATGCTTACAGTGTAGTGTTAGGTGACTTGTACGATTATATTTATATGTATTAATCAAACGATTTCAATCAGGGAAGAAATACAAAAATTAAAAAATTATACTACCTCAGTAGATAAAATCTTGGGTTAATTGTGAATTGAATCACAAGCAATAATTTAACCATAAAAATATTTTCTTTTTAAACAAATAAAATACCATTTTTTTATATATTTTATATTTTGAATTAATATATATAACATTAATATTAATATTACTTACTACTCCCTCCGTCCTGGGAAAGGTAATCACTTACCTTTTGCACGTGAATTAAGAAATATTATTATTTTATGTGTATGTGATAATTGTATTCGAGTGATTGATGGGGAGTGATGGGCCCTTTTTACCAAAAAAAAGGGAAATGATAACTTTTGAATGAGTCACCCAATATAGTAAAATTTGGACATTTCGACGAGACGGAGAGAGTATTATATTATAACTTTGGTATAACCTCTCTTATGTCATTATGATAGATGAGTGATACATAATAAAGAAAAGAGTTCATATACAATAATTCAATGTATCAATTCTATGAACAATAAATTTGATTTTTCGATTCCGCCACATATCATTCTATAATAAGAAATCACACCAAAACGTCAAATGACATCAAATTCCTTGAAATATACTATCTGTTTGCTAAAAAAAAAAATCCGCAACAGAACAAATATTTGTGAAAATATTATTATGATTTATATTAGGTAACTAACCATAGAATCTCACATTATAATTATGGGGACAATATTTAGGTTTAAGAGTTAAATTAGAATGCACTTAAGATAAGATGCATCTAATTAATACGAGTCATTAAATCAAAAGATTAACTAATAAGTAACTTTTAGACTAATAAAATAATTATTTAAAAAATAATTATATCCTAAAACTAAGTCTATAAATTTTAGGTACACTGTTGTACTATATTGCACCACAAAATTAGCCTTAAACTTCAAATTTTGGGTTGTAACTTGTAAGAACACGGATAGAATTTCGACACATGTATCACCACATATTTTAACAGCTTTATAAAGAAAAGTACAAAAACAAATATACTAAATAATGGTAATTTTGAGGGAATTTAATAAACACAGTTGCCATGTAATTAAACAGCAAATCATGACACTAAATGCAATTTGGAATTAATAATATTTTATCAAACGGCGGTTCATACTAAAATTAAGGGTCAAAACAGAGTTCTTCATTATTTTAATTAGGATCTTTTATTATCATTAAACAAAAGATACCATTTTATGATTATTTACATAAAGATGCATGTCGTTTTTATACAAAAAATAAATTTTGTGTACTAAAAATTTATTAAACTATCACATTAAAATTTGAAAAATTTAAGGAGTAATTAAGGATGTGGATGTATACATACTCAATTACTCATATTTTCGTAAATTCAAATTACCAACAATTCTTTTGACATTTTTAACCTTAAAAAAAATAAATCGAATACATCTCATCATTTATAAAAATTAAACAAGTTGACAATTTTTATTTTTATTTTTTTAAAAAGTACTTTTGTAATTTACATGTGATATTTCAGTGCATGCACTGTCACACAATGCAAACATACTTAGATGCATTGTATGAGTTAATTGCAAACACTTACTTCTCCTCAAGTACATGCAATTTGCTTAATTTAATAATAATAATAAAAAAAAGAGGTTTCATACTTTTGATTATATTGAATTGCATTTTCTGCAAATTTGTTTGTTCATGTACTTAAATTGATAGCCCAACCACCTAATTATAATTAAATTAAAGTTGGCAAAAATTAAGTTTAGAGGAAGTAATCAAATTCCGTGAAACGAGTCACTTTACCATAAATCAGTACTCATAATTAGAACTAATTAAATGAATAATGATCTATTAATTTAAATTAGGTAGTTTTAAAAAAAATTGTTTCCTTCAAAAATTTCAAAATAAAAAGAAATGGAAAAATGGCACATTAACGCCTCTGAATTAAGGTTGTAGAAAATATATATTTAAGTACAAACAAACTTTTTATAACCTTTTTAAAAAGGAAATTTTACCATTTTTAAGTGGATCATAACTTTTTTGTTAAAAGTTTTAAAATTTATGTACAATCTTCTAATAAATCGACTTTTGGATAATTCAACACATTTTGGTGTAATTTTCATTTTACCTTTATTGTTAATAATAAGGTATTACCTTCCCTTGTGAATTGTGATTAAAAATATATGAAAAAATTACTGATAGGTACACACTTTGTATCCCTAAACACATAATATATAACCCATAAATATTTAAGTAAAATACAAAATATAATACTAACGAAAAATGGATAAGAAGGGATAATATTTTAATGAAAAGTAATTCTCAATTGATAAAAGTGATAATGAAGCAGTGAACTATTTTATGAACAACTTATAGTATAAATAAAAAGTGTCAATATATTTTTGAAAATAACTGATAATATCTTTGATAAAAAATGATAACTAATTAAAAAGTATAAAATGATCTCATTGTGAGACAGACACAATACTGCCATAAAACATTATCAGTTATAAATTAGAGAGAATGGAACATCAAACAAGAACTGTCCATAGACAAAACATTTGATATTAAAAGAATACTCTCATAGTATATGACATAATTCTCAACATCACATAATCTTGGCCACATTTCAAATTTAGACTAATATTTCCATCATCACTAGCTGCTCCTTACTCCTGCAAGAGAAAAGTACTACTTAGACACAGTGGTTGATTATAAACGTGTAATGTAAAAACTATTCAAGATTTGGATAGAGAGTGGAGGTTCTAGTGTTTCATTACAACGAGTCTGCTTGCTTTCACCGGCAGTAACAATTAAAGGGGAGAACTCGTCTAGAGTGAATTCAACCATGGGAAACGATGCATGAAGTTGATATGAACACAGTGAGCATTGATTTGTGTGTGGTGTTGTGTTTTCCACTAGAGAAAGGTAAGGAATTACTTTCGTATGTCTCGTTTTGGGAAAGTAAAACGAGATATACTTGTGTTTAGATGCATGAGGAATCAACTAGACTTGATAAAAGTTATGTTTATATAGCATTTTCAATGTGGAAGGAAATGGCTAAGAGGATGGCGTAACCGTGGAACTATAGAGCTAGTTCCTAGGCTAACAATCAAAACGACAGCTGTCGGGATCACCATTAACTATAACAATATTACGTCGTAGACAAACTTAATAACTCAGCAAGAGCAGTGCAATAATAAGAATTTTAAGAACATGAATCAGTACTTACAGATTATCTTAGAGCTTAAGTTGGAGTTCAAAGTCATACCTCGTCATCATCATCTCCTCCATCTTCCTTCTTCTTCTTAAGACTAGTCGTACCGCCCTCCTTGGAGATGGGCAGCTTCATCGCCCCAAATGGTGTGTCCACATTGATAGTTCCTTTCATGGAGTAACCCGTCCCTCGTCCTCGTATCATATCCCAAAGTGCAGAGCCACAGTCCTTGGGCCTAAAGGTGATGGGAAGATCAATGTAGGTGATCCCCTTCTTCGCAATGTTAGTCGATTTCTTGAGGTCAGCGCCACCAATGCTGACATCACACAACCAAATCTCATAGTCAAGATCATTAAGCCCAAGGTCGAAATCATTCTGGTTATCCAACTTCAGATGAAGAGTGGCCACAGTTTCCTCGAACGAAAACTTCTCAAAGTGAATCTTCTCAATGTCCACATCAGGCTTGTAAGGTATGGGGATCTCACCAGTCTTCTCAAGCGGCAGAGTAAGCCGACCAAAAACGGGCACATCCACTATAAGGTCAACCTTAACTCTATAAGGAATGATACTCCCAGGTTGTATATCATGATACGTGCTCTTAATGTCATCATAAATCAGACAAACTGGTATCTTAACAGTCTCAGAACCATGAGCATGGATTGTCCCAGCATCTGGAATCAATCCGGAAACGAGTTTCCTCCCATCACTCTCGATCAAATAGTTAATGTCAATGAGGGGGATCGGGATAGGGTTCGGGTTCTTCACTAGGACATCCACAACTAAGTCTGCCTTCTCTAGATTGATGTGGGGGATATGAACCCCAGTAACATCAGCTGTAGGCTTCCCAAACCCGACAGTTTCCTCGATTTTTTCGCCTATGTCCTGGATGAAATCCTTAACCTTGTCAAGAAACCCACCCTTCTCTTCATCTTTCTTTTCTTCTTTGTCCCCCCTCTCTCTCACTTCCCTATCTGAACTATCATAAGATGCCATATCCGAGCAGCAAGTTCCAAATCTTGCAGAAATTAGACAAATAAACAATGATTAAAACCATTTATCCTACAAAGTCAGAGGTTATAAACAATGTTTATCTTATCACTAATTCTCTAATGTAGAATATTAATGACAAATCAAACTATTAAACTTGTGTTTTGAATACTCTGATTGACAATGTCATAATTTCAACCACAATTTATTATTAGTATTATTTTGCTTTTTCCAGAAAGTCAAAGAAAACATCAAAATCAAGATGCAGAATGCTTGGATCATGGCAATCTATAGTCACTATACCCATTCTCTTTAAAGGTTATCGATTCAAACACAGATCCTTGAAACGACGTAGTTTTCAAGTTCTGACAAGATCACAACACATAGATGGAAGAACAGATCTAAAACCCAAAATCAGGATCCCAAAAATCAGAACAGAATCAGGGAATTCAATTTCACGAGTGATCAATCAATCTGAAGTCATCAGCAAACGAAAAATAAATAAAAAAAAAGAAAAAAATTAAAGAAATTCTACTAACTAATCGCCAACATTCTTGATCAAGAAAATGATGAGATCAGAAACAAAAAGGGACACAAATCAAACAGCAGTTAGTTAAATTCACCTGTTTAGAGTATCGAGAAGCAGTGAGATGAGCAGAAAAGGTTTGCAAGAAGTGATGACAATAAAAATGTGATCTTTATAAATATAGCTACTCTTCAACCCAATATTATTAAATTTTAATTTTAATTATTAAAAAAAAAAGTTAAAGAATTTAATGTGGGGTTTGGTTTCCACGATTATGTAATTTTATTAATTCCAATAATGAAATTGAAAATGAAAAGGTCAATTGAAACGCGTGGTTTGCCGACATTACAATGTCATCCTCAAGAAACCTTACACTTGTCCATATGACATCGTACGGACAATATATTTCCATTTGTGCGAATAAATGGGGTTTTGGAAATTCATTAAATTAAAAAAAAAAAAATCAGCAAGAAAAAGACAATCAAATCAACCCAATTAATAATTATCTTCCTTCTGCATAAACAAACGCCACGTAAGTCTTCAATGAATAAGAAATGAAAAAGAAATATTGCAAAAATGGCTCTGTACTCTTTGTAATTTAATTTAATTCATCATAATTAACTCATATATATATTAAGATATGAGTATTTATTATTTTTCTAAATGAATTACTCCTTTATGACAAAATTTTGTGTGAGAAGTTTCAAGATAATTTCACTCTCCTCAACATATCTTGCTAATTATTAAATTACAATAAAAATTATGAAATTGATTGCAAAATATTTTACCAATACGCTCGCATTTTTAACTTAAGAAAATGTATATTAATAAAAATTTAATCATTATTCGAGTGCTAATTTTTAAGTACACCTAGTAACACTCAAAAATTTTATTTATTTATTTATTTTTTAAAAAAATTAATCTAAAATTTATATTCCATATAGGAGGACTACATGTACATTTAAAATGAATGAAGAAAAGCCCAACATTAAAGAAGAAAAGCCCATGAGGCCCAATATATGAAAGCCCATTCATTAATATCATTAGGGTTCCATTTCATAAGGCATCCTAATTTCTGACGCACCGCGACGCCACCAGCCGGAGAGATCAGAATTTGCCGAAAATGGTGACCTACAAGGTACGATTAATCTTCTGGGTAATTGTGCGTTTCATTTCTCGTTATGTTCATGTTGTTGATCGTCGATCAATGTAATTGTTAGATTGATATTTCGATGATCTGTTATGGTACTTGGTGCAGTTCCATCAGTACCAGGTGGTGGGGAGAGCTCTGCCGACGGAGACGGAGGAGCACCCAAAGATTTTCCGAATGAAGCTTTGGGCCACCAATGAGGTCCGCGCCAAGTCCAAATTCTGGTATTAAGGATAAATTTAATGTTACTGGAATACATAATTTAGTTTCGCATGTCTGAAATATGCTCCATGCCCTTTGATCTTGCCTGTCAAAGTATGATTTTGGATTATTGTTCATCTTGAGATACACGCGTTCAATAGTTTGTGCTTTACTTGGTGTTTAGGTGCTGACTTTAAGAAAAAAAGATAAGGATATCTCTGGATTCTATATACCTCAATCTAGGTCTAGAAGTAGAAATGAGACTGGTGTACACCAAGAAATGTATTTGGGATGGTTTCTGAATTGTTAATTTGGATTCAAAGTTGCATGAATGTGTTTCTGTGCACGCGAATACAAATATGGATACAGTTTTCTCAATTTAGAGTTACAAGGTTGAAGTCTTGTTCTTACATGTATGGTCATTTTTCCATTTCATAGTTTTTTAAAATTTTATATGTTTCCTGGAAATACAGGCTCGTATTCTTTCCCCTACTTCTGACCTTATCAGTCTTTTCACTGGAACTATACTTGCTTAAGTATTGTGAAATTATTTAGGGATGGGAGTCTATTTTTTCCTTGTACAAATTTATATCTTGAATTTACTGATAGACCAACTATCAGCTAGGCTAGTAGTGATCAAATGCTTTCATGCTAATGTTTGTGTTTAATTTTAATTAATTAATGAAGGTACTTCTTGAGGAAGCTTAAGAAGGTGAAGAAAAGCAATGGTCAAGTTCTTGCTATCAACGAGGTATGTAGTTTTGATGTTTTATGAGAATATTTGACTCTAAATGGAGATTTAAAAGCAAATGGATGTTTTTTCCCTGGACTTATATGGTGTTTTTATATATTTAATGATTTTTAGCTTCTATATGAAAATATACAAGAATATAATGATATCTGGGTGGATGGCATTAATACTTTCCATTGATAGTAGTAAAAATGCTTACAAAAGCTAGAGATATTTAATGATAGCTATGTACATTTGGATGAATTTTGTTAATATATCTTTGTATTCTATGATTTTCTATCTAATCAAAATCTATGCTATTTATACCATCAAGGTTCAGTTCACGAGTTAGTTTTGACTTGCAGTCTAGTCATTACCATTTGAGACAATCCACTTAAGTATCTGTTTTTTGTCCTCAGATATTTGAGAAGAATCCTACCACAATCAAGAACTACGGTATCTGGCTGAGGTACCAGAGTAGAACCGGTTATCACAACATGTACAAGGAATATCGTGATACAACCTTGAACGGTGGTGTTGAACAGATGTACACTGAGATGGCTTCTCGCCACAGGGTTCATCCTCATTGCATTCAGATTATCAAAACAGCGACTATACCTGCCAAGCTTTGCAAGAGGGAGAGCACAAAGCAATTCCATGACTCGAAGATCAAGTTCCCATTGGTGTTCAGGAAGGTGAGGCCACCAACCAGGAAGCTCAAGACGACGTACAAAGCATCCAGGCCCAACTTGTTTATGTAACTTGGTGGAGATGAACGCTCATCCAGGTTCTATTGTTTTGATCTTCGTGACGACTCATTTTATTGAGCTGATTTCTATCAGCTGTAGAATTATTATCCTTATATTTTGTTCAACTCTAGCTGATTTACACCAGCGTAGATTGTTAGTTATAGGCTCAAGGGGATTAACATTTTTTTTTTTCAAGATGGTATTTGTTTCAAAACACATCATATGTAATACCCAGTCTTATTTTGTGATGTTATACTGTCTCCATATTTTATCAAATGTTAAATATATTATCAATGATCCATTTTGCTCAAATTTTTACAGGTGATTGCTTGATTGTTTGAAACTTGAATAATCAATCAAAGATTGCTGTTTCATTGTAAAGTGGAAGCCCAAGATCTTAGCAATTCAAGATTCAATCTGATAGCTTATTCCAACCTATTCTAGATTGACTAAAGATGAATGAATAGTCACTATTATTCGTTCAAGTTTCAACACTAATAAATTTCTCAACACTAATAAATTTCTCGTGAGATCGTCTCACTGCTTGGTTTAAATGGGACTATGTAGTATGCATGATATTACTTGATACACACAAAAATATGTCCTCTCTTGATTGGGTCGAGACATTCTCACACGAGTTTTTGTGTTGTTAAATGAGAATGGTGTCTAGTTTCAGATGATGCTCCCATCTGGAATCACTGCACTTCTTATGATAACAATAATCCCACCTGAGATGATATAACCATTTGCTTCCATGTTCCCTTCTTGCACATTATCCTTGTTTATAATCTGCACAAACAATTCTCTCTTACTATCATCAATTAGTCCAACATAAGTCTAATCAAATCTTGAAAACATACCATAACATTCTTCCCTATTCTTGCATTCTTGTCAACTATGGCTTTCCTTATGTGTGAACCTTCTCCTATCCCAACCGGGATGGCGAGTGCCTCCCCTTCATTCTGCACATGTAGGCTGTTAGAACACTGCTTGCATGAGATACAAAATGGTGTCTGAATTGGAATCTGATGTTGGTTGAAGAAACTCTGGTAAAAGGTGGTATGTTTTCTTACATTATATGTATCAGATCCCATGATGATTGAATCCTCCACCACAGCATCATTTCCTATTCTTGTCCTCATGCCAACAACTGTGCCTTTTATCCTGGATTTCTGCACAAAAGACGGGAATATTATGAGCAATGAATGAACCTTGATCATCAGAGCAGCAATGTTTTTCTTACACTGAGAATGCAGCCATCTCCAATGACAGAATCTGTGATGACAGCATCAGTTACGAGCGTTGGAGGAAGATGACGTGGCAATGTGTAGAGAGGAGAGGTTCTATCATAGAAGCTGCTGCCAATGACACAACATGAATCATACTTCGAATTTTTAGACAATTCTAATGCAGTGCCGCTTTTTAATATTATTTCATCTCTTGCTCACTTGTATGCTTTGTTTATCCTTAAAATGGTTTCCATATTCGCACGGTAGTATGCTTCTCATATCCTCCCAATATCCGTCGAACTGGTAGCCATGAATCTACGAGTTCACAGATCTTTCTATATGACTCATTTGAGGGGAGAAGTGCATTAAACACAAAAGAAGATTAAGAAAATAAGATTGCACCTTCATTCCAAGAGAAATTGCACCTGGGATGACTTGGCTTTTCAAGTCGTTTGCGGTCGGAAAATGCAGAGTCATTAGCTTCATCATTACATCTCTGTTGATGACATAGATCCCCATGCCTGGAAAACTATACTTGCCATTGTGATCATAGCTTTTCACCTGAGAATGAAGGTTAGATCTTCTTCAATGTTAGATTTTGTTTACTTTTCATGTATTATAATACCTGCAGAAAAACTCACTGGATTCTCTCTGAACTCAAGAACCTGATTCTCTGCATTTAGTTTGAAAATACCAAATCCAAGATCCTCATTCATTGCTGTAGAGAGAAGAGCCACGGTTACATCGGCTGCTGTTCTCCGGTGGGCTTCTAGAAGTTTCTGATAGTCCATTTTGTAAAGATGTTGCCCCGGAAGAACCAAGAACTCCGCCACAGGAAACTCCTCCAGCACCCACAAACACCTCCGAATAGCATCTGCAGTTCCCTAATGATTCATACAAGGTAAACTAAGTGGAGATTACAATATAGTGTGTTTAATTTGTTAATCCCGAACAGGTTAGTAGTGTACCTGAAACCAGCCATTGTCTTCTGGACTCTGATACGCTGCGATGACTTCAATGAACCCCTCTTTCAAGAGACGAGCCCCTGTGTAAGCTCTTGAAATGTGGGAGTTGAGAGAGGTGGAGTTGAACTGAGTGAGTGCATAGATTTTGGTTATGTTGCTGTTGATGCAGTTGCTGACAACTGCATCGATGAGACGGTAGTTTCCAGCGATTGGAATGGCAGCCTCTGATCTTCTCTTTGTCAATGGATACAGCCTCGAATGTGATGATCCATCTCCAAACACTATCGCTGCAACACTTTGATAAACACTTCACATTCTCGATCAATCCATGACTAGTTAGTACATGTTCAAGAAAAGTATGATGAGCTATCACTATCACAATTGTCACCTGGTTTGCTGGTTGGAACAAAGAGTTTGAGCAGTCGGGCTGCTGTAAATTCCTCGCCAGCAGCCTCGTGGGAGACGTAGACGAGCCAAAGTCGCGACGAGTATGTGGAAGACTAATCTTGGGATGACATGAAGTGAGCATATGCATGATACTAGGCTTGTTCTATAGTAGGGAAGATTTTCTTGATTCTCTCTCTCTCTCTCTCTCTCTCTCTCTCTCTCTCTCTCATGGGAAGGATTTAAATGAGAGAGAGATGAGGAAGGAATATTTAGGTTTCTTCATGTTCATGGACACTAACTTGTTGCTGGGAACAAAAAACTGGTCATGAAATACTATTATCCAACAATATGCATCTCATGGACTTGCCTTTAGTCTTTCTTGATACATAACTTGTATGGAATAAAGTCCTAACATTCTCCTTACTAACATCTCTCCAAAATGACCATATTGCCCTACACACTATTTATACTTGGTTTGTGGTACTTTTTAATTGGCTAATATTTGATGTTTTAAAATTAGAAACCTCTCATGGATCTACTTTTCTTATGATTTCTGCATTCTTTTATTAGAAATATAAACAATAAATTAAAGAAGAGAGGTTCAATATCCAAGGGCAGAGTAGGGGTAACAAACATGTTGGGAGAAAGCTTCTTGGGAAGATTAAGTCATGTTTGGAAGATGGGAATATAATGGCTATCAAGTTAGGAATTTTACTCAGCTTTTATGTCTCAATGCCAAATGGATTCATAATTAATTAACTCATATTGGACCACCTTGGTTGTAAGATTAATAATACTATAATACTCAGCATCAGAAAAAGAAAAATAAATAAATCCAAGAAATATCTTTTGTTATTGAAACAACATTAATACATGATTGATTTGTAACTGTATATCAATCTTTTGTGTTGAATCATCATACATTTGGTGTAATTTGATTAGCATTATATCCAAGTTATGATTGTATATCTTCATAGTACCATCCTTTTAATCTTACTACATGTGTTGGTAAAATGATGCCTTTTAAATCATATATCTAGGATTTATTTATTTTTGCTGATGAACAATTGTGTTGCATCTATTCTATAGCAGAATATCGCAGCAGTTATTAGTATTATTTTTGTTTTTCTTTATTCGTTGTGTTACGTTCAACTCAATATAATTTAGTATGACTTATCTAAAGAACACATAAAAAAAATAAAATAAGATTCAAATGAATTTTAAATGAGTTGTTCATGTATTGTGGCTAAGTTCAACTTTAGAATTTATCCAAAGAAAAAAAAAACTTAAATATTTATATAAATTTAAAAAAAACTATCAGTCAGAAACGCCATTACGTCCTGAGATAATATTTTTTCTCTTTATTTTCTCAATTCTTGAATATTTAGATATACTCCATATTCCTACGAAAACGTATGAAAATATGAATAGCTAACCCATGGACATATATGGATAAAAGTGAAGTTTTCTAAATCCCAAAATCATTTTTAATCATTTTAAAGTTTTGAAGGGTGTCTTCCTCTACTCATGCCTGAGAGTGTTTACTTGTAGCTAACATATCCCTTAACTCCGTGACCGTGATCCATCATTAAACAAATATAAATTGATATTTTATAATATCATATTATATACATTACATGTATGTATTTATTTTCAATTTAATTTTTATTGTAACTTTTCCATATTTTCGCACCTACAACATATTTGTCGAAGTTCCCAAATGTCCATACCCGAGGTTCCACACAATATTGAACACTTGAACAATGGGATATAAGTAAAGTTTTTCTTCATGAATTACATTGAAAGTAAGTAATAATCTTTTTTCTCATTTAGCCCCTCCAAAACTAAGATCCTGCACTGCATATTAATCATAAATAGGTGTAACAACTCACAGGGTTGTGTTTCGTATCGACACGATAAGATTTCATGCTAACACGACAGAGTATGAAAATTTCTGTGCCATTCCAGGTGCAACAATGGCAATGTAATCACTTATTTGGAATTAACCGTGAAAAAATCAAAAGACAACAGATGGAAAACTAGCCAAAGCATTGATAAGTTTTACATAACTAAGATGCACTCATGAGGTAACCGAAGCAGGTTTGCTCCTGGAAGAAACGTACAACATAAAGAAAACAGGCAACATGGTGGAACGAGGGCTGAACATCTCCAACCCTGTCAAAACTTCAGATGATGCTCAAATAAAGATGCCATCTCAATCTGTCAAACGAACCAAAATAAGAACAAGAATAGTTACTTTCCACAAAATGCATGGATAGAATCATGTCTCCATCGACACTTCGACAGTATTATTTTCTTTTAACTGTAACAACAATTCATTGAGTCGATATACAGTTTTGGAGAATAAATTTACCCTATTGTCATCTTCATGAATTAGAGCAAAAAACTATTCTCAAACATGCACATTCAGTAATGTTCTCTTACTTTTCTACACAAAATGAAGAGATAATAGTTGCAAGTGAATTAACAATAGATAAACTATCAGTCGACAAAACAATAGAAAACTTACAGCTGTCAATGCTGCTTCGGCACCTTTATTTCCTGATTTACCACCAGCTCGATTTAAAGCCTGAAATCATTATGGTGCGGTTTTATTATTGATAACTTGGTTACCCACATTGATTGATGATTAAAGAATTGCATAAAAAATTCCAACTAATACAAGTGCTGTTAAGTTATTGGACTCTCATAAGTTAACTTTCAAAATGTGTATTCATTACTAATAAAAAATAAAATTGAAAAAATGAATTACTCATGGTTAAAACACAGGATTTTACAAGTAAATGAATTGCTTTAATAATTTACCTGATCCATGTCATCACACGTCAGAACGCCAAATATGCAAGGTACGCCTATGAGTCATCATAAAACAGAAACAGATGGTCAATCAAAATAGGATTACAACTGCAAATAAGAACAGCTATAAAGAACATACTACCTCCGTCCCACATTATATTGCACCGACACGGTAGATTTGGAGTTTAAGAAATATTGTTTTTTGACCAACTTTATTGACTTTTGAAGGGTAATGTAGTCTTTCTAAGTAATAAATAAATAAATTATAAAGTATGTTAGGTGAGTAAGGTGGGAGTGGTAAATTTGAAATTAACATGTATTTTGAGGCTGGGGATTGATGTGATGAGTCCTTTTTTGGGTGATTATGGGACGGACGAAAACGAAAAGTATGAAATTTATCATAGGACGGAGGGAGTATAAAACATTGAGAAGAACTGTCAAGAGTATCACACATCAATTAGGGACATTCAATCTGCCGTCCTCGTGTTTATCTAAGAGTTCTGTAAGAGTTCGCAAATAGAGGATAGGAATTACCAAAGCCAAGGGTCGAGAATAAAAAATCCATCCTAAATTGTCAGTGAAAGCAAAGAAATAAAAATATGTGAGATGTTTCTTGGTAGATGCTGGATATCTACTAATCTACTCCACTAACACCACTAAATTGGAAAAAAAACATCAAGAAGAATTAAAAAGATTCACAAAACAACACATGTAAAGTCAATATACATGGAGCTAACCTGAATTTAGACCAGCTGACAGGACTCCTGAAGCAGCTGAATTGGCCACTGCATCATAGTGGGTGGTGTCGCCCCTAACCTATCAGTCAAAACGGGTGAAAAAGAGTTGATGTAATAGAGAGACGACAAGAACATTACAGAAACTATGAGTTTAAATCTTGTTGCCGCCACCTTGACAGCTAAATAGAATAAGCACATGACGAAATATGAGACATTCACATTGCAGGAGCAAATGAGAATGATAAAAAATCATGAAATTTTACAGGCATGGAAAATACAGACAAAAGCTTACCATAGCCCCAATACACACGACTGCCTGATATCTTTTCGATTTACCAAGCTTCTCAGCAGCTAGGCAAATTTCAAAGCTTCCAGGAACCCATACAACATGGCACACAATGATTAAAAAAATGCACATTCAGTATATGATCTGGTGGTGCACAAAGAAATCATAACAAGGACGCTCGTTTTAATACAACAAATTTATCTAAGAAAATCAATAAACAGCAAAGCACAGACCAAATGCAACAGACAAAGATCACTCTTTACCACCATTCTACTCACATTTTCTCCACTTTTTTTTTTAAGGATCTTGAATGCAGTGATTTTGACAAATGATGGTGTTCACATTCCAACACATTAGTATCTTCTTGGTATTCCCAATGTATTTGCGAGTGTATCATCAAGTAAAGAGTCCGTTACTTATTGTAGTAAATCATGATTAATACTGTGAAATTCTTGTCTATGCAGGGAAATTATCTTGAAATCATAATCTCCAAAGGAATCAACTTGATTACAATTACAAGAAATGAATATGTCCATTCAGATAATCTATTATCATCACACTCACCAATCAGTAATCAAATAAGATAATTTTGCAAACACAATTATGAAAAGGCAAGAGGGAGTTATTATCAATCAAATTACTAACATCAACGTCTTCTTCTTTAACTGAGTATTTCTTGAAAGTATCCAAAGCTCCCTCCAAAAGTGGCCGGGTAACAATCTCATTGAAGCGTGCCACCACCTTTATACACCAAAAATGAAATTTACTACTATTAAGATTAGAAGACAATCTATATACACCCCACAGGGGAAAAAAGGGATATAAAAAGAGACAAGAAAATACTAAATATAGCAATAGTCTTGACATCAATAAAGACAGTAACATCAACATTCAGATCATATGCACAAAACAACTCATTAGATTGCCATAGGAGAGCAGATTGAACAACCAGAAACTAAGATGAAACAAATGGATTTCTAGAGTGCCACTCCAAAATTACAGCTCCTAAAAGTGTAAAAAATAATACTCCAGCATTACAGACTATGGCAAAGCGAAGGCCTTCAGCTGAGAGAAGTGAGCGGGTCAAATATCGAACAGCTTAAGTCTGTGAAAACGATTCCTTCTTCCATGGTTTCTCAATCCATAATCCAAAACCTGCAAAAGATAAAATTACTTAAAAAAACACAATAGGAAAGTAAATAAAACCCATCGGCAGATAAGCAGGATTTCAACATCCTCACAAATTGTGAGAATAATGGGTCAAACATCCATGAGTTGAGAGAAAGGGTAAATTTAATTCGAACCCATAAAAATTGAAGAAAAGAGAAACCTTTTTGGAGGGGCGGCGAGGAAAGTGGATTCCCAGTCCCAGTAGTTAAATTAGTGGGATTTTGGCTAGTGTGTGAAGAAATGCAGCGGCAGAGGATGGGTGAGGAGGGAATGGAGGAATTAGTGGAATTGCGGAGTGAAGGACGAAGAAGAAGCGATGAATGTGGGGAAATTGAAGCCATTAATTACTGTGTAGAGAAGAAGAGATTCTCTGCAAACGTATGGTTGACTACATTACCAATTTGAACACACTTCTTGATTTACCGTCTTTAAATAAATTATTATTGGAGAGAGATGGACACCATTTTTATAAGGTCACTGTAATCCTTCCAAAGTGACACCGTAAGACAGTGATGCCGTGAGACTCTTTGTGACAAAAAAAAAAAGTTGATGAAAAGTAATAAAATGTTATAAATTATTTTATGACTAATTTATAATGTAAATAAAAAAATAATATTATTTAAAAAACTTATTAATTATAAAAGTATAAAATAATCTTGAAAAATCTGACATCTCAAAACATTCTTTTATTAGGAGAAGTTGTTTTATAGATTAATTTTATTGAGTAATTTATTTAATTATTTATTAGTTTTTAATTTTTTTTAAGGAACGGTTTAGTTTTTTTAATTGAAAAATAATGTGAACTTTATATTATGTGGATGAAGTGTGAATGATAATTTCAAAATACTTTTGTAGTTATTAAATTGGGATGTTATTTTTATATTTTGATTTTGTAAATTATTGTTAGAGAAATGGAAAATAAAATATAAAATTTTATTTTTGGAAGATAATACTAAATTTAGTAAGAGAAAATGATCTAAATTTTCTAGGCCAGTTCATGATCACTCAATACATAAAAATAACGCAATAAATTCAGTTTAATTAATTAATATTTTAAAGAATCATTCGTTCATAAATACGTTTCATGAATGGCAAAAACGTGTGTGCTCTCGGGGACACGCCGTGTCCCCACGGGGACACCTCGTGCCTTAATGGGAACACTCTTTTCCTTCATATTTTATTTAATCTTATGTATTGCTAGGGTTTTAAATTGCAAAGAGGAACGGTATCCCCGATGGCACAAGAGCCTCACTCTTCATGAATTCGTGCATCCACATTAATTTATTTGATCGGAATGAAAATGAGAAAATAAAAATATTACAATTAATCTTACAAATAAATAATACAGCATAAATTACATCCAAATTAAACGATTAAAGATAAGATGATTTGCTTATTTCAAAAGCCCAAACATAGTGAAAATAGATGCAGATGGGCTAAGAATGGAGGAAGCCCACTTTTGAACGGGCTAGGCTACATGAAACGGGCTGCTAGAACAAATGAGGCCTCCATGGTAAACCCGCATACTTTTACCGAAGGTCCGAAATATATCTTTTATTTTTATTTTGATTTTTGTGAAAAATAGTAGTTAATGCAATTTGTGAAATTCCACAATTTTCCATTATATAATAATAATAATAATAATGTATGCATGTGATAAAATGAATTATATAAAAATAAAGTGTCATTTGGGGAACCTTGTGTACCAATGCATCCAAGCGTTTATAGAGTATATCTTAAAGAATGATGGGTAGTTATTGTATTTACTTTTAATTATTTTATTTTATTTAATAATTATAATTAAATTACAATCTAATCTAATGGTTTAGATTATCTAGGTATACTGAAGTTTAACTCAAAAATAAATTATTGAATACAACATTTAATCTTCTCACCAGGAAATACAGGATACCTGGCAGTAAGTATATTATACATATTCAAATATGCAAATAGTTAGGGTGTCAACTTCATCATGTTGATTCGACCACCTTCGAAGCTACTATATACTCCCTCCGTCCCATAGAAGACACACTTTCCTTTTTGGTTTGTCCCACTAAAGTTGACACATTTTCTTTTTAATACATGGGACCCACACCAAAACAGCTAATTTATTCTCATGGAGCCCACATAACATCTCTAATACAACTACCCACTACACATTAAATATTATTTCTCTCACCTCACTTTACATTAAATTATTATACTCCTTAATCTCCGTGCCCAAAGAAAATTATACCGACTTCTCCAGGACGGAGGGAGTACAAGATAAGCAACTGATGCTGATGAGAAATGCATGATTTTCTGAGAAGACCATTCGAGACGAGACAGCTCTCGCTCTGTCGATCAACGTGAAAACAACTGAACCAAAACAAGTGTAAAATGATCGATATTGCTAGGGATCACCAAATATGTCGTCAATCCTCCAGCTTTCACTTGCATGTTTTCCAAAAGTATTATGGCGTCGTCATATGAATGCATGCTTGCGACAGACAATGGAGTAATCAAACTCTGAAGTATGGTGCAGAGCAACCATAGCTATTCTCACCTTGAGAGTTGGATCCTTAAGCATCATGTCAGCAAGCATACTCACTGGAGAGCCTCTTCGCCCACAGGTTTTGATTTGGTGACCAAGATATTGATGACAGAGTAATGGCACACCATCTCAAATTCAGCAGGGCGACAGTGAGATATGGAGAATCCCCGAAAACCTTATGTATTTTTGATTCAGCTTCCACGCCTTCATCGAGAATTAGATTCTCATACTTCAACCTGTATTCTTCAAGTACATCATCTTCTTCAGAAATCAGTCTCAGGCTCAAAACTTGCAATGCTTCCAAGGCAGTGCTATAGAGTCCACTGCTTACGTATGCTGTATAAACATGACTGCAGGTCGATGGATCTGGTTGGATTTTGTCTTGGTGCATCATCTCCACGATCAGCTCAAGCAAATCGATTCTTCCCTAAATGATCAAATTTACAGCTTTAAAATAGTTGCTCTTAACAAATGCTTGCTCAAATATGTCATAAACTTTGCATGCGCAGTTGATATACTTGCAATAAGTTTCAGTTACAGCCTTCAGATATCTGGAAGAATCTCTTCTGTTAAACCATATATATCCATACATGTATAATTTCTTAGAGAATATACATATATGTTCATGACGCTTATTATCTCACTTATCAAGACATGGGCAATGCTTCTACAATCAGTTGATAATTGGAGACCAATAGATTCTGTACTTAATGACCAGCCAAATTTTTTGGATAAGCAACGAGCAATGGCACAAGTCTTCCCAGGTAATATTAAAAAAAGAACATAGTTGATTTTTGGCTGAAAAGAGTCTTAAGATGCGGTATTTTTGTTGAGAAAGGAGATGAAGTCCTAGACTGAATGCTAAACAAATTCCAGGAGTGTCTTTTCTGTGAAACGAACTATGAAATTGAGATAATCAACCAGCTGGCTTTCTAAACCAAAGGTCTCCGAGTGTTTAGTTGGTATTCACACAGGCGTGGCCAAGTTGCATGAGGACATTTTAACATTACGACTTGCGTGTTTGCAAAAATAGACAATTTTGACCTCCTGAATGTGTAAGTTTTCTCATTTTACTACACCTATGTCAAAACCCACTTATTAGCTACAATTAGTTACCTTTACATCAGCTGCTCGAAGAAAAGCATTATACATCAGCAGATCAGGTTTAATCCCTTCAGAGCGTGCCTGATTGAGCAGTTTAAGAGCCTCACCAAATGCTTCCACGCCCAACAAGACCTGGTGCAGTATAAACCATAAGTCCATAACTGCTATGGACTCGTATTGAGTATCTTGTTTTGAATCAACAAGAAGCATCAGATTAAAGTTAAAAATATAGTAAGATTGGTTATCCTAAATTTTCCTCAAAACTAATCATGGAGAATTTTTAGGTCTCACATAATTTGAGTAAGAGGTGGATCTATGGAAGGAATTATTTCATCTCAAGACAATGTAAATTACTCAAAAAAATTATCCATAGATATGCGTGTATTTTAAATAGCAAAGATTGCAAACACAGGTTCAACAAGAAAACTATGGTAGTGATTCAGATACTTTTTCTAGGAGCACTCTTAACAGAACTTTATGGTCAAAGACAATTACCTTTATCACATTTGTGTAAGTAACCACATTCATGCAGAAACCTTCACGGATCAACAGTGAAATCAATGCAAGCGCTGATCTATAGCATTTTATAATGCCACAGCAGTCAATCATGATAGTATAAGTGGCTGCATCTGGAGAGATTCCGGATGAAATCATTTTCTTGAATATTTCGATCGACCTATGAGTCTAAACAGAACAACGAAAATATTATTTCAGTACTTATATTTAAAAATATAAAGAAGATAATGAGAATGTGATCAAGAATTATTAGATACTTCTTTAGCCTCAATAAGCGAATGCAACACTGTGTTATAAATCTCAATTCCTAGATGAGCATTTCTGTTAAAAAACTGGTACTCTGCATTGTGCAAGTACTGAAATAGCTCCTCTATCATCCCCTCTCTTCCAAGAGCTTTAAGCTGCCAAAAAACCAGGAATATGCAATTAGCTAGACATTTTATTATTGCCAGCAAGATCAGAACAAACACACAGATTCCAGACCAATGACATTCTATGCTGGAACATAGATATACTCCATCCGTCTCAATATTTTATTCACACTTTTCGCTTTCCTCCATTCCAATATTTTGTTTGCACCCCAGAGAAGGAAATGACATTTAATACCATAACCTCACAATACACTTTAATTTCAAATTGTCATCACCACCTAACACACATAAGTGACAAACTATTTGCCTAACAAACATAGTGAAAAAGATACTTACATATATATATATCACATTAAAAGACTAAATTACCTCCCAAAAGTCAATAAAGTAACTTTAAAAAGTGACTTTTCTTAATATCCGTATCTATAATAAGTATGAAGAAAATGCCGGAATGGAGAGAGTACTTATTATTTATGATTATACGAGAGTTAAAAAATGTGCCCTGTCTTTCTGAACAGAGACATGTTTTCCATTAAGATGCTAATATTTTACACTCTGAACAGTGAGCAGAGATACAAAGTTGACAAGGATTCTTCTGATAGAAGATAAAATTCTCTACATGCAGAAACAATGTGTATCCATCCTATAACAATTATTCATTGAAGCTATTTAAAAAGAATGTTAAAGATTCAACACTTACCAGGTTAAGCATTGATACATGACTGTGCTGAATGCCATTTCTCACCATATCCATTTCTATGACATGTATTCTTTTAGCAACATCAGATTGTGAGAGTGAATTTGTTTCCTCATAAGGTTCATTGACTTTGCAAAATAAAGAAAACAGCAGCTCATATGTCCTGATATTTGGCATAATATTAATATGTTTTAATTTGGCCAACACCCTAAGGCCTCGTTCAGGTTGATCCTGCAACATTATCAATGACAAATTAGAAATATAGTAGAGGGAGATTTCTACAAACCATAGATGCTCAACTTTTAATGGATGTACCAAAGTAATGAACTAGGTCAATATATGTAAAATTTGATGATAAACAATAAAAACAGATGTTTCTAATATTGCTCTGAAGTGGGCTATAATTAGTCAGAGTTCCCAATGCTCTAACAGAACAAACTGATTGGCCATTGAAGCACTGGACGGTAGGGAATCATTTGAATTTGTGCAATTACCTCTTAGTGATCAAGCTGGATAGTTGCTCACATTTTGCAGAACAGTAACTTAGTCGTGTTTGATCATTTGGACAGGTCAACTTTAACTCATGCATAATCTATAACTAATCTTACTGATACAGATGCCATATTGGGTAGACTCACCAGCTTATCACATGCTTCCAGGAGCTCATTGAAAGCATTTATGTAGTTATGTTTTGATATTTGATCCAGCAGCGTCTCGGCCAAGTCCAGTTCTAAACTCCTGCTGCAGCTCATTGATAGCACAGCAAGAGTTGAATCTTTAGGCTTAATATTTTTCTCTAGCATGACCTTTAACTGCAGAAGGATTAACAATGCATGGATTATCAACACTGTAGAAGCAGGAGCAGAGCAGCCCCTAAAATGACTTCGGTTTACAGTTTGACTTACCACTTCCATTCCAGCACAACAACCCTCCACAGAAACCAATCCTTTAATAAGTCCATCATATGCACCAGAAGATGGTTCCAAGCCAAGATCTTGCATCTAAGAAAAAGAGAACTAGCATAAATCAATGATCAACCATCTTTTTTTTTTATATATATTTCTCCCCCTTATTCTACCACACATTCTACCACACAGTTGATTTCTCTCTCTCAAATTGCTGCAATTTTAAGCTGTTTGCACAAAACAAAAAGAATAATCTATTTAAAACACCAGAAAATGCTCAACATCATTTCCATCCATCAAATTTTTTTGGTAAAATAAGATAATATATGCATCATGATGAAGAAAATGAGCATCATGGTGAAGGAAACAATCAAACGCTGATTTCAAATGGTAACTTGCAATACCTGCAACATTAACTCTTCGGCCAACAACATATTTTGCGTACTAGCGCAAGCATGAATGATGTCATCAAAGGACCACCCCAATAATCTCTTGGTTGTTTCAGATAAAGGCTGCTCTGACAAACTCAAGTCATCACCTCCAACTTTTTTCTTTTCCATTCCAAATCTAACCCCTTGATTCGATTTATTTTCCTTGTTTAATTTACCCTTGAAAACCACAGAAATCATTTGCTGCAAGGCCATATAGGCAGAAGCCAAATCTCTCAAACTTGTGTAAGACTGTACAAACTTTCGAAGAGTTATAATATTTGGAGAATGGTAGCTGACACACTCACTCCAAATTTCACCGACTATTGAGACATCCTGCTGCATGACTGCAAGCTAAAAATAATACATTTAGAAACGGCAGGTCTGGAAAGAACGAACAATGGTCCAGGAGATACATCAGAAACCACTAATAAAACCAAAAAATATTTGAACTTCTTTTGTACTTCAAGTCTTTAATAGATTGTATTGAAGATTCATTTTCTGAAAACAAAATAGAGTCTGCCAAGAGCATAAAACAAGAAGCCATTGAATAACAGAAGTGAAAGATAATGTGAATGGACTCTTTTGGCTAATAACTTAGCCAATCTCAAGCACCGACCAACAAAATGCATGAAGGCTTACCTCAAGAAGATAACCGTATGTAATATCGTCTTTGCCCACTCCATCTAGCTCCATCAATTGCAAGCATTCACTAGCAAATTTTAAGCTTTTTGCTCGGACACAGGCTTTCAACAAATAATTGTAAATCGGTAATGTTGGATATATATTTGAATTTCCTCGTAGCACGGTGATAATACTGAATGCCTGATTAACACACCAAGAAGATAATATCCAGCTCATGATCATTTCAGAAATTTCTATGAACCAACATACAACAACTTAAAGGCAAGCAAAAAACAATATGAAGCAAAACACAAATAATAGATGGACAAGAGACAAATGTTAGTAGGATAATTGTGAATACCTCTTCTAAGTAACCACCTTCACACAGAGCTTTAATTGTATAGAAATAACATATGCCACTCAATTTAATATCTTTCTCCATCATAAGTTTCCAAATTTCCATTGCAAACTGAAAGGAAAAAACATTTACTCAGTCCTTTGTATAGGGTGATAACTGATCAGATCTCTCATCCCATCACCGTATCCATCCAGAATTCACTTTCTGGACATCAGAGTTGAGTGATCTATTGAGTGAAATCTTCCAGAATCAGAAGTGGGAGAAATGACAAATGCACATAAGCCGCAGTTATTAGATAAGCATCCATAACACTTTAAAGAGTTCCAAAAAAAAAAAGGAGAGAGAAAGAGGGTGGGGGTGAACAGTGGATGAACTAGACCACCATACGATGAGGAAGCCTACCAATGGATCAGGTGTTCTCGCACAATACTCAAAGATAATTTCGAGAGGCTTCTCTTTCAGTGCTTGGTCTTTACTGCTAAATTCAGACAGTAGCTGGGAAGCTCTGCTTCTCTCTCCCAAGAGAAGTGCATTGACAATTTCAAACTGCTTTTGTCTCACAGTTGGCTTCATAGCTTTACATTCTTCACTGCCTATTCAAATAATATATGTATACGCCAATTCATAAAGGAAGTAGAATGAAATAGGGTAAAATCTTGCACTATGGAACTTATAAACACATAGAGAGCCATGACCTTTTCGGTTCTAGGATACAAGTTATGCTTCAATTTGTTTAAAAGCCAAGTGTAAGCAGCTGCTACCACTTACCATTAGACGTTGCAAAAGATCTTAGCACTTCAAAAAATCCAGCTTCAATCTTTCTCCCCTATTAATGATTGTTTGAAGTCAAGCAATGTTGAACAAAGCAATTAAAGCTAAGGAATAACAACTTAAACAAAACCTTATTCAAATAACCTCAGAGATGATCAAAAAGAAACTTAACATTGACAAAACAGTAAAAGTTCCAAACTTCCATCTTCTCTAAATTAGAGCAATGAATTCAACTTCAACAAAATACATAAATACCTGCTTGATATCAAAGTACGTGACTCGACCAATCGTTATCTAAGCAATTGCGTCTCAATAATCCAACCAAGAATCAAAACTTAAAAAAAAAAAAAAAACTATAACCAAAAAAGAAAAAAAATTAAAAAAATGACGTACCATATCTGTTGATTTCCGATCTCTAAACGAATTAGTAAGGAATTTTAGACGAACAGATAACCTGTTCGACGGCCAAGACGCTTAAAATTAGCCGGAAAAAAAAAATGATGCGCATATTCCACAACAGATGCCGCAAGTTGCGGGGAATCGACTCACCTGGTCATCGCCGTCGCCATCGCCGTCGCTATTTCCGGTGCAGCCGCGACAAATTTCTAGCAGGACTAGAAACCAGATAAAAAAGTAAGCCGTAATTCTGGTTTGGGCTTTACTGGCAAACATACATTCAATGCTTTTGGGCTTTTTACTCACAAAGCCCATTATTCATTTTATTAGCAAATCTTTTTTCACTCATACTGCCAAACTCTAGTTTATATATATATATATAAAAACTAGGTATAGCTAGCTCAGAGGAAAATCAGCCCAATAACTTGATATTAGTAAATGTTAAAAATGTGTGATACATTCTAACGGCCCATGTTGTAATTTAAAATATTGACAACCCAAGTAGCAATTTAAATTATTGACGGTTATATTCGGTAGACAAAAAATTCAGTGGGAATCTCAAATTGTTGAATCTATATTGCCATTATTTGTAATAGCGTTGAAGTTGGAGAAAATGTTTATGCATTCTTCATGACAAATTATTGTTTAATTTTTTTAAAAAAAAAATTCAAATTCAAAGGATAGTAGTCAACTTATGAGCAATCAATATGGTTTCTAAAATTAGGCTCTTGATTGAATCTTTATCAACCATAACAGTTACCAAAATTATGCGATCTCATTCATTAAGGTAACAAGTGTACAAAATTCAAAGATACCAAACATTTTTCCATAATCATAATTTTAACTAACTTCCCTCTTAACCTGTGAAAGAGCATGAAATCCAGTACACACCATTGTTGAACTTTGAGAAATGTCGCAACACAAATACATCTACACGTATATATGCAATTTTTCCTTACTCTTATCAACTCTGGTCCTCTCTGCTTTTTCTTTTTACTAATTAGTGTTAATATTTCTCATGTTTTATCTTTTTACCAATTAGAATGTTCATATTTATGTGGTTTTTCTCTCTCAATTTTTTTTTTCTGTCCGCTGTACGGGTTTGAAAAAGCTCACCATGTACACTTACTTTATGGCCTCACTGCATATTAGATGTTTCACTACTTGCAAAATGCAAAGCACAGGTTGTAATTTTATGTCCTGTAGCCACAAACAACATAAGCATCTTGTCCAGCAGTGAGTGACCGAACACATTATGTGCATTGCAAAATGAATCTGCTAATACTAATATGCAGATAAAAAGAGAGTGCTTACTCTTTTGGTGTTCCGCTGGAGGAGTCTAATGTAGCAAGTGGATATCACATATCACATGAATAACATTCACAGCAAGAGCGAAGGGACGATGTCAAGGTTGACGTGCAGGAGTACATCAAAATCAGAATGAGTCTGAAAATGTAATGTTATTGCATTAGTTGAATATGCTGATGATGTACAAAAAAGTTTTATAAACTCTCATAATTCGACGCAACGACACCTTATTTGTCGAAGCAACAACTGCCATTTAATACATTTTATAAGCATAATGTTAAAATTCATAGGCAAAATATTTAACATTCAAATGTAGTAATAGAAACGATGGAAAGCATAGCGGTCTATATTTATTTGTCAAATATGTAAGTTAGCAGGAGGCTTACACCTGCAAATTTATTCAATTGAGTAAATTGTAATGTTTCATTGATTCATAGTATTATGTCTGAATTCTGATTGGTTATCGTAAAAATCAAATAAAATGTAGCGATAATGAATGAGGTAGACAACATAATCTCTTAAATTTCTTAATGTAAAATGTATAGGTGTTTACATAATAATGTAGTTACTTCTTTATGTAGCTAAATAAGCACACATGCTGAATCTGATAGTGCAAACCAGCAATTACAGGATTTTTCATAAATCATAAAACACCACTCAAGTTTACTTCTATATATTAACACATGAGGCAAATAGAAAAGCACACGAAACACACAACGGAATGCACTTTAATCTCGTTATATTAGCTAATCTGTTCAGAAATGGAGGATGGTAGGAAACTAATAGTAAAATTGCCACCAAGTTGTAAGGCAACTCGATGTCTCATGTATAATGAATAAAACACCAGCTAAAATTACGCCAGACATGCAGACAAAGTCACACAATGGAATGCACCTATAACAATTTTATATAAGGTAATGCGTTCAAAAACTGAAGAGGATAGGGAACCCGATAGGCTATAGCAATATTTCCACCAAGAATTGTAGCAACAACTATAGCTCCCATGCACAATACCTGTAAAATATATTTTCCAGATGCTTCAAGCAACTTTCTTGATAAGCCATTTAACAACCAAGAGTAGGTAGTGAGATTCGTGAACGTAGCAGCTCAATTTCCACAAAGATAGGTCTTGCTTCTCATGCAAGGAGTGACTTCCACAGAATTTGAACAGGGATTACTTTTTTAACCAGTAGCATAATTGCAATAGGTCCGACACACACACAAAAAAAAAATAAAAAAATCAAGCTTTTTTTGGCTCATTCGCGAAAGGAGAATCTGAAAGGTTTCTCAATCAATCCGATCTATATTCAGTGCCAAGAAAAAATAGTAGTAGTATTTGCTTTAGTACAATTATTAAGTATATAATACAGAATTCACTATAATAAAAATCAAAACCAAAATAAAGTAATTAAATCAGTGCTTATCCAAAGAGTAAATGAAATAAGATCTAACCTTATAGGACACACACTCCGGTACTTATAAATAGTTGAACTTGGAAAAGTTCACTGGCCTAACCTCTGTTAAAAGAGAAACAAAATTATAGTGAACCTGAGCCCTTATCCATGTTACATTTGAAGAAGCTGACAAGAGTGAAACAAATAGGGATGGAGGCTCGTTATCTTTCTTAAAAATGCATACAAGATAAAGGAAAATCATAGATTCTAACATGTAATGCAAGTTAGTGTTTTCGTATCATTTCCACAGGATCGTAACCATATTAAAATGTACAAACTTTTTCGTAATTGTACTGAATTTTATCGAGCAAAAGCCTTTCCCAAAAAATTTATGTCACATGCTAACAATATTTTATAGATTGGTTCAATTTTCAATATGGATGCAAATTGTAATTAGGTTATTAATCACCAAAACTGGAAATGTCATAAAGAAAAGCTTCCAAACAGATAATGGAAGCATGCTTATGGATTGCATGCTGTTTTTTCACTGCTGGCCGATTGAATTGTGATTAAACTCTCAAATTTTAAATTGATTGGGGAAAACGAAAGAGTTAGTGTCAATAGCCAAAATTTGGCAGCAATTAAATTTGAGTAGAGACAAAGTAAGAAAGGCAGGCACATGAATAAGTATTGTAGAAATATTTGAAGGGGAGTGACAGAATTGATTAAAAAATATTTTAATCCCCAAATTGGTAGTCTCTGAAGCACTAAATTGAAAGAACTCTAAATAAAAATCCACCACTTGAATAAGTTACCTTTGAAGCAGACAGGGTTGTAGGAATTCTTCATTTCAAGACGACAGTGCTTTTCATGATTTATTATTCAAAGAGCCATTACTACAAAGGTATTTGTGGCTTACTAATTCAAAGAGCTAAAACTTACTGAATATTTTGACGTCATAATTATTTAAAAAACATTAGTAAAAGAAAGAGTAATGCAGTGTCTTCCGTATACTACAATAATTCCTTTATTCTGCAGGTGTAGCCTACGAGAATTTAAAGTCAAACAATGTCTCATCAGGTCAAGCACAATGGGCATGCTTATCAAATGGATTTTGGCATGTCTTATGAGACTTCTTGCAAGCCACATTTATGTTTTCATTTACTACTGTAATCTTTTTGACTCATAACAAAACACGTGGTCGAATGACGTTTATTAGTCTATGGCAGAACCGTGAAAATATCAAATTCATATATTGGTAAAGAATACATTGCTCCAAATAGTAACTTCTGTTATCTTGATTTTGTAATTTTATTTCTATTTCTTTCTTTGTATTGATTTTTTATCTTTGAAGTTTTTTTCCATTATTGACATTCCAAACTACTTGAATCACTCTAATGTGCAATAGTGAAGTAGTCACTTTCTTCAAGAGAATCCTAATGTTAGGTTGTCCAATGCTACTACTTTTGTGTCTAAAAACGTAGAGGTCTCACATGTCTATTTACGCTAGAAGTTTTAGTCAAATTCAATGTCACTATAAAATATACTACGCTGTCTTTTCCATGCCTCAATGCTAATTTGATTTCCAACATGCTAGCTGCCGAAGGTCACAGGTAAGGCTGAATGGGTAATTAGGAACGAGAATTGGGAAAAGGGATTTATTTGACAACGTATACCATCTATTGGAAATTTATTAGTCTAAATATAGAAACACAACTATAATATTGTGTCCTTCAAACAATACAAGTTCAAGATTGTACTAAAAATTAAGAAATAGAAGAGTTACACCCAGTGGAGTCTCAAAGAGCACGAACCAAATCAGTTAATTCACAATTTTAGAGTCCAATAATTGCGTAATTTCTTACATGAACAAAGCAGAATAAGCTTACACGTAAGTGCAAAGTAGCCGGTGTGGTACAACTTGAAGCAAACACCCACAAAAGAACCTCTTGAGTACAAAAAGATGATTGAAGTTTTGTTTTTCCCTTGAAAAGCAGCAAAACTAATTGAAATAAGCAGTCAAAAGGGGGTGTTGACGGAATACGACAAAGGCAAATGAAATTAGAGTTTCTTTTCAAGTTGAGTAACAATGTCCACATATTATTACTCATCAACTAATCAAATTTTGTTTGCTTCAGTATTCTACTTTAATTGTACTAACAACCTTAAGGTTTTACTTCTATGAGCACCTAATCATTGAAGCTCTTGCAAAGTACACGATACAGTTTTGTACGACAATCAATTCCTCACAATTAGAGATGTGAGATATATCTTAAATGGTTATCAAACAGTTTCATCTATGTAGAGATTAACCTACAAAACATAAACTGTAAAAGAACAAAATTTTAAGTATTCAACGCGCATGAGCCAAGCAATTGCATCCAATAATATGTAAGTGGACAAAATACTAAATACATAAGCAATCGAGCATCGAATGACAACAGAACTAAAACAAGCATCATGTGACTACTAAGAAATCAGAGGTGGAAAGAATTTTGTGTTGCTATCAGTGTAGGCATTGAAAAGACGGAAAACTAAACAAATTGGTCAATTCAAAAATTAATAATTTCGAGTTCTTGTTGCGTAATAATGTATAAAAATAAAGGCAGATTAATTAGGCCAGATAGAAAACCAACCCGTATATCCAACGAATTCTAGAACCTAGATTAAGTATAAGTCAATCTTCCCGACAGACAGGCTGAAAATAAATGTACAGGGGAAAATGGCGGTTCACACAAGAGGGGAAAACCGGTATGGGCGTCGAGATAGAGAGCGAATACCTGCGCCAGCGAGGACACGAAAAGACGATTGAACGGCAATTTCTGCAGACAGAGTTCGCAACGCAAGAACAACAAGCAAACGCGGAGGGAGAAAGATTATCAGATTAAGACGGTGGGGGGAGACGGTGTACGTACCAGAAGAAAAAGAGAAAATTGAAAGACAGGGGATGTGTAGATACAGTAGAAAGTTGAGACGGAAAGCAAGATTAAGGCAGGAGTAGCGAAGAGAAGAGGCGAAGAATACATGAAGTGAAGAACGACGAAGGCGGAGGTAGACCAACGCGTGGGTGAAGTGAGATGATGGCGGAAGGAAAGAATCGAGGGACACGCATTAAAAAGATGACCACAGATTGACGCGTGCGAATTGGCGGAAGGAAAGAATCGAGGGACACGCATTAAAGAGATGACCACAGATTGACGCGTGCGAATTCTTACAATCGGCGATCGGGAGGAAATTGGTCAAAAATCGGCCATTCTCCTTTATATATATATATATACACACTAGCATGTAACTCGGTTGCTATGCGGGCTTAATAAAAATTTCTTTATTAAAATAATAAAATAAAATTAATTAAATATAAATGATTTATTATGAATACAGTTATCATTTAATTCTATATTATTTTTATGTCATTAATAAATAAAAATAAAAATTCATCGGTAGTAACATAGCAATTAAATTGAGTATAAAATTTAAATTAAACTTGGTACAGCTTTAATTACAAAATTTAACCTAATGAGTACATTTTTGAACTATTACTCATATAATCTCTATTTACATCTTGTCTAACAAGTGACATGTTTTAAAGTAGTGAAATTAGGGTGTAATGTCTTATCAAACCCCTATAAAGCAAGAAATTTATATATTTATATATCAAATGATGCCAATCTATTATTTTAATTGTTATGTTAAAAAATAAACCCCTAATAATCAAGCAAAGAAAATTAATGACTCTATGACTCGGTATTTTATAATGAGGGGCTCTCAGTAGGTCAAACTTTTTGGAATATGTTGGGAGAAGACTCAACTATTCTCATGAAGAACAAATAAAAAAATATTGCATGATTCTTTAAAAGTAAAAGGTTAAGATTTACCTATTTCAATAAACATAGTTGGTTTCTTTGTTATAGGTTAATGAGTAGCTTCTTAAATTATCAGTTTCCAAAAAAAAAAAAAAAAAGCCAATTAAATAACATTGAAATAAAGAAGAACTGTTATAAATCTAGAAGAGTGAGAAGAAATACTCACTTTCTCTTAAATTTGGAAAAAGGGCTAAATTTATGTAAAAGTTCAATTTTAAAAGCATGGTCCAGTAAATATCATTGTTTGTCAATGTATGGAAAGCATTATTGACACCATAAAAAATAGACGAAATTTGAGAGATATTCCTAATAGAGAGAATTGGAGAGATAATTCTGCAATACCTTGTTAGATGGAAGTATGAAGAGCTTCCCAAATAATAAGACATTCATCAATGGATGGATTTGAAAAGGAAAATTTTCAAGTTTAAAGGATAGTTTTAAACTGAATACAATAGTCTTACATAGATTTGATGTGAATGAGGTTGCCAATACGTGAAGTCAGAGTACCTTTCAGATAAAGATCAGGTTCCTGTAAAAAAAAATCAAGAATTTTTACCCGATGTATATATGAGAAATCACAAAATAACCTAAAATTCAAACAATTAATCAATAGTAGAGCAAGAATTACTTATAGTACAACAATATGCCCTTATGAGCATTCAACTCTAAGCCTGGGATTATCGACTCCAACTTCATTCATCCAATTTGATAAAGCCCCATAAGAATCACTCACTAATTGAGTGACATGTGAAAGGGAAAAAATGAAAATTTTCATTGTTACCTCAGTTTCCGTTTCTTCGGTTACCAAAAGACCCTAAGTTACGTTTCATCAATTAGACAGTTTCCATTGTTATCAATTTAAAACGTTTCCAGGAGATAATCTTTTAATTGATGGCTGAAAAATGAAATTTAAGTTAAGGGTTACCTAATAAATTAAGAAAATGAATTTAAATAAAGAGTATAGAAGTAAATGCATTCTAGTTGCAATTAATTGCAATGCAATGAAAAAGAAAAAAAAGTAATAAATAAAATTGTTTGATGACTGAAAAAATAAATCTAAATTAAGGGTTACCTAAATTAATAGAAAAGGAAATGAAATAAATAAATAAAAAAGGTAGAGAAGGAAGTGAAAAATTGCAATTAATTGTAATGCAATAAAAACAGAGAAAAATGAAGTAATAAACAAAATTGTATGAGGGCTACACATCAACACAAGAATTAGGAGAAGGTGCCACATCAGTATAGGATGATAAGAAGTTGACATGTAGGATAGATAAAACTCTTGTTTAGTATATAAAAGATAGATAAAAATAAAAAATATATCGATTCAAGATGTGAAAAATGAATAAACTATCAAATCGGGCCTTAATTATTTTTTCTATTGATTATGGGCCAAATTATACAAAACTATCAATTCAATGTCTGATTCATAATTTAGGCCCTAATTTGATAGTTTTATATAATTTAGGCTCTTAATCGATTGAAAAATTAATTCATACCCCAATTAATGGTCTTATATGGAGAATATTTTATTTTATTTTTTAAAACATACTACTATTTTGTATATCTCATCCCTTTAATATTTCTAAAAATTTTCTATAATAAATCATAATAAAACCCTCACAGTAATATTTTTTTTAAAAAAATGCCACTTATTTTTAACATTTTCCATCAAACTTAATAATTTTATTATTTTTTCTTATTTAATTACTCAAAATATTTTTATTGTATAATGCATTAATACCAAAAAATAGGAGTATACTTTTATTTTTTAAATCATGTAGTAATTTTTATTAAAAAAATATTATTCCACTTATCATTTTTCTTATTTAGCTCACAAAACTAATATGTAGGACTTAGAAGTTGTATCCTATATCAGCTTTTGGGTGGATGCAACCTTCATGCCACATAATGGCTGTAGACCTAAAAATAAAATAAAATAAAAATAAAAACAAAATAATAATAATAACAATAATAGCAGTAATGTAAGAAATTACCTGGAGTACTAATTTTTTAAAGTTTTTTTAAAACTTATTTTTAAGGATAAATTTTGAAACGCCAAATTTTGCAAAAATATCTTTAGCTCGATGGTTGAATCGGTTAAATCAAATGACTTAATTATTGGAAATATTTTTATAACTCGATGGTATATATTTAAAATTTGATTAAAAACTTTTTAATGGAGTCACAAATTGAGTCACGGATAATTTCGTTATTTAGTGCATTTTAACAATAACCTTTGAATATAGGGCATTAAAAAAAATTAAACTCACTTGAGTATATAATAATAATAATAATAATAATAATAATAATAATAATAATAATGTATATGAGACCATTTCACATATTCTTAATTAATTATCACTTTTTTTTAAGATATTATCATTTTTCATTAAAAATATTATTATTTTTACATTTATTCAACAAATTATTTATGAGATAATTTATTAATAAATTATCACTTTACATAAATTAAAGTATTTTCTTTTCTAACTTTTTATTCATACGGCAAATTATTCATAAAATAATTTATTAATCAATCATCACTTATCATCTTATATATAATTTTTTTATTAAAATATTAGTATATATTATCGCATTTTACAAAGTGCTCTCAAACTGCTGCCAAAAGAATACTCCCTTAGTCACATCCTTATAATTACGTTTACTTTTTGCACATAGATTAATGAATATAGTATTTCAATGTATATTGAGGTGAAAAATAATATTATAATATAAAGTGGGTAGGTGTATTAGTGTGATGTGTGGGCCCATGGAGAGAGAAATAATTAATTTGTATGTGTCTCATATGCTAAAAAAGAAAATATAACCATTAGGATGAGACGCCCAAAAAAGAAATATGTAACCATTAATATGAGATGGAGGGAGTATATAAAACTTGTGCCATTTACTTGGGTAGGGTCACCATGCTCTGGAAACTTTAAGTATTTTACAATTACATATAAAAATAATAAATATAAATATTTAAATGAGATCGTCTTACACTTTTTTATATTATTTTTATATAATTTTTACTCACTTTGTCCTTCGTTAAGATTTATATTTTTTATTTTGGTATGTCTTTTAGCTTTATATTTTCTTTCTTATCAAGTTGGATCCAAATAAAACAATTACACACAACATGACTATTACAATCACTACTTCACATTAAATATTATTTATCTCACCTCACTACACATTATAATATTATACTATCTCTTAATTTATATAAAAAAACAAACGTTAACTCGGGATGGAGGGAGGTTTTTTATAAAAGATATTATCATTTTTAATTAAAATATTTTAATTTTTATTTGTATTATAAAATATTCATAAAATAAATTATTACACTATTATTATTTTTCATTTGTTTGAGTATTATTTTTTATTAAAATATTATATTTATACTAGGGTTCAAGAAACTCTTCCCATAATAAGATAAGATCTTCTATATACAGTTGTTTGCATAACATAATGCAGGTCCGGCGACATGACATTCAACCACAACTACATATTGTACAAAATTAAATTCTTATTATTAAATTTCTATCTAACACATTCTTTTGACCTACAATATTAAAGTATTTATTTCGTCCACTTGACTGCGAAATTAAATTTCTATCTAACACATTCTTTTGACATACAATATTAAAGTATTTATTTCGTCCACTTGACTTCGAATATTAATGATTATTAGCTTTTTCTTATGACTGATATATAATAATGAATTAAAAGGGAATGAGAGAGAATAGGGTACGATTACCAATTCAATTGGTGCACAATTCACCCTTTTTAATTAATTCCTCAGCTTTATTAATATTATTTTTTATTTTATTTTTAAATTTATTTTATTTAAATGACTATTATACCCTAAATTCTAAATTTTATGGATAAATTATACTCTAAACTACATGGGAAAAATTACAATTATAACCTAAACCCTAGGGATAAATTATAGCCTAAACCACAAGAGTAAAATTACAATTATACCCTAAACCCTAAACCACAAGAGTAAAATTACAAGTATATTCCTGAAATTAAATAAATAAAAAAAATAAAAAAATGAAAAAAAAACAGTAACAACAACCGTTTAAAAATAAATAAAAAAATAAAGGAAAATACACACTAAGATGAAGGAAGAAGGTTGTACATTTTGGAATTGATAGAACAATTGTATTTTATTCTTTGACAAAGGAAATGGTAATGGAAAGAGTTTAATCCCATTCAAATGAATAGGGATGTTTTAGGGTGGATTTGAATTTGATTATTGTTTTTGGTAGGAGTAAGAAATAAGAAAAAAATCTTATTCTTAAATTAATCGAAGAAATATGATTACTAAATAGTATATTATATTATATTCTTTTCGTCCTACATAAAGTTAGATGTTCAATTTAATTTGAATTTTTTTAGTAGGTCTTGTGTGAGATGTTTCATGTGAGACGAATTAAAAAGTAATAACATCGTTAACAAAAAGTGATACCCAATCGATAAAATGTAATAATGAATAAATTAATTATTTCATGAATAATTTATAGTATAACAAATACTTGTATGAGAATCTTTTATAAAAAATATTTTGTGAGATGAATAAAAAAATGATAACAATTAAATAAAGGGTTAATTATAGAAAAACTCACATGTACATATTGTTGTACTTAAATGTCAATTTAGTCTTTGACCTTTGAGATTTAGCCAAAAAATAAAAATAAAAATCATCCCCTTTGAAATATGCTATGAATTGCACTCATCAGACATTTAACGCTGCGTGATCACTAACGTGACACTGACCTTCAGCTCCCATCCACCATCTAATAAAATTTAAATAATTTTTATTTAAATATCTAATATAATTTTTAATTATAAAAATTTTATAATTTATAAAATATCATAGAAATTAAAATATTTTAAATATATATAAGTTTTATAATTATCTTACTACTTAGAAGTTAGAAATAATTATATTTTATTTACATAATAAAATATATTAACAATTTTTTTAATATATTAATTTATAGTAATATTTTTTTCATAAATTAAATCATAGTTATATTTCATATAATAATTTTAAAAATTTTAATATAAATATAAATTATATACATTTTTTTTGTCAAACTTTGTTAGGCTAGGACTAAATCGCAATTTGAGTAAAGTTTGTAATTTTCGTGAAAGCTCAAAGATGACATGAAAGCTAACGTGAAAAATACCAATGCTACGATAGTGATCGGATTAGTATTGACTGTCTGAGTGTAATTTACAAAATACTTCTACTGTAGTATTTTTTTTTGTTAAATCTCAAATATTGGGACTAAATTGAAATTAAAGTTTTTTTTTTGGGCAATTAATCCTTACATAAAGTGATATTTGATTGATGAATAGTGATAATATAAAAAAGTAAAGTAAACTCTTTTATAAACTACAATATAAGTAAAATGTGATAATATTTTTATAAAAAAATTATTAAAAGGCAAATTCTCCTGTGCACTTGAGTGTGTCATGCATTTACATTCAAATTTTTTTATACACTAATAAATAAAAATTTATACACTTTGTTAATGAATTTTATATTAGATTCTTTTAATGAAAAACTGAATATAAAAAGTAAAAATTTATTAAGAAATATATATATATATATACTAACTATTTGTTAACTTTTATTAAAAGTGATAATTGATTAAATAAAGTAAAATAATTTAATCGTAATATGATGTCATGTTGTCTTTTTCTTAAAATCCTAAATTCTTCCTAAACGCGGAATTTTAAACATTTTATTTTTAAAAGTATTTATCCAAAAAAATTTCCAAGGCAGGTAAGGAAATTCTCATTAAATCTGCTGCTCAGGCTATTCCTGCATATTGTATGAGTACATTTCTACTGCCTTCCACATTGGCTGATGAGCTTCAGAGAATGCTCAATTCGTTTTGGTGGGGTAATGGTAATGACGCTGCAAAAGGAATTAAATGGATGAGTTGGGAGAAACTTTGTGTGAAAAAAGAATCTGGTGGAATAGGCTTTAGTAATCTACATCTTTTCAACCTTACAATGCTTGAAAAGTTTGGTTGGAGATTTATCATTGATCCTGATGCCCTTGTTTGCAGAGTTCTCAAAGCTAAATACTTTCCTAGAGGAGATTTTTTAAACACCAATGTTGGGCAATGTCCAAGTTTTACTTGGAGAGGCATATGGACTTCTCAAGATCTTGTCAAAGGAGAACTAGATGGAAGATAGGAGATGGCTATAACATCAAAATTTGGGATTATCCATGGTTATGCAATGATGAAAGTTTCTTTATTAATACACTAGTTAATCAGATACAGTTTGATATCCAAGTTGCTGATCTTTTTATTTCAGGATGTCGAATGTGGGACGTTGAATTGCTTGAGGAATATCTACTGACATGTGATTTTAATCGTATCCTACAACTCCGATTCCACCTCCAGGTCACTACGATAAATTGATTTGGCATTTTTACTCATGACGGACGATATTCGGTGAAATCTGCTTATAAATTAGCAGTGGCTCTTACCTCAAATTCAGATCAAGAAGTGGCAGGTAACTGGAGTAAGTTGTGGAGGATACAAGTTCCGCCCAATGTGAAAATGGTAATGTGGAGGATTTATAGGGATTGTTTACCAAATAGGGACAATCTAATTAAAAGAGGTTTGAACGTGAGTAATTCATGCCCTATCTGTTCAAGTAGTTTGGAGAATGCTTGGAATACATTTGTTAGTTGTCCATATGCTATGAATTGTTGGCTTGCGGCGGATCTCGGAAACTTCATCAACACAGCTTCCCTCGAAGTTTCATCAATCACAAATCTTTTCTTATTGTTATTTGACATATTGAATGAAAAAGATGTAAGAAAATTTGTGATGGCAGCATGGCAGATTTGGAAGGAAAGAAACTCAGCTTTATGGAGAGGAACTTATAAGCCAACAATTCAAGCGGTTAACGGGGCATGTTGGTTCTTCCAAGAATGGGAGTCAGTGCGGGGTAGAAGAGCTTCAAGACAAACATCTTATGCATGTTTAGATTGACATAAACCACCCACCTCTTTCTTAAATCTAAATGTAGATGCAACTTTTTTTGGAGACAGTTCTGAGATTGGTATTAGCATGATTCTGAGAGATGATACAAGAAGCTTTGTTGTATGTCGTTCACTTGTGATACCTGAAACATTTCGAGTGGATGAAAGAGAGATTATGGGTGTGTATGAAGCACTGTCATGGTTAAAGGATTTGGGAATGGAACGAGTGATTATAGAAACAGATGCAAAGAACGTGGATGATGCGCTCCAATACCCAACTGTGGAGGACTCTGTGTTTGGGAATTACGTGACAACTTGTAAATAAATTCTTACTTCAATTCCATCATTCTCAATTCATTGTATTAATCGTGTTGCTAATAATGTAGCACACAAAATTGCTAGGTTTTTTGTGATTATTTAAACCCTCATGTATAGGTCGAGCCTCCAAACTTTATGGATGACATTCTCTACCATTGTTCTTCGTGTTATTAATCTATAATATCTTTTTCTGTTTAAAAAAAAAGTATTTATCCATTAATTTCAGATAAATGATTTGTTTCATTCTTGATTGGGACACAATAATTGTCCACGTGGACAAAGGAAAGCAGTTACTAATACGTTGTAATGATAGTGTGTTCATTGTCCAATCTTCTTAATCCACGTCGTAGCCTTTGATCACACGTCATTAAATTTTAATGGACCATTGATGTACCTCGCATAATTCAAGAAGTGAAGATATAGAGAAAAATATATTCTCAGTATATTTACAACATTTTCCCCCCAATTTTATGTTACATTAATCTTATCATAAAGCAAACCATTTAAAAGGTTATAACAATTTGATTAATCCTCAAATAAAATATGTTAAATTGTACTCATATACTATTCAACCAACTTTTAATAATTTTTCAAGTCGACCATGTATTTTAAATTTCATCGATTAAAGACACCATTTATATAGTTTCTCATTGTATTGTTGAGCAATTTTATGATGATTTTTTTTTTTACCTTCCCATTATATAACAGAGTAGTACTTCCGTTGCTTATGTACAGATCAGACAGATATTAATGAAACACAGGTTTTTTTTAAAAAAATTAATTTTAAGATTGTTACAATATGATCAAACATTAAAGATACTTTTATGAATCACATCATCATATTTTATTAAATCATACTTTAACAATATTAAAATCATACTTTAGTAAATCATAATATTTTAATATTTAAAAATTGTATTTTAAAAGAAAGCTTGGTTCACATTAAGTTCATAATACTCTATGAGCTTTCAGAATTTACAAAAAAGTATGGGAGTATACATTATAGTTGCACTTAAACAAGCTTAATTTCTTTTTAAGTCCGTTAATAAAAAAATAAGGGACCTTAGATTACAACTTAAGAGAAGGTGGGTTACAAAATTCCATAAAACTAATAAAAATTTCGATAATTTTCATACTCATTTATTTGTTTATAAAATAACATTTTCAAACTTTCTTTACCCCTAATAATTTAAATAGGACAAATATGAATGGATCAATTTGATTTAGATCAGTTGAGTTGTTATGGTAAGTTTTGAATAATTAAAAATATTAAAAGTCTAAATTACTCTTTTAATATATAAGGTAGTATATTAATTAAAATTTAGGTGATCACATTCTATCATATTAGTATTAATTATAATATAAATATTAATCTATTTCTAATTTATATTATTAATTAAATAAAATTATATATATATATATATATATATATTAATATTTAAAATATATATGGGTTTATAATTATTAGTAAATAATTATATTTATATTTTAATAATTAAATTCTTCATTAGTTATATTTATATAATAATTATAAACACTTATATTTTAAATCCCGCGTATTACGCGAATTTTAAAGTTATAATTTAAAAATATATATAAATATACAGTCTATTAATATTTATAAATGTTAAATAATTAATTTAAAAAAAATTCAGTATATTATTAAATGAAATTTTAGTTAATAATCAATACTCCTAATAATTAATAAAAATTGAGAAATTAAAAGAAAATTTATAATTAACTTAATAAGAAAAATTAAAAAAAAAGTGAATAATTAAAAAAATATTAAAGAACTAAAAGAAAAAAATAAATTTAATATTTTTATTAATATAAAATAAAAAATTATAATAAAATGTATTATATACATTAATCAAACTAAATAAAAATAAATATATGTCTTTATTTACATTAAATTTTAATTAATAACTAAATTATACTAATAGAAAATAATTGTGGGGATTCAACATGAAATAAAAAATATAAAAAAAAACTCTTATTGTTCATATTTATAAAATGTGTAATAAAACATAAAAATAAAAAAAAAACTCTCACACCTAAAAAGAAAAATAAAAATAAAAACTTAACATGTTAAAAATTTACAATTCTACATAAAAGTAATAAAATTATCATATGTAACATAATAAATAAAGATTAAAAAAAAAGCTCACAACAATAATAAGATAAAAAAACCTTAATTCCATTGTTAAATTGGTTTACCAACGGATTAGCAACGGAATCCGTTAGTAAATTTCTATTGGTAAAGTAGTGGTTGTTAAATTTTTAGCAACGAAAATTCAATTCCATTGGTAATCCATTGCTAATAATTCCATTGGTAATTTATATAATGATTCCCTTCATAATCCGTTGGTAATTACAAATTGATTAATTCCGTTAGTAAAATAGAGAACAAATCCGTTGGCATTCCATTGCTAAAAGAAAAATGTCATTTTTGTTGCTAATCCATTGGTAATTACCAACGGATTAAATTCTGTTGGAAAATTCCATTGTTAAAAAATAATTTTTTTGTAGTGTAAATCGTTCATGCCTTTTTTTTAATAAATAATTATTAATTAAAATTAAATTTAAATAATATATATACATTTTTTAATAAATCGTTCATGCCTTTTTCATTTTTGAATAAATAATTATTAGTTAAAATTAATTTTAAATATAATAAGTATAACATAAAAGAAAATAAAAATAAAAATAGTTATAATAAGATAGATGTTCAAATTTGATCCATTAGTTATAGTTTATTTATGGAAAAATTAATCTAATAAATGAAATCAAATAACCTAAATTAATAGTAATGATATAATAGTAATTGGACTTTGATAAAATGCTATTGATCCAGATCAAATTGATCCAAATAACAAGATCCATTTAAATAAATCAAAGGATAAATATAAAAGGATCAAATTGATCCAGATCAATTGAGTTGTTATGGTAAGTTTTGAATAATTAAAAATGTTCATAGACTAAATTACCCTTTTTATCATATTAATTGATCTAATGAGATGCATTTATTGTTTTACTTTTCTTATAAAATAATTTTAATTATAATATAAATATTAATCTATATCTAATTTATTATTATTAATTAAACAAAATTATATATATATATATATATATATATATATATATATATATATATATATATATATATATATATATATATATATATATATATATATATATATATATATAAATTGGTTTATAATTATTAGTAAATAATTATATTTACAATTTTAATAATAAAATTCTTCATTAGTTATATTTATAAACTAATAATTATATACACTTATATTTTATATATATTCATTTAAATAAATGCTAAGATGTTGTTTAGCGTATAATTCATTTAAATAAATGCTATGAAAAATGCACGCAACAGTTTTTTTCTTCTGTTCATAATATTTTAAAATAAATAATTTTTTCATTTTTAAAAGTAGTATACATTATTTTATTAAAAAATATTATCAATTTTTATAACTAAATATTAATTACAAAGTTATAATTTTTATTTATTAGATATCATTTTTATTAATAATTTATCACTTTTATCTAGCTTTTAAATTATTTTTCATAAAACAATTCAATTGATTATTATCACTTTATTATTATAAAATATCATTTTCTACTAAAAATATCATTACTTTTTCATCTATCACACAAATTTACTTTTTCGTCTATCGCACAAATTATTTATTAAATAATATATTGGATGATTATAAATTTTCATTGATCACACGTACTAATATATATTAAAAATATTATCACTTTTCCTTAGACCTCAACCATGATAAATATGATGTTGCGCCAAAAATGCAATTTAATTTGCGTTATTAGCTAGAAACATAACAGTGAATCAAAAAATCTTCTAGAAAGCGATAAATCTGAATCTCAAAAGGATCTCTCTCACAGAATTAGATCCGTGAGACTATCTCGTACAAGTGTTTACCTTAAAGTTAATAGTTCATTTTATATTATAAAATGAAATTATTTTTTTTATGCTACTATGAAGTAATAATTTATTACTGTGTATGTTTTTTTATATTGTAAATTATATTATATAAATTAAAAATATATATAAATTTAATATCTTTTAATATTTATGTTTAAAATTTATTTAAATTAACTTTAAAATTTAAAATTATATTCATTTCAAACTAACTTTAAATTTAATAACACTACAAAAATACTGAAGTATTTTTTACCAACGGAATATTTTGTTGGTAGAAGTCTTAATTACATTGTTAAATTGATTTACTAGCGTAATCCGTTGGTAAAGTGAAGGTTGGTAAATTTTTAGCAATGAAAATTCAATTCCATTGGTAAATAATTTTGTTGGTAATTTATATAAAGATTTCCTTGGTAATCCGTCGGTAATTACCAACGGATTGAATTCCGTTAGTAAAATAGAGAATAAATTTATTGGCATTCTGTTGCTAAAAGAAAAATGTCATTTTTGTTGCTAATCTGTCGGTAATTAACAATGGAATTTACTGTTGGTAAATTCCATTGTTAAAAAATAATTTTTTTTGTAGTGTAAATCGTCCATGTCTTTTTTTTAATAAATAATAATTAATTAAAATTAATTTTAAGTATAATATATATAATTTAATAAATCGTTCATACTTTTTTTATTTTTGAATAAATAATTATTAGATAAAATTAATTTTAAATATATATATATATATATAATATAGAAGAAACAAAAAAAATAAAAATAGTAATACTAAGATACGATATTCAAATAAATTTAAATTAGTTTATAGTTTATTTATGGAAGAAAATTAATTAACCTAATTAATGAACTTATATAAGTTAAATTAGCAGTAAGGTTAAAATAGTAATTGGACCTTGTTAAAGGTTTTTGATCCGAATCAAATTGATCCAAATAGCAAGGTCCTAATTCAAACACTCCCTAATAATGAACCTTGCTCATAGATGCATTGATTTATTTAAATCTCACACGGACATCTAAGATTAGAGTCACTTCAAATGTCTATATATTTAGTTCAAATGCCTATATATTTAGATTATGATTGCACATCAAATGTCTATATATTTAGATTAGGATTGCACTTATTTTCTCTCTTTAGATAGATATTTGCTAATAGGGGTGATTTCTCTTTCTTTACATGCATATTTACTTAAATGGTAATAAGCGTGATATCTTTTATTAACAATAAAATTCCACTGCAGTTTGGGAAAAATCCCTGTAAATGAGGTATTCTTATATGCCGTTAATAGTGATTTAGTCCCTATTATTCAGTTAAATTACCATGATTTAAATTTTTATCATTTTGTCGGACAGAGTATAGTGGCGTCTGGAATGATTCCACACTATTTTCTTTTATATATATATATATTTTCCTTTATAATATAAATAAAAATGTTGCGCCCACTCAGACTAAGAAATCCGATCTACCATGCATGCCCATTCAGGCTAACTGGAAATTGGCACCCAATCAAACAATGATTTAAAAAATATATATTATAAAATTAAAAAAATTCAAATGGTTTGTTTCTTAAGCACAGGTATATTAATTGCAGTACAAACTGAAAATATCATGAGAACTTAAAAACTGTCACGAAAGGGAAAAACGCGCGGATCCCACCACATGCGCCTTTAGAATTTTGTGTTAAATTGTAGTATACCCTTTAGTATAAAGATGTGTACCCTTTATTTTTTAAAGAAAAATAAAAAATATTAATAAAAATTGTATATCATTTACAACAAAATGATATATCCTTATTAATTAAAGGGTATACCATTTACAACAAAACAATATACCATTACTCATAATACTAAATTCTAAAGGCGGTGTGGCCAGACACAAGAGCCTCACTTCAAAAAATGGCTGCTGTTTCTTCTCGCGAAGAAATTTATCCTTAAAATTGATAACACAAGCGTCAAAGCCTTTTTGAAAAATAAAATTGAATCTAAACTATAAAAGGCTAGACTATTAAGATGGTAAGCAGAATGTCAATATTATGATTTTAATATTGTCATTATTAAATATGTTGATAATATTTTGGCAGATTTCCTAACGAGAGATGGAGTGAGCTGAAATAAACTCCATCCTGACTGTTTCAAGGCACTTGATGGACAACCTTGAGTTGCTCCAAAGGGAATTTGAGAATTTGGCACTCAATGCAAAGCGTGCTGGAAGAATACAAGAAAGTGATCAGACCAAAGTGTTTAATCGTATACGAGATTGCATTCGCAACAATGCGAGTCTATTCGAGTCATTACAAGAGCCACTCCTCTGGGCTGTTGATAGCAAAAGCAATCGACAAAAGAAGAGTAGCCGAGAATGGGGCTCTAAACCCGGAGCAAGGGATTCAAGTACCCCTAGCACGAGTCCTAGATTGGAACCTCCAAAAGAGAAACCGATCCATGGAAAAGTCGAGGTTCTGGAGTCACATCTAGAGTCTACGAGTCAACCTAACACCTCTGGGGTCAAAGATGGAGAGATCAACCTTAGGCTAATGACAGACACTTCTAATGTTGGTGTTAACTTAGCTGATTTCTCTTATTTGAAGGAATACCAAGCCAGCTGGGAGAAATTAAACACCAGACAAGGAATCCGACCGGAGAAATACCGGGTGAATATATTTGGGAAATATCCCCGAGTTTGGATTATGAGAAGGCTCAAATCCAAATGATGTGAAACAATGGTATGATTTTGGAGCTCTACCTTCAATATATACTGTTGCACCAGGCTTCCCAGAGCTTTCAAAACTACCAGAATGGTTGGGAAAACAGTTTTTAAGGCATGGAAAAACAACGCAACTCTATCCAGAGGCGATGTATTGGAGCTCTACTTCACCAGTGCGGCTCCAAAACCAGTCAAGAAAAGCTACCATGAGGCCTTCCATCTTATCAAGCTAAGAAGACCCGATGTCTCAGCATCAAATAGAATCAAAGAGCCTTCTGGGAAGGAACCAGTCTTGGTTTCTACCTTTTCTGAAGAACAGATCTCTACGCGACGAGCGAAGGGTTTGTACGCTTGCATTAAAGCAATGGTGGATGTGAAGTTCCCATTCAAGTTCGAGCACAAGTCTTTGAATGGGTCTTTTATGTTGCATACTTTAACAGGGAAGAAGTCATGGTTTGCTGAGAAGGCCTTCCAGGAAAAACAAGAGCTTCTTTGGAGAAACAAGATTCCGTTGAGTAAACAAACTCATCGGAGATATTGTAACATGATCCATTTTGGGCAATGGACGAACAAAGTATGCACGAGCTGTTCCACCCAAACAGAACCAGAGTTTGGGAAAGGAATAAGATTGAGCATAGTGATGATCAGGAGTGCTAAACTACCCCCAACAAAAGAGAGACGTGGAAAGAAGAGGTTAAAATCTCTTTAAATTATCCAAGACCCAGGAGAATCTTCAGGCACCAAGGAAGACAAATGACTCTTCAAAAAAGCAAGAGTCGGATGACTTTTCCAAAAGGGTAAGGAGCCATGTGATTCCTGCAAAAGCCAAAAGAGGGATGGACTAGATAAGGACATCCAATGAAGAGAGAGGGACCAGCCAGCTGCAAAAGTTGGAATCCAATGGGAATGACGTAAGCAGTGACGTCAGCAAAAGTAAATAGGCTTTGAAATCCAGATTTCACATCCGCAAGCCTCTATAAATAGCAGAGTTGAGAAAGTAGAAGGCATCGACCATTCCCCTCTGTTTTCTCTCTAAAATAAATATTGTATTCCTTTCTTTTCTTTGTATGAGTGTTCTGAGTGCAGCTACAATAGGTAACTAAAGGAGTTATCTCCTTTTGTTCTGTGAGGATGAGTGTGTAATAAATTCTTCATTCAATAAATAAATAATCTTGGGCTTCTGCCCGCATGTAGCCTCATATTTTTTTTGCAATATTAATCTCCAAACTTTCCGACAAGAACAGTAGTAGCATCCTGTACACCCGGTGTAGGAAACGAACCAGGGTTGTGCTGAGATTCGCTGAAAAAATGGGATTAAACCATCACACTACGGGACGAGTGGTTGGTTGTGAGTAGCAGCTGTAAAACCTCCTGGATACCCGGTGGATTAATGGTAAAAAAATGTATTGTTACTGTTTTAAGTTGGTTAGTTATGAGATTAATGTCGTTTAATTAATTTACAAAAATATGCTGAGCCTGATATGGTCGTAATGGATTATGTCTATTTTGAAAGATAAGAATTTGATGAAAATTAGGGTGAAAATGAGTATATAAGGTATAGAAGCCATTTTATTAAATAAATCTGGAAATAGTAAAAGGAGTGGTTGATACATAGCAAAACTTTGAGAGATTTTAAAATTTGGGACGGTTTTGGAGAAATTTCAAAACCTATGGGACTAAATTGGAGACAAAATAAGTTATGAGACTAAATTGGAGAAATTTCAAAAGGTATGGGACTAAATCAAATATTTTAAGTATTTTGGAACTGTTTTGGATAAAGTAAAAAGACGTGAGACGTTTTTGGTATTTAACTCTCATGGTAATGGAAGTACTGATCAATTTCGATTCCAATTTTTATCGAACTGATCATAAAACGGATTAAATCATTTATCACGTTATGAATTTATGACAGTGATTTGTAGGGTTAAAAATGTAGTTAGATATAGTTATCATTCAACTTGTTACGAAAATAAATTAATATATAATTCAAACTTTGAATGTCAAATACACAGGTGAATATAATTAATTAAACGTGTAGAGACGACAAGGTACCCCACTATCCCTTTCTAAATAATAGTTTATGCATGAAATTCACATGCGTTATCTTGAATTTCTCCTATAAATAGAACACAAATTTTAAGTTTTATAACCACATCATAAACACACACCCAAAGAGAGTATATTCCATAGAGAGTAGTGAGGAAAGAAAATGATGTTGAGTAACATGAGTTCAGTGGTGTGCCCTCCAGCCAAGTTTGGTTTTGGAATTAGCTCTAAGCCAAACAGCCCCTTATTGTTTTCCAATAATCTTGAAATGAAGAGTAAGAGAGTTTGTGGGAAGAGCTCAGTGCTCTACAATGGCTACTCTTACTTCACTGCTCCTTTCCACCCTCTTCAGTTGGAACTCCCTAAATTAGAAACACCCACTTTTTCTTATGAATATTATGATGATATGGTCATCAAAGATGATCAAGGAATTGGGATCTCTAACTTTTTTCAAGAAAAGAATGTTCTTGTTACTGGTGCAACTGGTCTTGTTGGGAAAGGTAAGCAGAGTTTAAAACATCCGCTGTCATGTATCTTTTTACTTTATCCGAAAATGTTTTAAAATAGTTACAACAATCATTTTCGTCCTAAACCATACAGTTTTGCTATGATTTTATCACAGAACAATATTCTTTTACCAATTTCGTCCCATAACTTTGTAAAAGCATTGATTCAGTTACATCCCATGGAATTAGAAAAACGGAACATTTTTAAGTAAAAGCTGAATTACTATTTTGAATAGAGTAAATTTACATGAGACGACTCTCTCTAGCTTTCTCTCTCTTGTTTTCTGAGTAGCACAAGTGTTGTTGCATGCAGTTCTTGTGGAGAAAATATTGAGGTCAACTCCAGTTGCGAAAATCTATTTACTAATCAACGCAAAAGACCAGGAGGCTGCATCTGCCAGATTGACCAATGAGGTGCGTGTGTATGCATGCGTTGTTACGTGAAATACGAGATGAAACATCATACGAGCAATTGATAAGTTTTGTGTTCAGATAATAAACTCGGAGCTGTTCAAATGTCTGAAAGACGAACATGGAGAACGTTATGAGGAGTTCGTAAGGGAGAAGCTGATACCCATAGCAGGAAACGTGTGCGAACCAAATCTGGGAATGGAGTCGAAATCAGTAGATGTTTTAAGGAAAGAAGTACATGTAATAATCCAGTCTGCAGCTTCCACAACCTTGAATGACAGGTCAGCTTAACATAGAATTACGTTGACTTAACGAAGTGGTTATTTAATATGGTATATTAATTAGAGTCCTGACCAAGTAAAGATCTAATTAAGTATTAAACGATGTACTTCTCTATGATTTAATGTTTGACTTTATTTAAATTAGGTATGACATGTTACTGGATTCAAACATGAATGCACCTCAAAGACTAATGAGGTTTGCCAAGACATGCAACAATCTAAAGCTCTTCACCCACATTTCAACCGGTATACAAATGATCACCATTGTTGATATATAATGTAATTAAACTAGTGTGTAATGATACTGTTATGTGCAGCCTATGTGAACGGAAGAAAAGAAGGAACGATATACGAGAAGCCTCTGATGATGGGGGAGAATGGAAGAAAGGAGAGTAATGATGATGTACAGCTTGATGTTGCAGATGAGATCAGCATGATTCTTAAATCATCAGCTGCATCCACTGAGTATGATGCCACAAAGAACTTGAAGAAGCTTGGTCAAGACAGGTTAGTTATTCTCTTTATAATGAAATACGACCGATTTGCGTCATGTAGACTAATTATGTAATGAATTGGACATGATGCAGAGCTTCACATTTTGGATGGTACAATGCATATCACTTGACAAAAGCAATGGGAGAGATGATCCTGAATGAAATAAGAGAGGAAGTTCCACTTGTTGTAATAAGGCCTACTGTCATTGAGAGCTGCTATCAACAACCTATTCCTGGATGGATACAAGGCAACAGGTTTGTTAAATATATTTATTTAATTTCAAGAAAAATGCATGTGACATTTTTCCATGTATTTATGATTTTTATCTATATACAATTATGCAGGATGTTTGATCCAGTGATCATTTCTTATGGAAAAGGACATCTTCCTGCTTTTTATGGAAAGCCTGACGTGGTTATGGATGTTGTAAGTCTTTATAATAACTGATTAATTAATCTATGGATTAATAATTGTATTAAATTGTGATTAATTATCTTAATTAATTACCAGATACCAGTGGACTTGGTAGTAAATACAACAATTGCAGCCATTGCAAAGATGGGAAATTCAGGCAGCAAAGAAAGCAGTACTGTGTACCACGTGGCATCAAGTGCTACAAACCCTCTAAAATACTCTGATTTTTTCGAATATCTTTACGAATACTTTAATTCCAACCCTTTGGTGGAGTCCCAAAATATATCCAGAATTAAATATTTTAGTGATTTTGAGGATTTCTCAAAGTTCGTAAGAGAGGAAGCTTTCCGGCAGCCGGTCGGCGACGGCAAGAAGGCGGCGAGTCAATGCAGAGCTAAAATTGCATATGCTGAGCAACTTTGCAAGATGTATGAATTCATTGGCTTTTTCAATGCAAGGTACAATTTCAAGTATTTATTAGGAGTCGTTATATTTCTTTTCGTATTATTATGTCTGCATGTCAAGTTGCAATTTGAAAAAAAAAAATCACTGAAAGCTGGTTTTGAAATAATTTGGACAAAAAAAAAAAAACTACTAATCTAATATCGGCACAAGAAACACTGAAATATATTAACAACGAAGCTTGCCATTTTTTGTTTTATGGATCACTTGGTGAGATATAATTTAATAAATTAAATTTTATTTTTATTTTACTTCTTTTATAATATTTTAAATTATAATAATAATAATAATAAAAAGAAAAAAACTTAATGATGTGCAGGTTTGACACTGGCAACAACCAGAAATTAATAGAGGAAATGTCTGTAGAGGAGAAGGCTATGTTTGAAGTGGATGCAAGAAAAATAGATTGGAGGAAGTACTTTCAGGAAATTCACATCCCAGGGGTGAGGAAACATGTAATAAATGGTGGAAGGACAACTTCTATTTAACCCCCAATAATTGAGGAGGATCTGAGTCCTACGACATGTAAAATAATTCATCTGTATAGTTTTAATAATTATTTTTTCAAAATAAAGTTATTAGATTAATTTATATTACATCCATGCTAACTCTAACTAACTTATTTTGCTAATCCCACTTAATACTTAAATCATCTAAATCTATCGATTCAAAATCTATATCCTTAAAAGCTTGTTTGGTGGGTAGTAGTTGCATAAAAGAAAATATTAACTTCAATTCTCATCTCCTAATATAAACATTCAGATTTTAATGGATATTAATGGAGAAGCAGGATGAACTTTCTAAAGAACTCAGAAATTCTATATCCACCGCTAACCAGGACAGCAATTCTTTTATGACATTTATTTACTAATAACGAGTATTTATTTTTTAATATTTTATTAACTAAAATTAACAAAAAAATATTTGTTTTTTCTTCTTAAAATACTTGGTGATACCCATGGCCGACTGAGCGAGTAAGGGGAACGGCTTGAGTGGAGGATCCTAGGAATTGATCAATTGCAAGAAGCCCCGACAGGGTTGAAATTTGCATTCCCATGATATCAAGAGAGGTATAAAGAAACACTGATGAATAATGATACTTCAGTCCAACTCTGATCTACAAACACCAAACAAAAACACACAAATTCAAAAAAAAATGTGGAAAGTGGATATTAATTTCATTGTGGATATTAAAGTGGGTAAATTGGAATTTCACACCTATGGATACAGAATGGGATGTCTCATCTGACCTCCTACGTGGGATGTCTAATACCAAATACAGGGGTTTACCCACACCGGGCATAGGTTTACACATTTGAATGAGTATTAAATGGGTTTATACCTCCTACCAAACGAGCTGGTAGAGAAAGTATAGCTGCAGCCTAAGATTGCATATCTTTACAAGTTTAATCCTCAAGATCAACATCAAATCCAATACATACAACGTACGTAATCAAAACTTTGCAAATTCCTAATCAATTTCTGGTTTTTCAAATTATAAGTAAACATAATTACGAAGTAAACAAGAATGCAAAAACCCTAACTAATGCTTTCATATTGTAGAATGATAAAGACATCGCCACTAGCAACAGATCATTAATTTCTTTTTAATAAGTTATTAAGAAGAAATTCCAATAAATAAATAAAAAATAAATTTGTTGAAAGTATATATGGTAGATGCAAGAAGAAGATGTTTGTTGATGATCATCTAACTGCAAGTCTGCAAATATGCAGAAAATTAATACTTTATATTAGATGACCACCAGCAAACACATTCCATTGCAGCTAGCTGTTTCCACTACAACCATAAATCTATACTCTACAAAAAGTATATATATATCAATTATATACACACAATTAGTTATATATATGTATAATGTATCTATATCCAGCACCAGTCGTTATTATGCATACAGTTTATGGTCCAGATGCCAGATTTATTGCCCTTTAAGATAAGAATATGCTTTGAGAATATACTTTTCTACCATCCATTTAAGTTAGTATTGAATTTGGTTTACTACATTTTTTGGTTGTCAAAGACTTGTGTGACGTATTAGTGGCTCTGAGACGAATAAGAAGTCGTAACAATAAAAAAAATGAGGTTCAATCAGTAAAAAATGATAATGGTGCAATGAATTATTTTATTAATAAATTATAGTATAAATGAAAAATAATACTTCATTCGTCCCACAGAAGTTGTGACATTTTCCTTTTTGGGTTGTCCCATAGAAGTTGTTACATTCCTTTTATAGCATATGAGACCCACACAAAAAATATTAACATATTCACATTGGCCCACACACACTACTAATATACTTACCCACTACACATTAAATATTATTTCTCTCACTTCACTTTACATTAAAATATTATACTCATTAATCTCCGTGCCAAAAAAATGTTACAAGTTTAATGGAATGAAGGGAGTATATATATATTTTTTTAGAAAAAATAATAATATTTTTAATAAAATGTGATAATAATTAATTAAAAATTATAAAATGGTACATGAAACGGTCAGACAAGTCTTAACTTTTGGTTTGATTTTGATTTAAGTAATTAGGTGGTGCTTATTTTAAATTGAAAATTATAAGACTCAAAATTCGTGATTAATTTTATTAGCACACGCCACATGCATTATTATTATGATTATTAAATAATAGTAGTAGTAATTAATACGAATACTTTTCGTGTTTTATAGTCAAAGGTAGTGAGAACAACACTTGGCTTTAGCTTAATATATTTTAAAAAAAATAACCCACACATAATATATTAAAATACTATGCGCTTCTTTGTATAATTTTTTAAAGAAATTAATGTCACCACTTTATCCAATATTTATTTATTTATTTATTATTATTATTATTATTATTATTATTATACTTTGTAATTATTTTCATTGAAGGGTTGTTCAAACATTAATAACCTACAAATTATTACAATTAATTAAATACACATTTTATAGTGTTATTACTATAACATACAATAATGTATTACGATCAATTAAAAAAATCTTATAATTCCATTTTAATTTAACTTTAAGTAAATGTCAATGCATTTAAATATTTATTTCGTATGCGTGGCAGAATATATAGTCCATAACTTTAGCAAATTAGTTTCTCAAAATAATCTTGATAACAATTCGCTCATTACATATTAATGAATCATTTGTTAATATTAATTATGTTTGGCGGTTTGACACAAACACAATACAACACTAACATTAAATTTTTTGTATCTTTATCATGACAAAATAACAACACAAAAATAGTAAAACTCTAGACTAATCCACCATTAATATTATGTGGAATGGTCACCTCTAATTATTAAGTATAATCATACCCCAATAGAAGACTCAATTCAATTTTTACAATAGTCCTCAAAGGGCCAAACCCCTCCCATTGGGCCTTATCCAATTAAAGTATACTTTCTAAACTACTTTAATTGAGACTCCATCCTTAATGGGCCTATCATTTTTAGGGGCCCAACCTGTTTTAGTTGGTTAAAAGATCATATGGTTGTCGAGATCCATCACCATCCAAGCCCAACTCAAAATTCAAACATGCTCAACAATTATTCGGATTTAATTTCCGTACAATTTTAATTTATTTATACTTGGCAAAAGCTCTTGCGCCCCGGGAACACATCGTGTCCCCATGGAAACACAAATTTCCCCCTCCATATTCTATTTAAATCTATATATTGGTAGAGGTTTAAATTGTAAAGGGACACGATGTTCCCGGGGCATAAGAGACTCTCACTCATAATACTTTATTTCATATTTGCAGATATTAGTTGGTCGCGTGTTATTAATAATATCTATCACCATACAATGTTCTATTAATAGTGTGACTATTAAATATAAACGAACACATGACAAAGTATAACAAGTTCTTTTACTCCCTCTGTCCCAGCAGAGCTTTCACACCTCTTTTGTAATTTTCAAAGGAAGTGTGAAAACTGTGTTTGTACAAAGGGAGTACATGATAAGGGAGTACTATTTATATTTCTAAAATAGTATAAACACCAAAGATTACATATATACTTCTTCCATCCCTTTTAAAATATTCATTTTATTCATTTTTTTTTCTGGAATCCTCCATTCCCTTTACGGCCTATTTGGTAGGTGAGAAAAGATAAAGATGTATTATGGGAGTAAGTATTATGTATGTTAATATGAGGTGGTAATATGAGTGAGTGATTTTGTTTGGTAGAATGTATAAAAAGTAATAATACTGTTATATAGTGTTTGGCATGTAATATTAATACTATGTATTAGATGTAATATTACGTTTATGCCCTTATTTAATTTATAGATTTTAAATTATATCCTTTTCAAAGATGATGATAGGTGTTATTTAAATAATTTTATTTTTTATATTTAAATTTTATTTTTATAAAATCAAATGCACGTAAATTAATAAATTTCTTAAAATTTAAAATGTCAGTTGAAGATATTTGAAATTAGATTTACAAAATAAAAAGTTGAAACAAAATGTGAAATGAAACTACAAATTTATAAGAATAGAACAAATAATAATAATAATAATAATAATAATAATAATAAATCATAAATCTGATCTTCTGATATTTCAACTCAGTGAAATATCAATTAATCACACAACATACAATTATGATTTTGAATTCACACTGCTCTAATGGAGGTGTTGATACATATGTGCAGTAGAAATTGTATATTAGTACAATGTATATGTAGTTCCACACATCAAACACAAAATTTTACACAACATTAAAAGAGAGACATAAATTGAATTAGGGTTTTAAAAGAGAGACATAAATTGTGCAATACTATATGAGATACTCAATAAAAAGATCGAACCTCACATATATAAGAGTTTTTCTCACCTATTCTCCTATCGAAATTGCAAAAACCTAGTTGCACTAGTGTTTCTCACCTTCTATGTTCGCTTGAAATGGCAAAAACTTTCAAGCCGTATGTTGGGCTGTGTTGTAATCGTCCATCCCACAACTGGAACTTCAAATATATTCAGAAATCACACATCGATTAAGAAATTGGAGATGGATGTTATAATGAAGAAAAGGTGTGAAATGGGATATCTGTTCAATCAACTTCTTTCTTTATTTTCAAGGATAGACAAGTAATTTCAATTTGTAATAACAACTACTAATCCACTCCGTATTATTAATACCACGCCTACCGCGAGATTAACAATGTAAAACTACTGTGTAATAATCTTGGTGACATATTATCAATTTTACTCTCAATTCATTTTTAGTACTAAAATATTTTACCTTTAACTTTAGATCATATGTGTCCAATTTTAGTATGTTTGCAAAAGAAAATATTATATTGTTACCTTCTTAATTATTAAAAAATACATATACACCTCTAAATAAAAATATATACACGTATAAATGCACGCATGCACCAATTTCACATAATATCAACTCTATTTATTATAAGTATGAGGCGATTGTATTTGATGGCCGGTGGAGGAGACGAGGAGTCTCAATCTAATATTAATTTCAAGAAATAATTATTGTGTAAAATTCATACATACGTATAATAACAAAAATACATTATTGTGATGTATATATTATAAGTAAATATTACTATTTTGTTAGTGGCTAAATCCAAACAAGAGATAAAGGAAGCGATGTTTTCTGTCGGAAATTATTGGATCTTCTTTTCTTGCACTATATTTTATTCAAGTAGACCCGTTAAATCTGCCCACATACGTCTTTTCTCAATATTCACCCATTTCAATTCGCTCTTTTTATTCCGACATAATAATTTAATTATATCAACGTACTTTCTAGCTCTCATTCTCCATCTTTAAAAAATGAATAAAATATATAATAAAATAATATTTCTAAAATGTGAAGATGTGGACATTCCTCTTTCTCTACTTAACCACCAAATAGATCTCCTAGCTATAATATAATATATCCATCCCAAAACCCTACTTTTCTTCATCAGTAAAACTTCTTATCATCATTCAATTAAAATGGTGGCTCTTACAAGCAAGAAAATTCATCAGAGCGTGGCAGTTTCGTCCATAGATTTGACCCTGGAGAGGTCGAAGGTGTGCGAGTTGATGGTGAATGCATGCAAGGAATTAGGGTTTTTCCAAGTTGAAAACCATGAAGTTTCCAAAGATGTGATCTCTAGGGTTGAGAGGGAAGGCCATGCATTCTTCTCTAAACCTGCATGCCAAAAGCAACGGGCCGGGCCACCTTCTCCCTTCGGTTATGGCTGCAAGAATATAGGGTTCAACGGAGACCAAGGCGAACTTGAGTACATTCTCCTCCCGGCCAACCCTCCTTCCATTTCTCAGATATCCAAAAATATCTCCTCGGATCCTACCAACTTCAGGTAATAATATTTCTTTTGTGTGTATAGAAATGATGACAATTAACTCATGTTGAGACTTTTATGTAGGCATGGGTCTAATAATGGGAAAATATCAATTTTAATCCTCTAGGATATGTCAAATCCAATTTCAGTTCTCAGGTTTGGTAATTTTTCAAAAGTGATCATTTGGTGTCCGAATATAGTCCTTTTTGTCCACTTTTGGTCCCTTTTTCTCTTAATTTTAAGAACCAAAAGTGGACGAAAATGACTAAAATCGGACACTGGAGAACTACTTTTGAAAAATTACCAAACCTGAAGATTGAAGTTGGATTTAGCCTAGGAAGAAGACTAAAATTGATATTTTCCCGTCTAATAGTTTGTTTATTTATTGTTGTAAGATGATAAAATTTTATGTAGATTGATCATATCTGAAAGCTGACTCCAATTGACAATGAGTACTAATTCATGTTCCTTTCAATGTTGCAACTATAATGGAATTTTTTTATCTTTTTTTAAAGGAAACTAACTAAAAGGTAGTTGTATTTTTAGGATAATAGTTTTTCGGACGGGCAAGGGCAATTTTAGGACAACATATTATTTTCATAGCAAATTTAAGACATTAAGTATTAAGTTTTACTTTAGAAGTACAAATTAAGCCCGAATAAGGTGATTTGAACCTAATTTGTCCCTATTGAGTGAAACTTAAAATTTAATATCCTCAAAATTCAACAATCCTTTATCTAGTGTCCCAAAAATAAATTTTCCATAAAATGTTCAGAATTAATTTGGTAATATATAGAGAGAGGACAATAACTAAGAGTGTAACATTTTTAGGACATATTATTTTTAGGTTGACAATGTTAAGATAATAATCATAATATATTACTTGCCAAAATTCGCTCCAAATGGGTAAATTTAGAAATTGGAAACCAAAATATAGTACTTGAATCTACAACCATCGACCTTAATTACTGATATATATATATATATATATATATATATATATATATATATATATATATATATATATATATATGAAAGGATGTCAATTGAGCACATGGGAAAGAGGGGCATATCATTCCATAATTGGTAATAACTATAATTGATAAAATAAATCAACTAATTACTTAATTTACTTGCCAACATATATATATGTGGAGCTGGACCCAAGATCCACTATGTGTGCTATTAATATTATATCCTACGTGAAAAACGAGTTGTATTTAATTTGAATTTGTGGTATGTAATAAAATCATCAATTATTCAAGATCTTTAATTGATTTCAGAAAATTCAACTTCAACGTATATAAGAAAGAAAAAAAAAACATTTTCTGCATTAATTAATGGTAGTATAGTAAATAAGTGACAAAATTGATTTTTTTTTATAATAATAAAACAAAGATAAGGGTTTTAATTAAGACAAAAGTACTAGACCAGGTTTGAGGATGAATTTCAAATAGACCACTCACTTATAACTTCCACTTAGAAGGGTAGCATATCTACCACTCACTTATAACTTCCACTTAGAAGGGTAGCATATCTTAATTGATATATGATTTAGGCAAAAACTTATGCTATAAAATTACATTTATAAAATAAACAAAAAAAAATATAATATATAATAAATAGTAAAAAATAATAATAACTTTTTTTAAATAACGATGGAACATAAACTTGAAGGGTGATGTTAACGGAGATAGTATTTATTTCTAGGTCTTCGATTTTTTTATTATATACCTAATAACATAAATTTCAAATTAATTGTAATAATGTTTGACTACTACTCCTATTATGCATGCAGTTGTGCTCTGAATGGTTATATAGAAGAGGTTAGGAAGCTAGCATGTGACATTCTTGAAATGGTGGCCGAAGGATTGGGTGTCCAGGATAAATCTATTTTTAGTAAGCTTATCCAAGATGAAAACAAATGATTGCTACCATTCTACTCATTTGTACGATAATTATCAACACCCTAGATCTCGAATCGGATTTGGAGAGCATTCGGATCCTCAGATCCTCACGATATTGAGATCCAACAATGTTGGTGGACTTCAAGTCCTATCCAAGGATAGATCCTAGATTGCAATCCCTCCGCACCCCGACAAATTCTATATTTTCGTGGGTGATGCCTTTCAGGTGCAGTTAATATCATATTTATGAACGTGATACGTATCACATACTATATATCTAAAAAATTTAAATTTTTTTTATATATATAAATAGGTGTTGACAAATGGAAAGTTCAGTAGCGTTAGACATAGAGCAATGGCAAACTCGAGTAGATCAAGAATGTCGATGGTGTATTTTGCAGCTCCACCACTTAGTGCACGTATTTCGCCAATACCTCAAGTGATCTTGACCGAAAGCCCATGCCTCTATAAATGCTTTACCTGGGGAGAGTACAAGAGCACTGTATATTCATTAAGGTTGGCAGACCGTTGCATGTACGTTTAACGCCTTGAATTATATTAATCAATAATGATTATATATATTCTGTAGGAAATTAATCCATGAAACCTTAACCCTATTATGATAAACCAAGATTAAAACCGTAAAGCGGAAGCGTACCTGATCCAATGAGTCTCTAGGCGGAACACGAACTCAGGATCAGTGGTTATATGGCCTTCCTCAACTAAGCCTCCTTATTCCTTATGGGGACCGTAGTAATCCCTCCCGATGGGGAGAAGAGAAGACCGGCTTAGTATATTGGGGACCATAACCTGGGAGCCTTTATATACTACTTGACTAGACCACCCATAATCACCTAATCATGTAGTATTGAGTATCTACTCAATAAGCCCATATCATTTATTATTATAGCCCATGGACCTTTAACCTTAATTGGATCACTTAATTAAGTCCATAATATAATTGAATAGCTAATATAATTGCATAATAATATATTGCCCACAATTAGATTATAATGGAAATTAATAATTTCCAACAATCTCTCACTTGGGCTATATATATTTTCCGTTAGCAATTATATCAAGAGTCCTTAGTTGCGCAACTTTATGCTATTCCTCTTTAGGCTATACTTAACAATCTGGTCCATCTCATATACTAATATGGAACTACCGCGGCATTCACCACATTATAAATCGTGATTAAACCCCGACAATCACCATATCAATATACTCAATGACATAGATCAAATATGGTGAGTAGCATGGAAATTACATGTCAAATGTGATCAACATCATGTCTATTTCCAACTGGTCCAACTTTAGTCTTTAGTGAGATCAATTCATAATATTACAAAATGAAATTACTTAAGTGAATTCACAATGAATTCAAAGTCATGAACTTTATTTTGCAGAAAACTGAATTATCCAAATCAAAGTGTATTGAAACTTTAAAGAACAATAAATATAGACTCCCACTGAACTAATGTATTCTAAAACCATATCACACCCATATGAGTAGCTAGCTCATAAAAAATTACAGGGCGTTGAATACATAAATAGCGGATCCGAATTTAGAGTCTATCATAATATGCTCTTCTAAATTTTATCTACACAAAACACTTTCTTTAACAACCAAGAATTCTATGTCAATTTGTTTGACTTATAAGTATTCTTGTCATAAATACTTTACTGCGAACTAACTGTCACAATGAACTTTATGTGACAAAGCTTCGCAACCTTTATTTTATGTTTGAATGCCCTTAGTGTGCTACTAATTCTGTTGTCATGGTTAATGAGCTAAAGTGTTTGCTTAATATTTTTACTTGTATAGCTCTCCGACCAACAGAAAATATAGTCTGAAGTGGATCTTATACTGTATTGACATCCAACAAACTCAGAATCAGAATTCTTCATGATCTCTAACAAATCTGATCCCTGATGTACATACATATTATTCTTAGTTCTCTATACATACTTTATAAAGATCCATACTAGAGTTACTTAAATGTCTACTTAATATATCAACAACATAAGCCAAATTAGGTCTTGTAGAGACCTCATCATACAACAACTTCCAACAACCAATGAATATGGAATGTTTTTACATTTCTTAAATCTTTAGTTTAACTTTAGGGCACCTGATTGAGACTGCACTTGTCTTCCTTAGTTTAACTTAAACATTCTCCCACTGAATCACATAATCATCTACATTTGTCTCAAAACCAAATGAGACACTTCATGATGATACTTGTAATTCCTTTACGAAAAAAAAATTGCTTGAATGCATAGATGGATTTCCTATTAGTTCTTAAACCATTTAGATCGTATCATCAGTGTTGCGATCAAGGAACTTTATCTTTACTTCCATCTAATATGATTCAAGATTAAAATGTGCTACTAATGTCACGATTATCTTATAATAATGACTTCCTTCCCTTTTGAGTATAATCCTATATCAAGATGCAAACCTAATCATCTTGTATTGATTTAAACTCATAAATTATAGCATTAACCCACTTTCGAGTATTTGGACCTTGCATGGTTTGATGAACATTGTTTGAATGTTCTACCATTAATTCTATAGTACTCTCATTATTTAGGAGAAAACTACATAATCATCCAAATTGTCATTCTCCCAACTCTAGTGGTTTCCTTAGTGACATTAATTCTTGAGGTTGTTGAATTTGTATTCCTTAAATATTATTGACATTGTCTTATCTTATTCTGGATTTGCACCAATTCTTTAAAGCATAAGTGGGGATCGAATCGACTCCCCTTAAGGACAATGTCTCTAATATTATTCTTCCCCCAAAATCAACATCATCACATAATACCGTATTACCCGTCTCAAATATGATCCGATCAATTGGATCATAAACTTATTATCTTTATTTAATACCAATAAAGTAGCTTGTATCTATTTGAATCCAATTTTCTTTAGTAGATCCCAATGATCTAGCCTTAGTTGGATATCAACATATGTGAAACTCAAAGAGTTCTCACAACTACTTTGGTTGGAACTTTATTGAGACCATAAGCTGCAATCTTTAGTATTTCTCCAATTAGTAACCATATATTGTGGAGTACTATTTTTGTCTTTTAACTACACCACAACACCATTCATAGTAAGTAATCTTAATGTGATGTATTATAAAACAATTCCACAAGCCTTTAGGAGAAAACGAAAGATTATACTTTAGTTTCTTTTTAACAGCTTTCCAAACGGATTTTTCTTTGTTGGCCTTATACTTTATTGAGACAGAGTTTGTTAGAAACTTATTAGTTCATTCTTATTGTTGAAGTTCTCATCATGTATAATTTTGTTGTTGACATAGGTTAAACTTAATTAACAGACTTCTTAATTGTACAGAGAATTAATCCAAAATGATTATCATGCTTGCACTAAACTTTATAATCTTTCAAATTTTAAATAGTTTAGAATCATCTCAAGGAATCAAGCACAACATTAGTATCAAGTCCAATGACAACAATACTAACTTGTAAGTGACACCTCTTTGTAGTTGTCAAATACTGACAATAAAACTGTCAAGCAATAGTCTTCCTGTGGGCCGACTTATTACTCACATGTTAAACAAATAATCGTTACATATTTACCACCACAGGTGCTTGTGTATTTCTGCCAAATATTAATCTACCTGTGGGCCGATCAATACACGCATGAAAATACACTCGCACAACATTATTAATTAGGGACCCATCACAAGACACCTTGTGCAACATTAACCTCGTCTATGGACAAAAATTAACTGCAGGGGTAATCTTGGTGTAACAATCAAGTATTGACAATAAGTTCTGTCAAACAAGAGTCTATCTGTGGACCGACTCATGTTCACATGAATAATCCAAATAATTATCACATACTTATTATCACATGTGTGTTATTATTCTGTCAAACTGTGCCTACCTGTGGGCCGAACACAGAACACATAAATAATACCACACCCATCTATGTAATTTCAATAAAGCTTTTCTCCACACACGATATTGCTGTGGCAACATGGTGCTTCGATTTACTAGATTGAAGGTTTACTAGACTAATTAAATAAATATTAAAATATTTAATTTAATTAAACGACATTTAACTGTCTCCCCAATTTAATTTAATTTTATTACTCTAACCAAATAGGAATATTAGATGATTCATTATCCTATAATGATGAAAGATCTCCTTTATTTAATTAGGGATTCCAAAATCTCAATTTAATATAAACTGAATTTGGCAAATATTTTATTATTATTAATAATCACCACTGAATCCTTGATTTAAATTAATAAATAATTTAATTGAATTAATTATACTGAATGCGTCACTATTTCAATCAATTTAAGTGATTCAACTCATATCAGAAGTCTAAAATCGTATAAATATATTGACAAATGCATATAATTATCCCACATAAACATGCAATTATCTATACCGAGGCCCAGATCTCGTGAACAACATAAATACATGTTATGCATTTATTCTTCAAATACAATTGTTGAAGTGACAATGAATAATTAATATTATTATTCTTAAACTGCCAAAATATGTTGAAGCAAACAGGTGTGCCGTCTTCAGTGTACACATATACCCCTTAATAATTCCAACTTGTATGATTTAAAATCCCACAATAAACCGTGAAGTTAAAGGCCAATATTTTTAATTAAACCGTTCACATAAGTAATAGTCCAACGACTACTGCCGTATCTGAATTTATCACCACAAATTCTAAATTGTTGATCACAACTATGAAATTACATGTAATCACAAATTAATAAAATAACTCAATTACAACATGTGATCGCTGCAATAAACATGTGTGGCACATCTTTAGTTCACATTTAGGTGGCGTACTAAAAAAAAACTATTCAAATATGCATAGGCCGCACGGTAAATCAATTAGTGGATAAATCAATTAGTGGACTGCAAATTTAATCTCAATGAATATAAAAATGACTAAATCCTTGAAAAGAGGCATACATATACAATACAGATGCCCGAGTTGGACCGGTGTATGCATCAACCGCATAAATTATGAATAATGGAATTAAAATATTAATTATTAAATAATCCCAAAACCCATAAGCAATTCCATAAATATTAATCAACAAAATATGATTAAATCTTGATTAGCCGTAATCAAAATTACAAAAAATTAATTAACACAATGAAGGATTGCACTAATCTGCAAAGATTAATTCTTTTAGGGGTTGCGCAGATTTCGAAATGGAGTACCATGTATACTCATTAATATTGTGTTTTTACTTCAATAGCCACAAATTGAAGCAAGAATATTCTGAGAACTCCTTTTTTTTTTTTTAATCCTCATATTTTAAAATTTGTGAAATCATCTACTCAAATGTTTTGAATTAAAAAATATTTTTTTCATGTCTCAGAGAATCATAAATAGGGTGGCTCTGATACCACTTGTTGAAATTAATCCATGAAACCTTAACCCTATTATGATAAACTGAGATCAAACTGTAATGCGGAAGCGTACCTGATCCAATGAGTCTCTAGGCGGAACACGAACTCAGGATCAGTGGTTATATGGCCTTCCTCAACTAACCCTCCTTATTCCTTATGGGGACCGTAGTAATCCCTCCCGATGGGGAGAAGAGAAGACCGGCTTAGTATATTGGGGACCATAACCTGGGAGCCTTTATATACTACTTGACTAGACCACCCATAATCACCTAATCATGTAGTATTGAGTATCTACTCAATAAGCCCATATCATTTATTATTATAGCCCATGGACCTTTAACCTTAATTGGATCACTTAATTAAGTCCATAATATAATTGAATAGCTAATATAATTGCATAATAATATATTGCCCACAATTAGATTATAATGGAAATTAATAATTTCCAACATATTCTACTTTAAAAAATTTGATCTGTTCTGGTTTTGTAGTGAATTATATTAATCAATAATGATTATATATATTCTATTTAAAACATTCTTGATCTGGTTGTATATACATATGTTTACTCATCCATCAAATTAAAATCATTTCCATAAACTAGCTGGCTAACATTAATTTTTTAATTTTTTTTTGAAGAGTTCTTAATTGCTACATGTATAGTTTTTTTTGCATTTGTGATATAATATAGAGTAGGGTTAATTGAAATAAAAAATAAAAAATCACAAATTTTACTCCTATTGCAAATTAATCCTCATTTTTGAGAAATTGCAAAAAAGAATACAACCTTTAAATATTGTTGCAAAACACACCAATTTTTTTTTTAAAAAACCTATTTTTAATAACATATTGTTTTCGTGTCTCTGCTACTCTATTGTCTATTTATGTTACAATCACAGTTGGGCAAAAGCCCAACCTCATGCGCCACACATTTCGCCCGATAACTCGTAAAGAGGTTAATTATGGTTATTCAATTACCAAACGAAGTTAGACCATAATTTATAGAGTTAAAATCATTTTTCGTCTTATAATTATAGGAAATTTTTGATTCCGTCCAAAAAAAAAATTTTAATTTCGTCCCATAACTCCAGAATTGGGGCGATTTTGGTCCCAAAATCGCCGGAAATTAGCTTTTTTGACCGGAAATTTGCACGTGCGCCTCACATGATCACTAGCCCTTGTTACAAGAAATACCAGGAGATGAGGTCATGAATGGCAAGCAGCAAACAAATTATAGGTGATGGTTTCCATTAACAGAAGCTGAATCTCATCGTTTTCCTCATGGGAGTGCTCTTCGCTGCACATTTTAGGCACGAGGTGGAGAGGGTTTAGCAGCTTCCCATGTTTCTTCTGTCGTGGAGTACGAGGTTGTCTGGTGAAGCCCTGATCCCATGTGGACACGCTCACGGAGATCTTCATCTCCCGTTGTTGATAATCATCATCGATATCGAAGGTTCTAAAAGTGACGGACGCAGTTTTAAGGCGAAATCTTTTGTGCCTACAAGCTAGAGTGTTGGTTGAGTGAACAGATGAATCGCACGATTGGCATAGAAATGCGTCGTCAGCAGCACAGTACCATCGAGCTCTTTTTCTTACACAGTTGTAGCAAGCTCGAGCAGATCTGCAGGCCATGGCGTTGGCTAATTTGCTGTCGGAAACCATCAACTATAAGTGATGAGTTGACGTCGACCAAGGTGGTGGTAATGTGGGTCCCACTGCCCGTTCCTGAAGGTGTTGAATTCAACGGCGAAGATGGAGGAGCCAGTCCTGGACTACCCAAAGATCCCAAGGTTCCCTCCTGCTCTTCCAGAGGGGATGAAGGGGATGACGGAGTTGACGGGGCGATGAAGAAGGTGATTCCATTGACGGGAGTGTTTTTGGTGGCTTTCATGTTGAATTCGATGGTGGTCTCCAAGGTGCCCTGCCTGTTTGCGTCTCATAACTAAATTAATTATAAAACTAAATCCGGGCTAGTACGGCTAATTTCCAGCAATTTTAAGATCAAAATTGGACCAATTTAGGAGTTATGAGATGAAATTGAAATTTTTTTTTTTTTTTGGATGTAATAAAAAATTGTCTATAGTTATGGAACTAAAAATAATTTTAACTCTAATTTATATTAAGTCATGATAATATTCTTTAAATAAAGTGGAGTATATCTTATGGTAGGAAATATATCGATTTTTATGAAAAAAATCAAACTTAATTAACACTAAATACAAGTAAAGGGGTTAAATCAAATTAGTATTTCAACAATGGTCAAATTATATGGATCGGGAGTATATTAATGTTCATCTAATTTAGGATTTTGTGTAAAAAAAAATCTTCATTTTTCGAATTTTGAAGATGTTATATTATTTATAATTCAATTTATTGCGATGATTATTTAATTTTATTAATTTTATATATTTTAGAGAGAATTAATGTTAAAGATTTCATTTTACCTAAAAATGAAACACAAGTTCCCACAAAATCATGGTACTAATTCCCAATTTCACAATTTGTAGAGTGAGGCTCTTGGGTTTCCGGACACACCATAGCCCTTTGTAATTTAAATCTCTAATAATACATAGGGTTAAGTAGAATATAGAGGGGAGGGTTGTGTTCCATGGGGACACGGTGTGTCCCGAGGGTACACAAGTTTTTGCCCAATTCATATTGATTTCTATAGGATTTTACCTAAAAGTTAAACACAATTTCCCACAAAATCATTGGACTGATTCCCAATTTCATAATTCATATTGGTGTTCTATAGGATTTCCTGTCACACCGAAAAGAATGCATTTGGTCATTCATCTTGATATAGGAGCATTTCCTTTTTTAATAAATGAAATAAACACAAAACAATTAATATATATTCATAAGACCTACACACTACACTAATACACATACTCACTATACACTAAAATATTATTTTTCTCTTCTCATCTACACATTAAATATTATATTCCTTAATTTACATGTAAAAAAGAAACATGTCCTCATTATAGTGGAACGGAGGGAGTATAAAAATTTTATAATTTACAAATGATCATTAAAGTATTCTTGGAGCACACCGAATTTTCTGCGTCATTTTCCTATATCATCTTTTGTGTCACGTGTTATTTAATTAATACATAAGTGGGGAAAAATATTCAACCATTGCCCCTATAATTCAAGTTTCTTTTTTAAAGTGTGTAGTAAAAGAAATTCAACAATTGCCCCTATAATTCAAGCTTCTTTTTTAAAGGGTGTAGTTTCTCTCTTTTATATATTATTCATCCAAAGATATGACGTAATAAATTATGTACTAAAATGGTACAGAGAATTCAAATTTAAGGAGGAATATTGCATGACACGTGCCAAAAGGATACTATCCATGTCACATTCCATAGAATTGAATTATTGCCTTAAAAACAGTGGTTAGGTACACCGAGAATTTTGGATAAATTAATATAATGTTTTTTTCCCACTGCAAAAGACTGCCTTTCATGGTCGAATGAGAGCGCAAAGATAATTAAGTAACTATGAACCACAAAAATTCTCAAGATCCAAATCTATAAAATAAAAATAAAAAAATGAGTTCATCGATCTCTAGGTTAAATTCGATAAGTTAAATATTTGAAGTAACAAATTCCGAGATGACGAATTTCGAGGAAGGATAGATGTTTGTCAAGTGAAACAAAATTTATACTATTGTATATAAACAAATTGATTCTTTTTTAATCTTTCTTCAATACTGAAACAGATTAAAATTCAAAATTATATTATATAAGAGATTCACATGTACGAGAATTTGCATTTAATATTGCATGCGCATGCTGTAGTTTGATATTAGTTTGCAAAATTTTTAATACGTTTGAGTTGAATTAAACAAGCATTAATTTTAACGAGTATGGAATAATAACATATGATGTGGAGGTATAAATCATTATTACTATATATTACATTGTGTTAGTTTTTAGATGAATAATAGGGTAAAATTTCGAACTTTTATCTTTACTGTTAGAACATCTATTCAAGAGGCTCTCTAAAATTTGAAGAGCATCTTTATAAAAAAAATAGAGAATTCTTTTAATATTGAATAATCATATTTCATCATGCTTCAACACATTTTTTATATTTTCATTTCCAATTTTATATGTTCTCTTTTTAATGTTTTATTATAATCTCTTTCTTAAGTAAAAATACAAAGAAAAACAAATAATAACACGTAATGCTATAAATTATGAAGAGTAGTTTTAACTCTCTAAATCTAGAGAGTGAAAATGATTCTTAAACTTAATATTAAAATAAAGAGTGTTGAAGTTTACTTATATTAAAATCGTCTTTAAAATATGAATATATTTTTTTTACATTAGTTTTTCAAGATACTCTTAATATATTGATTGATTTGGAACAAATGAAATTACTATTTCATTTATGTTACATTTACTATTCATATGTTATAATTATTTTTAAATATTTAATGCCAAGCATATATATTTAAGGATTTAATAATTATTTGTCTTATAAGGACAATGTTTTTTTATGAGACGTTGCTTATATAATACAGTTTGTGGGGCGTATTTAAGTATGGTTGTTATAATAAGTAAAATGGATTTGAATCCTCTCCATTTGAGATTATGGTCAATTTCATAAATTTCTCTAAATCTAAACCACTCATAAAAATCTATGGTTTCTAAGCCACCTCACTCTCTAACTAACTTTATAATTATAATCTTCTTTAAATTATCTAAATTTCTTTTTAAAAAAAGTTATCGCTAATAATCTGCCATCTTTATTTTTATTAATTAATTAATGCTAATAAAAAATAAACCCTAAAAATAAATATTAAACCCTAAATACAAAATATATCATAAACCACAAGTGTGAATTAAATTTATACATTTATAATTAATATTAAACCCTACAAATAAATATTAAACCCTAAAAACAAAACACTCCATAACATAAATCACAATAATAAAAAACAATTATACTATTTAAACTCGCACTAAATTATGAGAATAAATAATAAATTCTATGGTAAAAAAATATTAAATCTTATAATAAAATATTACATATAGTTATTAAAATTGTAATAAATAATAATTAATGGAATGGAAAAAGAAAAAAAAAACAACGGAGTAGAAGGAAAAAACTGGAACTAGAAGGGAAAAACTGATTTTTATATTAATAATTAATATAGAAAAGATGATGTGGCAAGAAATGAATGAAATGCACCAACTATCAAAATGGAGATGATCCATATCCAAGTAAGTAAAATATGTTTAATAATAGTTAAAATTTAATGAATTATCATTAAAATATATTAATATACTTTAATTAAATATCGACAAACACACTTTATCTATATAATTAAAATACTTTAATAATAAATTAACAGAATAAAACCCCTTGTTTTTTAGAATATAACATCTCACCTTATAAAACACACACTGAAAGACAACTGTGAAACAGGCCGGGATCATTCGGATTGGATTTGAGATAATTTATTTATTATACACACCACTCATTAAAAGGGATAATAATGGATGGAAAATTAATAAATAATAGGACATGGGATATATATGTATGTAGTGTTTGAAAATCTTAATTACATAATGACTGTTCGAGACTATATACGTTAAATTAATAAGTCATTCCGACAACTGGATATCAATTAAATTGGTCTCACATTCAAAATTAATATTCACACGTTTTTATTTTGTTGTAGTATAATATGATAAACGTCATGCTCTTATTGATTATTTAATTCTAAGTATATACCATTCATTCACGGTTCACGTGATGCATAGGTCCAACTTCATTTCATTTTAAACTCATTTTAAAATAATTATAAATTAACATCACGTATCTTTTTATTTTATTAAAAAAAGGTAAAAATAAAAAATAAAAAAAATAATCAATTTAGTCTTGTATTTAGAAATTACATCAATTTAATTCACTTTTATGAACCATTCGAATAGTAAAAAGGTGTGAGATGGTCACATCTACGTCAGATGCTTAGTTGAAAAATCCTAAAATTTTAAGTTAGGGGATGGTACACCGGATCTTCTATGTCATTTCTGTGCATCATCTTCTGTGCCACACATTAAGTGATTGACACGTAAGAGAGGGAAATAAATCAAACAATTACTCCCTAGGGTTTAAGGATTAGAGTATAGTTTCTCTCTCCTACGTGTCATCCATCTAACGGTGTGGCACAGGAGATGATATATCAAATGACACAGGGAATCCGAGCTGACGTGATGGTGGTATGTAATTTTTGCAATTTTTGAAAAATTAGACTAAGTTGATAAAATTTCGAAAGATTTGAGACAAAATTGATTTTTATAACTTTCGTGTAACCATTTCACTTAACCAAAAATTGTTACACCGAGAGTAAAGAGCATTAATAATTTTTTTATTGGACACTCATTGAATCTCCCTGAAATGAATCGAATCATATACTCTAACTCAAATAAAATGTATCTATTTTATTTATTTTTAATTATTAGATATGGGTCATGTGTAGGAGAGAGATTGAATTTACTTCAAAATAAAAACATAAACCTCTAACATCACAATTATATATACCTAAAAGAAGATCTCATGAATTTTGTTGGCTATAAATAGATGGTACACATACACTTATATCATTCATACAAGAAAATAAGAAAAGTAATCTTAATGAACACAATGTTGGTAACTCAAACTTCCTTTCCCCACCACCCACTAGATTTTTCTTTCACAAAATATTCCCCAAAAGGTTATAGAGTAGTTCCATCATCTATTGATTATGAAAAGAAGAAATTGAAATCAAGAAGTGTTGAGTTGGGAGTTAACATCAATGGTTACATCTATTTCACTTCTCCCCACCACCCTCTTGAACTAGAACTGCCGTTGCCGGCGGAGCCCGGTGATTGTGGCGGCGGAATAGGGATCCACAAATTCTACCAAGGGAAAAATATCTTTATTACTGGTGCCACTGGACTTCTTGGAAAAGGTATTGTTGATATTATTCCTTTCATTGCTACCTTAAATGTAGCAATTATTTTAGACTATGTTTGGTTCACAAAGTTAATACATGGGTTGGTCTCCTATACATTATCATTTTGAGCATCTCATGTCAGTACTTATTTCCATTTAAATGAGGCGCCTCATTATACATTAAAATATTATATCTTCAATTTTCTCTATGTTAAAATATTTTATGTTTCCTTATGCTCCCTTTATCCTTAAAAATCGTTCATTTTTATTGTACCACGAATATTAAGAAAAAAATTATTTTTTAACTAACTTTATAAAATTTTAGGGATAATGTGGTATTTTTAGGTAATAAATAAAGTATAAAATATGTTATGTGTGGAAAGAAAGAATGATATTTTTTAAATTAATGTGTACTTTTGAAGTGGTAGATTAAAATGATATTTTTTTTTTTGGTGGAACAATAGTATTTATGTGGAACGAATTAATGAGGAAAAAATGAACGATTTTTAGGGACGGAGGGAGTATACCTGTTATGACGGGACGGAGTGAGGATACTGCAAATCCTAATACATTATATATCATGTGTATATTGCAGCACTGGTGGAAAAATTACTGAGATCAACATCTGTGGGAAAAATCTACGTACTAGTGAAGGCAACTGATAAGGAAGCTGCAGTTGATAGGCTGTCAAAAGAAGTAAGTTTCTAAAAGGGAAAGTATCAATTTTGGTCCTTTAGGATAGGGTAAATCCAACTTCAGTCCTCAGGTTTTGTAATTTCTCAAAAATGGTCCTCCGGTGTCCACTTTTGGTCCTTTTTGATCCTTACAGTTGCCGAAAAAAAGGAACAAAAGTGGACAAAAAGGACAAAATTTAGACACTGGAGGACCACTTTTTAAAAGTATCAAACCTGAGGACTGAAATTAAATTTGACCTATCATAGAGGACTAAAATTGATATTTCCCATTTTTAAAACTAATTTCATTTTCTCATGATCATCATGTAATTAATCAAAACTAATGGCTGTTTAGATTATTGGGTCGGATTTGTTCGAATGCTTACGTGTGAAACATGGGAGGTCGTACGAAGAGTTTGTGCAAAATAGGTTGATTCCTGTTGTTGGGAATATTTGTGAGCCAAATATAGGAATGGATGCACATTCTGTAAACAAGATAATGGATGACGTAGATGTCATCATTGAATCTGCTGCAAGCACTACCTTAAACGACAGGTTAATTGATTGCTCGCACAATCTTATTTTTGTCGAGATTAAAATTTCTGGGTCCGTCACTGATACTGGTTTTTTCCGACAGGTACGATTTCTTGCTAGATATTAACGTTAATGCCCCTCTACGTCTGATGAGGTTTGCTAAAAGGTGCAAGAATCTCAAGCTCTTTGTTCATATTTCAACTGGTAAGCACTTGAAAAAATCATGTGTCACTAGTTATACGATTGACAATTAAAATAATAATAATGATAATCAATGCATATAAGGTTTATGCTTTTCTTTTAATGTATAGTTTCTTTCTCTGTCCCACGTGTTGCTAGTCATCCAACCGTTTGAATACGCTAAAATGACACAAGAAATTCAAAATGCTACCATTTAATTTCCCAACTAATGTAATTGAGGAAAAGTATGAGTTGCATGCAAAAATGTGAATGCAGCATATGTTAATGGAATAAGAGAAGGGGTGATCCAAGAGAAGGCGTTGGTGATGGGAGAAAACGGGAGGAACGACGAGGCGTTTTCGTCTTTGTTTCCTCTCGACTTGGCGGATGAGATGAACCTTGCAATGAAATCCTGCATAGCCTCTACAGATTATGATGCAACTAAAGAGTTGAAAAGGCTTGGTCTAGAAAGGTTTGTAATACATATATTTCTACATACTACCTTCAATTAAATTTCTGAGTATACATACGTATTTAATTTGGATTAATAGAGCTGCATACTACGGATGGTACAATGCTTATCATATGACGAAGGCAATGGGAGAAATGGCCCTCAATGAAATCCGACAAGACGTGCCATTGCTTGTCCTAAGGCCATCTGTCATTGAGAGCTGCTACAAAGACCCTATCCCTGGATGGATACAAGGAAACAGGTTTCTTAATTTCTATTAAATCGAATTCCTGTGCCACTTTCGTATATCATTATCTGTTTCGCTAGCTGTATGATTGACGCGTAGGAAATTACTCCAACCACTAGGGAGTTATGCTTTCCTTCCTATGCGTCACATCCAACCAACGTTGCGATACATGCATGACATATACAAATGTACATATAACTAAGACATAATTTAATGTTGTGGTTGAAAATATATAGAATGTATGATCCAGTGATTATATCTTATGGGAAAGGGCAGCTCCCAGCTTATCTGGCTGATCCTGACCTGCATACAGACATTGTAAGTAATCTACTCAATTTATTATTAATTCCCACATATATAATTAATTACATTACATATATATGATACATTGTTTAGGTTCCATTGGACATGGTGGTGAATACTACAATAGCAGCCATTGCAAAACATGGAATCACAAGTAAGACACAGGTGAATGTGTACCATGTGGCTACAGACATGGTGAATCCTCTGCTTTTTCGCGACATGTTCGACTACATGTATGAGCACTTCAGGGCGAACCCGTTGAGTGGCAGCTCGGAGAAGATCAAGAAAATGAAGCTGTTCAGTGAATACAGTGAGTTGTCAAAGTACACAAGGTCATGCATTGAGAAGAATGGAAGGTTCCAGAAACAGAACAAAGCCAGAGTTGCTTATGCTGAGCAGCTCTGCAAGATGTATGAGTTCATTGGATTCTTCAAAGCCAGGTAATAGTGATGTAATCAGGAAACAATTACATATATAATTTAATCACTTAGATTACTAATTAATAATATTAATTCATGTTAGGTTCCATACTGGAAACACTCGGAAGTTACTAGGAGAGATGTCCAAAGAGGAGCAGGATGTGTTTGAAGTGGATGCAGCAAAAATAGAGTGGAGGAAGTATTTTGTTGACATTCACATCCCTGGTTTAAGAAAACATGTCATAAATGGGGCAAGGGTGTCTGTGTAAGGATGCATAATTTAATTTGTATCTTCATTTCAATAAAAGCATCACTTAGATGTATAAGTTTAATTATGTAAACAAGTATTGCTAGAATATTACTAACATCAATTATGTCCATCTAATCAATACAATATCTCACGTATCGATTTTGGCAAATTCTCCAATACTAATGGAATTTATTCGTAAGGCAGTCTTCATGTTCTGTCAACTCAAATTGGCAGTCCATTAGATTTGAAGAGTTGGGCTGGTTTTCCAATCAATCAAGTGGGTCAGTGTCACGGAAAATATAAGATGGAGATGCAGATTTTTCAGATTATTCCATTTAAAATTAAAGGAAAATAAAAGAAAACAAAAAATTATTGGAAAACAACCAATTGACAAACAACATAAATTACAGGATTGAATATTGAATGCATATTCCCTCCCAAGTCAAATGACCTTTTACAATGTTTTCTCAACAAGCATTCAGATTTGTAATTCATAACTTAAAAGCATTGATAATTCAAACTAATAATTATTAAATTATAAATTAAAAAAATTGCAACTATTTGAGCTGAAACAAGCCATCTTCATGGAAATAAGTCCAATCTGAATCACCAGAAGCAACTAAACCACCCCCATCAGTGCAAATGGACTCTGCACACCGATTGCTTCTACGTGACAATGATCTTTCCTTCCCTTTGCTCCTGATGCAAGGCTCGTAGTCGAGGCGCACCGGAGATACATCAACGTCGTCTCCTGTCCTCAGATCATCTCCTTTAACTTCACCTGATTCAATCTCAACATAACAAGCTCCTCTCTTTCCACCATTAATCTCGTCATCTGATAGTACGCAGCACCATTCGGATTCATCAGTTTTGCTTAATGATCCGTCGCGCCATGATACCATCATCTGAGACATAGAAACATTGCTGAATGTAGTATCAGACACCCAAGAAGACACACTATCCGTATTCTTTCCAAGTTGATTTGGTTCATCAGAAGCCATATCTGGATAAGGGAAACCTTCATTTCTTGGTGATAGGTTCACTCTCCCTAAAGTTTCTGTTATTGAATCAAGATCAGACCAGACGAGGTTGCTTCGATGTGCCCCTAACCTAGACCTCCCAACGCATACGTCTGAGTCGTCTGTGTCCGGTGTCTGAATGATGTTTCCACTACTCAAAAAACCACTAGATAACTTAGAATCACCCACTATATGATCTTCACTTAAATGCATCTCCTCCCTTGATCTGATGCCAATGTTATTGCCGTTATAAGCAGCAATAGGAGAAGTAACCACCAAAGATTCAACCACACTCGAAGCTTCCAAAAGCCCCTCAAATTGATCAGTAGCTTTCCTATTCGAGAGTACAACATTCAAGTTTCTCCTTTTACTTCCCACACTATCACTTCCACTGTAGCTATACTCACCACACAATGTATCAAATTCACTTTCTCTATCATCACATACCATCCTACATTGGTTTAACCTACTCAAAGAATCAATTTCTTGATCCTCACACCCCTCATTGGAGGGAGATGAATGCCATCTCAATGAAGCCTCAGCAGGCAAAGGAACCGGAGATTCCTTTCGATCAGTACTCACTTGCTCATCACCTTTTCCATCATCAAAAAGAATCACTTTCTCCGAACCTCCTCGGAGACTACCTCTACGCCTACACTTCCTCTTATCTGTGACCCCTGAAACAAGGTGACCAGCACCATAACAAACAGGTGTGGCTGCTGATTTCAAAACCAGCAATTTAGAATGGGAATTACAGTGAATTTCAGGTGATAATGATGCCACAACAGGAGGTGTTTTCACATCACTACTGCCACTATTAGCACCATTAGCTGTTTCAAATATTGAATTCCCTATCTCAGAATCAACTCTGCCTACAGGGGTACAATTCTCAGAACAATTTAAATCAATACTATTTGACATTACAAGTGGGTCAGCAGCTCGCTTACCCGATCCGTTTTCCCGTGAATTCTTCATCTTTGCCTGAAATTCTTGAGACCCTTTCTTCAATTGATTGTTCTGAACGGATGAAAGCTTTGATCTTCGCCCATTTGCAGAAACGGGATTTCTGAAAGCTTTTCCATTTGCCCTTCGAGAAATGAGCTGAGGCTCGATTTTACCCAAAATGGGTTTTCTTGATACCTCATTTCCTTCGGATCTTGACAGCACTTTCGACGCGTCTGCTGCTGATCTACTGGGCTCCCTCCTTGCCAAAGATTTGGATTTGTTGTCAAGATTGAATCTTGAATACGACGACGAAGATGAAGAAGAGGAAACAGAAGAGATTTTGGGAAGTTCAGCAGAGATTTTGTTGCGAAATGGAAGGCCATTGAGGTTTTGCAGCGGACTTCTCTTCTCACAACTCTCTGTCTTCCTCTGAGGAAGCTTTCTCTTGCAATCTCTCTGCATTTTTAATCTGGAAATGCAAACAAGGGTTTCTGGGTATTGCAATTTGAGCTGAAACAATAAAGTATGCAGCTGACCGTTGGGTTTGATAAGGTGAGGGCCAATGTTTTGTTCTGTTCATTTTGGTCTTTGTTGGGGGGTGGGTGGTTGGGGGTGGGGTGGGTTCCTTTGACAAAGAAAAGAACATAAGACCTAAATTATTTTTGAGTTCTTAATTGTAAGTTTGAAATGAATAATTTGAATTCAACATTGTAATGATTAGAAAATGTTAAGTCTAATTTCGACTGTAAATAATTATTAGAGCTAGGGATTTGATTTTCTTTCAAATTTGAGGCAGTACTGTACATCTAATGATTTAGTTGCAAATAGTACATTTGAAATAGTTGTACATTTACTTTACTTTATGAATACTCCCTCCGTCCCGTCCCGGAGTTAAATTCACCGACACTGCAGATACGGAATTTAAAAAAAATTATTTTTTGACAAACTTTATTGACTTTTTAGGGGTATTGTGGTATTTTCATGTAATAAATTAATGATAAAGTATGTTATGTGTGTTAGGTGAGAGTGGAATTTTTGAAATTAAGATAATTTTTTAGGGTGTTAGTTAATGTGATGTTTCCTTTTTTGAGTGGTGAACATAAGTATGGGACGGACGAAAACGGAAGGTGTGAACATAAGTATGAGATGAAGGGAGTATTTATTATGAGATTTATGTACTTAATTATTGACTTATTTGTTAGGCTCTTTTGCTAGTTCAAACTTCAAATAATTGCATTTCTCGGAAGATAATATTATAAGCGGAAAGAAACAACCTTTATGCACAAAATATAAGCAGAAATACCCTGGCCCAATATAATATCCTAGGCCCAAAACTGATTTATTATTTGGAGTTAAAATCTCTCTTTTTTTCATAAAACCAATAAAGGGCACCTCTTCAACTTTCCTTCCTCTTCAATCCCTCTTCTCATAGGTATTTTTCTATTTATTGTTTAAATCAATTTTATTAAGCGCATCAATTTTTAACCACCTGAGTGATGGGTGATTAAAAAAATATTGAATGAAATTGCCTTTTTTTTTTTTTTTCCTATTCATGTGTTTCTGTTGCTATTCTACTTAAATCTTTTTATGCTAATGATTCATTTTGTTTTAGTTGGATGTACTTTGATATTGAATATGTATACTTCCTGTCTCCTATTTCTATTCTTAATAATAAACTATTGCTAACATTATTATCATTGAAAGGGCATCATATGCAGCGTGAAGTGATGCTTAAATAATTGGAAAACACTGGTTCAACTTTAATAGATTTTAAACCGAACCGAACCGCGGTTCTGTCGGTTCGGTGTTGGTTTCTTAGAAGTTTCGGTTTCGGTTTTGTATTTTCGGTTCGGCTTTCAATCGATGCACACTTTACTATATAGATCAAATCAATGTTATGCCGAGTGAAGAAGTGGAGTAAGTTTTGAGGTTCCATCGATGGCGGAACGAAAGAAGATCATAATCGACACAGACCCAGGAGTTGGTATGTTTAGTAATTTGAGTTCAATTACCTTGCAATGATTTCTCGAAAGTTCCCACCTTTTTCGGAATTGGAGTTGAAACGAAAATTCCATCCGATCAGATGATGCGATGGCGATATTTGTGGCGCTGCAATCACCGGAAATTGAAGTTATTGGACTCACTACAATCTACGGCAATGTTTATACTACTCTTGCCACCAGAAATGCCTTACACTTGGTAAAAATTTTACCCCCGCCCCCCCAACCCCCTATTTTCTTGATCTTCGGTTTTGCTGTGGATAATGAATGATAATAACTGTGTTCTACGGTTGTTGAGGTGTTGTCTTTGATTCTGTGGAAATGAATGTGTCTGATCTTCACAGTTATGCTTAATTTTAGCTTTTTATTACAGTCAACTTTGGGGGTAATGTTCTTCCAATTTTTGATCAAATTAAGAAACTAATGAAAAGCTATTGTAGTTATAATGAATTTCTGTTTTGTATATCTCCAATTAAAAGATAGTACAAAAGGTCTATCTTTCTTGATTTGAAGAGCTTACAATGCTGAGAAAGAATGTAATATGATGTTTATTGTGACTTATGTATGCTGTTTGTGAGCCTTTTTTGCGTGTTTAAATTCCAGCAGAGTAAAACAATGAGTCTTTTTTGGTGATCAATCACTGTATATCTAATTATAGTTGTTAATCGGGTGAATTTGTTGTTAAGATTGTTGGGTATTCTAATAACTGTGGTTTTTACTAAATTTTGTGAATATATTTGCAATGCAGTTGGAGATTGCTGAGAGGACAGATATTCCTGTGGCTGAAGGATCTCATGTTACCATCACTGTATGTATTCGATATTCCGTGCTACAAATTTGATAACTGATAAGTTTTACTGAGTATGTATAACTGTGCTTCGACAATTTTAAATGATTTGATTTTGCTTACTGCAACCCTTACTCAACTGCCTGTGCATGATTAAGAATAGTCCTGTGGTTAATGTAATGAGGTTTATTCATAGCTGACTTTCGTAGGAGGAAAGGCAGTTTGTCAAAGAACTTACTCCTGCCACCTTCAGATATAATTCTTTTAACAGTTTCCTGATGCATGAAGTTAGTCTTTCCAGTTAAATTCTACGCCTCCAGTCACTCTTGTGAACAATGGATCGAAATTTCTTGTTGATTATTAATGACTTGATGCATTTTTCTGATGGTAGTTGTTGGTTAATGCTTGCTTCTTGCAACCTTCTTCTTGTTTGGATTACTTTGTTAGATTTCTTTAATATTTAATACTCTAATGCTTAATGAAGCATTAGTTCTGTGCTAGTGTTTTTTTTTGGGTGATTTTGTAATTTCGTTTTCGTGTAAAGAATGGTACAAAACTTCGAATTGCTGATTTTGTCCATGGGACGGATGGTTTGGGAAATCAAAACTTTCCTCCTCCAAAAGGAATGCCAATTGATCAGTCTGCTTCCGAGTTTCTCAGAGAGCAAGCTCGTCTTTACCCAGGGAAGGTCACGGTGGTGGCCTTGGGTCCTCTAACAAATATTGCGCTGGTAAGCATCTTGAAGTTCTGTAATCAGTTCCAAACTATTGCTTCTGGGTCATTTTATTGAGGCTTTCTTTTTATATAGGCTATACAATCGGATCCTGAGTTTGTCGAAAATGTTGGGCAAATTGTCATTCTTGGTGGTGCGTTTTCTGTTAACGGAAATGTAAATCCAGCAGCCGAGGCCAATGTAAGTGGCTAAATTGTTTTTCCTATGTTCATTTCATTGTATAGGACTCTGCTCTTGTTTTTCCATGATTCAATCATGTTTAATTTTTTTTTTTTTAAATCGCTCGATAAGATTTTTGGAGATCCTGATGCGGCAGATATTGTATTCACAAGTGGAGCTGATATCCTGGCTATAGGGATAAATGTTACCCATCAAGTTGTGTTAACTGGTAATTCCTTAAAGTAAATTTTTAATGATCAAGTCAACATACATGTTGTACATTGTACTCATCCTATGTTTCTTGTTCTAATGACCACATCATTAGATATGGATTCTGAATTAAACTTGATTCTCAAATAAAATGCCTATCCATGAGTTTGGGTATAGTTAGCTGTGGAGGAGGATTAATCCGTTTCACCAATCGTTGATATCGAAAATGAACGTGTCTTTTCAAATGCTTGTCATAGGCTGCTTTAATCTTAATTTTACCTCTTATAATCAGCGAACATTTACCATTTCATTTCCTTTACAGATGCAGATAGAGATAAGCTTGCAGCATCGAGTGGAAAGTTTGCACAATACATTGACAAGATTTTAGACGTTTACTTTTCTTATCATCACGATGCATACAGCACAAAAGGTTTAATTAATGAACTGGTGATTAAATTGTCAACAAGATAGTAAGTGTTGGTTGATGTCAATCTTGCTTGATCTAATGCAGGCGTTTACCTTCACGACCCAACTACCCTTCTTGCTGCTGTTGATCCATCACTTATCACCTATGTAGAAGGCGTCGTCCGTGTCCAGACTGCTGGCATCACAAGGGGTCTAACCTTATTCTATAACAAGCAGAAAAGGTACAAGCTGCCCTTCAAGAGTAAACTTTTACTGAGATATTTAATCCTTCCAAATCATTCAAAAATCAGTTCAAGTAATGGGTTTTATATCTGTGTGTGTATATGGAATCTATTAATCTAAACAACCATAAATGGACTGGTTGACCCTAATATCAACCCCAAATCCTTCAACTTGAGCCAAATGTAGGTAAGTTATTTAATAATAATTGTTGAAATTGAGGAACAGGGAAGTTTTTAAGATTGTTTTCTTTATATAATTGGTGTTACTTTCAACAAGTTAAGAATTGTATATGATGTCTGTGTTGTACTATTGTTGACATTACCACTTCCTCAACAAGGTTTGCGGAAGTAACCGAATGGTCTGATAAACCCACGGTGAAGGTTGCGGTTACTGTTGATGCTCCAGCAATGGTTCGGTTGATGATGGAAAGGCTTATGCAGTCGTGATTTCGTTCGGGGTAATACCATCGTGTTGTGTTTCTTACGTTTCGAGTGACATCTCTGCTTATATGATGACTTGCTTCGTATCGAAGAAGGCAAAGCTTTCTATGAATAAAATTGTGTTTGTTTTAAATAAACAAAAAACTAATTTATGATAGCGTCTGTTGTCCAAAAAAGCCACTTTGCATCACACTTTACATGTGTACATATCATGAAGATCACAAACAAAATGGAAATTAACACAAGGAGTGAATCATCATGAGTTTGTATGTTTAGTTTATGACTTTATGTTACAAATTAAAACAAGTGTAAATTAAGAGAATTCAGAGCCATGGGGAATTGAAAAGAGGAGTGGCAATAGATTTAATGTGAAGGTATTTATCAAGTGCTTGCATCCCCATATCTTTGCCAAAACCACTCCTTTTGTTCCCTCCAATTGGCAAATCATTGTCAAAAGCAAAATAGCAGTTTATCCAAACAGTGCCTGCTTTGAGTGATCTTGAAACTGTGTTTGCAATGTTGATGTCATTCGTCATGATGCCCGCTGCCAATCCGTACTTTGTGTCGTTCGCTCGCTTGATCACCTCCTCCACGCTCCTGTTCCAATGAAAAACGAGATGAAATATCCATCATTTTACGAAATTTTGTACATGTTGATCACATCACTTTGTAATAAGTGGCTTACCTGAATTTCATGATTGACATCACAGGTCCAAATATTTCATCCCTGGCAATGGCCATATCATCCTGCAAAAGCAATACATTATTGATCTAAGTTGTTATAAGATTAATTTAAGTTATTATGAGATCACATTTGTGAATTAAACTTACAGTGACATCAGTGAATATTGTGGGCTCAATGTAGTATCCCTTTCTATCAAGAGGCTTGCCTCCTGTTAACAAAGTAGCTCCCTCCCTCTTGCCATGCTCGATATACGAAAGAACTTTTTCGTATTGTTTCTTGTCGACCTACAAATTTTTTCGAAACATTAATTTGAGTCGAAAAGAATGCTAATGATTGAGGTATAGATTTCTTGTGCCACTTTGGTATATTATCTTTTGTGTGGCATCGTCACATGCATTGATTAGATCACCTCTTCTCTCCGACGCACAACTAATGGCACACGAGAAATACACGAAAGTGGCACAAAAAACCCTGTATCGTGTTAATGGAAAGCATACTTGTGGGCCTTGATTAACATTGGGATCAAAAGGATCCCCAACAACCCAATTCTTTAGCTCTTCCAGCAATCTTTCAACAAATTTATCATATATCCCTTCTTGAACAAATAAACGAGATCCAGCTACACATATTTGGCCCTGGAAATATATATATATAATTAGCAAAAAAAAGAAAAGAATGGTGGGATCAAATAAAATAAACATGAAGTGATATTCTTGCCTGATTGTAAAGACAAGCAGTGAGAGCAAGAGGAGCAATTTTATTAACATCAGCATCATCAAAAACAATGAAGGGGGACTTGCCCCCCAGCTCAAGTGCCACCACTTTGAGGTTGCTAGCAGCTGCAGCCTGCATAATACGATGGCCGGTGTCGGTGGAACCGGTGAAACTCACCATGTCAATATCCATGTGGGAGCTTATGGCCGCACCTGCCCCTGATCCAAACCCGGGAACCACATTGATCACCCCATCCGGCACCCCAGCCTACATGTTCGTTAGAGTGACTTGATTAAATATTAAATATTACTACTCTGACGAGATGATCTTTTAATTAGTAATGAATGATGATCACCTGTTTGGCCAAATGAGCATAGTAGAGAGCAGAGAGGGGAGTCTGCTCAGCCGGCTTGACCACCATGGTGCAGCCGGCTGCTAGGGCGGGCCCCACCTTCATGACAAACATTTGGGTGGGGAAGTTCCATGGAATTATGTGGCCCACCACGCCCATGGGCTCCAGCAGGGTGTAGCCATGCAGCTCCCTCGACATCTTTAAGGTTTCGCCATGGATCTTGTCGGCTGCACCCGCGTAGAACCGGATGAGCTCTGCTGCGTTGTGGATGGACCTGGCCTTTCCCAGGCTGTACAGGTTTGCTGCATCCAATGTGTCCAGCTCTGCCAGTTCGTCCGAGTTTTCGTCTATTAAGTCTGCGAATTTCAGCATTATTCGTCGCCTCTCCTGCATCGGTTTGAGATTCAGTTGCAACGGGTCTATGATTCGTATAATCAGGTTGATCCGATCCGACATTTATTCGAAGAAGGCAAACACTCCTATAAATCGGGTTAACGATTTAAACCTTGTAGTCCCCCTTACAATTCTATTATACCCTATATTTAGCTATGGTGTGTCACAGAATTTACCAGAGTTGAGTTTATGATGTAAGCTCGGTTCACAGAAGATTAACTCATCGAAGAATTGAATATCATTCATTCATGGAATTATACTTTTCAATAGTATATACTTCCTACGCCTATTAAGATATTGACACATTTATCTCTGAATGGAGGGGATTTATACCCCTTTTCCATATGGAATTTCTTTTTATAAATTAAATTGCATTTTGTGCTCTATTTTCTACTACACAATTGTAATACTCCCTCTGTTCCATAATTATCTGCACAATTTGGGACCAAGGGAGTATTATATATTGTCCCCACTTTTAAAATTTTGGATCATATAAATATTAGTAGTATACAAGAAAAAAATACTCTCTTGACATCATGTACCTCAATTATTTCAGATGAGTTCTATGTCAACGTTGTCATTATAACAAGTACTCCACTTTTGAAATACATCAGCTATTTTGTACGTTTTTTGTTGAATAATTAATTAATTAATCAATTTGATTATTTAAAGTATGGTCAACCATCCGGTTTAGCTGCCATCAGCCGAAGGTATCTCATGTAAGATCGTTTTAACTTTTTTTTTTAAAAAATTATTATATTTTATTTATACTATAAATTATTCGTAAAATAATTCACTCTAATTCTATTTATTAATTTAAGTATAACTTTTTATTTAAAATATTATTACTTCTCATTTATTTCATGAAAATCTTTATTTGAGATGATCTCCTAGACACCACCATCTAAAATTAATCTATACTAATTAATCATGTGGCAAGTTTTGTGTGTTGAAACTATTTTTACATTATCGTAGTTATCACTTTCGTTGTAAAATGTTATCATATTTTATTAATATTATAAATTGTTAATGAAATAGCATTATTACTTTTTATTAATTTAGCATTACTCCCTCTGTCCCGGTCAAACTGCAATGTTTAACTGCATAAAGCTCTCACAAAAGCTACAGTAAACGTTGTAATATGGGCGGGACGTAGGGAGTACTTTTTATTATAAAAGTTATAATTTTTATACAACTTACTTGAATAATTTACATGAGTTAGATACAGTCTTTGCTTTAATCGTACTTTGAAAAAGTCTAATATGTTAAGCATTAATTTCGGATAAGGCACTAGGGCTGTTCCTAGTTTAGGTGTAACGTGTATGTAGATAATTCCACCTTTAAATTTCTTATTTTTTTATTTTTCTTGTTCACAACCATTTAATTACTTAGATGATATATATGAATTTCACGTATTCATTTTCGTTACGTCTGACTGTTTGTATTATACCATTCTCATCATTTACTCAGAATAGTAATATGAATTATCTAGATATATTATCACTGAAGATGTGTCCGTAGCAACAAAACAGAATTTAATAATAATATAGTTTTTTAATTGATAATGGATTAATAAAATAAATTCAACGAGATTACCGAGATCGTTTCACTTTTAAAAAAATAATAATAATAACAAAAATTAAGTATTATTTTTTATAAATATATTATAATTTTTAATTTATATTATAAATTTATTCATGAATTACATGACAGTCATCACTTCTTATCAATCACATGTAGTATATATTTTTAAAATATTATTACTTTATAAAACTCCTAATTTCATGATGGTATCCACAATTTTTTGCTAAAATTAAAATGTATGGGTGCCGTATTAGCTATGGACGGGCTATATTTTGACCATGTCCACACATTTAATACTTTCGTTTTTTTCTCTATTTGAAAAGAAAAAAAAAAAAAAAAAAAAATATATATATATATATATATATATATATATATATATATATATATATATATATATATATATATATATATATATATATATATATATATATATATATTCTTTTTTATTTCTCAAAAGAATTATTTCACTAATTAATGTTAAAAGATACAATTTTTTTTTAGGTTTTTGAATCTTGCACATGGTTGAACCGAAAACACGCAAGTTTTATTATATTATAATGTGTCAAAAACTGAAAAACACAATTAGCTAGACCAATGGTTTGATCATCTAATTAAGCTTATATGTTAAAGGGTTTCTAGCCTAACTCTTTCACAAATGTAAATGAATTTATTATCATAATTTTGATGGTAGGATCATGTATAAATATTTGATTAAAATTATAAAAATAAAAATAAAATAAAATAAAACGACTTACAGTTCCTGGCAATCGAGGCCAAGGGCCATCGTCGAACGCCCAACGGGCGGCCTTGACGGCTTCATCGACATCCTCCTTATCCCCCTCCGATACCCTAGCAATCACTTCTTCGTTTCTTGGATCGATTGTCTCAAATGTTTTTCCTATTTATTATTTTAATTAAAACAAATTACGGTAAGAGTCCATCTAATAGCTAGAGAAATATCAAACTTTGTTCAGACTTAGGCAAACATGATTTTATAATTTCTTGTGTCGTAGTAATACAAGTGGCATGTAAAATGCAATTAAAAGTATATACATCATGAACTAATACATAAAATTCATATCAATATTTACGTAAGTGCCCTTGGTGAATTGAATCGTCGATCACGACATGAAGAATCCACTTAGGACAAGAAAAAGTCGTGTGTAATATAATTATAGTGAGTCGTGGACCATAAGTTTGATTATGACAAGTTACCATCCAATTATGAAGTTTAGTAGTTGACCATATGTATTACAAGGTATTAAGGGAAAGAGTTGAGGATATTTTTTTGTATGTAGATATTGTATATCTTTGTATTTATGGTGTTGATTTATTCTCTCAGTAAATTGTGGAGATCTTGTAATCTCTCAATTGTATATATAATGATATACACAAGTCATCATTGTTAGTGATGATCCGATAATTCCTATCATATGTTAGTGATGATCCGATAATTCCTATCAAATGGTATATAAAATGATATACACGGCTCCGGTGGTTCTGGTCAGCAAAGCCATGGTATTCTACATAGGATGTCTTGTCCTTATACTCCGCAGCAAAATGGTAGAGCTGAACGCAAGCACAGGCACATTACTGAGACTAGTCTTTCTATGTTGTTTCATTGTGGTGGTCCAGCATCTTTATGGTTTGATGCCTTTGCTACTGCAGTTTATGTTATCAATCGATTGTCGTCCTCTGTTTTGGATAATAAATCTCCGTATGAGATGTTATTTCATAGTGTTCCGCATTACTCTGTTTTCAAGCCATTTGGTTGCAGAGTTCATTTCTTAGAGACTATGCTGCACATAAACTCTCCCCTCGTAGTAGTCCTTGCATTATTTTGGGCTACAGCATTACTCATAAGGGTTTTCGGTGCCTCGATCCTATAATGATATCATATGGTATCAAATGGTATATATAATGATATATACTGTTAGTGATGATCTGATAATTCCTATCATATGGTACATATAATGATATACACGGCTCCGGTGGTTCTGGTCAGCAAAGCCATGATATTCTACATAGGATATCTTGTCCTTATACTCCACAGCAAAATGGTAGAGTTGAACGCAAGCACAGGCACATTACTGAGACTGGTCTTTCTATGTTGTTTCATTGTGGTGGTCCAGCATCTTTATGGTTTGATGCCTTTGCTACTGCAGTTTATGTTATCAATCGATTGTCGTCCTCTGTTTTGGATAATAAATCTCCGTATGAGATGTTATTTCATAATGTTCCGGATTACTCTGTTTTCAAGCCATTTGGTTGCAGAGTTTTTCCATTTCTTAGAGACTATGCTGCACATAAACTCTCCCCTCGTAGTAGTCCTTGCATTTTTTTGGGCTACAGCAGTACTCATAAGGGTTTTCGGTGCCTCAATCCTACTTCCGCACGCATTTATATTACCCGTCATGCTCAGTTTGATGAGCGGGATTTTCCCTTTGCTGGGAATGCTCCTCTGTCAGCGCAGAACTTGCCTATTTCCAGTTTTCTGGACTCTATTTTTCCCACCACAGTTGAGGAAGGTATGCCACATCCATCGCCTCTGTGTGTGGACCCAGAGTTGGTTGATGATCCTCCTGCTCCCATCCCGGACGAGCTGCATGGTCCGGAATTGTGGAGATCTTGTAATCTCTCAATTGTATATATAATGATATACACAAGTCATCACTGTTAGTGATGATCCGATAATTCATATCATACAAGGTCCCTAATTACTTAAAATATCATGTCTACGTACTATTTTTATTAGCTCCTTTTTCAAAGCTTTTAAATGTTTAAAATATATTAAATGTGAATAGGGGTGTGCACAGATATTGGATTAACTAAAATCGTATCAAAACCGCACCGAATTAATTTCGAATCGAAAAAAACTGTTGACTTTTTCCGAATCGATCCGAACCGATTTTTCTTTTGGTATGAACTTGGATATTTCTCGTTTTCCCGTACCGAATCTTGGATATAATCGAATCGAATCGTACCGAAAAATCGAATTTAAACTATGCATTAAAATTATATATAATATATTTATCTTAGTTTATACTTTATATGTCATGAATTAATTAATTTTACTCTACTAATTATAATGTAATCACAATTAATAAATCAAAATTAGTTGTAATATAATTACAAATAATAATTTAAAATATATCTAATGTTCTAAAAATTTATTTATTACTGTATATTAGAAAATATATGGAGTATTTCATAAAGTAAAATAAATTTATAAAAAAATAGGAAATAAATAATATAATATGTTCAAAGTTCAAAGTATTATTTCAGAGAACATAATCAATAAAATAATGGTATTTTTAAAGTTTAAATTCAGTCGTAAACTTAATAAATAATTATTATATTTTATATTTATTTAATGAAGTTAAAATGTAAAAATTAAATGATAATCCATATTTGTGTCTAAAATATTAGATAAAAATTAATTGAAATACACCTTAAATTTTAAGTTAAAGGTTTAAAAAAACATCTAAAATTATTAATTTTCTTTATTTTAGTACTATTATTTTTTAGGGCAACACATGATGTCGTCTTATGTAAGACTAATTTTTCATTTTTTAAATAATTATCAATTTTTATTAAATATATTATCACTTTACATTAAAAGTTTATCATTCTTTATTTATAATATGAATTGTTTATGAGAAATTTAGTATTTTTTATTTAATTGATATTTTTCTAAGTATTTATATGTGCAAAACACCGTTTCTCATGAGAAATTCGATCTGATCCGCTCTACACCGTCAAAATTCATTTTCCCAAAAATCCATTTCGAATCGAATTGAATTTCGGTAGGAATTCAATATCGAATTTTTTCTATATGGATTCAATATAGGGTTATTTTTTAAAAAAAATCCAATCCAAATTTCGGTACGAATTTTTAAAAAATTCGTACCGAATCCCAATCCGCACATTTAGGAATCCGCACACCCCTAAATGTGAGTGAATAAAAATTTCAGTAAAACTTAATAGATTTCTTTTTTATGAAGGGCATTATTTGATTAAGAAAATTATTCTTTCTCCAGAATAAATTAATGGTATACGTTTTAGTGTGAAATCGAATCACTATGCAATTTGCTTTTGCAAAATTATTCTTTGAAACATTAAAATTATTTTTTTATAGAGAAATAAACTGTTACTCTTTTGAATAAAAAGTTTTACACTTTTAATTTTGATCAAAATAAATATGAAAAAATCACATTAATTTGAATATTTTCCATTCGAACTGTAATTAATCATCTTTTAAGAGTATATTTTTATGTATTAAAGTGTAATTAGTAAATGAGAATGTAAAAATTTAATGTAGTATTTTTTGTTCATAAAAATAATAATTCAACTTTTTAAAGAGTAATTTTTTTATGTGATAAGGAGTAGTAGGTAAATTAATGTTCATCCAGTTCATACAAATATTCGTGTACATTTTTATATTTAAAAATTTAATGGAATCACTTATTCTACAGTTGTATTTTATCTTCTATTCCAAAAATTAAATGTTTGACAATGTCATGATTAATGCCTAAATAATCTCTATTTATATAATGATTTATTAATCATTAATTAAAATATAATATTTCTTTTTAGAAAATATGTTTCGTAATTTAAACTGATTTAAAAATATAATATTTAATACATAGGTACCTTGCGTACTCAAGTTAGACTTTGCATAAGTTATAATGTCATGAAAATATTACCCAGACAGAAAGTGGAGTAAAAGTAATTAGTGAAGAGGAAGAATCAGGAGACACAAAATGGAACACGTGTCTAATGAGATAATATGTGATTAAAAATAAAAATAATTAAAAATAGAAATATTCAGTTCAAGTCCATTCTTTCACCATTTTTTTATTGAATAAAATTAGTTGTAGTATAATTAGTAGTGACTTAAACAAGTTTTCCTACACTTATATTTTTTCAAGTATTCTTATAACTTCTCTCCTATTTATTTTCAATGAGAATTAAACCCAAATCCATATTACTTACTTATGTGAGGAGCCCTGCGGCCAACCCCCTTGGTTCATTCTTTCACGATCTAAATTACTCCATTCTTTTTTTATTAAAAAAGGCATGAAATGAAATATATAAATTTACCAAGTATTGTCTTTTATTTTATTAATTCAATTCAAAACTTAAATTCAAAATCTAAAATGAGAGCTTTGTACACTTTTTTATCTCTTAATTAATAGAAAAAACAATTCAGACCTAATTTAATGATGTAACCATTTTTTAATTAAAAAAAAATCCTTAAAAATATCCTATGCTGAGTTCAGAGATGGTGTGGTCCTTGGTAGACATAACCATATCAGCACGGCAATATGAAGAACTTAACTTGGAAGAATATCAATTAATTTAATTGCAGAATTAAGAAAATTATTCTTTCGTTGCAAATTCTACCATATAAAAGCTGTCTGTAACTTTTTAGTAAATTTGATTAAAAGAGAGCAGATTATCATTAAGAAAATACAGCAGAAAAATACTAAAAAAAATGAATGATGAGGAAGGAATAGGATAGGTTAATTTGGTAATTTGAGAAAAGAATATATATAAGAAAAAAAGTAATTAATTAGTAAGATTTGAGATGAAGAATACCTGATATGGAGTCTACGAATTGTCCATTGATGAAGAGCTTTGTGAACTTCACCTTTGGAACCTTCATAGTCGCTTTATCCACACAACCATTGCTCTCTCCAGTCATTTCTCTCTCTTCACTTTCTCTCTCTTCCTCTAATAATTCTTGATATCTTTCTATCACCTCTTCTTAATGTCCCCCCTTTTTATAATGAACCTATGCAAAAACTAATGAATACTACTTCGGTCGGTCCGTACTGTGCTTATCTTCACCGACCGTAAAATACTAAAAAATACTCATTCCATACTTTCTTTGTAATTAAATTAAGTGTATCTTTTTAGCAGAAGTAATTATTTTTTCAACTAAATTCAATCTTTTCTAAATATATTATAGCATTTTCAAATAATAAATAGAGTAAAAAGTATATACTCCTTTACGTCCCTTTTTAAGAAGGTATTTTTTTTCATTTTGGTCGTCTCACTCAAAGAGTCTTCTTTACATCCATGGGGCTCACACACCCCCTAATACAATTAAAATATGAATCTCACACTCCCACTAATACAACTACCCACTACACATTAAATAATAATACTCCTAAATCCACGTGCCAAAAAACAAAAGACCCTCTTAATGAGGGACGGAGGGAGTATATATTACATTTAAATACGCAATTCGTCCCATAAAACCTTTCATTTTTTCCTCATTTATTTGTCCCACATAACCTTTCACACCCCCAAAAAGGAAACATCACTTTATTTAACAATCTAAAAAATTACTTTAATTTCAAATTTGCCACTCATTTTTTAAATCCGTTGGCATTTCGTTGTAAAACAAAAAAAATCATTTTTGTTGCTAATCCATTGGGAATTACCAACGGATTGAATTCCGTTGGTAAATTTGATTGCTAAAAAATATTTTTTTGTAGTACTACAAGTAAAATAATTGTAATATTTCTTAATCTATACGCAAAAAATATATGAGGATCTTTGTTCGGGATAGAGGGAGTATGTTGTATAGTCGAAAATCGAATAAGGGGAGATAACAATTTGAAATTCAATTGATTGAATCAATTTAATCGAAAATTGTAAGTATGATTGATTATGAGAAATTTTAAAGTATTACTTATACTCCCTCCGAGCAAAAGTTCTCAATCTGCTTTTTGTGATTTTTGTACGTGAATTAAGAAATATTATTATTTTATGTGTACATTATTATTTTATGTGTAGTGAGTAGTTGTATTAGTAGTGAATGGTGAACCAACTCCCTTCATTCCATCCCAATAGTTACATATTTTTATTTTGGCGTCCAATCTTAATGGTTACATTTTACTTTTTAGCATATGGGACCCACACAAATTAATTAATTCTCTCTCCATGGGTCCACACATCATACTAATACACCTACCCACTTTACATTAAATTATTATTTCTCTCACCTCAATACACATTAAAAAACTACATTCATTAATCCTCGTGCAAAAAGCAAACGTAACCATAAGGATGGGACGGAGGGAGTATGTGGGACGATTTTACTAAAAGTGGAAAAGGAAGACCTTTAAGTAGGACAGATTAGGGGGTTTATAAAATTTGAACTTGTATATCTTGGTTGAGACCGTCTCATGAATCCTCTTATGTGAGACGAATCATCTATTAATGCAAATAAATATATTTTGTATTAAAAAAAGATAATTAAAGAAAAGAAAATGCCTTGTTTAGCTTCCCTAATTAAGATATTCTTTAATTAACCATTTCAATTTTGGCAACCTCCACGTAAGGCAACCTCCAGCCGCCATTATTATTATTAATTCACGATGTTTTTAATTAAAATGTTTCCTTTTAATAAAAATAATATTGTATGTTATTAATTTTTTTATTTTATTTATGAGTTTATTATTGAAAGGTACACACTTTAGAGCTAAAATAATCTCAGATACAAAGGGAAAAAAAATTATTCTCCACTACACAAATTAATACAAAAGGGCCAAATTACCCTTAACAAATCAGATTTCAATTTCGTCTTTCCTCTGGTGATGTCTCCTCCCCCGCATGACCTCACGCAACTGCCGCCTCTCCTCCGCCCAATCGCCGCTGTGCATCTCTTCCCAACCACCATCCATAGAAGCATATTCAAGTTTAGCTCCTCAAACATCTCCTTCGTGTCCACCAAAACGCTCCCAAAGCTGAACCCATTTCATTAATCTCCCAGATCCAATAAATCAGATCCGTCTCCTACGGATTGCAGCAACCATTCCCTCACATTTTCCTATGCTCTTTCGGTGAACGACTACTGGACTAAACGAACAAATCCTTCAACTTGTGCTGACGGACAGTTCTCTTTCCTTCTTCGGCGAGCGGTGTTCGTCGTTTCTTTCCCTCCGATCGGGAAATCCATCATCGCAGCGCGAATTTAGCTTTCTCTTAGCGACGCCGACGTCTCCTCCGTGGCTAAGGAGCATCCGGAGTGTCTTGCGGCAGCGGAGGTGGATTACACTGTCTATGTTTTCTTTCAATTTTGAGGATTCACCATCTCCAACTTCTTCCTGCAATTTCATTCTCCAATTAGGTTTTTTAATTTTCTTTCTTGTGTGATGACGAATCTTATTTTTATTGAAACTGTTAGTTTCTGGTGAATCTTGATACTATACACGAATTAACTACTACCTTTACTGTTTGTTGTAGAGTTGAAATTAAATTTGAAAATAAATCCAAACTAGAAATTGAATCATCTTGATTTGCAGTGCACAATTTGATTCATTGTTTTGCAATTAATCTGTTAAATTATTGGCCTACAGATTTTGCAGTATTTATTGAAGATGGTCCGACCGCGAGCAAGAAGGCTCCAACAATCCCAAAATTCTTAATAAGATTCTTATTCTTTAATAATTTTATTTCTTCTATGAGATTATCAACCTTTTTATGAAGATCTTGTAGAGATATATCTCTTTGAACCTGATATTTGGTTTTTAACTGATTCATGACTTCTGTCATGTTATAAGACTTATTCTTATTAAGAATGTCTTGTGTCAATTCTTCTTCTTTATTAGAAGAGGAAGCTTCATTTTTATTACCAATATCATTGATAATCTGATTCCTTAACAAAGGATCTTTAATCATTTTTAGCACCTCAAAGATATTATCTGAGGTTAAAACATTAATAGACATATCTGAGAATTGACATATAATCTTATAAAACTCAGATTGATTATTACCAAGATTATTAATCTCTTTTGGACATATTAATCTTTCTTTACAAGGCTCACATTCTTCTGATTCAGAAATGTCTTCATCAACTAAATTGTTGATAATTTCTTCTTCTGATTCAGAAGTAGATGAAAATTCTGATTCTGATTTCTCAAATTCAGATTTTTCTTCAAGAGTCTGTATAATAATTTCCTTGATATCATCAGGAATTTCAAGATTATTAATCTTTTTCTTCGTCCAACAAAATTCTTTGGTATGACCTTTTTTACCACATATTTTGCAATATCTATCTTTTTTCTTATTATATCTCTGTCTATAAGACTTTTTCTGAAACTTTTCTTCCTTTCTTTTATTCTTTTTCTCAATCTGTCTAGGAGAATATCTCCTATGTTTAGGTTTATAAACCTTTTTATCTCTATTAATCTTGGTTTTACTGGATGAAGGATTATCCAAACCAAATTATTGACAAAATTCTCCCAATTGTTTTTTCTCATCGAGATTTTACCTTTTAATCTGTTGATTTAGCTTTATTTCATTACATAAGGCTAATCCTTCCTGTATACAGGTGTCTATTAGAGCACCATATGTATAACTTTCATATGGAATCGTAATATTATTACGCTTTAAGGTTTTTCTTACCCTTTCAGCAAATAAGCTAGGTAATCCGTCAATAAATTTTGACTTCCAATGAATGTTATTACATTCTGGTAATTCCATCACTCTACTTAGGAAAGTATCCTTATACCACCTAAAATTAGAGAGTGTTTTGCACCTCAATGTTTGGAGCAGTGTTCTAATAGTATCACTATTATCACCAAACCTTCCAGTGAAGTGTTCAATTATATTAACTGCAAGTGTATAAACTACATTTTCGGTAATATTATACCTTCTTGTTTAACCATATTGAGAATATTATCTCTATCATCTTGAGATAAGTAATTATCCCACCAGCCTTTAAGCTGTCCAGTAAATCCAGCAACTATCATTGCTGCAATTACCTTATCAGAATTATTGCTATTTTTACAAATAGTTGAGTACATAAGCATTCTATGTACTGTATTATAAATCTGTTTATTAGAATAGCCATCAATATTCCACTCATAGATTTTATTACCAGAATAACTAATATCAATCGTATCAGTGTATTCTTCATATAATACATCCATGAGTGTTGGTCTATTATAATAAAACTTATTCTGTATTGGCTTATCAGCCCATTTAGTATTGATCTTATTGATCTGATTTTGAAAAATCTGCCTATAATCAGGATTTTCTATGATATCATCATACAACTCCTTATCAAGAGTTTTTATACTAAGTTTATTAAACTTTTCCTCAAGAAATTTCTCAAGCTCATATAATGGCTTGATTTTGAAATTGGATATAACTGGAGGTGGTTGAAAGCTTGGCAAAGCTTCTTTTCCCTTATCTGTAATTATTACAGGTTTGAGATTTTGTAAATCTTTTTTCTCATTTTCTGTAACTATTACAGTAGGTTGACTATTTTTATTAATAACTGATATTATCATATCCAGTTTATTATGAATAGACTTGATTTGTTCTCCTAATACATTTAAAAACAAATTTGTCTAATTTTGATTTTCAAGCATAGTATTAATATGTTTACAAGTAATTTGTATAGTATCATCTTCTATAAGTTTTGCAAATGCTAGAAAATTATAAATTTTTCCATTTTTCTCAATATGAAAAGATTGTTGTGGAGGATATATATCTGTCACAACTGTGCCATTTTGTAAATTATAATTTCTTTCTAAAATAAAAATATAATTTTTTACATAGGTATTCATAAACCATGCTGCAAAAGGTATTAACATATTTTTTTCTTCACAGGTTGTATAAAACTCATTTTGAAAACTTATAATTTCATTTTGAGTAAAATTCTCAAAAAACCATTTTCTAAAAGGTGTATAACCTTGACTTTTAAATTCTTTAGAAATAATTTTTCTGGCTGAAGAACCAGGACTGAAATCTAATTTTTCATATAAATCCATAAATTATATTTTAAAATTCATTTCCGACATTGTCGGTTCTGACTCATCAATATGACGAGTATTTGCCTCTCTGACAATATTATTCCTGTTAATATATAATCTATCTGTAACAGGAGTAAATATTTCAGAATTAGTATCTTCTCTTATCTGAGAAGTTGAAGATCGTGGTAATTCCACTTTATAATCAATTGGAGAAATATAATTTCTCATTGAATTGTATCTTTGGAGAGACTTATTATTCTCAAATCGTATATTAATCGTTTCATCAGTATTCTGAAAAATATCAGAAATATTATTCTGATTTTGTACCTGTGTTTGAACAGGAACCGCTTGTTCAATAATCCAATTTTCTGGAAAGTCAATTTCTTCCCATTTAATAGGTCTTCTGGTCGTAATATTAGACCTACTAAAATTGGTTTCAATAGTTATTGTTTCATTTTTCATTTTATCAATACACTTACACTGAGGATTCAATGTATATAATGGTTTATAATATATTCTGTAACAGATACATATAACTTCTGTTCCAGGAATATAATTATAACCGTGTGTTTTAACATTTAATGTTAAAGCATCAAGTATATTAACATCAGTTAATGACAATTGTAAATTAGGATAAACATTAAAATATAATGGACCATTAGTCAAGCTGATTGTATAATACCCATTAAAGATTGTTTCCAATTTAAATTTCTACCATCTCTTAAAGCTGCTATAAAGTTTTCTGGTAATCCCTTTAAAGTCAAAGGTTTAAATGCAATTTGTACTAATCCTATATGAAGGAATTTATGAGTGTTGCTATAAGCACCTATATCCTTTTCAGATAATAATCTAATTATCATATCATTACTATCTAATGAAATTGATTCTTTAGTAGTTTTTACTACTTGTTTTAAACCTATTTTTTCAAAAGTACCTAATTATTTATATATTTAATGTTTAACTAATTTATAAAATGTTCAGAAATTTGTAAATAATAAAAAAAGTACAAATTATATTTATTGTCTTAAAATAAATAAATTAAAAATTAATTATATTATCCACAACATATATTATCATATATGTTGTCCTTGTGCGTAAAAAAAAATTATGACAACATATATATGTTTTCTTATAGTGAATTTACTTGAAAAATAGCATATAGGACAACACATTAAGACAACACTAGCCAATATGTGTTATCTTTATGCGTGCCAAAATATTTAACACAACATATATATTTAAGATTACACATATCAAGCATATGATAACACATATTTTTTATCTATGTAGTCTATTTATTGTTGTAGTGGGAGTATTTTCCAATTTCATAATTAACTATCACTTTTTATAAAAGATGTTATCAGTGTTCTTTTACAACATTATCACTTTTTGTTTATATTATAAATTATTTATGAAATAATTCATTGTACTTGATAGGCTGTTGCCGGCCTATCAAATTTGGCGTCGTTTGCTCGGGGAGTAAAATTGAATTTTGTTAAATTTTTGTGTTTATGATATTTTTCTGCATTTTTACAGGTTCTGGAATTTTTCGAATTTTTCTGGAATTTTTGAATTTTCCAGTTACACTGACACTGAACCTTTCAGTGTCAGAAGGCCCCTATTTTCGAAATTTTTTCTGTGAATAATACTCGATGTTCAGGTAATAAACAACTTGAATACATACCAGAAAACGAGAAAACTACCCGGAGGTTAAGAAAGGAGTCCCGGAAGAAGAAGGAAACAAGTTCGTCCATTGGCGAAACTGCAGAAAACCTTACCGAATCCGAACTTGCAGCTGATCCACTTCAATTGGAGAGGATAATTCTGATTTTTCTGATTTAGAGGAGGAAGATACTGTAGGATCTAAGTCGGAATAGGAAAACATGGCTGCAAATACTGAAAAAACTTTAAATGAATTGGCAAATCCGGACGTAGTCCATCAGCCACTATGCATTAACTTTCCTGCGATTACTGATAATGTCGTATTTGAATTCAAATCGGGATTGATTCACTTACTTCCTGCTTTCCATGGTCTTTCAGGTGAAAATCTTCACAAGTTCTTGAAGGAGTTCTCGGTTGTATGCATGAGCATGAAACCAAACAGAGTGACTGAGGAATAAGTCAAGCTTAGGGCATTCCCCTTTGCAGTGAAAGATATGGCGAAGGATTGGTTGTATTATCTCCCATCTGGATCGATAAATACTTGGGCCGAAATTGAGAAATTTTTTCTCCAAACTTATTTTCCGGCCACTAGAGTTGTTGTTTTGCGTAAGGATATATCTAGAGCTCGTCATATGCAAGGGGAGAGTTTACATGAGTATTGGGAGAGGTTTAAATGCCTCACATCAGCATGCCCCCAACATCAAATAAGCGACCAGCTGCTATTGCAGTACTTCTATGAAGGGTTGTCGATCATGGATCGAAACATGCTTGATGCGGCTAGCGGAGGAGCATTCATGATGAAAACACCTACTGCTGCTAGAGACTTGATTGCTAGCATGGCTGCCAACACCCAACAGTTTGGCACACGTGATCCATCGGTTAGAGATGTGAAGGAGGTCAACAACTCTAAGTTGGAGGAAACTTTGAATAAGTTGACATTAGCTGTGGAGAATCCTGCTAAAGGAAAATGGGTAAACCCTCTCGTTAATATTGTTTAACTAATGATCATTCTACTCTTGATTGCAGGGTTACACCCAGTGAGGAGCAAGTAAACGCCATGGGACGACCTTATGATCCCTTCTCTCAAACTTACAATCAGAGTTGGAGAGATCATCCTAATCTTAGGTATGGTAGTGGACAAGGAGGAAATTGGGGGCAACAACAGTTTCAAGAGCAGAGAGTGGTTAATAGGCAACAAGATTACCCTCAAGATGGTGGAAATCACCAACAAGGTGGGGCAAGTTCCGGAGCCTCATTTGAGGAAATAATGAAAGAGATGGCTGCCAACAATCTGAAATTCTAAGTGTCTACTCAGACATCCATCAAAAACTTGGAAAATCAAATGAGTCAATTGACTACAACTGTAGGCCAGATGCAGGCTCAAAACAGTAGAAAATTGCCTTCACAAACGGAGGTTAATCCTAAGAATGTGAGCATCATTACACTGCGAAGTGGAAAACAGTTGGAGGAGGTTCTACCGCCCAAAAAGCCTGACCAATATGTGGAAAAAGATGGTAAAGAACCTGCAGGAACAGAGGAGGACCAGACCGATCAGTTCGGGGCGGAAAAATCTGATGTGCAGAAACGTAACAGTGACACTGAACCCTTCAGTGTCAGAAGGTCCAAAAAAAATCAGGATAAAATTTCTGACCCTATTCTTTTTAATATTAACCATTTGCCTTTTCCAAGCAGGTTTAGGAAGTAGAACACCACTTAAAAGGATAAACAAATACTTGAGGTGTTTCGAAAAGTAAAGATCAATTTACCTCTCATTGAGGCGATTAAGCAGATTCCGAGATACGCCATGTTCTTGAAGGAGTTGTGCACCAACAAAAAGAAGTTGAAAGGAGATGAAAAAGTGGTGATGGGAGAAAACATTTCAGCTGTCTTCCAGCAAACGTTACCTCAGAAGCGCAAGGATCTTGGCATGTTTGTGGTTCCTTGTAAGATTGGGAGTTTTGAGATGGAAAGAGCCATGTTGGATCTTGGAGCTTCCATCAATATGATGCCTCGATCATTGTATGAAAAGTTGGGTGTGGGAGAGTTGAAAAAGACAGGAGTTGTCATCCAGCTTGCTGACCGATGACAGGCATACCCAGATGGAGTCATTGAGGATGCTCTTGTTCAGGTAGACAAACTCGTATTCCCTGCTGATTTTTATGTGTTAGAAATGAATGAACACCCATCGAATTCCACTCTAATTTTGTTGGGGAGACCATTCCTCAACACTTCACGCACTAAGATAGATGTGAGTGAAGGTACCCTCATGATGGAATTTGATGGGCAGATCATTAAATTTAACATATATGATGCTATGAAATACCCTGATGATGCTAACCTGCTTTCTGTTGTAACTACTATTGAGCCTATTGTTTAGGAACACTTCGAACTCACTAGTAGAGATGCATTAGATAAAGTCATTGAACATGGAATCATGAAGGAGGATTCTGAAAATTGGGATAATGAGGAGTTGAATCACTATGTCAATGCTTTGCACAGTTCTTTTCAGAGAACGAGCACCTTAGATGTAGCCTCTGTTAAATTGCCTGTGGAGTCTCCTAAAGACGTTAATTCAGTTTTTGCTTTGAGTGTTGTTGAGCCTTTGGTGCAGGATTGTTTTGAACTAAGTCGCAGGGATAACTTCCACACCATCATTGCAAATGGAAGCATGATAGAGCATGAGAAAAATTTGAGAAAAGAAAAGCTTGGTGAAGTGCCAAAGTTAGAGTTGAAAGTGTTCCCCGAACACTTGAAGTCCTCGTTCTTGGGGCCAAACTATGAACTCAAGGAATATCATAAGGGGTTACGCACAGTTGAGGTCGATCGAATGAAGTTGAAAGAAGTTCTTCATACTTGAAAGATACACCTTACCTAAGTCGAGCCAACGACAATAAAATAAGGCACTGATTGGGAGGCAACCCAATTTTCTCTCTTTATTTTTGTTTATTTTAATTTATTTTATTTTATTTTATTTTCAATAAATTGTCTGATTATTCACTCTTAATTTTATGTTGTGATTAGCAGCTATGATACAAATTGCAAAGGTTGATCGTAGTCAAAGCTCTACCCAAAACTGAATCAGGTGTATTCTACCCAATTACATATTTAGTCTTTCTTATATTGTGTTTTGCTTGGGGATAGGCAAACGTTTAGGTGTGGGGAGGGATATTATATGATAATTGGGGTAGAAAAGTGATGTAAATTTGCTCAATTTCTTGTCCCATGTCTTGTTCTTGTTGTCTCTTAATTTTATGTGATGTGGAGCTAGATAATTGAGGATTAAAATCTGTTAAGATGATGAGGGTGATGCATGATTGAGGGGGTGACAGTGATGTTTAGGAGCTGATGAAATTTGATAATCTTTGCAAAATTTTTGTGATTGTAATGACTGATTTTTTTTTCGAATTTCATGGCAAATATACCCAATTTTTGGTGAGCTTTTGAGCCTTAATGAGCTATCATCTATGAGCTCCATTGAATTTCTTTCTTGAGTGCATTGAATTTGAATTGCTCATTCTAGAACTTGCTCTTTTGAATGCATTTCAAGATCATGTGATTGGTTGTGTGTGATAAAATGATAAGGGCACTTAGGTTTAACCCTCTTGGCTTATATTGTCCCACCTGATTATGAAAAACTTTAGGTAAGCCACGTTGAGCTTAAGTCTTTCCTTTGAATTATGAGCTCATAAATGAACCTTAAATCCACATTTCTTTCTTTGACTCTTTCGTTTGAATCCTTCATTACTTTGCAATATGTGATCTTGTAGTACGTTGATGTTGTTGAAGTTGAAGGGAGTTGTGACAAAAAATAGATGGTTGAGAGGAAAAAGAGAAAATGAAGAAAGAAACATGAAAGTAAGGAAAGAAGGATGGAAAGTTGAAAAAAAGAAAAAAAAAGGAGAAAAATTCTTGAAAAAAAAATTAAGGAAAAAATGGTGGCATAAACTGTTTGTATTGAGTTGCTGAAATTATCTAGTAAGCAGTGATTCTTCCAAGTGTTATACCTGTTATTCTAAATCTTGAAAAGGAGCATGTGTGGGAAGATTGATAGTGCAAGAAAAAAATGTTGTTTTGAAAGGAAAATTTGGGGGAATGATGGACGTTTGATTTGTAAAGATTACATATTGTAAAGTGGTGTCTTTAGCCATTCGTATCTTTTTTTTTACCTTACCCTGACCTAAAGCCCCATTACAATCCGTTCAAAGACCCTTAGATTGTTGCACACGATTCATCTAAAATTGGTGGAGATTTGATTTGGGAGCAAGCCTATGGTAATGACTGTTCTTTTCAATTTTTGAGTGATCTTACTACCTAAATCATACATTTGAGTGTTATTGAGTGAATCTTTATGAGACCATGGAATTTTGAAGGATTTGATGCCATGAAAGTTGCAAACTTTGAGTGAAGAGTCATTTTTCATATTAGTTTCGAATGCTCATTGATTATTTTTCTCTTCAGGTGTGTAACTTTCATTTGTCTTGGTAGATGTTCTTTGATTTTCTATTCTCTATGATTTTGATTTGCTTGAGGATAAGCAAAGTTTAGGTGTGGGGAGATTTGATAAGTCATATATTAACATGTTTATTTAGTGGAAATTCAAGTCTATTTATTTAATTATATGATATTTATGTGCTAATATTGACTTATATTATTTTTGGGAGATAATTACTTTAATTATTTTAATTGATGTGGAAACAGGTTATTAAAGGAGCAAATAAGGAAATAAATCAGCAAGCATATTTTTAGGATCGGATCTCTCCAAATCTGTGGCATGATCGATCAAAAGAGATAAGAAAAGATATTGAGATATATTTGGAAGAAATAAATTAGGAAAGAGATCAAGAAAAAGTAGGAGGAGATATTATTTTATTTTTGGGCTGTAATACACGCTATTTTGCGGCAGCATATACACGGATATATATGCTAAGGGAGTAGAACACGATTATTTCTGAAAAAAGTAGAAGCAGCGACGTTTCTCTCTCCCCAAGGCAGATTGACATGAATTCAAGAATCAATCAGCATCAATCGATTTTTATTATTTTTAATTTTATTTTTGCTATGAACATGCGGGGCTAATCTCCTTTTCTAATTTAGGATTTCGTAAACCTTCCGTGAAAATTTAGATGAATTATTAAGGATTTTATTATTGAATCTTTTGTGTGAATTTATCCTATTACATGCTTTGATGTTCCTTATAGCACTTTGATAATTAATTTAACCTGATCAATTAGATTAATTGTTTAAATACTTAATGCTATTCCATGATCTACAATCTGTAATTGTTGTAGGAATTGGATTAAGCAGCGAATAGAGATTATTCCCTCTAGGTGTAATAGGATCTAGGTTGTATGATACCTAACCGGATTTCGTAGTCTAGTAATACTATGTTTAGAGTTTTAATGCGTTTATGAGTTCGAATCCATAGGATCACTCATAGATAGTTCAACTTAGTGGTCGAACTCTAATTGATAAACTTAAGAACATTCAGGTTGATTAGTCGTACCGTCAACCTAAGGATTTGAGTTTGCATATTAGGCTAGATGTTTAATTCGTATAATTAATTAATTTAGTAAACGGGAGGGGATCGACATCCTAAACTAGGCTTTACTCACCTGGTTAATCTTATAATTAATTTTCATCTGCTTTGTTATTTATGAATTGAATTAATTTTACTTTTGTTATTTTTGATTTGTCACAATCAAAACCCCCATATATTTATTTTATATATTAGCAACACTTGAATTTAATTAAAAATTCATTAAACTCCTTTGGGTTCGACCCGTACTTGCTACTAAACTAAGTATTAGTGTGAGTCAGAATTAAATTATATTTTGGTAGGCCGGCGACAGCGTATCAGTACTATTATTACTTTTTATCAATTGTATACCTATTTTCATTAAAATGTTATTATATTCACTACAAAAAAATTGTTTTTTATCAACGGAATATTCCGTTGGTAAAAACCTTAATTCCATTGTTAAATTGGCTTACCAACGGATTAGCAATGGAATCCGTTGGTAATGTTACGTTGGTAAAGTGGTGGTTGGTAAATTTTTAGCAACAAAAAATCAATTCTATTGCTAAATAATTCTGTTGGTATTCTGTTGCTAATAATTCCGTTGGTAATTTATATAATGATTTACTTGCTAATCCGTTGGTAATTAGCAACGGATTGAATTCCGTTGCTAAAATAGAGAATAAATCCATTGACATTCCGTTGCTAAAATAAAAATGTCATTTTTGTTGCTAATCCATTGGTAATTACCAACGTATTGAATTCCGTTGGTAAATTCGATTGCTAAAAAATACTTTTTTGTAGTGATTCTTATTCGTCTCATGGGAGTTACGTTATTCGGTGAGACCAGTTCGGATTTTCTGTCCATTTTAATACATCATCTCATGTACCACACTATACACCATTTGATGGATGACATATATAAGAGAGAGAAGAAAACTATACTCTTAAATCCTTGGGGGCAATGGTTGGATTTCTATATCCCTTACATGTCAATAAGATAATGTGTGGCATGATGTACAAAAATAGCGCAGAAAATCCGACGTGTCAGTGGGACAGTATCACACAAACTCACAAGTTTTTGCCTCTAACATAGTGTCATGGGCCTTTTACGTAGGATAAGAAATGATTTTGGGCCTCAACGCCACAAACTAAATGGGCTTGAAGCCCATCAATAAGAAACTTACCAAATGGGCCACTACTGGTGAAACTGAAACTAAAAGTGAGCATTTTCGACCCGACCCAAATGGTCATTACTCATTTATATGGGCAGAGAGATCCAGATGAAAATTAGATGACAACCCACCCCAAGAAAGAAAATGTGGAAGAGCAGTGATCCAAAGCCACACGCCATGGTGTTTCCACACCCATATCAGGGCCACATCACCCCTATGATCAATCTAGCCATTAAACTTGCTTGCAACGGCTTCACCGTCACATACGCCCAGCCCGAATTCTTACCCGTGCCTTATCTCGGGCCAGGCCTCGACATCCGCTGCGCCACCATCTCCGACAACTTCTCGCCGGACTTCGACAGGGTGCCAACTTCACCGAGTACTGGGAGAGCATGATTCTCGATTATCAGGCTCGCGTTGACGAACTCATCGGAAGCATCATGAGGTCCGGCGAGGCTGCGGTGCTGGTGGCTGATTCGTTGTACACGTGGACAGCAGACATTGCCATGAAAAACACGACCTCGTCAATGTGTCTGTGTGGACTGAACCAGCTATGGTGTTTACTATTTGTTATCACATGGATCTTCTCGCACAAAACGGACATTTCCCTCCAGGTATATATATCGTTAATTAATCATCTTTTATGTTTTACTTTTGTGCTAATTTTAAATAGTTAGTCTCGTCTAAATCTGTAAACCTGTTTTTTTAGAATTATTCTTTGGTAGATAAAAAAATAATTTATATATATAAGAATAATAATTAATATATTTACAAAGTGTAATTTTTTTATTTAAAAAAGTAACAATTTATGTGTTTAAAAAGTAATTTTTCATATATTGAAGAATAACATGGTTTACATATAAACCCGATTTACACATTAGTGGGTTTGGTAAAATACTAGTAATTGTTTTTTATGTGGTGTAGTATCCTTGCAACAGTCGGTACGCAAAATTCAAACTTTAAATGTTTTATTTCATCTAAATGTATATAATCTTATTGAAACTTACTACTTTTGCCAATTTTGGTTTATGATTCGGGGCTAAGGAAAAAAAAAAAGTCTACCTAATGTTTGAAACTATGTAGTGTGTTTTTTCTTTTGAATCGTTTAATATTATTGTTAGGTGGTGTATCACGATCGAATTGAAAATTGACAAGTTGAATTGCAATAGTATAGTATAAATGCACCTCACATGGAAAAAAATAAAATGCAAAGACACGGCGTGATTTGCTTAGAAATAAGTGGTCCGTGATTTCTTATTATATGACAATTACACGGGAGATATTAATATTTACGAGAACGAGTGACATAATAATGTATAAATATTACTCCTAGTAGAATTTTTTATTTTATTTTTAATAATTACGCATTGTATCCCCATATTTTAGTTCTGGCTCTGCTCTTAGTATTCATTTTGTGTATGAGTATATTTATTGTTTTGTGTAAATTTACGTTGTTAAAAAAGAAAATATATAACTCACATTGTAACAAGCTAAAATTACAAAATATATATAATTTATCTTGTGAATTAGGAGTATTATGTAACATTCGGGCCCTAAATCAAAACTTAAACTTATGGTCAATATTGATGAAGATTACTCCTTCCTATGTCCGATGGTTATACCCTGCCAAGAAATTAGGGGTCGCATCTATTTGCATTTTACAAAAAAGAATATTTAAATTGGTATATATATGTACGTTGAATTAATATTTTATTTTTTTTGTGATGAATTTCAGACAATAGCATGGGCCAGGATGTGATAAAATACATACCTGGAGTAGAATCAATAAGTATAAAAGACTTAATGTCGTTCGTTGTAGTTCCGGATGTCGTACCAGTGGTGGCCAAACTCGTCATAAAAGCATTCCAACAGGTTAAGAATGCTGATTTTATACTGTGCAACACTGTTCAAGAACTTGAATTCAATGCCCTGTCAGCACTTAATGTCCACCATCCAACTTTCGCCATCGGCCCGATCAATTTCTTCTCCGAGACGGGCCCTTCTAAGAGCCTGAGGCCCGAATCGGACTGCATCGATTGGCTCAATTCCAAACCTCCGGGCTCTGTTTTGTATCGTTTGGTAGCATTGCTCGGGTTAATGAGCATGAGGTCAAAGAGATAGCTCATGGGCTTCTCTTCAGTCGGGTCAACTTTATATGGATTATTCGGACCGGTGATGTGGATACAGATCAAAACTTTCTTTTCCCAACCCGGTTTCTTGATGATGTGGCGGATCGAGGGAGGGTTTTCCGTGGTGCAACCAAGTTATGGTCTTGTCCCACGCGGCCGTGGGAGGGTTCTTGACGCACTGTGGTTGGAACTCGGTGGTGGATAGTTTGTGGAGTGGAGTGGCATGCCGATGATTTGCTATCTGTTCTTCGTCGACCAGCCGACGAATAGGAAGTTGGTCGTTGAGGATTGGAGGATCGGTATTAATCTTTGTGACGATGGAGGTAAAGTTGAAATGGGTGAAGTTGTAAGAAAGATTGATGTTTTGATGAATGGAGAAATTAAGTGTGTGGAGTTAAGAGAAACGATGAAGAAAGTGAGCAAGACAATGAGGAATGCCTTGGAGAAAGATGGATCTTCGATTAGAAACTTTGATCGATTCCTACGTGATTTGAAGGTGCGATTTTTGCAAAAACAAACAATGTAATAGTGCTTCTCTTAAGCATCGTTGGTCCACTTTACCGAACTTTTTATGTCAATCAGTATTGGTTGATTTTCAATGATAGTAATGAAAGTTATTTTCTTAAAAAAAAATGAGCAATAATTTTTATTTCATTCTCTCTGTCCCAAGTTTATTGTGACACTAATTTTATGGACTTACTATTTAAAATTTGTAGGGTTAATGTAGTAATATTTTTAGGAATTTTATTAATTTAGGGCCTGAAAAATGGGTAAACCAGAAATTAGGCCCTAAATTGATAAAATATGAAATAATATTTGATAAATTCAGGCCTTAAATTGATAGTTTACATATTTCAGGCATTGGATTGATAGAAAAAATAATTTAGGCCCCAAATTGGTAGTTTACCCATAATTCGAATCTTGAATTGATAAAACTCCTATTTTTTAGTAACAATAAATAAGTTAAAGTATAAAATAATTAATTATGTTTGTTTAGTGTGGATATAATTTTGAAGATAAAATATTCTATAATAATAGTATAATTTTAATGTGTCACTCAAAATGTGACATTTTTTTTTACTTAATAAAGTTTTTCGTCCATTAAATTTCCCTATTTTTGAAATTAGTCCATAGGTTTTCTAGATTTCGATTTTAGTCCATTAACTTTGTCACATTCAATAATTTGGTCCTTTGACCTGCTATAGCAGGTCACCAACTGATCATTGAAGTTTATTATTCTTAAAATTTTTAAAATCAATCCACTATCTTTATAAATTTTGAAATCAGTCTTTTATCTTTATCCATTTCAATTTTTTTTGTCCTTAATAATCTTTGAAGTTTTTTAGCCCCAATCAACATTTATCGTATCTATCTTACCAGATTTTCATTTTCTTTATATTCTTCAAAATAGATATAGTCCATTACGATCATATCAGACTCATCATGCTTCCATACATTAATTAAACATTAAATTAACCGACTTGAAATAGTAACAGTACATTTTTAAACCGTCAATTCACCGGGTATCCGAGTGGTTTTACAGCTACTCCTCATAACCAACCACGCACCCCGCAGTATGATGGTTCGATTCCGTTCCTTCAGCGGACCTCAGCATAACTCTGGTTTGTTTCCTACACCGGGTGTACAAGATGCTGCTACTGTTTCTCGTCGAAAAATATAGAGATTAAGGTTGCAAAATATAATGGAATGTTACATAATTCGGGCAGTAGCTCAAGATTATTTATTTATGGAATGGAAATATTATTACACACTCATACTACTTAAGCAAGAGGAGAAGACTCCTCTAGCTACCTATGGTAGCTGAAATGGAAACAGTCATACAAGAAAAGAAAGAAAGATACAATGTTTATTTAGAAAGAGAAAACAGAGGGGAATGGTTGATGTCTTCTGCTTTCTCGACTCTGCTATTTATAAAGGCTTGCGGATGTGAAATCTGGATTTCAAAGCCTCTTTACTTTTGTTGACGTCACTGCTTACATTTTTACCATTGGATTCCAACTTTAGCAGCTGGCTGGTCCCCTTTCTCCATTGGATGTCTTCTTGTGGTCCATCCTCCTTGTCGGTCACATGTCCCTTGCCCTTTCAGAAAGTCATCTGACTCATGCTTTTTTGAAAAGTCATTTGTCTTCTTTGGTGCCTGATGATTCTCCTGGCTCTTAGGTAATCTGAAGAGATTTTACCACTCTTCTTTCCACGTGTCTCTTTTGCTGAGGGTGGTTCAGCAGTTCTGATCATCCATATGCCCAACCTTATTCCCTTTCCAAACTCTTGTTCGGTTTAGGTGGAATAGCTTGTGCGTATTTTATTTGTCCATTGCCAAAATGGGCCATGTTACAATATCTCCGATGGGTTTGTTTGCTCACCGGAATCTTGTTTCTCAAAAAAGGTCCTGTTTTTCCTGTAAGGCCTTCTCAGCAAACTCTGTCTTCTTCTCTGTTAAAGTATTCAACAGAAAAGACTCATTCAAAGACTTGTGCTCGAACTTGAATGAGAACTTCACTTCCACCATTGCTTGAATGCAGGCGAACAAACCCACCCCACGGTCTTCGCGTAGAAATATGCTCTTCAGAAAATGTAGAAACCAGGACTGGTTCCTTTCCAGAAGACTCCTTGATCCTATTTGATGCTGAGACATCGGGTCTTCTTAGCTTGATGAAATGGAAGTCCTCGTGGTTGCCCTTCTCGACTGGTTCTGGAGCTGCGCTAGTGAAGTAAAGCTCCAACACATCTCCTCTGGATAAAGTCGAGTTATTTTCCTATGCTTTGGAAACTGTTTTCCCCAGCCATTTTGGCAGCTTCGAAAGCTCTGGAAAGTTTGGTGCAACAGTATATATTGAAGCTAGCACCCCAAAATCATACCATTGTTTCACATCATTTGGATTTGAGTCTTCTCGTACCAAAACTCGGGGATATTTCCCAGATATATCCACCCGATATTTCTCCGGTCAGATTCCTTGTCTAGTGTTCAATTTGTCCCAGCTGGCCTGGTATTCCTGTCAATAAGAGAAATCAGCTAAATTAATACCAACCTTAACAGTACCCGTCATAGGCCTAAGGTTGATCTCTCCCTCTTTGGCCCCAGAGGTGTCGGGTTGACTCGAAGGCTTAAGATGTGACTCAGAAGCCTCGACTTTTTCTTGGATTGGTTCCTCTTTTTAAGGTTTCAAACTAGAACTCGTGCCAGGAGTATTTGAATTTCCTGCTCAGGTTTAGAGCCCCGTTCTCGACTACTCTCCTTTTGTCGATTGCTATTGCTATCAACAACCCGGAGGAGTGGCTCTCGTAAGGACTCGAAGAGACTCGCATTGTTGTGAATACAAACTCGTATGCGATTAGACACTTTGGTCTGATCACCTTCTTGTAATTTTTCAGCCCTCGTTGCATTGAGTGCCAGATTCTCGAATTCCCTTTGGAGCAACTCGAGGTTGTCCATCAGGTGCCTTGAAACAGTTAGGATGGAGTCTATTTCAGCTCCCTTCATCTCTTGTCAGGAAATTTGCCAAAACATTATCAACAGATTTAATAATGACAATATTAAAATTATAATATTGACACTCTGCTTGTCATCTTAAAAGTCTAGTCTTTTCTGGTTTAGATTCAATTTTATTTTTCAAAAAGGCTTTGACGCTTGTATTATCAATTTTAAGGATAAATTTCTTCGGGAGAAGAAACAGTGGCCATTTTTTGAACGCCTTCCGAACCACAAAGAACTCATTTTCATTGATGTGTCACCTCTTTGCTTCATTCTCCGCAAAGAGTCCACTACAATATCTGCATGGTATTTCTCCTTCAGGTGTGGTCTTGGTTAGAACCGCTGCCCACCAATGGTCATTAGCATCTGTGTAGAGTACTAGTTCATCCTCGTCATTTGGTATAGCTAACTTGGGGAGCTTCTTGCAAACCTCCTTTAGTTGTTTAACCATTTCTCGGTGTGATTCCTCCCATTTGAATTCAGCATCTTTTTTCAACAGAGGAATGAACACCTTCATGTATTGTGCAAGATTGTTGATGAACATTCCAGCAAAGTTGACAACTCCTAAGAAGCTCTGGAGTTGCTTCTTGTCCTTGAAATCTTCAGGAAATCCTTGAACCTTTTCTACAATGTATGGTTGTAGAATAATTCCGGACTCATCGATATCGACTCCAAGAAACTCGATCTGTCTTGTTGCAATTATTGCTTTCTTTTCAGAAAGCACTAATCCTTCCTTGTGACATACTTCTGAAAATACTTCCAGATGCGCCAAATGTTCCTTCATGTTCTTTGAGGCTATGAGGATGTCATCCACATAAACAAACATGAATGAGAAATAATCTTTGAAAAGATTATCCATCTTCCTTTCGTATATCTGTGGTGCGTTTGCCAAGCCCATAGGCATGACATTCCAGATATAATGTCCTTGTGGTGTGGAGAAGGATGTGAACTTCTTGCTTCCTTCTTCCATCATAATCTGGTAGAACTCAGATTTGCAATCAAATTTTGAGAATACCTTGGCATTCTTGATATAGTTGACCAAGTGTTCCCTACTTGGTATGTAGTATCCATCGAATTCCAAGATGTTGTTGATCCCTTTGTAGTTGATCACAAATCTCGACTTTTCTCGCTTAACTTCTCCATGATTTTGAACTGAAATCCTGGACTGCTGTATGGAGATACTCCTGATGAGATCAACTTAAGGTCCAAATGTTCCTTAAGTATCTCCTGCATATCAATTCGGTCCTCTTGGTTCATCAGGATAGACTTGTATCTTATGAACTCATGCTCATTTCCTTCTTTTACTTTGAGTGAGACATTGAGCTCATTTTTGTTCCACCAGGCTAGAGGATCCTTGTTGAAGTTTCTCTGTATCTTCTTCTTGACGTCCTCCAAAGATGTTTGTTCTTTGATTGTGACGTCTATCTGTAGGTTTTCTCCCAAGCTTGCTTTGAGAAGGTGGATGGTATTATCCTTTAGTTTCTCCATCCTCCTCTAGTCTTGGTTTTCATTTGAAGGACTACTTCGCCATATCTCCTTTGATCATTCATCTTTGGATGACTAAGTTTTCCTTCATCACCACCCTTGCTGCGAAATCTAATTGACATTTTTCTTTGAAATGTATTACGCAGTCTTGGTGCGATGATCTTATGTTCACAAAGGGTTGTGAAAATATATCGGTGGAGTTTTCACCTTATACCATGGGGTACGATCCGCTCCTCCGATCATGATTTCCGCTTGCTTGATTCCTCTTTTAAGGATTAATACCCTTTGAGATAAATCTTTTCCTAGTACCGTTGGCAATTCTTCATCTGAGTCTTTAGGAAAGACTTCCTCTTTTGCTGTGCAGATCCCGGCTCCTGAATCAATGTATGCCGCAAAATACTCTGCACAATGCTCCTTATATATCATCCCAACGGTGGTATATATCAAGAATGGACTTGTGGTCATGGGTAGATCAGAGCTTGTAAGCCCGAATCTCTACTAGTAAACCTTGTATCTTTTCCCTTTAACCGTGAATTCCATTTCATCCCAAGGTTTGTGATCCTCGAGAAATTCCAGTCCCAGTACTAATTGTTCTGGGAATCTTCCTGCCACTCCTTCGATTACCAGCTCAAGTTCTCCGAGTTTGAGTTGTCCTTAATATCTCCCAGTTGTTGGCTGTTGAAGATAATATAAGACATCACAAAGAATAGAGTTTTCCCTTTTAGTAATGTCGAATATTACTTCGACTCCTCTCCATCCTTCTGGGCATTTAAGTTCACCTTTAGTTATGAACTTTTCTGGTTCTTGGACTACCTCCACGATCGGCTTCTTTTCCCATTTTTCACTGACCATTCTATCTTCTTGGAAAGAAATCCATCTCTGGTCGAATCTGAGGATATCTTGTCTGCTCCAGACTGGTTTGTCTCTGATCCGTAAATCCATGTCGTGGATTAGTGGTAACTCCATTATTTCTAGTCTAGTTGCACATGCAACCCTCTCGAACACCTCTGTTATTCAATATACTCCTTCATTTGGAATAGATCCGAATGATGGGTATTGGACAAGGCATACGAGATACCGTAGGTAATAGAGTAAGGCCTATTCCCTTCTTTCATTAGATATTTGTTCTTAAAATCTTGATGAAGCGTGAGTGCCCTACTAAAGTCTTTATATGCCAGATTGTAGACAATCCTTGGGTATATATAGGATGACACCTTGCCTGCGTACAAGTTTCCTGAGATTCCTCCCAGGCATGTCTCTCTTGTATTCTTGATCATTTTATTAAAGATTACAATATCGATTGGTGTATCGATACCCTCTTTGAATGTTACTTTGATGAGGATCCGAATTGCTCCGATATGGATCCAAGACATAGTCTTAGCCATTCCTTCCTTGAGTTCACTTAGCTCCCTTTTGAAGCGCGGAAAGTAGAAGAAAATTCGGTTAAATATTAATACAATATAATGTTGAATTGGGGTTTTTTTTTTCAACCTGCTGTAGGACGATTTTCAAAATTTTTGTAAACATAAAGGACGATTTTCAAAATGAAGGAAACTGATGGACCATTTTCAAAATCAGGTAAAGATAATGGACGAAAAATATATTTGGCCTTTTTTTTAAAGGTAGTGAGATTCATTTGTAGAAATTGGTACATTTTGTAATAATATTTAAAGGTATTTTTTTTTAATTTGGAATTTTTTCGATTTAAGACTCGAAATATATGTTAACTATCGATATGGGACCTGAAATATTTCTTGAGAAAATTGCAAAACCAGTCTCACCCGTCACAGTCCCGTTTGGATTTGGTCTCAATAGTCTTGACTTTAGTCTCAAATATTTTTTTCAGCAATAATGGTCCCACACAATATTTTTTTTGCAATTTCCACCCCAAGCCGTCTAACACTAACGGAAGTCCCCTCTCACGTACATAGCACGCGCCGTTAAGTCATGAAAATCGAGATTTTTCTCCCCCCGAATTGCGTCTCCCTTCCCAAATCCAATCCCTCTCGTCTAGCAACTTGAACCTCCTCCAGAAAACCCTCCTCAGCCTCCTCGCCCCGCAGTCATGTTCTCAAAGCTCCGCCGCAAACGCCTCAACCTCCCTCCCGACCCACTCGCTCTCCCCATATTATGCAGCTGGCTCCAAATCAGCAATGACTTGAACCTCCACCACTTCACCGACTACGCCAAGAAATTCGGCCATGTATGCCTCATCTGCATGGGCTAACCCCGCATCGCCGTCGTGTCGTTGGTAGAGCTAACGAGCAGTAAATTTCTCCTTATTTTCTTTCTTCGCCAAATCTTTCATTTGTCGAATGCCCATCCATTTCGTTTCTCTGGTGTCACCGCTCATCTCCGTCTCCGTGCTTTCTTGCGGAAAACCTCCAGCATTCTTTCTCTATACGATTGCAATAAAATTTCTTGTAGTTTGATTTTATTTTATTTTATTTTCCCCCTTTACAATCGAGCAGCCACTCTTCTTGTCCTCTCAAGTACGCTCAAAGAAAGTGGTAAGATTTCTCATTGCTCTGTTAATTTTTAATAATCATTATTCTTGGTATGGTCAGTAACTATGCCTACAAAAATTCATTCGATTGATTTTGTTTGAGGTTACATTCATCAATTTTGTATGAATTGATCACTTAATCATTCTTATTACCTTGATTGAAAATTCATAGTGTAAATTCAAGTGTGATGGTGATAATGTAGCTAGGTCTACTTACCTTTTGCTAGGCTGGTGATAATGTAGGTCTACTTCTTTGTGGTTTGAAACGTGATGAGTCCAACGAGGAATGGTATGTGTATTGTTAATGATGTAACATCTTATGGTACATAATTATAAATTTAAGACACAACTTATTGTGTTTGATTGATTAATCACTCTTATAACATTCATTCGGAATGGCATTCTATTACACCATGTTTTGTTTTTAACCAACCAGTAGATGTCAAATTACTCCAGTGGGCCGTGACTATATCTTTTGTTATCCGAGTGTAGGTGATTGCTAAACCAGGTAGTCTTAAAACATACACGAAATTTGAGGCGGTATATATGTTCTTACGAAAGAGGAAGGAGGTCGCCACACTGCATTTTTCTCAAATTACAGACCCCAGTTCTACTAGAGGACAACAGATGTCACTGGAAAAGTTGAATTGCCTGAAAACGTAAAAATGTCATGCCTGGAGTCTTTGAACTTATTTCCCCTGCTTCTCTTGAACCAGGTGTGTTTTCCTTACACATCACTCTCTGAACTTGCCTTGGCACCGAAGAAAAAAATGTCTGGGTGACATTCATTTTTTAAATGATTTGTTGGTTGTTTATGTATTGCTGGCAGGACAACGATTAGCCCTGAGGGAGGGTGGTCGAACTGTAGGCACTGAAGTCGTTTCAAAGGTTATGAAATGAGACACAGATTCTGAGTATTAATTAGATCCTTTCACGGACTGATATCATATTTAAGATTTAATCTATGAGTTCAATTAAAAAATCCAAATAAATCAAGAAAAAGTTGTTTTAATGAATTTCCTTTTGCTAGATATGATAGTGTGTTTCTAAAAAATTTTGATCTGAACATACCATTATATATGTTTCCATGATTAGATTTTGATGAAGGACGTAAAATGTGTTTTTTTGCATGAAGTTACCTACATATAGATTTGTTTCTTAATGCAGATCTTGTTTTAAATGATTAAAGATGGGCATGGAGTTCTTGATATTGTAAAGTCCTTGAATTATATTCGGTTTGGAGTATTCTTTGTAATTATCCATATAATTATAAATTAATGAATTTTTTTTCTGTTCAATTATAAAAAAAATTTAAAAAATGAATATGCTGTAATTAGCTGTTTTATAGAACTAATTTACCCATATTTTGCATGATTTATTTGAGTTTAGAAAGTAATGTATTAGCATTGATTTTCAATCACCACTTACAGTTATTATATTTGAGAAATGAAAGGCCTCTGTTCAACTACAGGCATTGATTTTCACTACTTAAACTACAGTTTTGTCCATATATGTTTGCCTTTCTTAAACCAAGTTTAAATTCTGAAAGATAGATATATGGTAAGTGTAGTTATTGAATCTGACAGTAGAGCTAGTGAGCTCAATATGTTGTCACTGGTTACATATATATCTTGTTAACTTATGCTAAAATGCTTTAACACATGAAAATATAATTACAACTCCCAATTTGCCGGCCAAAAACTGACTGCATGGGTGCTTTGGGACCAAAAATGCAAGATTCTTGCATTTTTTGTCCCAATATTTAAGAATTGTCCAGTGGGACCAAAATTGCTTAACGGAAATAATGGAAAACTTAACGGTGGGACCATTATTGCTGAAAAAAAAATGTTTGGGACCGAAGTCAAGACTATTGAGATCAAACTCAAACGTGATTGAGACGGGTGTGACTGGTTTTGCAATTTTCTCAATATTTCTTTTATCAATCTAGGGCTTGAATAATTTAAAGGCAAAAGCTCCTGCGCCCCCTGGGACATGGAGGGATACTCTGTGTCCCCATGTGAACACAACCCTCCCCATCCAATTCTATTTAAACATATGTATTGCTAGGAGTTTAAATTATAAAGGGCATGGAAATTGCAAAGGAGCACGAAAAGCAAAATGCGAAAGTAAGGTTGGGGTTGATATGAACAACGATCAAAAGTGAATCTCTCTTGGGCAAGAAAGCGAAAACAAGGGGCAAGAACGTAGTGCTGGCGATCCACAAGCGAATTTTCTATTTCTTCATGTTCTTCAAAGACAATAAATCTCTAATGTTGAATTAGGGCAAGAAAGCAATGTAAAATTTATGTTTGTGGACAAAGAAACAAGAGCAGAAAAGTTGTCATCGTTAGCTATACATTCATCATGCTTATGCGCTCAATGAATTTATGATGTACAATATTAAAGTGAAAGCATTCCAGTAAGATTTTTTTAATCTTTCCCCACCTCCCTTAATTAATCCTTACAATTATCAATTCATTCAAGTGTAAATTGACTGTAAATGTTGTTGAGAAGAATGATGGTTGATTAGGAAAAAAAAGTGCCATTGTTATTGTTATAAAATGTGTATGCAATTTATGTTCTAATTTATGCCTATCACATGTTTGATAAAATGTTTGAATACATATTTGATGAAATGATTCGTACTCTCCCATGTAATTCTTCCAATATGAGGAGAGATTGAAGAAATGAAAACCTTGAAATATCTCAATCTTAAAACACGGAAGAAGAGGAAAAAATATGAAAGAAAGCACAATAGTTTATCTTCGCACTTCTTTTTTCTAACATTTAATCGATGTTTTAAAATTAGCTGCCATGTATGAAATGATGTGGCAATTAAATTTACACATCATATTCTATTAATTGTCAAGATGACGGTGTTAATGGTCCATATCTTAGATTGATAGTTTTAAATTATTCAGGCCCTGAATTGATAAAAATAATATTTCAGGCCCCATGTCGATAGTTAACATATATTTCAGGCCCGAAAAAATTCCTTTTAAGTTTTATAATCTCTTGGGAGCAAAATGAAAAATGAGTTACTTGGTCTTCCCTATATTGGGCTTACTATTGGATTTTCACTGGGCTTCATGGACCTTACCTCTTTTGGGCCTTCGATTGGGTCTTAAAACTCTTGGGCTGACAATTCAGGATTCTGATAAATATAAATTGCACTTTACACATCATATTCAAAAAGCTGATAATATAAATCAAATCCTTACCTTTTCAATAAGGATTAATCGAATCCACATTCCTTAAATACTCTCAAAAGATTTGTAATTAAACGATTTTTATGTAGTTATTCAAAAAAATGACAATTTACTTTATTTAAATTTTATGTTAAAGCTTTTTAAGTGAAAGAATACAACTATTATGATAATTCAATGCTTACATATTTCTATTTTGGGCGTCTCATTTCAATGTTTACGTTTTCTTTTTTGGAATATGAGACCTACTTAAAATAATTAATATATCACCATGGTCTCCACATCCAACACTAATACACCTACCCACTTTACATTAAATATTATATTTTTCCTAATATCATAATGGTCTCCACATCCAACACTAATACATCTACTCACTTTCGTGCAAAAAGCAAACTTAAATATTGAAACGGGACAGAGGGAGTACTTCATATTTCATTTTACAATGTCTTTATTAGTTTGTTCAAGAATATTTTTACGTTGTTAAAACAGCAATAAACTCAATACAATGAATTTCTTAATACTCCCTCCGTCCCGCACCAAGGGTGCATTTTGCTTTTTTGCACGTGGATTAAAGAGTATTATTATTGAATGTGTAGTGGGTAGTTGTATGAGTGGAAGTGTGGGTCCCATATTTTAATTGTATTAGTGGATGAATATGAGACACATATATATAAAAAATGAAAAAAATATTATTTGGATAAGACGACCAAAATAGAAGAAAGAGACTCTTAATACGAGAGGAGGGAATAGTTTTTAACAATTCTACCCAAAACATGCAAGTATGTAAAGTAGTGGAGTACATTATAAGTTTTTTTAAAGAAAAAATTAGCATTATTTTCTTATTGGGGAGTGGTCGAGTGGGAGAAGTATTTAAATTGTATAAATTTTTTTAAAGAAAAAATTAGCATTATTTTCTTATTGGGGAGTGGTCGAGTGGGAGAAGTATTTAAATTGAAAAATTGCGATGAATCTACAAAGAGAAAAAGAGATGAAGTATATTTGAGAAGATTGATGTCCGTACATTTCCAGCATATTTCGCCTCTCACTCCGCCCTCCCCTTCGTCCATTGCCACAACCTCTCTCTCTCCTCTCTCTCTCTCTCTCCAGCATCTCCATTGTTTCCCTTCTCTCATATCCTCGTTTTGATTTTCTCTTTCTTCCTTCACGCATTCCACCAAAATTACCTTGATTCGCCATCGCATTCCCACCACCATGATCAAATTCCCTTCTTCCCTCTCTTTCCACCCCCTCTAATCGCATCCACGCCCAATTATCCACACCCTTTGCGCCAATGAACGAGAGATTGGAAGAAGACGACAGAACGGCTCTGGCGAAGATATCCAATTCTCCGCCGCGCCGGAAAACCTACTCCTACAGTCAGCAGCTCAGAGCCAACACCGCCCCCCACCAGAAGCGCAACCACCACAACCTCCGCAAGCACAGCCTCGACGAGAACCGCATTTTGAACCACCAACCCCCCACCAAAACAAACGTTTATTACACCACCACCCCTGATTCCTCCTCCGACGATGAGTTTTATCCCTATTCCACTGTGACTTCCAATAATGCAGTGGGATCAGTGAGTGATCACCATGTTGATTACTGCCAAAGCCAGAGGATTGAGGGGGCGTCCGACGGCGGGACGGCCTGCGATGAACTGCAGCAGCCATTGCCGGAGTTTATGGGCGCCGGTGGCGGCGTCGGGATTTTTAAGGCGCCGAGTAGGGCGCCAGTGAACCCTAACCGCCCCCCCTGTCTCGAACTTCGGCCTCATCCTTTACGAGAAACTCAGGTAGATTTCCATATTTGATTGAAGCATTTTCAAAAACAGGTGGCGGTGCGAATTCAACACATTGCCTCGTTTGGTGGTTAATTATTACCTCATCTAAAAGCTTAATCATATTCATCCTCTATCAACTTAGCTTTTGAATTAATGAGATGAAATTGCATTGTTAATTTTTTTTCTCCACCCATATGAGTATTGTGTGCATGTTCGCATGGCTTTTCAGTGTAAGAAATTAAAAGTGGAGTAAAAGTGGGAATTTGCCAACCATACGTGTGGTTATCAATAATGATAGTTAGTTGAGAGTCAATTTAGCTTTACACGTGTTATTCTCAAATGTGTAGGCTAGTTTTCCACTAGGCTTAACCATGCATGCTGAGTTCAAGAAAATGGAAAGTGTAAATTCTGCAAACTGTATGTATGTTTATCAATAATGATAGATAGTTGAGTTGACATAGCTTTACATGTGTTATTCTCAAATGTCTTGGCTAGTTTCTACTTGTCTCAACCATGTATGCTCAGTTCAAGGAAAATGCTTGAAACTTTTTAGATATCATACAGGTAGGAAAATTTTTAAGGACAATTGCAAGTACAGAAAGACAACTGTGGGCAGGGCAAGAATCAGGTGTAAGAGTATGGAACTATTCAGATTCATATAAGCCAGGGATAGGGGTAGGGAGAAGAGTACGTAGAGGCGATGAGGATGCCGCTCCATTCTATGAATCAGCAAGCACACCAGCAACGATATGCTTGGTTGTTGATCAAGCGAGTAAGTTGGTTTGGAGTGGGCACAAAGATGGTAAAATTAGGTCGTGGAAGATGGATGTAAGTTTATCTGATGAGGATGGTTTCAGGGAATGTTTTTCTTGGCAGGCACATAAAGGTTCAGTTCTTTCCATGATGATATCTTCTTATGGTAAATTTCTTCCTCATGGTACTTGTTCTCAGTATGCAACAAGATTAGAATTATGAATTAATTTTTCCTTTTGTACTTTTATGGTTTGTATGTAGGTGATATATGGACGGGATCTGAGAATGGGGTTATAAGGGTGTGGCCATGGGAAGCTATTGAGAAATCTCTATCTCTATCACTCGAGGAAAAGCATATGGCTTCTTTGTTGGTGGAAAGATCGGGTATCGACTTAAAGAGCCAAGTTACAGTTAATGGGACATCTAGTATATCTTCTTCTGATGTCAAATGTTTGCTATCTGATAATGCCAGAGCCAAAATATGGGCTGTTGGCTCTCTCTCCTTCTCATTATGGTACCTTGTTTGACGTGATCATCTCTTAAATATGGTCCTGTCTCCTCTCTTGTTTATAAATAACATGTTGATGAGTTGTTTGATGGTGAAACAGGGACGCTCGTACAAGAGAACTTGTGAAAGTATTCACAGTTGAGGGTCAACCTGAGAATCGTGCTGAAGGACCTTCAGCCCAAGAACAAGTAGTTGAAGAAGAAGCGCCCGTTAAAGTGTCATCGAAGTCCAAAAAGGAGAAATCTGGCTTCTTGCAACGTTCCCGCAATGCTATTATGGGAGCTGCAGATGCAGTTCGTAGAGCAGCTAAAGGGGGTGGTGCATCTGAAGATGGTAAGAGAACAGAAGCTATAGTCCTGGCAGGGGATGGAATGATTTGGACCGGCTCTTCAAATGGTACATTAATCCAGTGGGATGGAAATGGAAACCGTTTGCAAGATTTCATTCACCATCCTTGTGGTGTTCTGTGCTTTTGTACTTATGGCTCACGAATATGGGTTGGTTATGTAAGTGGTACAGTCCAACTTTTGGATTTAGAAGGAAACCTAGTCTCGGGCTGGGTTGCACATAATGGGCCTGTTATAAGATTAGTCATTGGCAATGGCATGGTTTTCAGCTTGGCGACTCATGGAGGTATTCGTGGATGGAACATTTCTTCACCAGCACCTATCGATAGCATACTTAGAGCAGAAGTATCCTGTAGGGAAATCACATATACAACCCTAGAGAATATCAGAGTTTTGGTCGGAACGTGGAATGTTGGCCAAGGAAGAGCCTCTCATGATGCACTAATGTCTTGGCTGGGATCAAGTGTATCAGATGTCAGCATTGTAGTTGTAGGATTGCAAGAAGTGGAAATGGGCGCTGGTTTTCTCGCAATGTCAGCTGCAAAAGAAACTGTAAGCTATTTCTTTTTGGGAAAAATCCATGTACTAAGGATTACTCCAACTCCTTATATTTAAAAAAAAAACCATCTAAGATATTAAAGAGCTATTTGCTTATTTTATATTATGTGATCTTGAAGTGTTCATTTCTTGTATATTCTAACTGCATTCATCCAATTTAGGTAGGGCTAGAAGGTAGTGCTATCGGACATTGGTGGCAAGATCATATTGGCAAGGCTTTGGATGAAGAACACACCTTTGAACGCGTGGGGTCTCGACAGCTGGCTGGCTTAATGATAGCAATCTGGTATGGTTTCACATTCTTAATCTACTTTACAAAGTCTAAACACGAGCTCTACTTCTTTAGAATAACTTAATGCAGTAGTTTGATTAGTTACATTATTTGATTCTAAAACTCAGCTAATTATCATTGTTTTCAGGGTAAGGAAAAACCTTAGGAGTCATGCAGGAGATCTTGATGTTTCGGCAGTTGCGTGTGGTTTAGGTCGTGCCATTGGTAATAAGGTGAACAAAATTTTTAGCTTCATGTTTATAAACTGGTAATATTGTCCTCAATGCGATCATGGCAAACTGGCTAAACATTACCTGCAGGGAGCTGTAGGCTTGAGATTGAGAGTGTACGATCGGTTGATGTGTTTCGTAAACTGTCATCTAGCTGCACATTTAGATGCGGTGAATAGACGAAATTCAGATTTCGATCACATATACCGGAACATGACTTTTGCGCGTTCATCTGTTCTAAACAATGCTGCTGGTATGATGCGACACCTGTATTTGTCTTGCTCTCTTGTCTTCTCTGCATATTTATTTTGGTTGCTTTATTCTTGTGGCTTCTCTTGGATCCTCTCTATTGCAGCCGGTGTTTCATCAGCGGCTCAGACGCTTCGCACTGCAAATGTATGTCTATCCTAACTCCAAAATATTCATGAATTTTTGGAGCATTAACATAACTGATGATTTATATAATCATGTAAGGCCACAAATCCTGACGAGGGAAAGCCTGATCTTGCTGAAGCGGATATGGTGGTCTTCTTTGGCGACTTTAACTATCGATTATTTGGAATATCGTATGATGAAGCCAGAGACTTTGTTTCTCAGAGAAGCTTTGATTGGCTTCGAGAGAAAGATCAACTCAGAGCAGAGATGAAAGCCGGTAAAGTGTTCCAAGGAATGCGTGAAGCTCTCGTCAGGTTTCCTCCCACTTATAAGTTTGAGAGAGGGAAACCAGGATTAGGAGGTAATATCATTTTTGTATCTATAATGCTTGAATGGACAACAACAAGAGTTTGTCTTAAAACTTGTGATTGGTTTAGGTTATGATTCTGGGGAGAAGAAGAGAATCCCAGCTTGGTGTGATAGAGTACTGTATAGAGATAATAGGTCCAATCCTGAAGATGACTGTAGTTTAGAGTGCCCTGTAGTTGCTTCCATATTACTGTAAGTCACATGATTCCTGATCTTTTCTCTCCACTTGTCCCCCCTTTGATTAGTTCATGCTATATTACTTGTGAGGTTTTCTTGGTTTGATTAAGGTACGATGCCCGTATGGACGTGACTGAGAGTGATCATAAACCTGTTCGCTGCAAATTCAATATAGACATTGCTCATGTTGATAGATCAATGAGGAGGCAAGAGTTTGGAAAGATTCTTGAGTCCAACGGCCAACTTAGATCCAGCATGGAAGCTCTGCGCTTCGTCCCTGAAACGAGCATCAGCACGAACAAAATCGTTCTCCAGAATCAAGACATGTTCAGCTTGAGAATCACAAATAAAAGTGGGGAAGACATGGTGTTATTTGAAATCACATGTGAAGGTCAGTCCAACATCAACGAGAACGATGCAGCGTGCGACTTTCATGCTCGAGCCTCGCTAGGTTTCCCAAGATGGCTTGAGGTATACATACATCTTTATACACACAACCAACCATACATAGAGGAATAAAGACTTGATTCATGGTTATGTTTGGTTACAACTTACAAGGTGGTAACATAGCTTTGTTATGGCGTAGGTAACTCCGGCTGCTGGCATGATAAATCCGGATCAAGTTGCAGAGATCTCAGTACATCACGAAGATTTCCATACGACGGAGGAATTTGTGGACGGATGTCCACAAAGTTGGTGGTCCGAAGACGCCAGAGATAAAGAAGTGATCTTGTTGGTGAGCATAAGTGGAAGTTGCACGACTGAGACGAAAATGCATAGAGTAAACGTACGCCATCACTACTCTGGAAGTCCACCCCCTGCCCCCGCCTCCACCCCCGCAGCAAGCCAACCATCGTTGGAGCCGAAACGTAACTCTTCAAGAAAACACGGAGGAGGAGGAGGAGGAAGCGGAGGAGGGAGTTCCCACCACAGAGGACGCTGATAAAACAATAGAGGTTGAAACTGGAGCTGTATATACTACATAGTTGTTATCAACAGTTCATTATTTTCACACGTGCAACAAGAAATAGTTATATATTGCATAAGTGTGTCCCTTTTTTATTTACTGTTTCAAATGAAGAAAAAAATGAGACTTTTTTTCATAGGCAATTAAAAAATACTCCATTATAAAGATGAGGGAGGTGATTACAAAATCAGGCTGGCTTACTTCACTACTATGTATAGGCATCATGAATTACATCAGCACTTGTCAATATATTTCACCAGTAATGTATATAGAGCATAGAAGCACTAAAACTGGACAATATCTAATCTCTGTGAGCTTTCTCCACCATGTTCATAGCTTGGCTGTCACCACTGGTAGATCGGTTGGTCAACAGCAGCGATAAAGAACCCAGTCGAGCAGCTAGCGCTTCGCTTGAGCTCATAAGGCGAGGCGTTTGATCGAGTGTATACTACACAGCATACATCCGCTTGTATCTTTCACTGTACATCTCAGGATCCGATGCCATGGACATGGAGAACGATCGCGAAAGGGTGCTGGCTTTCCGTATGTTCCTCATCCTCGAGTCTTCTAGTCTGTGTCGAATAACACAGTAGCACATGGAGCCAATGGTAGTCATCATTATAGTCCCACCGATCACCGTAGCACATATGGCAAGCCACTGTTCATGAGATCCAACAACTATGTACGTGAGTGAGATGAAGGCGATAGAGATGAAGAGGCAAGCTAGCCACATGAGCTTGTTTATCACAAACATCAGTTGTTTCTTCGCCTTATGCTCTATCACAACCACCGATGTCTGTACGACCACCACCGCAAGTGAGATGAACAAAGCCACGCTATCGAACAAAAAGAATATTATGAAAGCTGCTTTGTTTGCAATGTGGGCTTCTCCTAATGCAAATCCATCAGTTCTATCCTCAACATACTGACCAGGAACAGTAAATATGGCAGCGAAAGCAACAGTAGCGATGAGAACAGCCACCACAGTAGCAGAATTTATAGCGTTATTGAGACCCTCTATGTGAAGCTTCTTCACTTTCTTTGCTATCTTCCGAACTCTAAACCCCGTCTGACGGGTCTGTTGGAGTTGGGACTGAACATCATGCTTTATGTCACTAACAGTCTGCTTGAGTTGCTTTGCTGAACTTTGGGGTTTTCCGTAATCTTTCGAATGAACAGCTCCTGCTTCCTTCAACAGAGCTACAAGTTCTGGAGTTCCAAACTTATCAGCAATATCTAAAGGTGTCTCTCCAATACTATTGGTTGAATTGACATCAATACCCTCGATTGACAATAAACATTGCACAATCTGCCAAGAAACAAATCATGAATCAATATTTATCTTGGAAGCAAATATCAAATGCTATTAAAGATGGTGAATTCTAAAACTTTAGCTTTAAGATCTTGAAGATACAAATTCCATGCAAGTATTAAGCATTTAAATGAGCCAACTTAATGTTTTAGAAAAATCTTGCAGATAATAAATAATTCACGAACTCCGCTGTTCCATACTAACATTATTATTCCCCTGAAACGGTGCATAGTATTGTGGGAGATTAGTACTACATTTACATCTCAACGCAGCACAAAGGAAGGCAAGGTCGTCACTAACCTGATTCCGACCCTTTCTCGTGGCAATGTGGAGTGCATTATTACCCTTGTTATCTCCAAAGCTCAATAATGTAGGGTCGGGTTTTATAAGCTCCGTCACAATCTCCACATTTTGGCCTTTAACAGCCATGTGTAATGCCGTCTGACCTTTTCTATCAGTCTTAAAGCCAATGCTCGGGTCTTTCTCTAAGAGAGCTCTCACCACTTCCAAGTGGCCCATTCTCGCTGCAGTATGAAGCACACTCTTGCCATTGTTCCGAGCAATCTTAGCTAGGTTGGAATCAGTGTCTAGCAGCAGCTTTACCACCTCAGTGTGCCCCTGAGCAGCTGCTGTATGCAACGCAGTTGAATTGGTAGTATCTGTTGTCATCACTAGGCTGGGGAAACAACGTAGCAGCTCCTTCAAGACCACTGTAGTTCCACAGAAAAAAATTTTCGTCAACTCAAGGACCATCATCACAGTAACAGAAAATTTCTTTACTTAGTCAAATCTTCATAGAGATGTAATGATACATTTGAATCTTTGATTGTCAATTTAATTTTATTTTTATGGAAATATTTTGGTGCATATCACAGTAACCAGAATATATGAGTCCTCTTGAAGAACAGAGCGTAAGAGCATGCCATTTATGCAGTTTAGCTAGATGGAAAGTTCTAATTCCAGAAATAAATCCAATTTATGAATAAAATTTATAACCATGTGATGTTCTCCATAGAATTGGCCAAAGGCATCATGAATCCATGGCAAAACACAAGACATAAGAGCAAGAAATGCAACATGATATAATTAACAAGTAACAGTGAGGGAAGATAAAACATTGCAGAATGAAAAGCCATCTTTACTGACTCACCAAGATGACCCTGCTTGGCAGCAATATGAAACGGATCATAGCCATTATTGGCAAGAATCGAGCAAGTCTCCGAATCCGAATGCTTCAAGAACTCCCCTACAATCAACACATGCCCGTTTTCTGCAGCAACATACAGAGGAGTCTCACCTTCTTGGTTCTGCTTCGACAGCAAATCCTTTACACCATTGTTGATGCTATGAAACTTCTGAATTATCTCTTTAATCTTCCCTAAATTCCCAGCCCGAGTAGCCAGATGGAGCGGGGAATCCCCCCGTTTACCGGGCGAATCCTTGCTCTTTTTCTTGTCTCCTCCAAAGCTCAACTGTCTCTCCATTGCTATCCTAAAGCTTTTTTGCTTCTCCATTAAACCCCTAAAGCTCTTCTGCTTTTCAAACATTACTCCATTACGAAAACTCTGCTGTTTTTCCATGGTTGGATTTCGAAAACTCTGCTGTTTTTCCATGGTTGGATTCCGGAAACTACCTTGTTTCTCCATAATCACACACAAGTCCAACAGATTCTAGATTACCACAATATGTTGAATCCTTTCCACTTCCTAAATTTTCAGAATCCAAATGTTTTTCGTCGTTATCCAGAAAGTTTTCAGGTACAATCTTAACAACCATACATATCTAGCAATTCAATAATATTTTTCTGATCATACAGATCAAGAAAACTCTCTCTCTCTAAAGAGTCCCAGATTGAATATCAAACTTGCAATAAGAAGAAAGTACCTTCTGCAACAGTGGCAAAAATCTTCAGCAGAAATTAGAAGAAGAATCCACAGAACCCAGAAAACTAATTGGAAAAATCTCACTCCTAGCCCTAAAAGAATTAAACTTCCCCCAAATTAGAGCTTCAAGATCAAGCCTGAAAGATTGATGCTTCTTCAATATACAGAGAACCCCAGAAGAAATAAACTGCAATTAGGAAAAAAGCACACCAATCACATGAGGTGCAGAAAATCTAACGGCATGTACTCCAATAATCACAAATTAGAGAAATTCTTTCTTGGGAAATAATGGAGCTGAGAGGGTAACTTTAAGTGCAACAGCGTTTGGTAATGATTAATATTGATTACAGGAATAGTACGAGGGGTACTTTTGTTATTAAATGATGAATGAGTAAAGAAGGGGTGAATGAGAAGTGCAAATCGGCCAAATAGTGGCCGCCATTGATGTTAACATCAGAAGAGCACAAGCAAACAGGCAGGGAGTGGTGGCTGCTTTGCAAAAAGCCAAAAGATAATGAGGTGAGGTTGGTGGGTCCCATATGGTTGGTGATCAAGATTAGATTCCTCCCTCCATTGTTTATTAATTTTGCATGCTACTCCCCATAAATTTTATTTTCTGTTGGATGCATTAAAGTTTTCAAATTTGTTGTTTATTTGCAATCATGAAGGAAAATGGTTGGTCTTTTGAGTCCGCAGTTGCACAATTTGGGTAGGAGTACTGTATTTTGTTCAAAAGAATATATATTTTTATTAATAAAAATATAATATTTTATTTTAAATATATACATTTTCATTAATTTTTTTTAAACTTTTTTAAGAAATAAAAGATAAATATCATTATAATAAATGGTATACTATTCAATATTAAAGAGTATTTGGGTGCACAATATCCTCGAGATACACAAATTTTAGCATATAGAGAATGTAGATATTCCTCATTTCATGCTGAATTTCAAGGGTAAATGTATTTTTTTGTGATACATACAAACATAAATAAATAAATAAATAAATATATATATATATATATATATATATATATATATATATATATATATATATATATATATTAAAAAAAAAAAAGGTAAGTTTGAGTTGCAATCATATACATGTGAATTAATCAATTTGAGTCCCTTAGAGGTATTTTATTCTCTCAATTATGATCATGATTTAAATTTTCATTGTTATGATAAATAATGAAGGTTGATGATTGAATGAGCAAGAATGGCAACAACGTGGGTAGCTCGAAGGTGCTAAAAAAAATTATCGTGATATCATTTATAATACCTACATCCGCCGTTAACATACTATTTTCCTTTTGTGCGTGGATTAAAGAATACTATTATTTAATATATGTAGTGGACAAGTGTATTAGTAGTATATGTAAATCTTACATTTTTATAAAAATAGAAATGGTACCCTTTGAAGTGGACACCTAAAATTGCCAAATAGTACCTTTGGAGTGAACGAATGGACCAGGGAATACTAATTAATGTGTAATATAAAACATATGAGTATATAATTTGCTATCAAAAAGAAATTAAAGATATTATCTTATAATCCTTGATTTCTAAAATTAAGGAAAGTGTAGATATACAATATTTTCCTTGATTCAAAATAAGAAATTATAGAATCCATAATAAATAACAAATGTAGAACTTTTTTTTTCTTGATTTAAACATTTTGCAAGGAACTCATCATCAATTTTGTTTCGCTGCTATTGATACAGAAATAATATTACTACTTATATTTAAAAATAATATTGAATACTCCTATTCCTATGTAATACCCTCTTCGTCTCATTAAAGCTTTCATATTTCCTCATTTGTTTTGCCAAATATACTTTTCACATCTCAAAATAAAAAATCAATACAAATAACCTTTCAATACACTTTATTATTCTAAAAATGGTACCACCACTTAAAATACATAACTTATTTTATCTTTTATTTAATACTTAAAAACACCTACTTTACCTCTCAAAGTTAATAAAGTAAGTTAATAAAGTATTTTTTCCTTAAATAACATAGTACAATAATTGTGAATACAATGCCAAAATGAGAGGAGTATATTAAAAAATTATTAAATAATTAAAAATACTATATACATATTAGAGGATTTTTCAAAGTTTGGGGGGGGGGGGGGGGGGGGGGGGGGGGGCTAGAGCCCCCTCATGGTATAGAGAGGATACGCCCCCGGTAGCTCGATGAATTTTGAATAGCTTCCGCAAAAGTAAACATGACTACGAGAATCCCACTATACTCCCTTCTTATAATGGCAAAGACTTAGGTAATTAAAAAAAAAAAAAAAAGACACTTCATTTTTATTTTTATTTTTATTTTTCTTTTCCCAAAGCAATTTAATACTCTTTAAGTGTATGAAAAAGCCACCATTTTAAAAGTTACGTTTTCTTTCTCCTTTTACTTTTAAATCAATGATTGAAAGCACCACTTACTAAAACCCCCTATTTTTCCACATATATCCTATTATGCGTCCATTAGTTTTACACGTTTAAAAAAATATATTTTTTGTTTAATTCTATTTAAGAATAGAAGGTATAATACTTTTTAACATTTGGTACATCCAAATGTATAGAGATAAATTCTTAAGTAATAAATTAAATATAATACATATTATATATATAAGAGCTCATGAGAAATATAAAGCATTTTAAATATAAATAATAACTTTTTACTTTATTTAAAATAGTATAAAAAACTTAATTTTTTCAAAATAGTCTCATAAATTTTAAATTATCACTAAAATTGTATTTTTACTTTAAATTGCCAACTTTTATTTATTTCATAGGGTTGAATCCGTGCTTTTATAAAAATTATGGTATAAAAGTTATAAAAAAATATTATTATTTTTGAACGAAATTAGAGTAAAATTGAATATATTGAACGAAAATTCTAACTAATTTAAAATCTTCTTGAAAAAAAAAGGTATAGGATCTTTTATGTTTTAAATTCAAATGTTTAGAACTTTTAACCATATTTAATGGTGCATATTAGGAGTCATTTGTCGGTTTAAAATGGGAATCGCTATTTGCACCCCGTAATTACTTAACGTATTAAAAAATATTTAAATTGACATAATTATTCTTATGAAACCTAATTCTTCCGTCCCAGTTAAAAAGGGTTTTTTTTCTATTTTGGTCGTTCCACCCAAAGAGTTTTTTTTTCTTTTTACACACATGAGACTCACACACCCTCTCTAATACAATTAAAATATGGGGCTCACACTCCCACTAATGCAACTATCCACTACATATTAAATAATAATACTCCTTAATCTACGTGCAAAAAAATAAAAGATCCTCTTTTGACGGGACGAAGGAAGTATATATATATTCGATTGTTGCAATCGAACAATCATCTAACTTATATGTTCTGTTACAACAACCGAACAAAACAAAGAAAGAACAAATAATTCATCTATCTTATCTGTAAAAACTTATATATGTTCCGTTGTTGCACAGTCATCTAACTTATCTATTCGGTTGCAACAACAGAACACAACAAAGAAAGAACAAATAATTTATCTATCTTATCTGTTCAGTTGCAGCAACCGAACTGAACAAATAATTCACTTATCTTATCTGTTCGGTTGCAACAATCGAACAGAACACGATTTGTGATTTTTTTAATTCATATACACATTACAAAAAAGATAAGATAACAGATAAGTTTCATGAACAAGCTTTAAACAAAGTTGTTTACTTTCACTAGGAGAGGAATCACCATTTTTATTTAAAAATATAAAAAAAATTACAAATCTTGTTCTGTTCGGTTGTTGCAACCGAACAGATAAGATAAGTGAATTCTTTGTTCGGTTCCGTTGCTGCAACCAAACAAATAAGATAAATGACTGTTCGGTTGTTGCAACCGAACATATATAAGTTTTATAAGGGTAATTATGTCAATTTAAATTTTTTTTGGGTACGTTCAATAATTTCGGGGGTGCGAATAGCCGGCTCCTTTTAGAATTTTAATATCCAATAAAACTTTATTAAATTGTGTATACATTTTTAATCATAATTTAATTTTTTTTATTAGGGTATTCGTCTAAAACTATGTTAATTTTTTAGATTTAAATATATTAAATAATTGATTTCAAATTAATAGACCGTGATAATTATATGTGTTTGTGTTTAATTACACTTGTAATTGACTTTTGTGCCAAAAAAGTTAATAAAAGAAAAGGTCAATTTTAAATATCAATTGCTGTTTGGTAATATTAGTTATTAGGTTTAGAGAAAAAAAAAACGAAAAAACATCAATTAATGTCTATTTCGAAGTAGTTAAATATTAATAGTGTTGACTTGTGAAATTATATATTCTAATTAGTGACGAAGAATTTATAATATTAAAGTGAATATTAAATGAGTTTAAATATTTCACAACCTTATATTAATTTTAAAAAAGAAGATCTGCTGATCAGTGAACCAATTTGACACCAGTGACAAATTTTTACCACTCTCACTTTCTAAAATGAATTCATTCTTATTTTTTCTATCTATGACGATGATAATTGACTTATTTACTACCTATTTCGTATATCCTTAAAAGAATTAATTTTAATGTTATTTTGGGTGTCTACACCTCACACGCTTAATGTTTCAAATTTTCATTTTTAAATATATAAGACTCACATATATTATTAATACATTTAAAATATAAGATTCATATCCGTCATTAATATAACTACCCATTATATATATATATAAAGTTTTTTGTGAAATGTTACTTATATGAGACAATTTGTGAGACGTGTTAAAAATGTCTATTATTTAGATAAAGTATGTTTAATGATTATTAAAATATTTTTCTAAAGTATGCTGAATTATGAATTAAAGTATGATTTTAACGTGTTATAATTTGATTTATTATTGACATACTTTAACTGCAAATAAACATACTTTATCTATATAATAAGCATATTTTAGTGATGAGTTGACCCGTCTCACAAGAGAGTGTCTCATATATATATATATATATATATATATAATAATAATAATAATAAAAAATATTCCTTAATTCACAATGCTAAAACAAAATGGATATACATTAACAATTAAAGAAGTATAGGGTAAAAAGTAACATCAATTCTTTTTATATTCATTAATCAATTAGTTTTTCTTTTAGTATATGTGTATTAGATACATATGTTCAACCCAATTATGGTTAACAATATGATTATATTCTAAAAATTAATACTATTATATTTTAAAAGATTGTGTGAGATATGGAAAAATTTTCGTGAGATAGATAAAAAATGATAACATTGACATTCATGTTATCAAATCACTTGAGTATTAATACTTTTCAATACAGTATTATCACTTTCTTTTTTCAATTAAATATTATTATTTTGTATCCGTCTCATGAAAATAATTTTAAAATACGTCTCACACAAATCTTTATAAAAATGAAAATAAAAATAAATTGCGAATCACACATTAAAATAAGCCTATCATATCATACAGATAAAATTGTAAAATACTCCTATAACATGTAAAATTAAAAAAAGTAAAATAAAATAAAGTTGTAAACTTGTCATAATCTCACATAAATATTTGTCCTAATTAATATCAATAAAGTTAAATTCCCGTAAAATCATTAACAAATATATTCTAGATGATTCCAGATTAAATAAAAAAGTCTGGAAAATTAGTTCTGTGATTTTATATTTTATGAAGCCCAAAACTGAATTTGGTTGTCACATTTTAATGAATAAATTTTGATTAAAGAAACTCAATGAGTAATTAGAGTTCACACTTTATTAATTTGAATGGTCAACATTGGCTGTCCACTTGAAGAATATATGTTGAGGAAAAACAATAATGCATTTCTCTTCAAATTATTTACGACATCTGCACTGCAGAAAACGACACAAAGTTTGACGATACAAAGTTTGGCCCCTACAAACTATTATGGTCCTAGTTGATTTTTTTAATATTAATAATAATTAAAGATAAATATGTGTAAACTAGGTTAATTCTTGTATGACCCTTTCAATTCTATGTACCTTCCAATTCTATGTACCTTAAGAGAACCATATAGTTTACAATGATTTATAATATAAATTCAATTTACAAGAGACTAACTCATAATTAAATTGTTAAAAAATCATAATAGCATTGACGTTAAACTTATTATTAATCTTCTATGTAGAATGTAAAGTAGGAAAAATATCAAAATTATGTCGTACGCCCTTTAAGTTTAATTAAATTTAATTTTTGTTTTTTTTTTTAATTTTCAATTTTGATATCTTTTTGTTCGATTACAGTCTTTTTTATTCAAATTTAATCATTTCATCAAGTTTAGTTTTTTTTTTCAAGTTTTGAATCAAAATTGAACAAATTATGATATAGAGGACTAAATTTGAATTTAAAAAATTGGACTAAATTTAATTAAATAATTAAATTTAAACAAAAAAACCAAGATTAAAAAGAAAAAAATTATAATTGAGAATTATAAATTAAAAAAAAAGACTAAAAATGAAATCGATTGTATTTAAAACACAAATTTTGATATTTTCTCATGTAAAGTACAAAATGGAGCAATTTTAACGAGATATATATATTGCATCACAGATAACTCCATTATAATTTATGTCTACCGAGTTATCAAGGGAATAAAAAATTTCACACCAACATATATTATGTTTATAAAATATTATATCCTATCCACGTTTCACACGTGCGAAAGCCATACTTTAGAATTGACATATACATAATAAGTGATAAGGGTTTCATCCAAAGAGTTGAATCTTGAGCAATTAATTGCACATCATGTTTCATATACCTATCTCTAGTCAAACACGGTGGCAATTAATTGTATGTGTTCTGTCAAACACGGTGGCAATTAATTGTATGTGTTCTAGATTAATGTGTAGTTATTTGCTTCTAATTTAATTAACACTTTTATCTGTTTACTCCTACTACCCCACGTTGCATTATATGAACATTTTTCTTATTACACAAACATGAGTTTGATTTTTGTTCATTACATAGGATTTAACAATACATTATGCGTGGAAATTAAACTGAAGAACTTTGACTGGGGGAGGGAATAAAATTAAAGGTGTGTAGAGAGGTTTCTGCAGAATAATTAACAAGTCAAGACTACAAAATATAATTATTAGGCGAAAAGTGAGAACAAATATATGATATAATTAGGGGTGGCAATTGGGGCCCGACCCGCACTAAATGGAGCGCCCCAGACCTGCTCCGAACTGAAAACCGGGCGGGCTCGCCCCGGACCCGTTTTGAAACTGTCTGGTCTGGGTATTATTTCAGACCCGCAAGTACTCGGCCCGGTCCAACTCGTTTAAAATATAAGTATTATATTTTATTTTAATAATCATTTAAAATTCTAATAATTTACTATTAATTTTATGATTATTATTATTATTATTATTTATATTTATATTTATTTCTTTTATATAATTATAATTTAAATTATGAAAAATGATGAAGTGAGAGAATAAGTGATTTATGGGTGCACATGAAATTAAAAAATAAAATAAAAAAATATTAAAAAAAAAGGAGAACATGGCGGGGCGGGGCGAACCCGCCCCGTTTGGATCTGGGTCTGGGGCTATAAAATAAGACTCGTCGGGTTCGGGGCGAATCCGGAAGGGGCACTTTTAAAACAGGCCGGGTCTGGGTAGTTGGGTACCCGCCCTAGACCCGGCCCATTGACATCCCCATATATAATACTCCCTCCGTCCGACGGAAAGAGGGGTGTTTACTTTTGTGCACGTTGATTAAGAAATATTATTATTTAATGTGTACAGTTTAGTATAAAATCGTATAATTTGTCATCAGATTCAACAGAAAAAGAAAAGAACTCCTAATTTTCCATTGACACAAGGTGAGTAATTAACTTCTATTTAATTTAAATGTATATATTTTTATGCGTGTAAGGTGTACAATAATTAAGAAATGCAATTGTATCAAGATTACACAACCAATTCTCAACTATATTAAATTTTATTAATAATAACATATACATTGGCCAAGGATGGCTTAACTAATTAATTATAACAGTATTATAAAATGTTGAACATCACCGCAGTTATATGATGACAAAGGAAAATAACAGTCGACAGGACTCCTATTTTATTAATTTTTTTTTCAAATAACAAAAATAACCTTCTTGTTAAAGAAAAAGAATACATATAAATTATTATCTTGACCACGTTAAATGGGCAAATGACCGCGACCCTCTAATATTTAAAATCAATCTCTGTTATAAATTTAAGATGCGTTCATTAAAATATTTAAAATTTAAGATTAAAGCTTTTTTTAAGACCATCTTATTCTAATTTTCTTAATTAAACATTAATATTCTAATAGACCATCTTACTGAAAAAAAAAACTAAAATAAAATGATTACCATTGAATACCTTTTGCAAGTATACATGAGACCCATTTTAGCTTGAGTGTTCTATGTTAATGGAGATAATAGATATAACTTTTGCTTGATTAAAGATGAAGACGATGTCTAGCTAGATTTAGGGAAGTTATAACTCCATGATTTAAATATATTACTTAAAATTGATTTATTTTTCTTCCTAAAATCAATATATTATGGGTTAATTAATGAACTGACCGTGTAATTTATTACTCCCCATCTGCTTTTAAGGTATCAATTTTACTTTCTTTGATTTCCGGTTCAAAGGTATCCATTTATCATATTTAGTAAAAATGTACACAATATGACCCACCACTTCCCTCTAATATAACTACCTACTTTACATATAATAATAATAATAATATTCCTTAATCCATATATAAAAAGTAAACGGACACCTTAGAACATCACGGAGGAGTATAAGAAAATACGCATCCAAAATATACGTACATTCAAAATTCTCATTACTATTTTACTCCCTAGTGCGTTATAATGGTATAACTAACTCTTATGATTAATTATTATTATTATTATTTTTCCATATAGCTATCAATTTATTTGAATGACTATTTTATCCTGAATATATATATTTTTTATAGTAATTATTATTTTAACTTGGGTTTAAAATATTCCATTTGTTAAACTTTCTGAGTCCAAAATTGCAGGCTCAATAAACTTTAGGACCCTATCTTTCCAAATGGACCCCTTGGCCAAATGGGCCTCAAGTTTACAATGCAATTTCCACCACAATAAAAGCCCAATTTAATTTAAAACATACACAAAAACTCTTAACAAAACAGAAATTCATAAAATATTACATGGCCGTGACCTGTTCTGTATAAAATACTAGGAAATAAACCTTTTAAGGGTTGCAGGACAAAATGATTGAAAAAAAAAAAAAATTTTCTAACAAAAGTAAGCCCTTGCAGTGGAGAAATACGAGAGCGGAATAGGTGATTCGATTCGAAACTAAAAGGCACACTTTTTTTTTTCTTTCTATCTTTCCAAACAATGTACTATATGAGATATTTAGATGTACACATAATATGGATGAATTTAGTATAGGAATAATAAAAATTCTACCAACAACTTCTTGGAAAAACAGAACCAGAAGAGGAACCCCTTGCATTTTGACAGAATGCAAGGGTAGGCTTTTTCAAAGTATTTACAAATGTGAGCCTTATGTCTTGCAATTTGATTCCACTGCATGGACTGCTGGAACTGCACCGGAACGTCATCGCCGCCTGCGTCGACGACGTTCCCTTTATGTTTTTATACGTGACTTGACTCACTTGCACCCCCGAATTTTGATGAGGGCAGGAGCCATCAGGACAGTAATTTTGATCAATGATAATGGGATTACCAACATTCCTCATTATCAGATTTGAAAACACAATATTTCTTGCATACCCATTGCTTGGCCTTGCCCATGATTTTACCCTAACGCCGTTTTGCGTCTTCGTGAAAACGGAGTTTGTCACCGTTACATTCTGGACGCCCTCTTCCGTTACACCGTTAGCTAGACTCCCGATGCTGCACATTTAGATTTAGAGAGTCTTTCATTCATTAAAATTATTAATAAAAATTGAAAATAGTAAAAAAAAATAACATGAAAATTACTTTTATTAGTTGGCAATTTATAGTATGCACCCGGTGCACCTAAAGTTAGGGTGAACCCATATACAAATATAAACAAAAACATATACAATTAAGAGTAAAAATATATACAATTTAATTGTTAATTTTTAATGAAAATTTGTATATAATATTCAATAAAAAGTTATACACATATGGATGTTAGTTTTTTTAATGAAAACTTAATGTGAAAAAAATATACAATTATTACAAAACACGTATACAAAATAGAATAATATGTATACAAAATAGAATAAAAAGACATACACATATGGGTGCACCCTTCACCGGGTGCACCCAATATACAATCTTATTAGTTTTATGATTTGTTATAATCCACCTCCTCTTAAATTCTAATACACTGTACCCTTTGCTTTTAATGAACCTACTTTTAAGTGTAATTAGTGTTTAAACTCCTTTATTTTAGTAAATTTTAAGGTTAGCCCATGAAATATTATTAATTTAAGGTTTAATTACAATAAAAACTTTATCCCTGTTGCAAATTAATCTCAACATTTGAGAAATTGCAAAAAAAAATTCACATCTCTAAGTATTATTGCAAAATACACTAAATTTCTTAAAACAAAATTCTACTTTTAATTCCACTTTTGAGAAATATATCACACGTTGGGTGCGTTTTGCAACAATACTTAAAGCTGGAGATTTTTTTACAATTTCTCAAAGGTCGAGATTAATTTGCAATAGAAGTAAAATTGTGATTTTTTTTACAATTAACCCTTAATTTAATCTAAACCAAACGCTCCTTCAACATTAATATACCTGATTCCATGTCCCGGGCCGCACCCAATTCGGTCAATCCACAGGTTCATGGAACCTGCGCCGATGGATATGCAGTCGTCGCCCGTCCGAATGGTCGAACCGGTGATGGTAACGCCCCGGGACGACATAACGTGGATGCCGTCGGTGTTGGGGCTTCCACTCGGAGCTATGATCTTCACATTGTTTATTTTGATGTTGCTGCACTGGTTGATCGCCATGTGGAACGACTGGCTGTTGAGCATAGTCAAACCGGAAACCGCCACGTTGCTGCACGATTGAAACGACATCGACTGCCATTGATTTTTTTATTTTTTTGGCAATGGTTAGTGTTTGCATGCATATATTTTGATATAAAGATGATTAATTTCCACGCAACAAAAGTTACATTTGTATTTTTATCAACTAAAAATGTTTTAACGACCGAATATATAATATTCATTGTTATTTACTACTATCATAATCCATTTATAAATGAGTGATGCTAAATGTCCATGGATATTCATACCCTATAGAAATTGTATTTTTACGAATTTATCCTTTAATAAAAAAAACTCTAAACCCTATAAATATAAACCCTAATCCTTAAAATTATAAACCCTAATCATTAAAACTATAAACCCTAAATCATTATACCCTAAACTACATAGCTAAATATAATTAAAATGGATTACAATGTAGTTTTATTAAAATTATGGATGACCAGAGTATGGAAAAACATTATTACCCTTTATAAATTGTCAACCAAAATTGTTACCATCGAAAAACCAACAGAAATATTCATCAATTAATGGAAATGAATTTTTATTAATAAAAATTTACTATCACTTCACTAATCTATTTAGTAGATCAATTTTAAAATGAAAATTAATGTTTTTAACAAACGAAATATTATGTTAGTAAAACATGGTTATTTTGTAGTGTTACCTTCACATGATGTAAATTGGGCTTTCCTATACAAATATGACTAAATTTATGCATATTTTTTAAAATTGTGGGACGATACTGCAAATAAAATAATCTATTTCAGACCAGATCTTCTGCGTCATTTTGGTGCATCATCTTTTGTGCCACACGTTATGTGATTGACACGTAAGATGAGGAAACAAATCCAACCATTGCCCTTAAGGTTTAAGGATTATGATATAGTTTATCTCTCTTACGTATCGTCAATCTAACAGTGTGACACATGAAATGGTGTAGCAAATGACACAGAGAGTCCGAGCCGCTAAAATATGGAGTGAAATATCATTATATAGAATAAGGGACCAACTATATTGGTGCAAATTTTAAAATTATGAGACTAAGTTGTACAACATACAAGAAGCATTTAATAATGACATGAAGGTCACAATAAATTTTGATAAAATCCCCAATTTTCAATGAAAAATTACACTAAATTGGTACAATTTTAAAAACTTAAACTAAATTGAAGTGTTAAAAAAAAAGTTTTCATTTAATATTAAACTTTGCTATTTCTTAAAAATAAATAAATAAAGCAATAAAGGTTATAGGGCAAATGACTTACTCTAGCTCCAGCGGGACATCTGTTTGAGGTCCTCCGGCAGGACCAGAACTTAGAACCTCTAGCGTCGATCGTACCTCCGGTGACTGTTAATCTGCTCACTTTATAAAACAGTATCCAAAACTGGGAGTTTCCGATAATGTTGTAGTTCGTCGGAGCAACGACGGTGCCACTAATATCGAACAGTATTCTGCTCCTGCAAGGCCCCGTAAACGACACTGACCTGATCAAGAACGTCCCTCTTGGAACCGACACAGCAGCCGGTCTGGCCGAGCTGCAGGCGGCCTTCCACGCGCGGAGGAAGGCCGCCGCATTGTCGGTTTTCCCGTCGGCTACTGCGCCGAAGTCGACGACGTTGTAGGCTGAGGCAAGTGACAATTGGGAAGCAATCAGGAGAAGTAGAAGCTTCCAAGAAAATGTTGCTAATTTAGGCATTTTTTTTGATGATGAGATTAATTGTACAAGTGAGATTATTATATATTGATGGATGAGCGATTAATGTGGGATGTGAAAGTGGGTTAGATCTGGATTTCACAATTGATCACATGGGTGATCAGTACAGAAGCATATCATATGTACGAAATGTGATGTGATGAATTCTTGGGATAAGAGATGGAATGAATTTGTTAAATCTGTTTGCAAAGTTATGTTCTCTTAATTAATTATTTAATGAATTTAATTAATTCTATGATCTAAGCATCATGTGATTCCTGGCTTATATAATTAGCAAGAATTGATGAAGATGTTATAATGCATGCATTGCGTGAAACCGTGACAATGTTGAACTACGCACTCTAACACAATGAACCACATAAATACAATATCACAACCACTCTTATAAACACAATTTACATAGTTTATTATATTCGGTCTTTTCTCTTCCATTCCTATATTATACCCTATGTAATTTCGTTAGAGGTTTATATTAATGGGGACCACAGACTTTACACCGTAAACTCGATTCATAGAAAACTAACTCATGCAATATTACTTCCTCGATTTCACACCACCCTTTACGTTAAAAATTTTCACATTGTTTAAGAAAAATTATTTTTTTATGATGATAATGATGTCATAACGAAAGTGGTCTTTGAAACAGTTCAGATCATTTTGATAATTATAAGTTTGATCTGTTTTACCAAGAAGGTCTACGGTTCGAGTTGTAACTTAAGCGATAATATTATCAATTTCTATTCGTCTCATATAAACAGTTACGGGACATGATGTCACGGATTGACTGCACTGAAAAATAACAATTGCATATATTGGTGATTGGTAAATATCCATTCTCAATGAGTTTTGGATAAAATCGAAGAAAAAATAAATAAATAAAAAATAAAAGGAATTGTTTAACGGTGGTGATTAATAAATTATTGGGAGCGCAGAACCCAAAAAGAATCAAATGGGAAGCAGAGAAGTGGAAGAATGAAGAAATAAATGTAAATGAGATATGTGAGCAAAGGATGCAGAAATCAGGTTAAATATTCCATGATGGGGTGCAACTGTAATTAATTGATATGTTTATAATTATTATTTTTTTACAGAAATTTGATAATACTCGTTGGACTTAGAAGTTTGTTAAAAATTAAAGAATTTATACATTAATTCCACTTATACAGGTTTAAATTTTATTTAAGCATGTTGATAAAAAATAAGGGATTCGATGAAATACGAAGAGTAGTTCATTACAATATCCCAAAAAAATTAATGTAGAACTAAAAGAATTTTAATGCTAATTGCTCATCTCATTTACAAGCTTAATGAACTACTTATTATATTAACTTTAATGAACCATACACTCCCTCAATATCTTAATTCATTCAAAATTAAAATATTTAATTTAGATATGCGAAGATTCAATTTTACTTATGTAGATAATATATATATATATATATATATATATATATATATATATATATATATATATATATATATATATATATTTTTTAATTATTTATTAATTCTCTCCTTAAATTATTTCTCATGAATTTATTTAAAATTAAATGGGTTAGATAATTACATAAGTATATACTACTTCTACTATTTATTTAAAGAATTAAAACACCATTACTTAAGTTCTGATTCGTCGCTCATGATAACGTGCATGGTCACTACTGCATATCACAAAATTAATTAACTTCTGCTTCACTCTATCATATAATTAATTAAACACTAGCCCGGGAAATGGGGGGTGTGTTTCCTGGAGATTTTTATGTATAAAATTAAAAAAATAAAAAAACGAAAAACTGTAAATCGATTAAAATATTCTCACAGAAATTAAGAAAGTGTATTTATTAAGTGTATGCATATAAAGTAATTATAGTATTTTGGGTAATTTAATTAAAAAAATTTACTTATAATTGGTTTGGTGAATAAAAAAAATGTGTTAATGGAATGAACGAAATATCTTTTTACTCCATATATTATTTTTAAATTACTTATTATGGAGTATTTAACTTGAAATATGCATCCTTAATTTTTTCAAGAACTTGCTTGAAAAAAAAAGTGCAGTGGTGTTGAGTGAATTAAACCATTTTATATCTCGTTATTAATTATCATTCTTTATTAAAGATGTTATTATTTTAAAACTGAATATTATATTTTATAATTTATTTATTAAAAAATATATATATCGAACTAAGAAGTTCTTCATCTTATGGATGGAGTGTTAAATTGTCAATGGAAGATTTGGAGCCCAAATTGTCGTTGAGTAACGTGGTCGACAAACGACCAATTTCTCCGGATGGATTTTGGGCTACTTTGGAACCAACGTCAGAAATAACTAAAAACTGGGCCTAGTTATGAGCAGGCCCAGCCCAATACTTACTAATTAGTGAGTCTAAATCCATATTAATTATTAGTCATTTTTCATGGTCTTTTTAATCTATAAATAAAAAGTCTTCATCTAAATTCACTGAACATTTAGATTCAGAAAAACTTACTCAAGTACTTTTAATGAGTTGAGGTGCACTCATACGCACGAAGTTAATTCTCAATTATCCAATTTGTAGTAGTATTTAATTAAAATTCTCTAACAAACTTTATAAATATTTATTTATTAACTATTTGTAATAGATGTAGTATATGTTTTAAATGTGAGTATTTGTTCGTCGACTACACAGAATATGTTGCCATTTTTAATTATTAAGGTAATATAATGATAGAGCATCCGTAAATATATACTCCATGCAAGTGGTATTTATGAAAGTCTCTTGTGAGACTGGTCTTAGAGAGACGGTTTAATCTACCTTATTTTTTATAATTTAATATTATATTAAATATTATTATTATTATGGTTAGTCAATTCAAATCATTAATGTTATCTGCGTGATTTATGGGATGAATAATGACTAATTAATGCTCATTTATTTTTAATAGTTTTTAAATTTATGAGATGAATTCAAATCATTAAATTTTTTTGCGTGACTATTTTTTCACTCCGATGAATTATCGTTGCAAATCATAAATCATCCTCATCAACACTATAGTATGTTGTGGATGGGTTATAGTATGTAATTTTTGTGTTATTGTGTCTTACATGGAAGAATATTTCGGTGGTGTTATAGTATGTCGTTTTCTGTATTATTATGTGCAATGTAAGTGCTATAGTATGTCAGATAAAAGTATATTATTTTTTATAGTATGTCAAATCTGCATTATAGTATGTAATTTTTGTGTTATTGTATGTTACCTGAAACAATATTTCATTGATGTTGTAGTAATTCGTTCCCATGTTATAATATTTTATATTTGTGTTGTAATATCTTATCTAAAAGTGTATTTCATATGTCTCATAGTACGTCGTTTTCATGTTATAGTATGTTCTAATATAAAAAGTGTATTATATATGTCCTCATAGTATGTCATTTTCACATGGTAAAATCACATTCATTTCTATCTAATAAACTCTAACATATTATAGAGAACAAATAACATACTTTAATTAATACAAAAATAACATACTATAGCATTAACATAGTAAAATCATACTCATGTCTCTCTAGCAAACTATGAAATATTACAGCGATCAAATGACATATTTTAACATAAAACTAACATACTACAACATTCAACTCATATAATGACATTTCACATACAATAACAAGCAAATAACAATCTTACACCAATTCGCAACATACTATAAGAATGAAAGCATTAACACACATTCAAAGACATTTTCATCGCCCTCGTAATACAGAACAATATTCATAGATTCCCCTTTTATGTTATAACAAAATTGAAGACGATTCGCTGGAGAAACACTGGACGAGGACGACCAACTAGGTTCTATGTTTGTTCGTCGAATTCATACCAATATCGACGGTCAACAGTAAAACATCAACGTCCACGAATCGTCGAATTCATACCAATATCGACGGCCAACAGTGAAACATCACGTCCACACCCATTCGCTAGTTGAAAATCGGACTTTGAATTACAAAGAATCAGCACAGACTTCCCATTTCTATGTTTATTTGTTCAATCTTCAATGGAGGGATGTTAGGAATTTGGGAAGACTCTGCAATTACTCTTTTTCTTCTTCTAGACGATAGATGGAGGGAAGTAGTGAATTTACGAAGACTTTTTCTCTCTCCTCGATGGATGGAGGGATGTATTGAATTTGGGAAGACTCTTTTCTCTCTCATATATATTAAATAATCAAGCTTATTTTAAGGAATTAGACAAATTAATTTATTAATGAAAATGAATTAAACTGCAATTGGTACCCATCTTAGACCCGTCTCATCTAAACGGAGGTCAAACACAAGAATTTGTCTTTTGTATTAAATTCAAACTTCCTCCCCACCAAACAAAACCACCGTTGACCTATTATTAATTCCGCAAAAAAACCTACGCCTTTCACATATATTAGTTTATTTTAGTTTAATTTTACAGAAAGTCAAAGTTAAGATGACTGAAAAATTAACTTTTATTCTAATATACAGCGCGTATAATTATTATTGATCAATTCAACCCTTCCATTTCTTATTATTTCAATTAAGTTTCACCATACATTCTAAATATTTTATTACACCCTCCACATAATTTCTCTCAAGCAAAAATAATTAATTTAGTCAATAGTTTGACTTTTTCCTCTTTACTTATTTAGTATTTATTTCATGACCCGTTAGTCATGATTCCATTCCACATCAAGGCTCAGTCCTTGTATTTTTTTCTATTTAAAGAAAGTATGATTATTGACAACTCTCATCATTTTTATTATTGTTATTATTTTAAAATCCCGGTTACTATTTTCGATTTTTAAATTTTGGTTCTCCTATTTAATATTTAATATTTAAAAATTTCTCCTACATATATCAACCGATTCTATAAGTATAAATACACATCTTCTATATTTCTCCCTACTAAATTAATACTCTTTCTTTCTTAATCTCATATATCCCTCCTCTATTTTCTTACCATTTGATTTGATTTTACATACATGAAGTTAAAATTTATCATACTAAAAACTCAAAATAAATAGTATATATCACTATTTGATTGATTTTGAAATTAAAAAAAAAAAGTCAAAATAAACGAGAAAAGATAAGTGAAAATGATCTAAATTTTTTATTCCATCGATTTATCTCGAAGCTTTTTAGGGTGCTCATTTTTCTATACTAGTTTCGAGAACATCATTCATATTTTAAGCCCATAAATTCATCTCGAAATCTACCTCATAATATGAATTTATGTCGAACCTAATACCATCAAGTTAAGTTCAGATTAGAGATAAGCTTTGATTTTTCTATTAGAAGATTTCAAAATAAATTATAAAAACTAATTTAAAAATAAGGTTTAATTCGTATATAACAAGAAAAATTGAGATGCTAACGAAGCATGCGTATTGAATGAGTGGGGGGTATATTATCAATTTCGAAGTTATAAATGTCGCATATTAAATATTTTTCAAACCATTATTTCAAAAATAAATTATTAAAACTAATTTAAAAGAATGGTCTCACTCATTCACTAGTCTAAGAGTTAGTTTGCAACATTCAACTCACTTACAAATACAATATCATTTACAAGTTTTATCAAGGCAGTAGACTCTAAATAAAGTCTCCACTCATTCATTAATTAGTGTAAGAGTTGGTTCGCAATTAGAACTATATATACTTCACAACTGAGACCCATCCGACATCGTGGAACACAACGGCTGCGATATCTTCTAGTCACTGGATGAGCCCTATTAAAGAGATATGTGGAAACTGTCCATTTGCGAGATACTCAACAATAAAAATTTTCACGAGTCATACACATTATTGTAGATTGATGAAGTGAGATAGATCTAAATACTCACATAGGGAAGAAAATTTAAATTAACTAAATGATTTTTTTTAATTTAATGATAAAAATGTGTTTGATGATATCATTGCTGTGGGATGGAAGATTAAAGGGGGAGGAGAAAGAAGTTGAGAATTGAATTCTGGGAGAAGTTAACAAAATAAGTGGATTTGTTTGGAAGCAAAATAATTCATATTTTTCTTACTTAGGTTTGTTTTTATTTAGTGTTTAGGGGATTAGAGATGTTATTCTTGAAATTGAGAAATTCTTAAGTTTATAATTGATGAACAATTGAAAATGATTGTACTTGAGGAGAGAGCGGCGTCAAATGTCACATTTTATGTAACGTATTATAATAAAAAAAAGATGAAAAATGAAAACTCGTAAGTATAATTGAATGGTTTACCCGCAGCAATCAGTTAATGGAAGACGAATTTTACAAATTTGATGGAGTAAATTCAAAAAGCTGAAAAAAAATGTACAGAAAAATAAAATCCACATTAGCATAACAGGGAGACATACATGCAATAACCGGTCAAAAGACAAAATTATCTAATGTCACAAACATAATGTACTAGTGAAAAATATATGAACCGATTTTAAAATTAGGGTGAGATAGGGGATAAAAAATTTAATAGATAATTTTACTAGAAATCCATATATAAAATAATTTTATTTATTTTTTTGAACAAAATGTGTATTACTTTTTATTGGTATCACAAAATTCTCTCTTCTCATGGTGTGTTTGACATACTTCATTTGACTCCCTCTATACCAGTAACTGCATACATTTCGATGGTCTATAATCTATATAATAAACGCGTATATTTACTTTTCTCTACGCATAAAATTTTGGTCACCTACCAAAACACATACGCCCACCGTACACAAAAAGTACACATTTCATAAATGCGTAGACGTATTCACACGAAATAAAGTACACTAGTGCGCAATTTTGATTATTAGTCAACATCTAAAGAATTCAATCCTTGTATATAAATGATGCAATAGAGAACATGATATTCAGCACATAAAAGTTAAGCAAAATGGCGAGTGGAGATATCATAACAAAATCCATAATCAAACCTTCTTCTCCCACCCAACAACACCTCAAAAATCTCAAGCTTTCCTTTCTCGACCAGTTAGCCCCTCCCACCTACGTCCACATCATTCTCTACTTCCAATCATCCCACTCTCATTCCGCCGCGAACCTCCGACGTTCATTCTCCGAAGCTTTAGCCGTATACTACCCGTTCGCGGGCAGACTCCGCGACGATTCATGGGTGGATTGCAATGACGCCGGCGCTGAATACGTGGAAGCACGGTTCAGCCACGTCAGCATCAACGACGTCATAAAAAATCCAGACACGTCGGAGCTGAAGAAGTACGTCCCTGCCGCACCGTCCGGCGGGGACATGCCGTTGGCCGTCCAAGTCAGCTACTTCGGCTGTTCCGGGACGGCCATCGGCGTCTGCATGTGGCATAAGGTGGCGGATGCGATGACTATGGTAGGGTTTATAAATACTTGGGCTGCTATTACTCGGGGCGACATGAAAACCGTTGCTGCGACCCGACCCGTATTCAACCTCTCCTCCCGGTTCCCTCCAGTCGACTTCAATCCGCCTCCGCCGCCGCCGCCTGAGACCTCAGGACCTCAGGTCGTGACGAAAGTGTTCACTTTCGGCACGAAGAGAATCGAGGCCCTGAGGAGGGCGGCGGCGGGGCCTCTGGTTGAGAAACCGACCAGAGTGGAGGCGGTGACGGCCTTCATCTGGAGTCATTTCATGGAGGCGGTGGAGAAGAGGAAAGGAGATGGGAGTGGGTGTGTCTCCGGCGCCGGCCACGTGGTGGATATAAGGACCAGAGCGAGCCCTCCGCTGCCACGTCATTTCTCCGGCAACGCGCTCGGCTTTGCAATGGCGGTGGCGGAGGAGAGGGAGTACTACAAGCTGGCTATGAAGCTGCGTGAAGCCATAAGACAGATCAACGGCGATCATGTTCGGAAACTGGAAGACGGGGCGGCGTTTCTGATGCAGATGAAGAGTTCCGGCGGCGGTGGAGAAGGGAAACCCATGGAAGCTTTGTGTTTTACGAGCTGGGCTCGGCTTCCGGCGTACGATGTCGATTTCGGGTGGGGGAAGCCGGAGTGGGTCTCCGTCGTGGATGTGCCGTCGAGGAATCTGGTAATATTTGTTGGCACAAAATGTGGTGATGGAATTGAAGCTTGGGTGAATATGGATGAACAAGACATGGCCACCATTAAATCTAATTTCCTTCTACTAGGTGATCATCATGTTCTTTGTAATTGATCATTTCTCGTAACATTTTGTGTATCACATCGTTGAAGGGACGATAAGTATCGTTGAAGGGACGATAAGTATACCAGTGGGAGAAAACTATACTTAAAAAAAATATAAGCAATACAGGAATGATTACATTTTTTTATTTTTTACATGTCACTTGTATAACTAAAAAAAGAAGACATCTTTGGTGATTCAATTTAGAATTTGTATTATACTCTCATATCATAATGTGATTCAATTTAAAATTTGTATTATATTCTCATGTCATAGTGTCACATTTACTGTCGTTTACTATCCCTCATTATTTTTAAAAGTTACTCTATTATTCTTACTAATTTTACTAGGGTTTTTTAATAGAATAAAACTAATGCAGAGAGTGTGCAAGGAAATTAATTATGTGTATCTGAACACACTTTATATTAAGTTTACCAATAAAGTATAAAGTATGTTAAAGTGTTAAAAGATGATGATATTTTTCTTAAACTTAAATGTATTTTAAGATTATTATATTATAATATTATTTATTTATTTTTAATTTTTTTATGAATAATTTAACGAAACAAATATAAAGAAGAATATTATTCCACATTACATTGCAAATATAGTATTATGAGACAGAAGAATATAATTCCGATTTACATTGGGCTTCTCTTTTGTAAATTTGAATTAAAAATTAAAGTATGTTATGGTATTGCTTGGATTGTGTGTTGTTTTCAGGGAGGATTGAACTTATTTACAATAACAAAAAATAGTAAGTATAATTTGTTTATGAGACAGATGAATATTAAAGATATTAAAAATATAACTAAAAGTATCACCTCTAAAATAGTATAAAATGAGAACATGCTGTACATTCGTATCTCCTATTATATTTTCGTTTACATTTTTTGAAACGTTGGATGAATAACACTTAGTCGAGAGATAAAATCTACTCCCTCCGTCCTACAGGAAGGGTCTCTTTTTTCCATTTTGGTCGTCTCACCCAAAGGGTCCTCTTTCTTTTTTTACACACATGGGACCCACTCATCCCCTCTAATACAATTAAAACATGGGGCTCATTGTCACGCCCCGACCCCAGACAGAGCGCGACAACCGCCACGTTAACCATAAATTTCATAGAATGGGTGCACTCCACTCCACAAAGTTTATAGAAAACGTAAGGCTTGCTATCAAGTACCTGTAGACTGAACAACTGATAACAACGGGTACAACACGAGGACATCATCTCATAAAGTATCAACAAGGATTTACAAAGGTACAAAATTCAACGGTGTAACTTAGTTTAAAGAAAATATACATGAACGATATAACATCGCGAAGGTACAAAAAGAACATCAAGGGGGTCACCAAATATAAACTATACAATCTCGCCAATGAATCCGTCAATTTACATAAAAGAGAAAGTACCCAAAACACGGATTGGATGATGAGCAAACGATAGGCAAACCTCCAACCAAAATGATATCAACAGCCTGAAAAGGAAAGAATGATGGGGGGTGAGCAAAACCACTAGCTCAGTGAGGTGATAAGCCGGTCACCCCGATCCTTATACGAAGCATGTACTCCCACTCGCGGTTCATAACATAAAATCCCACAATTCGTCCCACAATAATTATTCTCACTCAGTGTACATATTAATGAAAATAAAAACCTTAGTGAACATTTATGAATAACACAATTAGTTCAAACAACATGTTATCACATAAAAGACGCGTGGGTAGTCAATATCCTTCTCGAACTGAGCTCTCCGTCGAGAGACAGTCCAAGCCCGTCACCGTTACTCTAGATAAAATGCACATTAATATTCTTTCTCAATATGCCAAGTGCTAAAGTTCACAATTTAATATCGACTGAATACTTGAAATGATCAAACATATAAACATATATGACATGCATGTCCCACACCGGTGACGTTGACTGAGCCTATAATAGACTGATCCATCTAACGATCACCCTCCAGAGTATCAGTATTTGGTAAATGGACAGGTGCCTCGTTAGATCTAACTCACGCGGGTTTGCCAATCACGGGCAACTTGGTTGTCACTCTAACTCACCCGAACCGCGACAATTCGGGCTACTTAATCAATGTCGCTCCAACTCACCCGAACCGTGACCAATTCGGGCTACTTAACCTTGGTACCAGGCATACATATGCATGTGCATCATAAGATGAATAACGACTCAAGTTAGAGTCTTAATTGGCACACAAGAATAACCAGAAATCAATAATACTCATAAAATGGCTAACATGACTCTAACCAGAGCAATCGAGCCAATCAGGCTCTTTACCACATAACATAATACCAAATAATTTTCTTATCAATTAACTAAAACTAAAATAAATGCACATTTAACGAGGGTCCACACTTCCCACAAGAGAAGGCGTTCCCGAATTATCAACTCACAAGGAAGTGATTAACTCTCTCCGGAATCTGAAGTCGGTCCCTTGCCCTTCGTCGATGGTTCTTTACCTAGAAAGGAGATGAGCAATTAAAGACAAATTAAATATAACTAACTATTAGCGTTAACATCCCTTTCATTGCTAAAAACAAATCCTAATCGAGTTCGAACGAGTCGATATTAAATAAAAATGGCATGTAACTCTTTAACATCAGTTCCCAATCCCATATAACCGTTTCAATACATTAACTAGACGAAACGATAGAAAATAAGTTTGAATTCGACATAAAAATTCTGAAATTTTCCTGCTAGCGGCAGTTTACGAGAAAAATCATAACTAATTGTAGAATAATCGGATTGAGGTGTTTCAAGTGGCTACGGAAAGTAACGAGTTCAACTACGTACAGAAATTAAGTTTGCAAAGTTTTGAGGACAATAGCTATCTCGAAATCAGTTCGAACAGTCTACAAATTTCCCACATACCAAAAAGAAAAACCCCAAAAAATTACAAAATTATGGAAGAAGGAAGCTTAATTCACACACCACTTACCTCAAAACAACTTAAAAACCACCTAGGATGAGGGTTGTAAGGGAGAATTTGGTCAACAAGGGTTTCTCCTCTTCCTCTCTTCTTTCCCCTCTTTTGCTTTTCTTCTCCCGTTCTTCTCTCTCTTTTTTTTTTTAACTTTAGTCTTACTAATTATATATCAGGCCATTTAAGTGGGCTGAAACTTTGGGCCACAAAATAAATAAATAAATAAGTTTGGGCTTTCTAAAAAAATTCTAATTGGGCTTAATTGGGCTGGCCTTTTGGGCCATAAAAATAAATAATTAGGTTTTGGGCTTTCTAACAAAATCTAGTTGGGCTAAGATAGGGCTGGCCTTTTGGGCCATAAAATAAATAAATAGGTTTTGGACTTTCTAAAAAAAAATCTAGTTGAACTAAGATATTATAAAGTATCCCCTCCTCCAAAAAGTTTCGTCCTCGAAACATAAACGTACCTAGAGATGAAAAGAGATTTGGATGGTGTTGACGCATGACTGACTCTGGTTCCCATGTTTCTTCTTCAATTTGATCACTTCTCCATAGAATTCTCACCATAGGAATGGATTTGTTACGAAGCATTTTCTCTCGGCGATCTACAATTTGAACAGGTTGTACTTCGTACGATAGATTTTCCTTTAATACAACTGGGGGATCTTTGAGCACGTGCGAGGGATCTGGTTCATATTTTCTAAGCATAGAGACATGGAAGACATCGTGAATCTTCGACAATTCCGATGGTAGGTCAAGTCGATACGCGACACGACCAATCCTTTGTACGATCGTAAACGGGCCAATATACCTTGGACTCAACTTTCCTCGACGGCGGAATCGCAACACGCCCTTCCATGGAGAAACTTTCAGAAAAACTTTGTCTCCTTCATTAAACTCCAAATCGCGCCTCCTATTATCTGCGTAACTTTTCTGTCGATCTTGCGCTGCCTTAAGTCTGTCTCGAATAAGTTGTATTTTTGCCTTCGCATCTTCGATAAGCTCTACTTGTTCGATTTGTCTCTCGCCAACCTCATCCCAAAAGAGTGGTGTTCGACACTTTCGGCCATATAGAGCTTCGTACGGGGGCATTCCAATGCTTGAATGATAACTGTTGTTATAAGCGAACTCCACCAAAGTCACGTACTTATCCCAGCTACCTCCCAAATTCAACACCACTGCACGTAACATGTCTTCTAGTGTCTGTATAGTTCTCTCTGACTGTCCATCAGTCTGTGGATGAAACGAGGTACTGAATAGTAATTTTGTACCTAGCGCTTTCTGCAGACTAGGCCAAAAACGGGAAGTGAATCTTGGATCACGGTCAGATATGATTGACACTGGTACTCCGTGCAATCTCACGATCTCATCGACATATAATTGGCAAGTTTCTCTAAAGATTCGTTGGTATGCACTGGAAGGAAATGTGTCGATTTTGTCAGACGATCGACAATGACCCAAATTGAGTCATGACCCTTTTGGGTTCGAGGTAAACCAGAAACAAAATCCATTGTGACGTTTTCCCATTTCCACTCAGGAATAGGTAGTGGTTGAAGCATACCGGCTGGTTTTTGGTGTTCCGCTTTAATCTGTTGGCATGATAAGCACTTTGATACAAATTCAGTAATGTCCCGTTTCATACCTGGCCACCAATAATGCTCCCGAAGTGTTCTGTACATTTTGGTACTACCAGGATGCATAGCATAGGCTGAAGAATGGGCTTCCTCAAGAATAGCTCTACGAACATCAAGTTCTGATGGAACACAAACACGATTTTTAAAAGTAAGAAGTCCATCATCCCGAATTCGAAATTCGGTTTCTTTTCCTTGATTTAGCTTTACAATCTTCTGTTGTAAATAAACATCGTGTGATTGTCTTTCTCGAATTTGCTCGAACAAGGTAGGTCTAACCTCGAATTTGGCGATTAAGGCAGAATCATTAGACTTTTCACAATCGAGCGAAATGTGTAAAGATTTAAATTGCTCCAACATAGGAAGATAAAAAGATTGAATTGAAGCAAGTGAGGTAGAAGACTTTCTACTCAGAGCATCTGCAACAACGTTCGCCTTGCCAGGATGATAATCGATGACTAAGTCATAGTCACTAATCAACTCCATCCATCGCCTTTGCCTGAGGTTGAGCTCCTTTTGCGTAGTGATATACTTTAAGCTCTTGTGATCAGTGAAAACCCGACAAGTTGCACCATACAGATAGTGCCTCCAGATCTTCAATGCAAAGACGATTGCAGCCAACTCTAAATCATGTGTAGGATAATTTTCTTCGTTCTTCTTCAATTGCCTTGAAGCGTAGGCAATAACCTTTCCTTCTTGCATGAGAACGCATCCTAATCCTTGTCTCGAGGCGTCGCTATAAATGGTAAATTCTCCAATCGCTGGGTCTGGCAAAGCAAGAATAGGAGCTGAAACGAGTCGTCTTTTCAATTCTTGAAATGCTTCGTCACATTCTTCATTCCATTCAAATTTTACCCCTTTTCGAGTCAATTTAGTCAAAGATGAAGCCAATAACGAAAAGTCTTTGACAAACCGTCGATAATATCCAGCTAATCCCAGAAAACTACGAATCTCTGTCACGTTCTTTGGACGCTCCCAATCTAGTATAGCTTGAATCTTCGCTGGATCGACGTAGATTCCTTCTTTAGAAATGTGATGACCCAAAAAGCTTACCTCGCGAAGCCAAAATTCACACTTCGAGAATTTAGCATAAAGCTGATTTTCTCTGAGAATGTTCAGAGCAATTCTTAGATGCTGAGAATGCTCGTCGTCCGATTTAGAATAAATAAGAATGTCATCAATGAAGATGATGACAAACTTATCTAAGTACGGCCGAAAGACCCGATTCATAAGATCCATAAAAGCTGCAGGAGCATTTGTGAGTCCAAAAGGCATAACACAGAATTCAAAATGACCGTATCTGGTTCGAAAAGCAGACTTAGGGATATCAGATTCCCTAATCTTGAGTTGGTGATAACCGGATCGCAAATCAATTTTTGAGAACACAATTGCTCCTTGCAATTGATCAAACAGATCATCGATTCTTGGAAGAGGATATTTGTTCTTGATAGTCACCTTGTTCAATTGACGGTAGTCGACACATAGACGAAGTGATCCATCTTTCTTCTTGACAAAAAGAACTGGAGCACCCCATGGAGATGTGCTAGGTCGTATGAAACCCTTCTCCAATAATTCCCCAAGTTGTGTCTGGAGTTCCTTAAGCTCAGCAGGCGACATTCGATATGGAGTAATCGATATAGGTGTGATTCCAGGAAGTACGTCAATGGAAAAATCAATCTCTCGATTCGGAGGTTGTCCTGGTAAGTCTTCGGGAAAGACATCAGGAAATTCATTCACGATTGGGATGTCATCTAGTTTAGTTTCAGAAAGAGAAGTATCGATGACAAATGCCAAGAATGCCTCACAACTCTTACGCATTAATTTATGCGCAGTCAACATTGAAATAAAAGAGAGGGATCTCGTTTGAAGTTTACCCTCAAAAACAAGTTCTGAGAACCCTGGTCTACGAAAAATAACAAGCTTCTCGTGGCAATCGAGAATTGCATGATGAGAAGAAAGCCAATCCATGCCAAGAATAACATCAAGATCAATCAAAGGCAATGGTATCAATTCAGCCTCTAAAATGACATCTTTGATCTTCAATGGACAACCAAGGAATACCGAATCACGAATTAGACGCTCTCCAAGAGGGGTATGAACGATGATTCCAGGTGACAAATGAGAGATAGGATAATCTAAGATCGCAGTAAGATCATCTCGGATATAAGACCTATCAGAACCTGGGTCAAATAAAGCGTAGACCTGATGGTCTCCCACAAACACATGGCCTAAAGAAGCAATATTATGTGAGATTGTGATTTAAAAAATTTGAAAAGATAGAATTTCTTACGAATGTTTTATTCGTAATCAAGTGGCATAACAAGGCGGGGTTAGATTTAGCTTGTGAAAATACTCAAATTATAAATTACCTGTCACAACCTTCGGATCTGAGCGAGCCTCTTCTTGGGAAATATGAAATACTCTAGTTTGCTTCCTTCCTTGCATAGGTGATTGAGTACTAGGGCCGCTTGAGGCATCGGGCACTCTGGTAACTGCAGATCGAGTATCTCTGGGTGTAGAATATGTTAGTTTACCACGAAACTGACCAGAACCCTGACTGCTCGTTCCCATAAGCTGAGGACAAGAACTTCGCATATGCCCCGGCTGTCGACACTGAAAACATACTTGAGGAGCCTTACAGGGGCCGTCATGATATTTTAGGCAATTCTGGCACTTGCGATTTTCACCAACCGATCCCGAGACGTTGCTCCCGCCTCTACTAAACTGCTCCCGAGGTTGAGGAAAACTAATAGATGCCGAACTTGGTGCGCCACGCGAAGATCCCACACCCCTATACACCTTCGATGCATTTCCTGGAAATGCGCTCCCTTGCCTTTTCTTTTGAGATCGTTCTGCAAGCTTATGTCTCGCCTGAACTAAACCTTCTACCCTCAGGGCTTCTTCTACGAGATCGTCAAGACTCTCGTACTTGTCTCCGGACTTGATGCGATCTCGAATATTTAAATTAAGACCATCTTCAAATCTCTTGCATAAGTCTCTCGTCGTATATGACTCAGGAGCGAATTCTCGCAATTCCAGAAATTTGCTTTCGTACTCAACGACCGACATAATGCCTTGAAAGAGGTTGAAGAACTCCTTTCTCTTCTGATCCTTGATGTACTGAGAGAAGTATCGATCTTTGAATCGTTCCACAAAGATAGCCCACGTAATAGTAACCGAAGATGTCTCTTTTAGATTCTGCCACCATCGTCGTGCATCTGGGCCTAACAGCTTGGTCGCAATGACCACACGATAACATTCTTCAATCATCAAGGTGTCAAAGGTCTCTGTAATCTCCTTTAACCATGCCCCCGCTTTAGAAGCATCTCTTGCACCGTCAAATTTCGAAGTCCCCATGTTTTCAACTGCTTTCACCAAATCAGGTATAAAAAGTGCACCTCGAGAAGCAGAACCTCCTAAAGCCATTTCTGGAGTAAAAACTGGTACATTAAATGTAGGTCGAATCGATTCATTAGCACGAAGAACCTCTTCAGTGACAGTCGTAGTTGTATGAGCCGTTGTAGGTGGTGGAACACCATGTATTCGAATGTGATCATAATACAATTGGTACTGCTCGGGTGTCATCATGTGCTCAACCCGCAACTGGGCCCGTGGTTGCTCTACCTGGGAAACTGGCACCCTATGATCAGAATTGATAGGGTCCATAACCGTCGGAGGAATGACATGATCAGAAGAAACATGTCCTCGAGGTCCACGAGGAACAGAAGAGAGTAGAGGACTCGGAGGATCACGAGGAGCGTGTCCTCGACCTCGACCTCGACCTCGACCTCGACGACGAACTGGAGGTGCCATAATGACTGAAAGGAAGAAAGGAAAGAAAATGCAAGGTCAACGTCAAGGCAATACGATACCTTAGGATGACATAGAAACAAAGTTGGACTCATTGGCTTGACACAAAAAGAATGAGAATCATAAAACCAGGCTCTGATACCAAGAAATTGTCACGCCCCGACCCCAGACAGAGCGCGACAACCGCCACGTTAACCATAAATTTCATAGAATGGGTGCACTCCACTCCACAAAGTTTATAGAAAACGTAAGGCTTGCTATCAAGTACCTGTAGACTGAACAACTGATAACAACGGGTACAACACGAGGACATCATCTCATAAAGTATCAACAAGGATTTACAAAGGTACAAAATTCAACGGTGTAACTTAGTTTAAAGAAAATATACATGAACGATATAACATCGCGAAGGTACAAAAAGAACATCAAGGGGGTCACCAAATATAAACTATACAATCTCGCCAATGAATCCGTCAATTTACATAAAAGAGAAAGTACCCAAAACACGGATTGGATGATGAGCAAACGATAGGCAAACCTCCAACCAAAATGATATCAACAGCCTGAAAAGGAAAGAATGATGGGGGGTGAGCAAAACCACTAGCTCAGTAAGGTGATAAGCCGGTCACCCCGACCCTTATACGAAGCATGTACTCCCACTCGCGGTTCATAACATAAAATCCCACAATTCGTCCCACAATAATTATTCTCACTCAGTGTACATATTAATGAAAATAAAAACCTTAGTGAACATTTATGAATAACACAATTAGTTCAAACAACATGTTATCACATAAAAGACGCGCGGGTAGTCAATATCCTCCTCGAACTGAGCTCTCCGTCGAGAGACAGTCCAAGCCCGTCACCGTTACTCTAGATAAAATGCACATTAATATTCTTTCTCAATATGCCAAGTGCTAAAGTTCACAATTCAATATCGACTGAATACTTGAAATGATCAAACATATAAACATATATGACATGCATGTCCCACACCGGTGACGTTGACTGAGCCTATAATAGACTGATCCATCTAACGATCACCCTCCAGAGTATCAGTATTTGGTAAATGGACAGGTGCCTCGTTAGATCTAACTCACGCGGGTTTGCCAATCACGGGCAACTTGGTTGTCACTCTAACTCACCCGAACCGCGACAATTCGGGCTACTTAATCAATGTCGCTCCAACTCACCCGAACCGTGACCAATTCGGGCTACTTAACCTTGGTACCAGGCATACATATGCATGTGCATCATAAGATGAATAACGACTCAAGTTAGAGTCTTAATTGGCACACAAGAATAACCAGAAATCAATAATACTCATAAAATGGCTAACATGACTCTAACCAGAGCAATCGAGCCAATCAGGCTCTTTACCACATAACATAATACCAAATAATTTTCTTATCAATTAACTAAAACTAAAATAAATGCACATTTAACGAGGGTCCACACTTCCCACAAGAGAAGGCGTTCCCGAATTATCAACTCACAAGGAAGTGATTAACTCTCTCCGGAATCTGAAGTCGGTCCCTTGCCCTTCGTCGATGGTTCTTTACCTAGAAAGGAGATGAGCAATTAAAGACAAATTAAATATAACTAACTATTAGCGTTAACATCCCTTTCATTGCTAAAAACAAATCCTAATCGAGTTCGAACGAGTCGATATTAAATAAAAATGGCATGTAACTCTTTAACATCAGTTCCCAATCCCATATAACCGTTTCAATACATTAACTAGACGAAACGATAGAAAATAAGTTTGAATTCGACATAAAAATTCTGAAATTTTCCTGCTAGCGGCAGTTTACGAGAAAAATCATAACTAATTGTAGAATAATCGGATTGAGGTGTTTCAAGTGGCTACGGAAAGCTAACGAGTTCAACTACGTACAGAAATTAAGTTTGCAAAGTTTCAAGGACAATAGCTATCTCGAAATCAGTTCGAACAGTCTACAAATTTCCCACATACCAAAAAGAAAAACCCCAAAAAATTACAAAATTATGGAAGAAGGAAGCTTAATTCACACACCACTTACCTCAAAACAACTTAAAAACCACCTAGGATGAGGGTTGTAAGGGAGAATTTGGTCAACAAGGGTTTCTCCTCTTCCTCTCTTCTTTCCCCTCTTTTGCTTTTCTTCTCCCGTTCTTCTCTCTCTTTTTTTTTTAACTTTAGTCTTACTAATTATATATCAGGCCATTTAAGTGGGCTGAAACTTTGGGCCACAAAATAAATAAATAAATAAGTTTGGGCTTTCTAAAAAAATTCTAATTGGGCTTAATTGGGCTGGCCTTTTGGGCCATAAAAATAAATAATTAGGTTTTGGGCTTTCTAACAAAATCTAGTTGGGCTAAGATAGGGCTGGCCTTTTGGGCCATAAAATAAATAAATAGGTTTTGGGCTTTCTAAAAAAAAATCTAGTTGAACTAAGATATTATACTCATACTCCCACTAATACAACTACCCACTACACATTAAATAATAATACTCCTTAATTCACGTGTCAAAAAACAAAAACTACCCTTGCCGTGGGACGGAGGGAGTATAACTTAGAAGAAAAATACCAACCATTAAAAAAAAGTTTGAGTTTTTTTCTCCCATCAAGTGTCACTAATATAACTTGCGTAAATTAAAAGAATATATAACATAATAATAATGTAATAGAACATACGTTCGAGCATAATTAATTTTATTGAGGCGTGAGCGTAATTTGTTGATGATGTGTGTTTATGATAGAAAACCTAGTATTTGAATAATCGACAATTATGGGAAGTGGGAATGAAATAATAATGTCAACTCAAAGTAATTAGTTGAGTGATCGACGGATCGTAATCACCAAATTAATATTTGAGACCAATACATAGATGTGTAAACTACCTAGACTTTTTCTTTTAAGTAGTCCTATTATATATATTTTCTGTAATATTATTGAATTCAAAATAGTGTAAATTTTATAATTACGAAAATATATAATAAGTGATTAATAATGGAGTAATTTTTTGAACGGCTTTTACAAAAATAAAAATTTATATAAACTCACTAATTAGCGTATAATTTCCTTTTTACAGTTTTTATAATATAGTAAAATAACAACTTGATTACGTCTAATAATTAAACACTTTCCTATACTTATGTTTGTAAATTAATTAAAGTTCATACTTCGTAGTTCTACACTATAATAAAAGTCGTTTTAGTGGTTAGTTAATTCGACCAAAAATAGTAGTCAATGAAAAACTTAAATTATTGAAATTTCTAAAAAAGTTGTTAATGTTAACTATGATACTGAACGTATACATTTACTTGTTATACAGAGTATTATAATATAATAATTAATGTTTGGATTTATATTTTAAAAAAAACGAAATTAATATGTCATAATGGACAAATCAGAAAATAAGAGGAGTATCGGATTTAAACTGCTCAAGGATTTTAATTAATAAAATAAAATGTTGCGTAAGAAAAGTAAAAAAACATACATATTAAAAGTCAAACGATCTGACCCGTCAATTGGTCAATAAATGATTGCGGTTTCATATTTTAAGATGTTCCAATATTTAATTATTATATATACATAATTATTCACTTAAATCTGAATTTCCTCAACGGTATGGAAAATCGTAGTGTGTGATTCGTTTAGTTCAAAGTAACTATTATTATTTTTATTCAATGGTTTAACTTTTTTTTTTTTTAATGTTCAATGTTTAGTAATAAATATTAAAATACTCAAAATAATAAAAACATTCTTGATTTAATTTGGGATTCATTTTAAAAACGTTAACCGAGTCATAAACACGTATAATCGAATAATAAAAATGCATACAAATCGAGTTATAAAAATGTATATTCGAGTTAATGAGGGACCAATGATTTTTCTTCGAGCTTTTACCTATTGACCCAAGTGTTGGCCCAAAATGAGAAAATTGTAAAATATTTACTGGTTGGAGAAATAATACCCACACAAATTAACTGTTCCTAATAAAAGGACAAACATTTTGATTAGGGTTAATAGTAAAAAAATCATGAACTTTACCTTTACTGCAAATTAATTTATAGTTTGAGAAATTGCAAATTAATCCACATCTTTAAGTATTGTTGCAAAACACACTTAATTTGTGACTAAAGTTGGGGTTTTTTTTAAAAAAATTGGATGTATTTTGCAACAATGCTTAAAAATGAGAATTTATTTGTAATTTTTTAAATATAAAAATTAAAGGTCATGTTTTTTTTTTTTTTGCCATTAACGTTTTGGCTATGTTGCTTATATGTCAATACAGATTCCCCATTCCAAATATCATGTAGTACTGTTTATACCTTAATAATTACCATTAAACTCTTTAAATATTTGGCGTCTCAGGGAAAAAAAAAACACATAATATCCATTTTAAATAGGAAACAAATTGAAATAGGCGATGATCTCATAATTTGCTTATTTGGGAATTTCTCTTTTCCCAGCTTTGTCCATCCACTGATGATTCTTGGAATGCCATTTTTTGTATTGCATAACAAATTGATTTGTTGATTCCTCTTAATATTTTGTAATTTTATCCGTTTTTACTTTGTGAAGAGTTTTTTTTATTTTGGAAGGAAAAAATAAATATTATTAGGAGTACCAGAAGTACTCAATGGATCAGAAGTTACATGTTTACAAACAACAAAACATCAATAACTGTGAAGAGACTGTGTGAATTGAAGAGTTTAATATAGTCGTCTACGTATGTAAAAGTAGTTCCAAATTATGTTGGGTCTACTATGTTTTTTTTGCCTTCTCCACTTCATTTCTTCAAAGTATATTATAACCAACTCTCATGACAAATGTTTGAAATTGCAAAAAGCCTTACAATACTTTAGTGGCTATGTTTACAGATTTAAAAAAAAAATCCAGACAGTACATTTGTGGATATTTAATTTTTACTAAATTAGTATGTAGTATTAGAGGGGGTTTTCTTTTTTTCTTTTTTCTAATTTAAAAAAAAAACCTTTGTAGTGATATAAATGAGAAATAAAACCTAAATTAACTATTAATTGATTTTTTTAGGTACAGCTTCAAAGAATAATAATATATATATTTAATAAAAAATATAAGGCCTTAAGTAGTGGTAAAGTGTAGCAAGAAAAATGGCACTACTTTTACTAGTGACCATTATCAGTACAAACAGCTTGATGGTTCGATCAGACCTGAGGCCGAGCCGGCTGCGTTGGAGCACGAGGATCGAGCCGACCGGTTTTTGTAACTCAAGCGAACGTTTTGGAGGCGGATTCCCTGACATGGATATGCATTGCTGCACTCCAATTTGACAGCTACTTGTGTTGCTGATGTTCCTATAATGTCTTCATAACTGATATCACTGATTCTCACTCCTGATACCTGAAATATGTATAGCATTTTCAATAAAAATACTTTAACATTCAATTGTGATGTATATATGGATTAATTTGAACCTTTCCAGGGCAGTTTTTGTTGTTTGGGCAGTAGTTTTGGTCAATGAGAATAGGGTTTTTGACATTATTCATTAAAACATGTTGGAAGACAACATTTGTCACAAACCCTTTGCTTGGTCTCCCCCATGTCTTTATTCTCACTCCATTATCTGTGTTCTTCAATATAACGGTTTTAACTGTCACATTTTGCACACCAGCTTCTTCATAATTCTTGCCAAGGCTTCCAATGCTGCATCATTAGAAGTTATTATGAATATGAAAATAAAAGAGGGGAATTGCATTTCAAACCCCATAAATTTGTCCCCGAAAGTTGCATTTTTTTTGTTTTGTTAATTGCAAGAAAAATCATGAACTTTACTCGTAATACATATTAAACCTCACCTTTGAGAAATTGCAAAAAAAAAAAAAATCTACCTCTGAGCATTGCTACAAAAGGAATCCAATTTCTAAAATAACCGCACCTTTAAGAAATATATCACACATCGGGTGTGTTTTGCAATAATACTTTAATGTGAGATTATTTTTGCAATTTTTTAAAGGGGGATTAATTTATAATAGGGACGATATTCGTTGTATTTTTTTTTATTTTTTAGCCTTTGAGGTTTTGGATGGAAAACAATTCCGCCCATGTTTTCTATCCAAAACCCTATCAACCGGGACAGAAGAAATGCAACTTTGAAACCAATTTGACAAATTGGATATTTTTAAAATGAGTCGTTTTGTATGGATTAAAAGTACAATTTTTCTAAATTAAAGTTCATCGCCACCAAGTCCATGCAGATGGATAAACTTTACCTGATTCCATGACCCGGGCCACAGACGATGTTTTCGATCCACAAATCGGTGGTACCCGGCCCGATTGAGACGCAGTCGTCGCCGGTGCTGATTCTAGAGTTGAGAATGGTGACGGCGGTGGAGAGTTGGACATGAATTCCGTCAGTATTGGGACTATATTCTGAGGCTAAAACATTCACTCCATCTAACTTCACATCTTGACATCCATTTATCACAATGTGGAACATCTGGCTATTTAGGGATGTCACTCCACTTATTTCCACATTTTTCGACTTGGAAATCCCTAATGTCTGCATACAAAACATGCAATTCAATCACCAATTTATCCAACTTAATTCTCTATTCCACTTTTTATGTTTCATTGTTATTCCATAACATAAAAAATTATACACTACAATTTACCATTAAACTCTTGGACATGTGACATTAATCTAGGTAATATTAAAGACAAGTATCATTTAATTAAGGATGGTATACCAAATTAAACATTAAATTGGAATAGGCCAGGCTACAATTTACCATGCAAATTTATAAGTTACTAACAACGTTAAAACATAAATAGTCCTTCACCTTTATTGAACAAAAAATAAAATAGTTATGGTTTTCATATTTTTTCAAAATCTTTCGGCTTTGCTTAGATTTCATAAAAAAATAAAATGAAAAATTAAATTAATGTTGTCTCATAACATTTGAAATATGTCGATTTGATTTCTAGGTTCAAAAGTTTTTGCTATGATCAAATACTTCAATTTTAAGCAAAAAAGATTGTTTTGGCATCAATTTAAAAGTTGTAGGACTATTTTGAAGAAATTATTTTTTAAAGATTATTTTCAAGAAAATAAATTTATATTGGAGTATTTATGTTTTAAACTTCATTAACATATTCGACTCTTATAAAAGCTTTAATGCCAATTAAGGATAATATCAAGATTATGAAGCTATTAAATATATAAGTTCAAAATAATGTCAGCATGAAAATTACTATCATTATAATAATATTAATATATTTTTGAGTGGTGGGGTGATCGCATTTGAGGTCAATAACCGTCCACTACATCACTAACCCATACTATTATCTTTTAATAATTTTTGTAGGAGTAACTAACAAATTACCTTTTCAATTTTTAATCTCTAAAAGTAACCAAAAAAATACTATGCTCTATTTTAACCTCCTCTAATGATCATAAAATAAAATATTGTCACTTCAATATATAATGTGGTATATACTTACCGTGGCACCCCTCGGACAGTTTTTCCTAGACTTCTTGCAAGCCCACAAGGCGGCACCCCGGCCGTCGAGGGTGCCGCCATGGATAGAAAGGCCATCGACCCCCTCGAAAAGCAGCAAATTACAGGCCGCTCCGATGACGTTGTAGTCGGGCGGAGCGACGAGGGTGCCGTCGATGGAAATGGTGATGGATTTGGAGTTGCATGGACCTTTGAATTGTAGGGGTTTAAGCAAGAACGTGCCTTGTGGTACGTAGATTGTAGAGGGCTTTGTAGAGCCACATGCTGCTGACCATGCTTTGGACAAAGCTGACGTGGAGTCAGATGTGCCATCTGGATTTGCTCCTAATTCCAATACATTTATAATGTATGTGGTTGTATTGATGGTAGCTAATGATTGGTGAAAAATAATAAGAACCAAGAAAAGAATTTGTATGAGGATTTCCATATGAATTGTTAGCAATTTCATGTGTGTGTGTTTTAAGTGGTGAGTATGTAGGTGTAGGTGAATAATGGGTGAGTTGGGAGTTTAGGGTACGTAGTGAGGAGTTGAGGAATTTTAATTTAATTTTAGGGATATTTATAATCAAAATAAAATAAAAGGGTAGGGGTGGTGGTGGTGGTGGGACGTTATAAGAAGGAAAAAGAAAAAAAAAAAAAGATCGCTTTTTTCTTTACTTTTTTTTAAAGTTTAATTTCCAACATTTATTCTTTCGTCACGTATTTATTTTAATTTTGTTAAAATTAATTTCATAAATTTTAATTCTGATTATTGCTTTTTCAAATATAACTTTTAATTTAAATATTACTCCAAATTCAGTTTCGTAAAAGTGTAGTATTTTCATAGGATATGTATTACCACTAGTTGATCGTGATTTAAAACTCTGTCACACTTTGTCTTGATAAAAAAGCTTTATTAATGTTAGTTGTCATTACTTTAATAACGGAATTTTTCTTAAAGAAATTTTGTTATATTTTCACAATTTGAGAAGAAATAAAAGAAGACGACAATATATAACGGAAACAGAAAACAGCTGAAACAACCTATTTGCCAATAATAGTAGTCCTTGTTTTATTTTTTGGAAAAAGTTTGTGTAGGGAAACACTCTTGAGATAGACTATCTTGTGAAAAAAAATTTATGTGACGATAATAATATTTTAATTAAAATATTCGAATAATAAATTGTACTCCAATAATGATATAATAAATTATTTCATGAATAATTAAATAAAAAGTAATAACATTTTTATTACATTTTATTAAAAAATGATAATATTTTTAATGAAAAGTGATGACTATTTAATAAAAAGTAAAAATAATTTTATATGAGACGATAGATCTCATGCCATTGTTGCTCTAGTGTGAAGCATGCATAAAAGGGGGTAAAGGGTCACGTCCTCTAAACAAGTGTTTTATAGTTAGATCGGATACTGAACTGATGGATGCAACGATTTGAGATTCAACCGGTCGGACAGTGACATTATTCAAAAAAAAAATTGTCATTTTAAAAATAGGGTCACTTACTATTGGGTACATAAAATAATGCATAATTGTTATAAACTACATGACTCAAAGCACTATTACTCATAACTACACAATTATGATTGTGATACCACAAATACCCCGATATGTTTGCACAATTTGTTTGTACAAATTTGTTTTTGCACATTTTAAATTCCGGCGGCGGAGGTCAGGCGGCGGTCCGGCGACCGGCGGTCCGGCGACAGTTTGTTTTGTACAATTTTATTTTGCACAGTTTGTATTGCACTTTTTTATTGTTGCACATTTTTGTTTTATACATTTTGCTTTGCAAATTTTGTTTTGCTTATTTTATTTTGCACATTTTTTCTACCCATTTTATTTTTATACTTTTTTTTTTCAATTTTTTTTCTAGACATGTATCTTACAGAAGAATACCATGAACAGAGATTTGCAGTGTAGAATAGGATTAGAAAGAAGTGATAATGAATTAATAAAATAAAAGTGGTCGAGGTGGCCTTGAACACAGTAACACGTTTATTCAAATTGTATGTTCTTACTGTTGTTCTAAGATGTGGTAGAACAGAACCAAATCTCAACTAAAAACTAATCCAATCCACACCATAAAGTAAGAATTATAGTAAACCAAAATACTATCCAGAAATAACTGAATTCAATTGGTTTCTCCTCCAATGGATAAGTCAGTGACACCTCTTTGAAGTTGCAATAAAGAGGGATAAATAACAGCTGGCCACAAGATATGTAACATATCAGAACCATTAATTCTCAGTTGCTTAGGAAGTTTTGTAGTCTAACAGAAATCAAGAGTTTTTACAATAGAATTCTTGAATACTTGCTTTTCTCTCATAAGTAGACATAGTGGTGGTGCCATCCACATAAACCTGTACAAAACATAACTTAGTTTAACTATGGAAGCACATCATTGATACTATACATCCACATTCAGGGAGTGGAACATAATATGTAATCACATAAAGCACAACAAACTCACCTTATAAATTAGGATTCTCAACAATCCAAGAGCACCGGCAAAGTGGCAATCGGTCCATTGTACAAGAAAGAGGAAAAAGTGGGCAGCTGGACTATAGGACAGTCTCATTTGTAGACATGCGCCATTATACTTCCTTGAAAAATCAGATGCCCTGTAATGTAGTAGAATTCAGAGGATGAAATAAAAAATCTCCAACTGAATGAAAGGATTTCAGTACCATAATTAGGGGAAAAATCTAGCAAGCTATTTATAATTCGAGTGAAACCAAGGTAGATATTGAATCTCTGAATGAGATCCCCTAATCGATTTGAGCACAGTCAGCCGACAGTTGTGAAATAAAGCTGCCATGGGCAGCGGACCTTAGGGTATCGAGAAGGAACGACGATCTGATGCTGGAAAGGCTTGGCCATCACCAGATATAGGAAGAATTGAAGCATGGATAGCCTGCCATTGGAAGGGAGAGAAGAAAACCGGCGCGATGTCGGCGCAGCCGCCAGAAAGGCAAGCCTTAGGCGAATGGGTGAGACGGAGAAGACCAAAACGACATTAATCATAGTCGAAACGAAGTGAGAGGCCTAGGTTAAAACGCAAGCCCTAGAGGACTTCGATTGGGCAGGCGAACGGCCAGATAATATGGCAGCAGCGATGGACGAAGAAGAAATCAGATTGGGTCGCGCAGAGCGAAAACAAGAGGCTGGGAGATTACCGAGAATATCTAGGAGAGAGAAACGAAGATTACATAGAATGCATTGGGAAATATTTGGTTTAATTAAGGGTAATTTGGTCTCTATACTGTTAATTTGTGTAGTGGATAATAAATTTTTTTTCCAGTGTAGTTAAAAGTATTTAAGGCCTAAAGTGTGTACCTTATAGTAATAAATCCTTAAAAAAATTATAATAGTCGAAATTAGTAACTTCTTAAAAGAGAAGACATGCTTAAAAAAAAAAAAAACAGTGCGTCTCAAACGGTAGCGAAATTGAACCTTTTGAGTCCTTCAATCGTTACGCCTGTGGAATAATTTGGGGAATTGGGCCCAAGCGAGTGTGGTGCTTAGGATGATTACAAACTCGTTCACTATTTTATTTTATCAATTTAATACATGCTAGCTTTTTGTATTTTTATAATTTAATTATGAATTCATTTTATTTTATTTTTAAATACATGATCTTTTATGTTTGAGACCTGGGTGCAAGGGTGCACACATGTGTATAACTTTTTATTCTATTTTGTATACATGTTATTCTATTTTGTATACGTGTTTTGTAATAATTATATATTTTTTTCATATTAAGTCTTTCATTAAAAAAACTAGCATCATATGTATATAATTTTTTATTCAATAATGTATACATGTTTTTTAATAATTGTATATTTTTTTACACTCAATTTTTCATTAAAAAATCTAACAATTAAATTGTATACATTTTTGCTCTTAATTGTATATGTTTATATTTATATTTATATTTGTATATGAGTGCACCCCAGATGCACACTATAATTAGCCTTTATGTTTTATAATATACTCGCAAATTCTTCTATCAATAAAATATATAATTATCGTAATTAATAAAAATCAATATATAATAACAAATCATTGAATTAATTTACAGTTCTGTATTGAATATCCTTTAAAGGCCATCCCACTTATATAATTGAGACCTACTTTTCTATCAATGTACCAATTAAGTGATGTACTAATTAGGAGGGGGGAGGGGGGGGGGGGGGGTGGGAAGAAGAGAAAAAATTGCAGAAATATGATACTCCATTTCTTAAATGTGAAAATATATATATAGTCTCATATACATACATAAGCATAACGCCATTACACATTAATCAAATAATCCTTCTATAATTCACAGTACAAATGGACTTAACTTATACGTATATTTTTTTAATTAAGACAGGTATATGAATGATAATCCAAATATATTTTTACTCGATCGTGTCATGATTTTGGTCCCTAGAAGCAGCTCGTCGGCTTGACAACGCCGTCCGTTGTTCCTGCAGCGTTGTCGCAAGAAGCAATGGCTTGTTTATCTTTGTAGGTAAGGTTAACTTCAGACAATGTAATACCACTGCATGGAGAGGTTTTACTGCACTCCAATTTCACTGCAACCTCTGTAGCTGACGTTCCATGTATGTCTTCGTATCTTACATCCCTAATTTTCACTCCTGATGCCTGCATGGTAGCCCATAATCAAGAAAAAGAAAATATATCTATCAAATCTTGAGTTGATCAAAAGATGATTAATTAACATCTTATTGAAATTTTAATGACATAATATGCTATAACTCTTTATTTATTCAATTTAGTGTTTTATGTCAATTTTAATCCTGTAATTTTTTATTTGTTCGTCTTTGGTCATTTTGCAAAAATTATTTTCAAACTTACAGGGCTTGCAATCTATTCATTTTTGCAAAAAAAAAAAAATTGCAAAACGAAGAATTGAAAAAATTAAAAGTTACAGAATTAAATTGATATTAAAGGACTAAAATTGGGTTCTGTCGTGATGAAAAATGGTGTTTTTTGAAATCATGATGGTACCTGATTGGGGCAATTTTTGTGGTCGGGGCAGTAGTTTTGGTCGATGAGAATGGGGTTTTTAACATCGATCATATTAATATGTTGGAAAACTACATCTCTGACGAACCCTTTACTAGGCCTTGCCCATGTCTTGATTCTCACTCCATTTGTAGTCCCTCTCAGTGTTGCTGTCTTCACTGTCACATTTTGCACTCCTTCTTCTTCCATTATCCACCCTAGACTTCCAATGCTGTACAATTTGTAACACTTTGCATTAATTCAACGAAACAAGATCACTTATACAGTATAATTTTTTATGTTATGAAATACCAATAAAATATGAATTAAAAAATAGATCTAGAATCCAAACCCTAAGTATTACTGCAACAACTATGGAACAGAAATTTATCCACACTTTCATTTTTGAGTGATTTTATAAAGAGTTAGTCTCCTGTAAATAGGGTTTACATAAGTGTTTGCCTTTTATTAAATGTACCTGTAAATAGGTTTACACAAGTGTTTGCCTTTTATTAAATGTACCTTACTCCGTGCCCAGGACCGCATTCTAGGTTTTGAATCCACAAATTGGAGGCACCAGGGCCGATTGAAACGCAGTCGTCTCCGGTGCCAATGATAGAGTTCATTATGGTGACTCCGGACGACTGCTGGACGTGGATTCCATCGGTGTTAGGGCTGTTCTCTGGAGCTGATACTTTCATGTTCATCAGATTCACATTCTGGCAACCCTTCACGATAATGTGAAACTTTTGACTGTTTTTCGAAGTTAATCCGTTGATCCTTATGTTTTTTGAATTGTACAAAATCAACGACTGGAGAAAACAATCAGAAAATATTACACATATAATGAGATTGATATCATAATAAGAAAACAATCTTTCACAAATAAATAAATAAATAAAAAGAAAGAAAGAAAGAGCATTTTCATGCACGAGGGTTATATCTGCCGTTGCAAATAGTTGGATGATTGACATGTAAGATATAATAAAGTTTATACCCTAAAAGAAAAATATCAACCCTAGAAAAAAAGGTTGAGATTTTCTTCCCCATATACGTGTAACTCATTTAACATGTGTAGCAGAAGATCTAACTCCAAAATATAACAGGACATCCAAAATCATTGTTAAAAACATGTATATTTATTTAGCTAGCCTTAATTACTTAGTTTCATTTATTTTAAGAGAAACTACTTTAAGTATAATCAAGTAATGATGGAATACCGCAGCTCCATTAGGACAAGTCTTTCCGGAATCCTTGCAAGCCCACAAAGCGGTCCCTTGACCATCTAGGGTTCCGCCAACGATTGAAACTCCAGTGACCTTCTCGAACTTCAACCAGCTATCAGTGTTCCCAATAGCATGATTCGCCCGAGAAATATGCATTTCGCAATAAGTAACTCCCCGGTGGCACGTATATGGTGGCCGGTGCAGTGGTGGCGCAGGCTGCCCCCCATGCACTTAGAAAAGCCTTTGTAGAGTCGAATTTCACGTCATTTTTTGCTCCGAACGACTGCACATTGTAGGATGGATTGGCTGCAAATGATTGCGATGAGTAGTAGAAGAGGATGAGAGTGATAAGAATTTGGATCTTCATTCTAATGTTGGCCACTTTTAGGGTTAATTAGTTCGTCTTGGATATGTTGGATGTGGATAAATCATGAAGTATTTATAAGCTTAACCCTTCAATATGAATCGGAAAAAGGGTCTGCCTAAATGTTGATCAACTTAAATGTTACATCCCCAAAAAGCAAAATAAAAAAACACTGTTTGTATATAGTATATAATCTATTATGATAATTTAATTAAAGAAATTTAGATCAAAAAATAAAGGATGAAATAAATTATTGCGAGAAACATAATTTCCATTAAACTGAATGTATAATATGATCTATTTTGAAGTACATATGGTTGGCCATTTATTTAGGCAATATAGTCATCATCGTGACATGATAAATTTTAAAGAAAATAAAAATGCATGTTTTTGTTATAAGTATAAGATAAGTTATACTATTCCTTTTGATTAATTTTAGTTTTCTAATTTTTAAAGTGAGACATTCAATTAATGTGCATATTTGTTTCCTATTCCCTGTGATAGGTAATGTTTGCTATTCCTTGTAATGTGTAAGTATCAAATAAAAAAAGTTCAATACTTATAATTCTTACCTTATAGTGTAAGGATTAAGTATTAAACGATTCAATTCTCTATCAATTTAAACTTTTAGATGAGGTGGTCATTTAACATGGTATCAGAGTCTCTGGTTAACAAAGCTCCAGGATTCGAACCTTACCGCCACTCATTTACGAAAAAATTCCACATGCAAGGTTTGACGCAAAAGTTAACCCCACCTACATGTGAGGGGCATGTTAGAGTAATTTGTTTAATATTTAAACAAATATTAAACCATTATCCTCTCTACAAGCTTTTAGATGAGATCATTATGAAAAAGTTCCACGGGTTCAAATCTCACCGTCACCCAATTTATGAAAAAATTCCACATGCAAGTCAGACAAAAATTCCACATGCAAGCTTGAGGTGGTCATTTAACATACCTCGACTCAAATCCCACAGATAATTCCAATCAAATTTTTATTTAATATATGATACTAAAACTCAAATATAAGAAACATAGAATATATTCGAAAATGCATTCTTCGTCCACCCACCAAGTTTTTCTTTGTAAAGAATGTCTGAATATTTTTTAGTTCGTAGTAACTATTACCAATATTGCATTTTGGATAAGGATACAAAATAGATGTAATAATAATAATAATAATAAAATAATTGAATAGTGGATTCGTGTTCAACGTGACATAAGAAAAAATTGCAAAGTCAAATCAATTAGTTAGTGCAGCTACAAGATAACTTGGTGCAAAGCACCTGGTAAAGATTAAATATTAATTCTGGATATTATCTAGATTTGAATAAATAATTCAAAATAAAACCTAAAAACTAACTAGTGGCTATTGGCTAACTAACTTATTATTTTCATGAAAGTCAATCGTGGATCTTAATTTTATTATCTAAACAGTAATCACACTTTTATAAGACTTTTTTACCATTAAGCTAGCTAACTTTGTTTTGACAAAATAGGGTTATATTAGTCGTATTTCTACACACATCCTTAATATATCCCTCTTGCATGCACACACAACACAATGTACGCACGTAACCATTTTTTTCCCATATGTAGCCAAACTTTTAATATCTGGAGAAATTAAGTTGTATATATACGTTTATATTAATTAAGTATCAATTAATTCACAATAAATAAAAAAATTAATCAGCCTCAAATTAATATCGTACTAACGATATTATTAGTAGTCTACTCATTTAATGGGCCAGGCTCAAGAAGTTAGCCGAGGCCCAAGATTCCGAATGCTCAGAATGATCGCCAAAGCCCATAAGGCTTAAGGCATCGAATGACGACAGTACAGAGCCTGCCAAGGTTTCAGCCCATTAAAAGAGGTCCTAAAGCCCAATGCCAAACTGGGTCGAAGGTACAACGCCCAATCCGAGGTCTACGTTTTTGAGCCCAATTTTATTATTGGGTTGAATTTGGTCACATGGATGACGACTAATTGTTAATCGTAGTATATCCTTCATAAATCTGAATTGTCACACGGCTATTAATTAATAATTAATTAAGTACTACTATGCATGATTGAAGAGAGCTAATTAATATACGAACAATGCTTAATCTTATCATATTTTGAAATTTATATTAGTTAAATCTTGGTGAGTTGAACACATGATATAGTACAAATTTAAACTTTTTTTTAATCAATAAATATTGGTTGTTAGTAGTTAGTTCACCAAGCACCTATACTTCAAGATTTCGCTCCAAGCCTCATTATAACTTTCTTAATTCATTCTCAAAGGAAATCGAACTTGAATCGTTATTTTTCCAATAATTAACTAGTAATAATTTGTGAAATAGCTTAAAAAAAAGTATGATCATATAAGAATGGGCTCACATATAACTTTGGAGTGATCATATAAGAATTGTATCGCATACATTTATATTCTGTGTGCGTGCGTCACTTTAATCAGGATACATCCTACTACATTTATTAATATAAATTAGGGTTTATTACATAGAGATACATATTTTAGAGTTTATTACATTATAATTTAGCTATAGTGAAAAAAAAGAAGCTGCCAGTTATATAAATTCACAGCAATGTCTCAAAATTTTATTTAATTCAAACAACATATTATGAAGAAAGAATATTGTGAAGAAAATATGTTCAATAATGCAACGCGCAAAAAGTGTTTTAGCTGGAAAGTCAATCTTCCCTAGAAATAGTCACGCGAGCGACACGTGACACACTTGATTCCGAAATAGTTGTGTTTGATTTTGATCCCAAAATAATTTTTTTTTTCAATTTAATTTCATTATTTTTTTAATTGATTGATTTACAGCTAATTCTTTTATTGTAGTATTCACTAAAAATTAGTTAACAAATTGTTATTTATATATAATATCTCTAAACCTTTCGGGATTCTAACTAGGTCGAAACACAAGTACTACGGGACAATAATTTGAGTTTTGTAGTCCATCAGCTTCCACGCACAAATTAAATTAAAAGAAAGAAAATATATATATATATATATTGGAAAAAAAAAAAACCAAAAGCAGTATTTATGCGCACCAATTACACGTATCTAATAACTTTACAATTGGATCCGATTTCACTCAGATTCGAGGTAATGGAAGGAGTAATTTTTATCAAGTCAAATACTTGTCGGACCCCAATTAAAAAGAATATAATAAGGGCATCTCCATTAGTTCCATTAGTTCACTCTATTCTAACGTAATTTTGCACTATTTTAGCATAAAATTTACAATACAATTCTAGCAGTTTGCCCTATATTTTCGTACTAAATAAAATATTTTATTTTATATTATTAAATTTTATTTTATTTTATATTATTAAATTTTGAATTTATATGATATTTTAATTTAATAAATTATACTATACTATATTATTAAAATTAATTTATGATTTAATAACTTAAATATTTATTAATAATTTTTTTTATCATAAAATCAAATTTCTTTTATTAAAACTAATTTTAAATAAATTAAAATAATAACAATAAATAATAAATTTGCTTGTCGGACCCCAATTAAAAAGAATATAATGACATCTCCATTAGTTCGCTCTATTCTAACGCAACTTTGCACTATTTTAACATAAAATTTACAATACAATTCCAGCAGTTTGCCCTATATTTTCGTACTAAATAAAATATTTCATTTTATATTATTAAATTTTGAATTTATATGATATTTTAATTTAATAAATTATATTATACTATATTATTAAAATTAATTTATGATTTAATAACTTAAATATTTATTATTAATTTTTTTATCATAAAATCAAATTTCTTTTATTAAAACTAATTTTAAATAAATTAAAATAATAACAATAAATAATAAATAATTTTGCAAATAATTATGTTTAAAAAGAAATACACCACCTGGTTTTAATTAATTCCTACGTATTTAAAAGAAAAAAAAGTTAATTGGAATTAATATATATATATATATATATATATATATATATATATATATATACTAGTACAAATCCCGTGTACTACACGGGTTGTAAAGTTATAATTTTAAAAAAATATAATTAAAGTCTAATATAACTATTTATTCAAAAATATAATTCCAGTTTAATATAATTATTTATTTAATTATAATTTAATATACGTTTATATTGAAAAGTAAAATTCAATTTATATAAATTAATAATAAAAAAAAAGAATTTAAACAAAAAAATTAATAAAAAATATAATCAAAAAGTGAAAACATAACAAAATTAATTTTTAAAAAATTGAAAAATTAACCATAAAAAAAAGTTAACTACGTAAAAAAAATTCGTACTAACAATTAAAAAAAAACTAAAACAAAAAAAATTAAATAGAAACAAAAAATAATCAAAAGATAATATAAAAAAATATAAAAGAAACCATAAGAAAAATATAATCAAAGTAAAATCATAAAAAAATTGATTAAAATTTTTTGTAAAACTAACCATGAAAAAAAAAATAGAAATGTAAAAAAAATCAAAAGATTATAAAATAACATATTAACAATCTAAGGGGAAAAAAAACCTAAAACCACTAAATAAATAAATAATTTAAAAAATATAAAAGAACAACAAAAATTATTCAATAATAATAATAATTAAAAATGTATCCTTTATTTAAAATTTGAAGAAAGCTTTTGTTAGTCATGAATAAATTATGTGTTTAGAACGAATTAATAAAGAGCCTTATTTATAGTTGGAGAAAGAATAAATTTTGTAAATTTTAAAGTAATTAAATATTTGTATTTATCTATAAGATTTAAGGTATATATATATATATATATATATATATATATATATATAATAATAATAATAAAATTTTAATAATAATTAATCTCTTTCAGGCGGGCATCTACAGCAACGCAAGCACTATTATTCGCCACCACCCGAGAAGCAAAAGATTCAAGAGTCCAAGATGAAAATACATGCATAGATAGTGGTCTAATGCCAAGGCCGACGACGGAAGCTCGGGTTAATTTTAATTTGATAATATATATTCAAATCTTAAATAATATCCTATGTATTATCTATATTAAATTTTAATTAAAAATTAAAATAATTGAGATTAATTCCAATAGCGACACATCATCAAAATTAAACTCTCCTTTAGTATATTAAAGATATAGATATAGATATATATATATATATATATATATATATATATATATATATATATATATATATATATATATATATATATATATTCCCTCCGTCCCGCCCATATTGCATCGTTTACTGTAACTTTTGTGAGAGTTTTATGCAGTCAAACGATGCAGTCTGACCGGGACGGAGGGAGTATATATAAAGGCGCACTGCTAGAGCATATAATTTCCGCTAAAGTGGCGCTCCAGCGCACTGCTGGAGATGCTCTAATTTATCAATCTAAAAATTAATTTATACGAAAAAGATAATTTAAGGGAATCACATGTTTATTAATTACTTTTTCTGGTGTGTACAAGTACAACCCCTAAAAAGTGAGTGACAACATTAGGACACAAATAAAATACACACAAACACCATGGAAATGGAGGACAACGTGATGAGGTTGAAGTAGTCTTGATGTAGTGATTATATACTTCCTTCAATGAATGTCATGTCCTCCATGTTGACCATTTTAAACACGCTTACGCCCACTGCCAAATTAAACAGAAAAGGGTTAATATAGATGAATTAACTAAATTAGATAGTTAAGTAAATGAGAAAATAAGAGTAATAATTAGATTAATAATTAGATTAATAAAGGAAAAAAAAAAGTTACATCATGGGAGGGATTGCGATAGCGTATACGGCAAAGGAAAACATGATTGGAGAGTGAAGGCAAGATTGTAGTGAAATATTATATAATAATGAGAAATATTATTTGCAATTTAATTTGTGAGTAAAAATGATGTTGCATGGATCCCTGCTTTTTATAGGCGAGATTGGGACCTCGTCCAACCGGCAACCTACGCACTCGGTCATTATTTTCTCTCTCCTAATAATCTTTTTTCTTTATTGTTTATGAGTGAAACCATCTCACATGTATTAATCCATGAGACGAATTATTTATTAAAAAAAGAAGAAGTATATTTAAAAAAAAAAACTTTTGTTGTGAAAATACGCGGCCTGGTTTCGGATCTTTCACGGTTATACATCTCAATTTCTTTCTATGGTGATTTACAACTTTGTCACGTTTATTAACTACTCCTAGATCCTAGTTTAACGATAAGGTTTTTTAGGATAAATATTAAAATTGGTCCTATAAGTATGACATTTTTCAACTTTAGTCCTTTGCAATTCTCAACTTTGGTATTTTTTTGTCCACTTTTAGATCTTTTATTCCAACTTTAGTCCTTTTTGTTCAAATTTAGTCATTTATTTTTAAAAAAAATCAAAAAATGGTCCAAAAGTGTATACATAAAAGACTAAAAGTGGACAAAAAAATAACCAAATTTTGAGAAAATGACCAAAACTTGATCAAAAGGATTAAAAGTGGACAAAAATGACCAAAATTGATAATTGCAAAAGAAAAAGGACTAACGTTGAAAAACGTTATACTTACATGATTAATTTTGATATTTACCCGATTTTTTATTGTTTATTTTAACACCTCTAGAGAGAATACGTATGTTAGTGAAAATGAGAATTGAATGGTGGAAGGTAATTCTAGAAACACTGCACGAGGAACACCAACTGAAATTAAAGTACAACCTCTCTTGTCGTTGTCAATGTGGTCCTCAAACCACGTTTTCCATATTATCAATGCGTACTTCCTATCTCCGGGTGCGGGCCATTTTGGTTAAAGAAAAGTATTTGGGTATAGATGATCAAAGTTGAGTTGTTAAATGATAATATTTTTTAGCAATAATGGGTTATTTTTTTACAAGGGCAAAGATGTTTTTCCATATTCTAGACTAGGGCTGGGGAAAAATACCGAAATTTCGGTATACCGCATTTACCATATCGAAAAATATCGAATTTATCGAAATTTTAGGTATACCGAAACTTTTGGCAAGATATGATACCGTATTGAATATTTTGGTACGATAAAGGTATGCAAATTTATAAAATCGCGGTATTTTAGTATATTATCAATAAAGTAATTTAAAATCATTATATATAAATAAGAATTTTAAATGATATATATATATATATATATATCATTTAAAATTCTTATTTATATATAATGATTTTAAATTACTTTATTTAAATATAATATATACTCCCTCCGTCCCATGGTAAGAGTCTCATTTGTTTTTGGGCACTTAAATTAAGAAGTATTATTATTTAATGTGTTGTGAGTAGTTGTATTAGTGGGTGTGTGGGACCCATATTTTAATTGTATTAATGGGTGTGGGTGGGTTCCATATATCCAAAAAAAGAAATGAGATCCTTTGAGTGGGACAACCAAAATGGTAAAATGAGACTCTTAACTAGGGACGGAGAGAGTATATATATATATGTATATAACTTAAAAAAACTTTAATGTTATGAGAATATTGAATAAATTATTAATTTTAGGGTAATTTTAAATTTTAATATAAGAGTGTGTATTATTTATTAACCAAGAATTTAGTGGTTTAGGTTTTATAGGTTCTCAAGTACACCCATGCACTTTAATTAGACTTTTAAATTAATATTCCCTCTGTTCGGTTCTAAGGTGTCCATTTATTTTTTGCATGTGGACAGTTCTAAGGTCTTTATTTGCTTTTTGCACGTGGATTAAGGAGTATTATTATTATAGATAAAGTAGGTAATTGTATTAAGGGAAGTGGTGTGTCATATTGTGTACTTTTTTTACTAAATAGAGGAAATTGATACCTTTGAAGCGGAGCCAGGAATAGTGAAATGGATACCTTTGAAGCGGATGGAGTGAGTATATTTTATTACTGTTATTAAATTTGAATTGTATTTGTTTCTCATATTGTTTGTAATGTTGAATTATGTACATTTTTGTTCTAATCAATTTTATTGTGGTATATGGTGGATTATTAAGATTTTATTGTTTTTTTTTGTAAATTTTTTATTTTTTAAAAGATACATTAGATAAGTACATGTAAAACGACATATCGAACACCCAATACAGAAGGTATTAAAAACTGAAATAATCAATATGATAATGTATACCTAAACATCGGTAAACAAAAAATATACTATATTTCTATACCGAAATTTCGGTATACCGAACTTTGGCATACCGAAACTTTCGGTATGGTAAAGGTATGAATTTTCTAATATCCATATTTTAGGTATGGTATACGGTATAGCTCAAAATTTTCGGTATACCATACCGCTCACCCCTAATCTAGACATCCAGAATTTTATAAAAACTACTCCCTCCGTCCCATAGAAGTTGACACACTTTCCTTTTTGATTTGTCCCACTAAAGTTGACACATTTCCTTTTTAATACATGGGACCTACACAAAAATAATTAATTTATTTTCATGGGGCTTACATATCACCTCTAATACAACTACCCACTACACATTAAATATTATTTCTCTCACTTCACTTTATATTAAATTATTATACTCCTTAATCTCTGTGCCAAAAAAAAAGTGCTAACTACTCCGGGACGGAGGGAGTATGTATCAGTCCATTTAAGCCCCTGTAGTTTAAGGTATAAATAGGTATATGGTTTAAGGTATAATGGTTTAGTGTTTAGGGTATAAATAGGCTTATAAAATTAACAAAATTGATTTAAAAAAATCTTAAATAACGTGGAACAATAAATGTAAAAGGTTCTTCAAGACAGAGGAAGTTCTTTTTACCCATTTATTTGACATAAAAATTAAAAACTACCGTATAAAAAACCCAAAATATATATCACTATTACATTAAAAATATATTCAAAATTAAAAAAGAATGAGAAAGTGAATATGAAATTGAAATGTAATTATAGTAAGTATTGAGATCAGCTGTACTGCCTGAAGTTAATGTATAACTATTAGCGTTGTCATGTCGTTATCAATATGTGGTCCTTAAACCATGTGACCCTTTTATTTATAAATTATCAATAAATCTAATTTTCTTTTTTTGGCAAAATTTCTTGTACACCGAGGATTTAATGTACAATAATGCATTACATGTCATGTGATGCTTATGATATATAATTAAAGGAGTAAATATCTTTTGTAAAGATATAAATTAAAGAAGCGGTTGGGATTTGTCTAAATATTAATTTTATATTTGTAAGAAAATAAAAAATTAAAGAATCGGTAGATTTCAAGAAAATAATTAGAGAAAGTGTAAGTAGCATCGGAAACAAGTTGTCATAAATTAAACCCCCATGATAAGAACATAACATAGTACACCAACGACCTCGTCTTAATTAATTCTTTAGATAAAATATCACATCTTAGTCCTACTCAAGTATGTATTCCTAATTCCAAATTTGGTCCTTTATTGTTTGAATTTTTTAATTTTTTGTCCAATTTTAATCTTTGATATCTAATTTAGTCCTTTATCTATTACTTTATCAATTTTATTAATTTTTTATTTCAAAAATTAGACAAAAATTAATTAAAACTGAAAATGCAAAAGAAAAAAACCAAAGTTGGATAAGAAAATGATTAAAATTAGAATAAAAAGACTAAAATCATACCGAAAAGGACGAAAACTGAAAATAGGCATATAAAAATATTAAAGTTGGAATAGGAATTACAGGACTAAAATTAGAGAACATTATATCTTAATTTCGCAATTGAAAGACAAATTAGGCAATTTGAAATTTTCTGGCTCATGAATACACTTTTTTTTTAACATTTTTGTGAGGCCTAATAAATTGGCTTCGTAAATCATATTGTCATAATAACATTCTCTAAATTAAAATTGTCATGTCACTCAAATTTTTAATTTTTCCTAAATTAATTAGATTCTGCGGGGGTATTTAATAACGCGAAATTTGGAGTACATGACAATTACATGACACCCCAATTCTTATTTTATTACTGGACTATATGTGATTTTTTTTTAATTATTAGGTTAATTGATTAATATATAGATAAGGTAAAGGTAGTTCAAGGACCACATATTATTGATAAATGATAACGGCACAACAACGCGAGTGGTTGTACATTTTTACAATTCTTGCCTTCCACCGTTCGATCAATCCTTATCTTCACTTAATAACACCGCATATGTACTACGAAACAGTGAGGGTGTTTAAGTATTAAATGACTCTTCTCTTTATAAATTTAAATTTTTAGATGAGATTGTCATTTAACATGATATCAGAGTTAAGGTCTAGCAAAAATCCAGTATTTAAATCTCACTGTCACCCATTTATAAAAAAATTCCACATGCAAAGTTTGAACCAAAAGTTAACTCGCCTGTATGTAAGAGAATATTTAAATATCCTCTTTATAAGTTCAACTTTTAAATAAAGGGGGTCATTTAATAAAAACCAATGCCATATAAAGTATTGAGAATTTGAAATAGTGTTTTATTAACCTTAAACTTATTATGTTATTACATGTCAACTTCATATGTACTCGCGTACTTATTTTTTAGTATATCCTCTCTCTACTGACGAGATTTGTAATTGATCATTCCTAAAAATTAAAATAGAAAATATCAAAATTTAGTAGGTAAAAGTATGGATTCCAACATTGATCATTTTTTTATTGTTTTCTTAACTTTGATTTTTGTTTGATTTTAATTATTTTTGTTCAATTTTGGCCTTCTTGCCCAGTATTAGTTCTTTATCTATTTATAATTTTATTTAGTAAATTTTAGTACTTTGTTTTATTTAAAAACTTCTAAAATTTGAAAGAAAAAAAAAACAAAATTGATAAAGTAAGAGATAATGAGTATATCTCATATAAATTGAATTTACATGTAAACCCTATTTTTTAAAATTATTCTTTAGTATATAAGAAATTACTTTTTGAAAAGTAATATTATATAAAAGAGTAATAATTAATGTCTCTAAAGAATAATTTTTCATTACTGAAAAGTAATCGAAAAATAACGGTTTACAAGAATTTGAAGAGTAATTTTTTAATTTTGAAGAGTAACAATTTATGCGTTTAAAGAGTAATTTTCATGTACTAAAAAATAACAGGAATTATATATATAAATGTATGTAAACTCAATTTACACAAGTGTTTGGGATAGATTGTAGACCAAAATTGGATTAGGAGTACTCAAATTTTAAAAATAAAAATAAAAAGAAATCGGACAAAACATGACTGTAATTTAGAATGAAAAAAAAATTTAAAGTTTCAATGAACATATCTAAAGGACTAAATGTGATATTTTTTCAACCAAAAATCATCTTTAATATTTTATTTTTCAACCAAAAAATTATCTTTAATATTAAGTAACATAGGAGCAATGATGATATTATTTGGTATATATATATATATATATATATATATATATATATATATATATATATATATATATATATATATGTAACTTTTATTATATCATTTTGTAGTTGGTGGTAATAAAATATATTTTATGCATTCCCTACTAATATTAGTGTATAATGTAGTAATTAATAAATCCATAAAAATAAAAATTGTATAGAAATAAAATTGAACCTTTTGTCTTTTGATTCCTGCAATTGTTACCGCCTATTGAATATTTGGGCCACGAGGCTTCTTCTCCGTGATTGGGCTAAATTAATATCAGGCCCAGTCCTTATATACCCATTACCGGACTTCTTCCCACTTGTGATGTTAAATGGGCTATCTCTAACGGGCTTCGAGTTAATTGTTTTGGGTCAAAAGACCTAGTTTTTAAACAAGCTACTAAAAGATGTTCCTAAGCCTATAATCCTATTTGTTATAAATAATATAATAAATTCAAAATTAACTGATACATTATTTAAAATTTTTGATAGAATTAAAACTAAAACATGCAAAATATTAACAATACAATGTGACACATAATATACACTCCCTCCGTCCCACCTAAATAGCATCATTTTACTATATTGGTCGTTCCGTCCAAAGTGCACCATTTTTCTCTTTTAGTTAAAAGTGCCCACCAATGGTCCACCACTACCCATCACATCTCTCTAATACACCTACCCACTTTACATAAAATAATAATACTCTTTAATCTACGTACAAAAAGCAAACGGTGCACTTTAACCGGGACGGAGGGAGTATGTAGCTAGGTACTATCGACATATATATTTTCGGTATCTGATGATAACACATAAGATCAATAATTAAAATTTAATAACAAATCATTGATTATTTTAAAGTTCTGGATTGAATAACCTTTAATTATTAAGCAATGTATTTATTAAGCATAACAACAATACAGATGAATCAAATAAACCTGCTACGATTTACAATTAAGTACGTATACATAGATCTTCTAATTATAAGTGCTTTTATTTTATAATAAAGACCTGTATATATATGTTTGTAAATCCAAAAATATTTTTACTCTTGTCATGATTTTGGTCCCTAGAAGCAGCTCGTCGGCTTAACGACGCCGTCCGTAGTTCCTGCAGCGTTGTCGCAAGAAGCAACGGCTTGTTTATCTTTGTAGGTAAGGTTAACTTCAGACAATGTAATACCACTGCATGGAGAGGTTTTACTGCACTCCAATTTCACTGCAACCTCTGTATCTGACGTTCCATGTATGTCTTCGTATCTTACATCCCTAATTTTCACTCCTGATGCCTGCATGGTAGCCCATAACCAAGAAAAAGAAAATATATCTATCAAATCTTGAGTTGATCAAAAGATGATTAATTAACATCTTATTGAAATTATAATGACATAATATTGCTATAACTCTTTACTTTTTAAATTTTAGTCCTCTAACTTGTCATTTTTCCAGTTTTGCCCCTTCTGCAAAAATTATTTTCAAACACAAAGGACTTACAAAGTCGTATAAACTTTTGTATGTCCTGATTGAAAAGGTTAAAAGTTATAGGACAAAAATTGAAAAAGTAAAATGTTGAAGGACTAAAATTGAATTCTATCAAAATTATGGGAAGAAAAATGATATTTTGTCAAACTATGATGGTACCTGATTGGGGCAATTTTTGTGGTTAGGGCAGTAGTTTTGGTCGATGAGAATGGGGTTTTCAACATCGATCATATTAATATGTTGGAAAACTACATCTCTAACGAACCCTTTACTAGGCCTTGCCCATGTCTTGATTCTCACTCCATTTGTAGTCCCTCTCAGTGTTGCTGTCTTCACTGTCACATTTTGCACCCCTTCTTCTTCCATTATCCACCCTAGACTTCCAATGCTGTACAATTTGTAACACTTTGCATTAATTCAATGAAACGAGATCACCTATTTCAACGTTGTGTTTCGTTTCATGTCACTTTATAAAATGTACCTTACTCCATGCCCCGGACCACATTCTAGGTTTTGAATCCACAAATTGGAGGCGCCAGGGCCGACTGAAACGCAGTCGTCTCCAGTGCCAATAATCGAGTTCATTATGGTGACTCCGGATGACTGCTGGACGTGGATTCCATCGGTGTTAGGGCTGTTACCTGGAGCTGATACTTTCATGTTCATCAGATTCACATTCTGGCAACCCTTCACGAGAATGTGAAACATCTGACTGTTTTTCGAAGTTAATCCGTTGATCTTTATGTTTTTTGAATTGTACAAAATCAACGACTGCAAAATACAATAATGAGCTAAAAAATTGAAAATATTATACACATATAATAAGATTGATATCATAAGAAAAAATCTATCTTTCACGTGGAAAAATAAATCATCTTAATCAAGAAATAATTAAATAAATAAATAGAACGAGCAATTTCATGCACGAGGGTTATATATAATGTAAATAATAAGGCCGTTAAGAATATGTATATTTATTTGGCTAGCATTAATTACTTCATTATTCATTTATTTTGCGATAAACATTTTTAATTATAATCAAGTAAAAATAGAATACCGCTTTTACTCAATTGAGCTAGAGCACCTCTAATGCTCTACTCACTTTAATAAAATTTTGTGTTCTTCCAAATAAAAAAATAAAAATAGAATACCGTAGCTCCTTTAGGACAATTCTTGCCGGAGTCCTTGCAAGCCCACAAAGCGGTCCCTTGACCGTCTAGGGTTCCGCCAACGATTGAAACACCGGTGACCTTCTCGAACTTCAACCAGCTCTCAGTGTTCCCAATAACATTGTAGTTAGAGGGAGCCACCAGAGTACCATCTATACGGATAGTGATGGCTGTATTTTTGCATGCATCGCCCGAGAAATATGCATTTCGCAATAAGTAACTCCCCGGTGGAACGTATATGGTGGCCGGTGTAGTGGTAGCGCAGGCTGCCGCCCATGAACTTAGAAAAGCCTTGGTAGAGTCGAATTTCCCATCATTTTTCGCTCCGAACGACTGCACATTGTAGGATGGATTGGTTGCATCATTGTAGGATGGATTGGTTGCAAATGATTGTGATGAGTAGTAGAAGAGAATGATAGTGATGAGAATTTGGATCGTCATTCTAATGTTGGCTATTTTTAGGGTTAATTAGTTTGTGTTGGATATGTTGGATGTGGATAAATGAGGTATTTATAAGCTTATGAATATGAATCAGAAAAAAGGGTCTGCCTAAATGTTGGTCCACTTAAATCTTACATCCCCATAACTTATAACAAAAAAACACTGTTATTTAAACTGTTTAAAAAAAATGGGAAAAGTCAAAATTTGTCTAAAAATATTTATGTATACACGAATGAGAGTATGAGAGTATGAAACGATACATGCTTGAGGTCTTTCCTTACTTTTTATTTTATTATTCTTTTAATCCAAAAATGTGTATAATTGGATATACTCCACCTCGTGCAATAGCCTATAAATTATTTAAAACTCATACTTGACTGCATCCAAGAGAAGACACAGTGAAAATTTTAATCACAATTTTAGATTAATTAGAAAATTTTAAATCCATTACATAGTCTTAATAAATAGGGAAATGATTTTATGAAACAATTTCACAATAATATTTTTCAAGAGTCGAATCAAGAAGTGCCACATTTTTCACTATAAAATGCTTTACTAGATCTTATTGACAAATTATTACTCATAAATTATTTATTTATTATTACTCCCTCCGTCTCACGTAGTTATATGATGAGAGTGGAAATTCATGTACTTTTTGAGTTCGATTTGATACTTCTTTGATTGTATAATTCATATTATTTGTACAAACCTTAATACTTTGAATTATTACCGACTAAAAGGTGCATGAGAGGTATTTTATTGTGTTTTGATAGGAAAAAGGATCAAGAACACAAAGTTGGAATGAATGATGAATTCGTGTTACTTGCAAGCAAACAAATATCCACTTTTCATAATTTTTATTTATCTGTGTGGAGATCCAAATTGGTCATGTGATATACAGTTGGAAAACAAGAGAAGAGAAGATCATTTTGGCTCAAGAAACACCTCAATCGGATTTCAGACGAGAAAGTTATGATTAAAACTGTGACGTCGCTCAAGCTGTTTCTACTCAGCACGATTATGCCACTTTACATGACTTGTTACACCTTCAAATATTTGATTTCTTTTGAGTTCTTTATATTAATAGAAAGTTAAGGAAGAGAGGATTACGTGAGTGCAAGAATCACTCAAATCAGGGTGCGAATGAAGAAGTTATGCTTAAACCGTGGAGTCGTGCAGGCTGCCGATGGACACTCGGCGCACACTCGCCCGACAGCGTGCGTGAGTTGATGTTGCGCGTTTTCCACCATGTTAAACACTAGCAGCCGTGTGAGAAATCTTATCATACGGTTGTTGTCGTGCGACAAGTCACGTAGCCATGCAAGGAGTTTTCAAAGTCGTAGTTACCAAAATCAAGGACACGAAGCCGTGCATAAGAATCACGACGTCGTGCGAGGAAGAATTGCGCATGGTTGCTGCCGTGAGAGGAAGAGTTGACACATGATGCCGTGCGACCCTCGCACTGACCGTGCGAGGTGTCGTGCGCCAATTCTATCCACCGTGTGCCCAATTCTTGCACGGCACTTATTTTTGGGCCAGGCCCATTCCATCTGTATAAATACTCCAATTCTGATTTTCACGAGAACTGATCCCATTCATGCCTGCATCACCACAAAACCCTACCTTCACCCACATTCTTTCATTCATCCACCGGAGAGACGATCGGAGTTGCTACTAAGATCGGAGATGGAGATTCCGATGGAGATCGTGATTGAAGAATTGGATTCCTACATAAGGGTTCTTTATTTTTCAGTTATTTATCTTTGTTATTTTAGCACAATGGTTAAGGTTAATTACATTTTTGTGATTTGCCCTCTTAAATCCATGACTAAGCTTCTTTGTTGGTAATGTTAGGACGTTAAGACATTTTTTGACTATGTGATTTAATTGCCCTAAACTTGGATTTATTATTCTGCATAATGTTTATTTCCTTATTGAAGAGGATATTTTGAGACTTCATATTATTATGTCTTGGGTTTTGATTCCTTTAATTATTATTGACGGTATCATAGTTAATTGGATTTTTTATTTTTGCATGATAATTGTGGTTTCCTGTGACAGTTTTAGGGGATTGGCTTATAATACCTAAGAGTGTTAGACAATCAATTTGAAATATTAATTACTTGGTAAAACATCATTATTAGGTAATTGGTAAGGAGACAAAAGAGATTAATAATCGCGTACCTAAAAAGGGAAGTCTAGTGCTCTAACCTTTAATAGAATTTAGCATGAAGTACCTATAGAGGGAGAGAGAGAGAGTTAATTTTTTAACGATCCTAGGATTTTCAGCTCATTATAAGTGTTAGATCCTACCCGATCAAGGTGATTTAACTAGGCTTAGTGATCCTCCTATAAACATCTGCATGTAATTACTTTGGGTCTAGATAAATTAGTCACATAGTTAAGTTGTTTCCCCGAGCATTACCAATTCTCCATTCTTGAATTCTAAATCGTTTTCTCTGCGCGATTTATTTGATTTGCTTAGTTTAATTATTTTAATTCAGTTTTATTAGCTTAATTAATCATTACTTCAAAACTCCCGGATTTGTCTTGCAATTGAATTTTCATTAATAGAATTATTTATTAAATTTATAACTATCTCGTGGGAACGATATTCACTTGGTCACGCGCACTACAATCGATCTCTTACACTTGAGGGTGAAAGGAGATATCGATCATTATACCCGCTTATACGGGTAGTGAGATTATGAAATATTACTTTTTAATATATATATATATTACTTCTAGTAAATAATTTAAAAACGGGTAAATTGATAATTTAAAGTGAAAAAGTAAAGGGTAAATATCAAAATTGATCCTGTAAGTATGACATTTTCCAACTTTAGTCATTTTTCATTTGCAATTCTCAATTTTGGTCATTTTTTGTCCATTTTTAGTCCTTTTTGTCAAGTTTTGGTCATTTTGGTCCAAATTTAGTCTTTTTTGTCCAAATTTAGTTCTTTTTGTCCAAATTTAGTCTTTTATGTTAAAAAAAGTTCAAAAATGGTCCGAAAGTGTATACATTTAGGACTAAAAGTTGATCAAAAAAGGACCAAATTTTGAAAAAAAATGACTAAAACTAGAGCAAAAGGACCAAACTGGACAAAAAGGACTAAAAGTTGACAAAAAAGATTAAAATTGAGAATTGTAAAAGAAAAAGGACTAAAGTTGAAAAATGTCATACTTACATGACTAATTTTGATATTTATCCAAAAGTAAATAAAAGTTATTGAAAATGAATTGAATAAAGTGTATAAAAAGTAAATAAAATTATTAAGAATGAATTAAGAATAAAGTGTAAATACTATATAAGATGTATAATGAATTTTTACTATTAATAGAATCGGCACAAATATTGAGAATTCCTCAAATAAAAAAGTGTGTATATATAAATATGTGGGATGGTGGGAGGGATAAAAGTACAATTTAGAATATGATCAATCGTTGTTATGGTTTTTTTTTTCTTTAACTGCACACATTTGATTTTTATTATTTTTTAATGCAAAGAATAGAATTTATAATATAGAATTTAATTCTTGTCTCTCGACTCAACCCCTTGCTGTAACTCTAATCAAAATTTTTACTCATAAATTATACGAAACTCAAATATATCAACAGTAAAACATATCCGAAAGTGCATTCTTCGTATAATCCAATCACCAAGTTCTTTTCTTTTTTAATTATGTCTAAATATTTTCTAGTAGTAATTAATTAATACCGGATACAAAATAGATTCATATAATAATAATCATAAAATACTTGAATAGTGAATTCGTGTTCAACTTGACAAAAAAGAAATTTATTTTTTTTTTCAAATTAAGTTGTCTGATCAATCAGTTATCGCATCTATATAGGAGGCAATTTGGTGCAAAGCACCTGGTGAGAATTCAGTATAATTGTGGATATAATCTAGATTGTAAGTTGAATAAATAAATAATTCAAATAGAACCTAAAAACTAGCCAGCTATTTTTTCAAGAAAGTCTTAATTTAATTATCTAAACAGTAGTTACACTTTTGTGAGATTTTTTACAGTTAAGCTAGCTAACTTTCTTTTGACTTGCTAGGGTTGATATTTATATACGTTTAACCTAGTCGTATTTCTACGATTCCTCTTGCATGCTCACACATCACAACACAATATACGTACGTAACCATCTTTTTCCAATATATATATATATATATATATATATATATATATATATATATATATATATATATATATATATATATATATATATATATATATATATATATATATCCAAACTTTTTAATAACTGGAGATTAATATTAAGTTGTGTGTATAGGTGTAAAATATTAATTATCAAATTAACCCACAAAATTAAAATTAAGTCATGTATTAAAGAGAACAAAAATAAACCAGCAAACACTTGTGTGAGATGTCTCACTGGAAAAGTTTCACGAGACGAATAAAAAGAGATTAAAATATTTTAATTAAAAAAATTATATTCGATTTGAATTGATGAAAAATAATAATAGTATAGTGAATTATGTCATTAATAATTTATAGTATAAATAAAAAAGTAATAACATTTTAAATGAAAAATAATAATATTTTTAATAAAAAATTACAACTTTTTAAAAAATCGTGAAACAGTGATATATATATATATATATATATATATATATATATATATATATATATATATATATATATATATATATATATATATATATAAACATGAATTTATTTTCTTAAATCTAATTTTGAGGTGTATATGCTTTGACGTGTATTCTAGGGTTGAATTTTGGTCACGTGGGTGACGACTAATTGTAAATGATTGTATCCTTAATAAATATTTGAGTCACATGGCTATTAAGTAGTAGTACTATGCATGATTGGAGAAAGTTAATATATATGACCGATGCTTCTACCGTTGATCTTCCTACTCAATCTTATCAATGGAATAATATATTTTAAATTTTCTATTAATTATAACTAGTCTTTGTGAGTAGAGGTGTCAAATTCGGCTAGTCCGATGAATCGTCTCATTCCTTCAAGTCCATCTAATTAAAATTCGTCCTATTGATCAATAATCCAACTTCCAAACGACCCACCTTGTAAATGAACCATCGATAATTCATCATGTTTAATTAAAAAAAATTCCAAAAAATTTTGATTTTTATGAATATTCTTTAATTAGTTCATATCAATAATCTATTTTCATCTGTTTATTAATTTTTTTATTTTATTAAAAAATGAGAAAAATGAGATTTTTGGCCCTACCAATGATCCAACTCATATGGGTTATACAAGTTCTAACCCACAACACCCATTTTGACACTCTATTGGCCATGAGTTAAAAACTTGAAATGTGCAAATTTAAACTTCTTAAAATCTTAGGACTGAAATATTAATAATTTTTGGGAAATAATTTTGTGTGAGATGATGATTTGTTATGAGATGGATAATAATTGATATTTTATAAAATAATAGATATGAGCATAATTGCATTTTAGATTTCATACAAATTACTACAAGAAATTTGAGTTTTACCAACTCATCATATGTGTTGATAAATATTTTTAGTTACACACATAAATTGTGTATGTAAATTTTTATCTTTCATTTTATATTTTATCTTATTCATTTTTGTTCCTTGTAAGATTCGAACTCGTACATATATATATATATATATAAAAGATACGTTTCCAAAATAAGCTATTTTATTTAAATATAATTATAATTTAATAATATTTTTCAAGAAATATATTTGTTATTTTGTATTTCCTATTAATTAATTAATTTTCGTCAAAGAGAGTATCATATTGTCACATGAGATTCTTTTTAGCCACACATAAATTTTATGTGTAGCTAAATAATGTATTATTAGTCACACAATTTTAATATCTATGATCATGTGTGAGTATTCTTAATATCTAAAATAATTCGTAAACTTAAAATGTCACTATTAGTTTTTAGTGACACATTTTAAGTGTCACAATTAAGTTGTTACATTGCCCGCACATAAATTATTTTAGCTACACATCTTATGTGTGGACATTTTATGTGTGGGTATTGACCAAATTTCTTGATACTCTCATTTCATTTTTTGTGATCTCTAACGTTTTTTATTGTCCCAAAAGTTACAATTTTGATTCCTACCATTAACTTTTTGATGGAAACCATTTAGCCTTCTTACTCTTCACACCATAAAAAAATGTCATTTATTCATAATCTCAAAAGTTATTTAAATTTCAAATTTGTTATTTTGATAACCTAATACACATCCTATTACTTTATATTTTTTTATTAATTAAAAATACTAAAAAAAAATAAAATCAATAAAGTTGTTTAAAAAAAAATTAGTTAAACAACTTGAAACGTGACGGGGTTTCCGAAGGATGGAGGGAGTATATATTTTATTAGAGAATAGTGATTCTTTATGTTTTCTTAGTGCATATCATTTCAATGTGTAAATTATGTTTTTTAGTGCATATTATTTCAATAGATCGATGAAACACGTAGTAAATCAATACGAATTGAGATCTTAGCAAAAAAAAAAAAAAAAAAAAAAATATATATATATATATATATATATATATATATATATATATATATGAAAGTCCAAGTGCAGAATATATAAGTGATCCAAATTAACAAGCCAACAATGAATTTCTAGTATAAAGCAAAGTTGTTAAATGTATATATTTAGATAAAAACACTCTACATAAGTATGGTGGCTACAACAGTATGATCCAACTCTATCAATAAAGAAGCCACATTCATTTCACTTTTTCCTTCCAAAAAAAAAAAAATAAAGCCACATTCATTTCACTAATTGATGTATATCTATTCCTTAAATATATCCAATTTATATTAATTTTGTTCAAATATGTCATGTGGTTTGTATTTCTACAAGCAGCTCGTCGGCTTGACAACTCCGTCCGCCGTCCCTCCAGCATTCGTGCACGAAGCAGTAGCCGATTTGCCTTTGAAGGTCAGATTAACTTCATCTAGGGTAATTCCACTGCATGGGTGTGTTTTACTGCAGTCAAAATTCACTGCAACTTGTGTAGCTGATGTTCCATGTATGTCCTGATATGTCACATCACTAATTTTCACACCTGATGCCTGTTAGAACAAATGAATTAAAAATTTATATGGTCCACTTTGAATTCTTGTATATATATTTTGTTGGATGGTATAGTATGTACTTGAGCGGGGCAATTATTGTTGTCAGGACAATAGTTCTGATCGATAATAATGGGGTTTTGGACATTATCCATAACAACATGCTGGAATAGAACATCTCTAACATATCCATTGCTAGGCCTTGCCCATGTCTTCATCCTCACGCCATTTTCCGTTCCGGTGAACGTAGCCGTCTTGACCGTCACGTTTTGCACTCCCGCCTCGTCCATTTCCCACCCTAGACTTCCAATGCTGCAAAAAAAAAAATGTTTATTACATCAATATATACATGAATAAATAAATAAAAAGTTAGGTTGATACGATGTATCACTAGGTTGTTGTATGAGGGTTTTTGAAATTTCATAGGTTTAATGTGAATTTGGCATAAAGTGGGTTATACTACCCATGTGACTTGAACCATGCATGTTCATATCGAACAGCATATCATATGATCAAAAGTCAATGCCTAAATAAATTATTAAATCCTTTATTATTATCATTATTTTAAGGAAAATTCAAATTCTAGGTGTACGTACCTTATTCCATGGCCGGGGCCGCAAGCGAGGTTTTCGATCCACAAGTTGGCGGCGCCGGGGCCGATCGAGACGCAGTCGTCTCCGGTCCCGACGCGAGAGTTCGTGATAGTAACTCCGGACGACTGCTGCACGTGGATGCCATCGGTGTTCGGACTATTCCCCGGAGCTGTGATTTTGACGTTGTTGAGATTGACATTCCGACAGCCATCAAGAAGAATGTGAAACATCTGACTGTTTAATGAAGCCAATCCATTGATCCTTATGTTGTCTGAATTGTAGAACGCCAATGACTACAATAAACAAATTCACTAATTAATTAAAATTTAAAAAGCTAATTATTATCTTTAACTTAACTAAAGTAATTTAAAATTTGCAAACCTACCGTGGCTCCTTTAGGACAATTCTTGCCGGAGTTCTTGCAAGCCCATAAACCCACACCTTGCCCGTCTAGGGTTCCGCCGCTGACGGAAACTCCGGTGACCCTTTCGAACTTCAACCAGCTCCCGGAATTTCCAACAGCATTGTAGTTAGATGGAGCAACTAGAGTCCCATCAATACGTATGGTAATGGCATTATTCTTGCACGAATTGCCGGTAAACTCCGCGTTTCGCAAGAGGAACCGCCCTGGAGGCACGTATATGGTGGCCGGGGCAGTGGTGGCGCAGGCGGTGCCCCAAGCGGCAAGAAAAGCCTTGGTGGAATCGGACTTCCCATCCGGTTTCGCGCCGTAGGACTGCACATTGTAGGTGGGGTTTGCAGCAAGTGATGGTGAAGAGCAGAAGAAGAGGAGGATGAGAAGAAGAGTGTGCATGAAAGATGTTGGGTTGTCCATTTATATTTTTAGTGTGATTAATTGTGTTATTTTTTGGTACGTTGGAATTAAGTGGATAATGCAAGTATTTATAGGGTGGTGTGATGATGAGAATTATGGGCTGCCTAATTAATTGTTAAAGTGGTCAATTATACTGTTGAGATGAGATAACTAACAATAACTGTTTTGTTTGGCTGCAATATTATAATTTCTATGTATCTTGGAATACTTGCCATGTACGGGATTTTCGCAGGAATTACTGGATTAGAGAATGAATTAGTTGATCAACATGCGAGTGTGAAAACAAAAATGGCGGCTTAATTACTAGGAAAATGTAAGAGTTTTGTTTTGACATGAATCATAATGATAATTAATACCATAATTGGTGTGCATCTCGACTCAAGAAAATTTTCATGATTATTAATTTATGGGTGGTTATATATGGTGCACGATGTATTAAACGTTTGACTCTTTATTTATTATAAAGATGTTAATTAATAGTGCGTGTAGCGTATTTCTTCCTGAAGATTATTGTTTCACGTCGTTTAAAAAGTAAAATAAAAAATATTTTCCTTGTTTTGTTTATTGTTTAATATTATTATAAAAATATGGGAAAATCACTGATAGATATACACTTTTAATCTAAATTACTATGAGATACAAGTAATTCAAATAATTACTCTCACATACAAAATATTAAAGTAAAATACCAAATATAACCTTAATCCCATACACTTTTAAACCACCAACCCTACCCCTCACCCACCCACCCGCCGGACAGCCGTTGACCGCCGCCTGCTGCCAGAATTTAAAATGTGCAAACAAAATGTTCAAAAAAAATTGTGCAAAGCAAATTGTGCAAATACATAAGGGTATTTATGGTATTACAATCATAATTGTGTAGTTATGAGTAATAGTACTTTGAGTCATGTAGTTTACAGCAATTATGCATTCTTTTATGTATCCAATAGTAGGTGACCCTAAAAATATATTTTTTTATTAATTTTATTGATTTTTTTGTTTGTTGGTAATTTGATATTTTTTAAAAATACTTTATAAGATAAATTTCCATGCAGAAAAATCCTCCAGAAAATGGCGTATGCCGTTTGTGTAATTGCATTTGCAGGGCACACACAGTATTCGTTAGTGAAAAGCAAAAGAATAGTTAATTTGTTGTTTATTCACTTACTCAATAAATAAATTAAAAAGTATATTATATACAATATTAAGTGGAGAAATAATAATAATAATAATAATACCTTCTTCGAAATTTATTCTATGAGATTATAGATCATCTCAAGGAGCTCATCATATTAACTTTTACCCAAATAATTTTATAAACTCAATTTACATAGTTCAGTAGGGGAACTTAATCTTTTATTATTCTAAATCTTGTGGTCATTCCTTCAAATTCTATATACTATATGTATTATTAGATTTAAATTAAAAGGGATCCACATGGTTTATAGCATAAACCCGATTCACAAGAGAACAAGTAGTCTAACTTTTAAGGGTTTTTTTTTATAATAAAGTTTTGTTAATTTTCATCTCATTACATTGGACACATAAAATGTATAAATGTATGAAATTTAATACAATTTTATTGCTTTACTAGATGACTTGTAAGGTCTATTATAATTATATTGCTATAAAATGTTAAATTTCCAAAATCACAACTTTATTTTTCCTCCTTACATTTCAATGATTTACAATGATGATGATCTCATGTGCACTACAATACAAATCAGAGAAGAAAAATCCCAAGTTTAATAAAAACAAGAAGGAGTGGGGATTGTAGAGTAGCCACCTATCAATGTAATCAAGGCAAAATTTGAGGTTATGTTGCTTTTTAGGTGTGATTTCTAAAGCTTAAAGTGAGGCAGAAGCAAGTTGGAATGGGCTAGCTACTCTCCAATCTTCATTTGGAAGGAAACTAACTTATTTTTGTTTATTTATTTGTATTATGGTGCAATTTTCTATTTTCTACATGATTTCGGTATGACGGCAAAAATTTCTCCCCAACGATGTGGACTTAAATTGCTTTATGGAAAATTCCCCCTATCAAAAGTTTGAAATCCATACATATGATCAATATATAGCTAATAAATCATTATAGTCTATGCAGAGGGTGAAATTGAAATATGATCTTCAACAATAGGCGTGGGTTTTAATTTCCCCAAATTAATCGGTGTACATTGAAATAAATTATCTAAATGGTTAATAACAAAGTAGTTTTAATTATTCAATGAATCAAGAAAATTAATAATAATAATAGTTTTATTTATGCATATTCGGTCATGAACTAATTTCATCTACTTTTCCATTTTATAGTATATAGTATATAATAATAAATATAGATGATAGGCACATGGGATTGGAAATATGAAATCGAGGAAAGGAGAAGAGATATAATGCTTGGAAATTATGCATCTTCTAATCTTAATATATATATATATATATATATATATATATATATATATATATATATATATATATATATATATATATATATATATATATAATTATATATATATAATTATATATATATATATATATAATTATATATATATATATATTTCAAGAAAATTTTGAAAATCAGAAAAACAATGTAAAAATAAGAGTGAATCAAAAATAAAAAAAATAAAAAAACTAAACAAATGAAAAAAAAAAAAAAAAGTAAATGTATGCGTGAGTAAAGCCTAAACAATAACCAATTGATCAAAAATATCTGTCAAATTAACCCTAAACAAAGTGTATGCATGAATGTCAAAATATATCACATGCAATCCTCTAATTAAAAAATAAATAAAATTATATATGCGAGAGACAAGGAATCCATGAAACAGGACAACTTTCATTTTTATATATAAATGACAAGTACTTAATTAAAAGAAAAATGAATCAATGATTTCAGGTGATCATAAACATAGATCCATAAATCAATTTCACGATAAAAGGTGCTGTGAGATGCATGAGAAACAAGACAATATGGATATCCAATTTCTTTGCCAACACAAAATGTCAAAATACACTTTTTAAAGTCTCGTTGCATGTTTTAAGCCAACCATTCACATCCAAATAAGAATATCTTTATTTTATGCTCCATATGGGTTTTTCTAAGGGAAATGATGTAATTGAGTGGTGGAGGAGGTCCCGCCGGGCCAAAACCCGAAAAAGCCCCCAAATTTTCTTTATCATATTACTTCCTTCGTCATAGGAAAAGTTACCAAGCATTTGCTTTTTGTATATTGATTAATTACATTTTATGTGTAGTGATTAATTGTATTAGTAGTGAATAATGAGCTATATGTGGAGTCTTTTTATTAAAAAGAGAAAATTGAGACATTTGAATGGAACACCCAATATAATAAAATGGGGGCTTTTTAAGGGGACGGATGGAGTATTTTTTAATTAATATTTAATTTGCATCATTTTATTATCTTTTTCGTATTCACTTGAGGCAGGGGATGCCTTATAATACTTTGGTCTTTATTTTTCCTATTCTCACCATTTTTCTTCTTTTACAATATTTTTTTTTAAAAAATAGCTGTTATAGTTATTTAATAGAAATTGTAAAATTTTAATAATTTTAACTTCTTTTATTTAATAAGATAATTGAAAATACATACTCCCTCCGTCCCCTTTCAATGTTTACGTTTCTATTTTGCTAGTCTCATTTCAATGTTTGCGTTTTCCTTATTGGAATATGGGACCCACCTAAAACAATTAATATATCATCTAACACTAATACACCTACCCACTTTACATTAAATATTATATCTTTCCACCCACTATCTATTAAAATATTATACTTCTTCATCAACGTGCAAAAAGCAAACGTAAACATTGAAACGGGACGGATGAAGTATTTCTTTTACTTTTTCACACATTTTTTTTATTTTACCATATTTTTTTAATTTTTTAAAATTACTTTTCTATTAAATTTATTGAACAAAAACTATAAATTTTTATTAAGACTTTTTTATGGGTTAATTAGCCATATTAGCCATATTTAATATGATATATTTTTTATTATTAACACCTCATAAAATATGATTTTTTTTTATTATTAACACCTCATTTTATGTATTTAATAAGTATAATTATATTCATATTTCAATTTAATTTATTTTATGTCTTTCAGAAAAATAAAAGACCTCAAATTATTTTACATAAATTAAATTAGGTAACCCAACTAAGGAATTAACAATAGGAAAGATGAAAATGGCACCTGCCCAATTTTAACGAATTCTCGAATTCCGGCAGCAATTACAACAAAAGATCAAGCAATTCTAAAAGCTAGAATAAGATTAAATTGCAGACTTTTTGGGGGATCAATTAATTATTGTAACTCTTTTAATAACCTTTAATTGTAATAATTGATTCTCTTCTAGAATAAGTTTAGGAAAATGTTTGGTCGCTTTGATCACATGGGTAATGTCAAAATTCCATCACTTTATTGAAGTCTTATATGCATAAAATGAAAGTTGAACCTATATTTACACTCGTTTGTAATAAAACAGTAATTACCAATTTGATGGGATTTTTACCATTATAAAACTTTGAATCTTATATTTCTTACACTCAAACAATGTACTTAAACCACTTTCTATTTTAGGTTTTATTAGTTAATTTTTATTTAAAGAAAATGCATAGCTAAAATCAATCAACACTGATTAATAAGATATTAATGCGTTTACCAGCACTTCTTTCTAGATTATTTTAAATTACCAAACAAATTCTATCATTTAAAAAAAATTAAATACCAATGTAACTTTGAATAAAGGAAGTTTAAGAAATCTAATTAAAAATTTTAGTTAAAAAAAGTAGAAAAAAACAAGATTAGTGTTGAAGAAAATATATGAGCAAAATTTATATGCAATTGTATATATAGCTTATGTTGTACGTAATAGTACCATATTCATATCACATCTCTAAAAGCAATTATTCCGGAAATAAATGAGCAATCACATGGGATCATTCCAATCAGATTTTTTTAAATTAAAAATTAGTCTGTCACATGGCTATTACAATTTGTTATCTAAGTCTATATCATGGAGCCAATAAATCCACAACCTTCCAACTTTCATAATCTTTCATATCAATTAAACTAATAATTGGCTCCTAAGTCCTAAGTTAATTAACCTGAATTTTGATCTTATTTATTATTTTCCGTCATAAATAATTCTGATGTGAATCTGAAGTTGACATTTGCATGCTACTTATTAATTAATCGTATTATATGTGATTGTGCATGCACTGATAAGTACTCGTACGTACTTAACCCCCAAATTAGACTCTCTCCCTTCTTATTTTTTCTTTTTTTTTCCTTTTGTATAATAAATAAAAGTATTATTATGAACTACATTAAAATTTTTATTATTTTATTTAAAACTATTGAATCAGTGTGAAGGAAAAAAAAAAACAAAAAACGACGGTGATATTAGTTAGTACTACTTTAAGAAGTGGGACATAAGTTTAAATTTTTAGGTCGGAAATATTTTAGTTATTATATTTCTTCAACTATACAAGTAATATAAATTACGTGTTAGTTAAGTGATAAATAAAATAAATTCTAACAATTGAATTTTTCTATACACAAGTTGACAAGCATATATAAAATATTTTTCGACGTTAAAAAAAAAAGCTTAAACAATGGGCTTTACATATCTAAACAAATTTCATTGGGCTTATTCTTGTAGGCCCAAAATGACTTGACTTTACAAAATAAATATGGATTAAGTGGCACATGGCTAAAATTAAGTACGTACTACTTCTATGAATGATTGGAGAGAACTAATAATAATTTAAACTTCTTAAAATTGTAGGGTGCATATCATATACTAAAAAAAATCTTCACTGATGATATATTTTATGAAATGAATAATAAGTGATATTTTTTAGAAAAAAAAATGATACTCTATATAGCTCTCCGCTCGCATGTGGCATTGATATATAGAAAATCTATCTCGATCGCTGTTGTTCAATTAATAAGGCTTTTATTTGAGTTTAAAATCAAAATCATCTTACACAAATTTATTTTATTCAAAATAATTTCAATAAATTTAATTGTCTGAAATAGACCCATAACTTTTAAATTCTCATTAAAATTGCTATTTTTACTTAAAAATGTCAAAATTTTCTAATCCCTTTAGATGAGACTGAATCGGTGTTTTTACAAAGTTATGAATAAAATTGGTAAAAAAAACATTGTTTGAGGATGAAATCAGAACAAAATTGCAAGATATGAGACGAAAATGAAGGTCTTAACTATTTTGAAATCTTTTCGGATAAAGTAAAAAAATATGAGACTGTTTATGTTTTAAACTCGTTTCTATTTCTATAAGCAACTCGTCGGCTTGACAACACCTTCTGCGGTCCCTTCAGCGTTGGAGCAAGAAGCAATAGCTGATTTGCCTTTGTAGGTCAAATTAACTTCATCAAGTGTAATTCCACTGCATGGCTGTGTTTTACTACAACCAAAATTTACTGCAACTTTGGTGGCCGATGTTCCATGTATGTCCTGATACGTCACGTTACTAATTTTCACACCCGAAGACTGTAAAAAAAATGGTCATGAAAAAGAAAATTACTTTCAATTTATATATATATATATATATATATATATATATATATATATATATATATATATATATATGGCCTAGATGATTCTCTTTGAATATCTTGTAGCATCGTATGACACCTGAGCGGGGCAATTATCGTGTTTGGGACAGTAGTTTTGGTCAATAATAATAGGGTTTTTGACATTAGCCATGACAACATGCTGGAAGAGAACATCTCTAATGAATCCTTTGCTAGGCCTTGCCCATGTCTTCATCCTTACACCGTTTGTAGTTCCGGTGAATGTAGCCGTTTTCACCGTCATGTTTCGCACTCCGGCTTCGTAAAAATTCCACCCTAAACTTCCGATGCTGCAGAAAATTGTTTAATGAAGCTAATCCATTGATCGTTATGTTGTTTGAATTAGATAACGCCAATGACTACAATATAAACAAATAAACAACTTGTTAGAGTGATTGGTTAATACTCCAAAACTTTTGTAGCTTAAGAAAAATGACTTTTTGTAAGATGATGCAAGAAAAAGAATTAATATTTTGGATAATTTAATTGAATAATTTGTATGATATTGTTGATTTTTACTAAATTATTTGTAAAAATAATGCCATATTTTTATAATACTATAGTATTATAAGAGTGTTGATATCATGGCTTGTTTCATTTGTAGAGTGTACAAATTATATTAAGAAACGGAGTAGAAAGAAAAGTGTGCTAGTCTATAACAAGAGAGTATTAAATGATTTATTATATCTTACACATCTAAACAAGATTTAAACTTTTAGGTTATTTTTGATTTGGAATTTTAGGGAGTTGAAAATTTATTGAAAAACAGGTTGGCTAGCTCACGTGGTTACTAGGCTCCTCATTAAGGTGAGTGACTCGGGTTCGATTTCCTTTTGGGAACGAATATGGGGATTTATAAGGAGGCTTGGAGAAAGAAGTGAGTATTGGTGCTCGGTGAACTGACTACTAACTATACTAATAACTAATTTTTTTGGATAAAAAATATATATGAGGGAGCATATATATTCATTGAACAATAATTGGCTAATATCATACAGAATGAGTTTTTGGTAGGGACTTAATTAGCTAATTTATCTTTAATTTCATTATTTTGAGTTTTGAAAACCTACCGCGGCTCCTTTGGGACAGTTCTTGCTGGATTTCTTGCAAGCCCATAAGCCCGCGCCCTGACCATTTAGGGTTCCGCCGCTGATGGAAACTCCGGTGACCCTTTCAAACTTCAGCCAGCTGTCAGAATTTCCTACAACATTGTAGTCCGAGGGAGCAACTAGAGTACCATCAATACGTATATTTATGGCATTATTATTGCACAAATTGCCAGCAAAAACTGCATTTCGCAAGAGGTAACTCCCCGGTGGCACGTATATGGTGGCCGGGGCAGCGGTGGCACAGGCTTTTTCCCATACAATGAGAAAAGCCTTGGTGGAGTCGAACTTCCCGTCGGCTTTCGCCCCGTAGGACTGCACATTGTAGGCGGAGTCTGCAGCAAGTGATGGTGATGAGTAGTAGAAGAGAAGGGGAATAAGAATTTGGATGAATGATGCTTTGTTAGCCATTAATATTGTGATCTTGTGAGTGTGTTGTTTTTGGGTATGTTGGAATTAATTGAATTATTCTAGTATTTATACTCTCTCCATATCTGGCTCGAATTCTCTTTGTCATTTTGATACATTATTTTTTGTATCACACCGTTAGATAGACGACATGTATGAGAAAAAAATTATACCCTAAACCTTAAACCCTAGAGCAATAGTTGAATTTATTTCCCCTCTTACGTGTTAATTACTTATGGTGTGGCACAGAAGATCCGGTGTGCTTCGTCCCACCCAAAGGGTTCATTTTTTTCCGTTTTGGACTTCTCATTCAAAGAGTCCCCTTTCCTTTTCTACACATATGATACCCGTACAGACCCACTAATACAATTAAAATATGGGGCACACATGCCACTCACACCGGATCTTCTGCGCCATTTTTTTGCATCATCTTCTGTGCCACGCGTTAAGTAAATGACATGTAAGAGAGGAATTAAATTCAACCATTGCTCTTAGGGTTTAAGGATTAGGGTATATTTTCCTCTCTCATACGTATCGTCCATTCCAATGGTTTGACATAGGAGATGATGTACCAAAATGACACAGAGAATTCGAGCCGCCACTAGAAAAAATAAAAGCAACCTTTACAGGAGAATAATATTTGACCAAATTAAGTTTAGTATGGAATTGAGAATATAGCTTATCTGTATGTAATCGTACCATGTTTGTATCGCGTCTCTGTAAGTAATCATTCCGGAAATAAATAAGCAGTATATAGATCGCATGGGATCATTCAAATCTTAACAATTTATAATTAATAATTAAAAAATATAATAAAAATGTAGTCAGTCACATGGATAATTAATGAAATTAAAGAGCAATCACATCGGACCATTCTAATCTTAAAATTTAATGCAAATTGCTTGCATCTTGTAACATGGTTTATATTTTATTTTGTTATTTTAGAACGTAATAATTACTCCATTAATTAATGTTAATTTTTAAGTTATAATTATAACTCTTTGGTGTACAATTATAATTCTATTTTTGAGGTTGTAACTTGTATACTTCACTTAATATTTTATAGCGTGTATTTATCGCATGTATTCACTTATATATTTTTTTTTATTTAACATTGGAGATTAAATCAAATTTAATTTAGGCAAAAACTCCTGTGCACCCGGGAGCACGAACCACACTCTGTGCGCCTTTAGAATTTTATGTTAAATTGTATATCCTTTAGTATACAGATATGTACCATTTATTTTCTAAAGAAAATTATTGTGTGTATCTGGACGCATGAACAACACTCCGTGCGCCTTTTGAATTTTATGTTAAATTGTATACCTTTAGTATAAAAATGTGTACCCTTTATTTTCTAAAGAAAAAAAATATTAATGAAAAGTGTATACCTTTAGAACAAAATAGTAAACTTTTTATTAATTAAAGTGTATACCCTTTAGACCAAAACAATGTACCATTACTCATAATACTAAATTTCTAAAGGCGTACGAAATGTGTTCCCGTGCGCACGCAACCTCACTCTTTAATTTAAGAACGTTTAGTTATAATGGAGCACCCTAATCCAACTCTAAATATATTATATAAATATATAATTTATATATTTCACGGAAAAGTGATTTAAAAAAAAAGCATGCGATACATAGTCAAACATCTATACTCTAAAAAAAAAAAACAAAAACAAAACAAAAAGAAAAAATAGCTTCCACATGACTTTAAAGAAAGCTTCCACCCAAACCCAATATATGACTTGTTTGGGCCCCTCTTCTTTAGAATGGGCTATTCACTTTTAAACAAAACTTGTCTGGGCCTTTCTTGTAGGCCCAAAGCAACTTTACATTACAAAATAAAATATATTGCTTCCTCTGTCCATAGCTGGCTGTAATCGATTACAAACAACAACATTAATAGTGGGCCGTTCTATAATTTAGGGTCTCGGTGAATTTATTGTTATTTTTCTTTCTAATTATTTTTAATTTTTAATTTATAAGAATCATAAAATACTCTCTCCATCTCCTTCATAAGTATTCTTTTATTTTTTGTATATGGACTAAGGAGTATAATATTTTAAAGTATAATGAGGTGAGAGAAATAATATTTTAATGTGTAATGGGTAGTTCTATTAGTGTTGAGTGTGAACCACATGTGTGGTGGGTTGAGTATAATAATATTGTTGTATGTGTCACATCAACCCAAAAAGAAAATAGATACTCCCTCCGTCCCAAGAATACATTCGCGTATTCTTGGACACGGAGTTTAAGAAAAATAACTTTTTGGTGGTGTGATGTAAGAAAGAGAACAATTATTTTGGGTAATTGAGTAGAATAAAGTGTATGATATAGTTGACTTTGAATAAATTGCATGTAAAAAGAAGGTGACATTTTTGTAATATTGTAGTATTGTAAGGTTATTGATATTGTGTATTGTTTCTATTTTTAGGGGGTGAATGTATTCTTGGGATGGACCAAAATGGAAAGTGCGAATGTATTCTTTGAACGGAGGGAGTACTTTATATTGGGACAGATCAAAATAAAAAAAATAGACACTTATAAGGTGAAGGAGGGAGTATACAATATCTCCTTCCCGAGATATTACTGAAATGGAAATCATTTTCATGTTGTCAAAATAGAGAAAATACCAGTATGCTAAGCTAGGGAGAAACTGATAATCTTTATAATAAATAAAAATGAACAGTTGTGATAATCATAATAATAAAAATGAATAGTTAGTTAATTATTTTATAAATAATTTATAATATAAATGAAAACTGATAACGCTTTTTTTCCTCAAGTTATATTCAATTCCAAAATTAGTTTTTTTTTATATTTCAATTTTATAAATTTTTAAATAATAAACCTAAAATTAGTTTTTTTATATTTCAATTTTATAAATTTTTAAATAATAAATAAATGAAAAAAATAAGTTATATGTTAGGTGATAGTAATATTTTAAAAAATATGGTGCATATAGGGATTATTTGTTTATGTTGAGAATTTAATTGGTTAGTAAGGATTAATTAATAAATTAATCACCAATTAAATAAATATTAAAGTGAGTTAAATTACTCTCACGTGGAGATAATTAAATATAATAAATTGGAATTTTTGGGTCTTGAGCCTAGTACAATAGTATACTAATTTTGCACATATAACAGGCCGTGATTGGGGATCCCACGAAGAGGGGGGGATCCCGCCTGGGGAGTACGTTCGCAAGAATGAAACTCAAAGGAATTGACGGGGGCCCGCACAAGCGATGGAACATGTGATTTAATTCGATGCAAAGCGAAGAACCTTACCAGGCTTGACATGCAGCGAATCCTCTTGAAAGAGAGGGGTGCCCTCGGGAAAACCTAGCCCAATAATCTATTAATTCTTGGCATATAATGGCCCATGAAGCTTAGATCCTCCAGATTCCGTGATACATTGTATCTGGTTAGTCAAAGATTGAGTGTGACACGTAATCAATGACATATCTATTTTGTGACGGAATCGATGACAAATTCATTGCAACAAATTAGATTCATTTTCAATTATTCAAAAGTAAGACACGCGTTACTTATAAATAAAGTAGAAAAATGGCAAAACTAGAGAGGTGATAAACATGTTTGTGATACTGACATTTGTACACATTATCCACATGATTCATTTGGGTTGATTTCATTTTAGCCACACATTGAAACCCCAGAATTCACACACAGAGAAATCAATCAATTAGCATTAAAAATTAGGAAGACGCAGTGATGGGTGAAGAAGTGAGAAACAAGCAGATAATACTGAGAGACTACGTGAAGGGTTTCCCCAAGGAATCCGATATGATCCTCAAAACGACGACGTTGAAGCTCAAGGTTCCTGATGGCTCCAACGACACCGTTTTGGTCAAGAATCTCTACTTGTCCTGTGATCCCTATATGCGCAGCCGCATGAGCGATCTCAAGGATAATTACGTTCCCTGTTTTACCCCCAACTCCGTAAGTATTCTTCATCCTTTTTATCTTACATTAAATTATTTTTAAAACAATTTTAAGATGAGATTATATTTTTAATGAAAATTAAATTAATACAGGATGACGATAGTTTTTTTTTTTTTGTCTAATTTGTTTGTTCGATGTTACTCCACCATATGAAATTTTACTGTTAATGTGATAACGTTTCGGGTGGTTGATTTTATTTATTTAATACAATGTCAATGGAAGATATTACAAAATTAATCACGTAATTTATAAATTGTTTATAAAAAAAAAATTCTCTTTTCATTTTTTTAAAATTGTATTCCATTTCCGTGTTTTATCTTTTATTCAATTTATTAGATACATGTGTTATAATATGGCTGTAAAGAAATCAATGTTGAGTTCTATGCCATTTCAAAAAATTTTAAATGACTAAATAAGAGTTGTCAAGCTTAGATTGAGTGTTGGCCATAATTTTGTATTAAATTTAATATTGATTTTGTTGTTGGTTTTAGACTATAATAGGATATGGAGTTAGCAGAGTTGTGGATTCATCTGATCCCAATTTTAAGAAAGATGACTTGATTTGGGGTATTGTTGGATGGGAAGAATACAGTCTAATCAATTCTAAAGAGGGAGTTTTCAAGATTAACCATACACACGTCCCTCTCTCCTACTACACAGGCCTCCTTGGTAATTTTATACCCACCTTTTTAATTTTATTTACTTGTATATATCACACATTAATCTATACTCATTTTATAGAACTTGTTCCAACTATTTGTTTGTCTAGGATGCCTAGTTCATGTAGCAGTAATCTAGCTAGGCCACAATTAAAGGTGTTGATTTTATATGTGTTGAAAATATAGGGATGCCTGGGATTTCAGCGTATGTTGGATTCCATGAGATTTCGTCTCCGAAAAAAGGCGAGACTGTGTTCGTCTCTGCTGCATCTGGAGCTGTTGGACAGCTTGTCGGCCAGTTTGCAAAGCAGCTTGGGTGCTATGTTGTTGGAAGTGCTGGAAGTAAAGAAAAGGTTTCATTTCATCTTTCAAATTATGCACACCAGTTACACAGATCATAGTTATGTGTGTTACATTTAATTTTGAATGAATTGACGATAAAATTATAAGGAGAGCATGTAATAAATTCTAGGGGGTAATATAGTAATGTTACCCTTTCATATATCTGAAGTGAGTAATTTAATTTGAAGATAGTACCCCTAAAATTCACATTTTGCTACTATGATGGTGTGATGAATTAAGGTGGATCTATTGAAGAACAAATTTGGGTTTGATGATGCATTCAACTATAAAGAAGAACCCAACTTGGATGCCGCTTTGAAAAGGTTGAGTACAAGTTTTTCAATCTTCACATCTTCTAGAATCTTCCATCCTGATCATGATCAAGATTGTTCTGTTATGTGCAGGTGCTTCCCCGATGGCATCGACATATACTTTGAAAACGTGGGAGGACGGATGCTGGAGGCAGTGCTTCCGAACATGAAGAAGCTTGGTCGGATTGCTGCCTGTGGCATGATATCAGGGTACAACGATGAATCCGAAGGCGTGCGAAATCTGTTCAGCATTGTTGCCAAACAGATACGAATGCAGGGATTTCTTGTGTTCTATTACTACCACGTCTATCCTAAGTATCTTGAGTTCGTTCTTCCGCTGATCGAGCAAGGGAAGATAAGCTATGTGGAAGACATTGCCGAAGGCCTCGAAAGCGCTCCGGCAGCTTTGGTAGGCCTCTTCTCTGGTCGCAATGTTGGGAAGCAGCTTGTTCGAGTTGCTCCCCATTAAATGAATCCGAGTCGAGTGGAAATATTTGTACTTGAATGATATGTTAATTATAGAAAAACGAGAGGCCGAAGCCAGTACAATTACATATAATAAATACTCCACAGACGGAGCAATCAAAGAAAAACACACCTATCTAGATAGCAAATGCTGAAAATAATTACATGCATAATTATGGAGTTAACAAAGTCATCATTAGAATATTGAGTGTTATTATTTAATAAATAAATTCATATTTTTCTTATTTAATTATTTATATTCAAAAATTGTTTTCATACTTATATGAAATAAAATACACCCAATAATTCAATAATATATTTTAATTTTTAAAATTAATAGAAAACATGCTTTAAAATTTACTTATTACCAATCAATTTGAATTAAACGTATTTGAGCTTGCGGGAAATTGAGTTTGAATTTTTTTATTTTTATTGGTAAATATTAATGGTTAGTACAATGAGTAGTTAGTTTACCAAGTATATATACTTCTCATTTTTTTCAAGTCTTCTTATAATTCCCCTAATTCGTTTCAATAAAAATCGAACTTGGATCACTTTAGTTATAATAAAATTAGGTTGAAATGGTTTCATATATATTTATAGTATACTAAGAAATAATATTTTATTATAAATGATATATACTTTAATTAATAAGAATATAGTAATTTTTTTATTGAAAAGATCAATTGAAATATAAATAATATAAATATTTAATTAAAAAAAATTAAAAAGGAATTTCCAAAAAATTAAGCGTTCAAACTCTTATATTTAAGTGTACAACTTTCGAAAAATGCAGGCTTTGGTGTACACGGTGTCCCAAAGGCATTCAAGTTTTAAGCTTAAAAATGTTTTAATTCATCCCTTTTAATGATTCTGATTATGTGACTAAAAATATCATTAAAGTATTAATCTTTTTATTTTATTTTTCCGGAAAAGAATAATGTAATATAATTTGGAATAAGTGTGGATTAATATTTTTTTAAGAATAAAAAAGTACTGTTAATCAAAAGTTAGCAAAATTTTTGCGAAAAAAACAAATTTATATATATTTTAATTTTAATGATATAGATGATTTACCTGATATACATATCTCAATTATCTAAAAAAAAAATAGTGAATTATCCCGAATTAGATATGATAAATTAATTATGTTTTGTTTTGGTAGTCCCTAAACATGCAGTCTAATATTATCATTCAAGCCTCTTGATTGTGTGTGTGAGAGATTCTATCTTACCATTATCTTCTTGATAGCATGTGTGAGTTTTTTTTGTCTTAATTCTTAATAATGTGTGAGTTTATGTTTTAATAATTGCACTTCTTCGAATTCTTGTTTATGTTTTTATATGTGCACTGCTTCGAATTCTTTTAACATTGACTTATGAATAAATATGATTATCCTGAGTATACTAACTAATTTTTGATATGCTTGAGTTTTTTTTTTTTTTTAAATCAATCCAAGGGTTAATATCTAAGTGTGTATGATGTCTGAGTTTTACTGAATTTCTATTCTTACTTCTGAGTTGTCTGAGTCTGTAGGTGTGTTTTAGTTGTGCTTACTGTTGAGTTGTGTGAGTCGATATGTGTGTTTTAGTTGACACCTGTCCTTACATCCATAGTGACAGGTGTTTTACATGCATAGTTGACGACTCCTTATATAGTCATCTCCCATCAAGTTTATCCTCCCACCGCACTCCCTCAAACAGGTGTCTTACATGCATAGTTGACGCCTCATCTCTCAGGTGTCTTACATGCATAGTTAACGCCTCATCTCCCATATCAAGTTCCCACCGCACTCCCTTAAACGATAAGGAGAAAATTATCCAATAAATAATTAAGTGTTAATTTTAAAATAATGAAGTATTATTTTTTTAATCCCCACCCAAATCCCAATCATCCCCAACCCTTTTTCACCCAAATTCAGCACCCCCAATCCCATCCTCATCCCCACACCCCAACCCTATCCTTCCTCCTAAGGGTGGACGAAATTACCGAAATATCAGTATACCGCATTTATTGTACCGCAAAATAATGAACTTATCAAAAATTTCAGCATACCACCGTACCGAATTTTTCTATACGGTATCAGTAAGATACTTTTAAAAAATCGATATTTCGGTATATACCAAAATACCGATAATATATTGGTATTTCGGTATATACCGATATACCAACTGTTTAACTTAATATTAATTAATTATAAATAATTGTATAAAAATTAAATAATTTTAATTTTTTTTGCTGGGAAATTGTAATATAGTACTATTAAATTTACTTCCTCCATTATTTACCCCCAAACAGAACCCTAGCCAGGGTTCGCCTCCAACCCGCTGTCTTTTTTTTTTTCCACGCCTCCAACCCTCAAATCCATCTTGCGTCCCCATTCCACCATCCCCACACTGCTCCAACCCTCAAATCCATCTTCCATCCCCACTCTACCATCCCCACCCTGTTGCTCCCTCTAGTCTCTCTCTTTTGCACCTCTTCCCTTGTCTAGTAATCCTCTCTTTTTCGTTCCATCGCCGCTCCGTCACCGCCGTCGCCAGTAAGCTCAAAGCCAAGAACTTGCAATCCAAGATCATTCCAAAAGTTAAAATGTGTAAATTTTCTCTAAGTAGTATCAATTCGGGGCTTCTAATTGTGATGTTTGATTTTTGAATGATACTAATTTTTTAGGTGTTTGTTGGGATGTAATAGCAGCTTTATTTTTATTATTATTTCTTTGGATATGAACCGGCATGAATCATGGGTTTGAAGAGTATTTCGGTATTTGGTAAAAATGCGGTATTGAGTATTAGCATACTGAAATATTCGGTGCGGTATCGATATATATATTTTTATGCCGAAAATTTCGATACGATATACGGTATGCTAAATTGTTTTCGGTATATCGTACCGTCCAGTCCTACTTCCACCTGTAAGGCCGTAACCCACCTACGCACCCGCCCCTCACCCCCTCCTCCTCCTCCTCTCCTCCAGTAAATGAATTCTTAATATATATATATATATATATTACTAAACTAATTTTTATATAATTAAAATTATTAATGTATAGTATAAACTTATTAGTATCATTTATCAATTATAAATAAAATAATTTAATTTTAATAATAAAAAAATTAATTAAAATGAATTTGAAATCTATTGGTATGAAATTTTATTTATAAATTTTTAATACATCCAAATCAAATAATTCGAAATTCAAATGAATGTATTTAAAATAATTCTTCTATTTTTTTATTTTTTTTATCTCAAATACTTCCATTCAAACATAACTTAAATTCATGTACTTTGAATTTAATATCTTTTAGTCGATTTTGAAGGGTTTTCAAATTCTTCCTCTTGTTATGTCATTTGGAATCCTTCACTGTGTATAAAAAAAAGTATTTTATGGGTTACTTAGGTGACCCATGGTCATCGGTAACCCCATATGGTACACACTCAATGTAAGAGGATTATCGGTGATCACGAATCACCTAAGAATTGTCTAATATTTTAATATTATATAAAAAATTATTTTTTAGAAGGATAAACTATTATTTTTTTGAATGAAATATATAAAACCTCAAATTTTGGCATTCTTATATACCATTATTCTTTAAGAGTATATGAATAATTATTCTCTAAAATAGTGTACTATTATTTTTTTAAATGAAAAATATTATTCATCCCAAACAAAAATATAAAAATTATAACATATTGAAATTTGAAAAGTTATATTTTATTTAAAAGAGTAATAGTTCTTCTTATGAAAAATAATTTTTCATATATTAAAAAATAATTTTATAAAAATAAAATGCATGTTTTAATGGGGTTGCCGATATATTTATGTATAAAGATAATAACAATTCACGTAATTTATTTCAAAAATAATAATAAATAAAAAATTAAATATCCAAGTTAATTAGGGCAAACGTAAGATGTCTGCATGTCATCAGATCAGATAAGGATTCCCAGTTCAACTCAAAACATATATTCACTAAACACCACCCCTCTCTCCCACTTTCCCACTTTGGATTTCTACCTTAAGAAAAAGAAGAAAGAAAATGGTTTCTCTGTTACTATCAACTCTCCCTATTCTCTTCATCATCTACCTCTTCCTAAGGCCAAAGAAAACTCTTCCACCAGGTCCTCCGGGACTACCCCTCATCGGAAACCTGCATCGTTTCACCAAAACCCCCAATCTTCATACATATCTATGGAATCTTTCCGGCAAATATGGTCCCATCATGCACATCAACCTCGGATCACTCCCACTTGTAGTTATTTCATCTGCAAAACTTTCTGAACATGTTCTCAAAACACATGATTCCACCTTCTGTAGCAGGCCAAGCCATTTTGTTGGCCTACGGAAGCTCACCTACAACCTTAAGGACATCGCCTTTTCGCCCTACAACGACTACTGGAGGGAGGTTAGAAAAATCAGTGCAATCCATCTCTTCAGCCAAAGAAAGATACAATCTTTTCGTCCCATTCGCGAGGAGGAGATTGCTTGTATGGTTGCAAAGATCGATGGAGCATCTGATCATCAAGCTGGTGTGAACTTGAGTGAGATGGTCATGGATCTGACTGTCTCCATGATTTGTAGGGTTGCTTTCGGGAAGAAATATGAAGAAAATGGATCGGAGAAGTCAAGGTTTTATAAGGTTTTGAGGGATTTTCAGGCAGCCATGGCCACTGTTTATGCATCTGATTACTTTCCGATGTTGGGGAGTTGGGTGGACAAGCTCCGAGGAGTGATGGATCGTCTTGATGCGACTGCGAAAGAAATGGATTTGTTCTATCAAGAACTCATCAACGAACATCTTTGTCCGAATCATAACATGAAGAAGAATGTGGAGGAGGATGTTCTTGATGTGCTCATTCGGCTTAAGCAACAAACTTCTGGCCTCACTTGGGATCACATCAAAGCATTGCTTATGGTATTTCTTCTTCTAGAGTTATTTTGTTTTATATAATAACTAGTTAAACGATAACAAGCATGGGGTTTGGATTTTCTGAGAATAGGAATCTAAAGCAAAAATTCATGGGATTATTTTGATTTTGTACACTCAAACTTAATACTGTTTAATCCTAAATTGATCTAAGTAGATAGGATTAAAATCAATACAATAGGACTAATATTTTGATATTTTTCTCTAAGATAGTTTAAAAGGTATGTTTGTTGCCTCAAAGTAATATTTAAGTCATTTGGAATAAATTGCAAAATATCTAAAAATTTGAGTAAATTAAACTTTTATTTTATTTTGATTGTGTGTATAGAACATATTCGTTGGTGGGACAGACACAAATGCAGCCTCAATAATATGGGTAATGACAACTCTAATAAAGGCTCCCAAAATCATGAAGAAAGTGCAAACAGAAATCAGGGAGATAATTGGCAAGAAAGGTAAGGTTGAGGAAGATGATTTAAAGAAACTTTGTTATTTGAGAGCAGTCATCTACGAAACTTTTCGATTATACCCCTCAGTTCCACTATTGTTGCCAAGAGAAACAATGGGGAAGTGCATGTTAGGAGGCTATGAAATCCAACCAAAGACTATGGTTTATATCAATGTTTGGGCAGTCGGAAGAGATCCCGAGTATTGGGAAAATCCTAATGAATTTTTGCCTGAACGATTTTTGAACACAAGTGCTGATGTGATCAAAGGGCAAGATTTTGGGTTGATCCCATTTGGTTCTGGCCGTAGAATGTGCCCTGGTATGCTTATGGGACTCGCGAATCTTCTCTACGTCTTCAACTGGGAATTACCTACCGGAGTCGAAGTAGGAGATGTCGATACCAATGCGTCTCCAGGTCTTGCTATCCATAAAAAAAATGCTCTCTGTCTCATCCCTAAAAAATATGTTATTTAGAGCGAGAGTTTGTAAGTGGGAGTGATTTAGTTATAATTAAATAAATTGAAAGATTATTATGATTATGTAGTGTCGTGGATCTACTGTGTTTCAATGTTGATGTAATATATAAAATATATTAGCTTGTTTATAATTTGGGGGTTGTATAATATATAAAATATACATATGTAGTGTAACATATTAGCTTGTACATAAATATGTAGTAAAAAGACTCAGTTATGTTATTTTAATTTTGAGTTATATATAAGATCTCCAATTATTATTGATTAGTTTTAATGTAGCGGTTATATTTATACGACAACATAATCAAATGAGATAAAAGATATTTAAAAAAAAAATCCAAAATTGAGTTTGAATTACTAGCTAGTTTTGACAAAATTAAACTGGAATTGTTTCATAGTATGTTAATACCATTTACAACTTATATCGGACAAGATTACCAAAATAGGTGAAGGTGATAGTGACATTAGACAAACTTTGTTCTTTTAATTTAAAAATAAAAAAATGAAAAAAAATTAATTCATCAGATTAAATCCTTCATTAAGCAATCCCAAATTCATATCACTCAACCCTAATTTACAAATCCCGACCAAAGTCTCAAATTCTTGTTTGATGGAGCAAGATTGAAGAAACTCCATCACCCCTAACCTTAACAGAATCAAAGCTTGGTATCTCAATACTGTAAATCTCGCCAATCGCTGCTTCTAGAACCTTCATTGCCAACGTCCCAGCTCGTCCAAGGTTTCTATGAAACCCAATTAACAAAATCCTAAATCTGCGGCTTTGATTTTACAAAACCCGTTAGGTGTAGAAGCAGTTTGCGGAGTGGGTTTTGTGGATCGAGCAGAAGGCACCGAGTAAGATTGATTTATTGCACTTTTCATAAAGAAGTTTGTCAATTTCAATTTGAAATTAATTGGAATCTGGAGATTTAGAGCTTGTAGTTCTGCATTTTGGCATTTGCGGCTTTATAGGGTGTAATCGAGAGTTCACTTGTGTGGGTTTTTGTTTTCTCGTTGGATTTGTTCTATGAACTCCATCTACCTCTGTTTTCCATACTTTGTTTATAATTGATTTATTTATATGATAGAATTTGCTTCTACAAATTTAAATGTCCATGCTGAAATTTTGCAAAGCTTTGGATTAAGGATTGTAACTTTTTTTTTTATTATTATTGAAGGATTGAACTTGTTAAATTGCCTTCTTTGGGGATGAATTAAGTGGATTATTTGATGATTGGTCAGTGTGCTAATAATATATGTTTGTTACTTGGATATTACATTGAAAATCTTGATTGTGTTTTAATTATATGTGGCACTTAGGTAGATTTAAAGGATAATACAACCTGTCTGGTTGTTGATTTTATTCCTTTTGATTAAGTTGAGAAAGTGTAGGTTGAGAAATTCAATGTGATGGAAGACTGTGAGGAGGGAAGGAGAAAGAGAAGCAGGGGAAGATGATAAAATGAGAGTCTGAGCATTTTGTCAATATTGTCAACTGTTGTCCCATGTATTAACGCCCACTTCAGGGTCTATTGAAGGTACTATGATTACTCCAAGATTCTTTTATTTGCAGTGAATTTCCTTTTGGATGCATCTTTGATAAGATATAGTCTCAGATAGCTCTGTTGAAGATTCTCTCCTGGTGTCGAAACTTGGTTATTGTTTTGAGTTATATTTCCTGGAGAAATTTTGTGATCTGTAAGACTATCTGCCTCACATGTTGAAGTATCTTGAAATGGCTGCATTCTTTGCTGCGCTTTTACTAATTGAACTTGGCTATGCAGTGTAGAGTTAGTATAGTATGTCCTTTTAAGAGTGTCCTTTTGGTACATCTGGAAACATGTGTGATTGAATTCATTTTTCGGAATTTAAGTGCATGCTCTTTGGTATAGTTTGCTAATGTGAAGATAGTGTTCTCCAGTTATAGATGCATTCTCTTTATCAAGATATTGATCCAATCCACTTTGTGGTGTTTTTTTTGGATCTATCGATCTGCTATGTAAGTTAGTCTATAGTAGAATTAGTGACTCAAGGCATTGAGTGGCGGTTTAGAGGGAGATAAATGTTAATCACTGTATCCCAAACTCATCTGTAATAATTCCTGTAGATGTAGAAGCCTTTGCTGCAGTACATTTCATTTTATTAATTCTGACCTTAGTTTGCTATTGGATATATGTTGGAATTCAGAATCTAGACTTGAATATCGAAGGCTCTTTGAAGTATATATCTTACTACTCCTAGTTTCATTTTCATCGCACACCAAGAAAAGCACAAAGCATAATACTCCACTTTCTTTTAGCCCATTTCACTTTATTTTATATCTCCTAAATGAGTGATGCTCTTGTGCCCCTTTGCAATTTCTGTGCCCCTTTACAATTTAAATCCCTAGCAATACATAGGTTTAAATAGAGTAGGGAGGGGGAGGGTTGTGTTCCCATGGGGACACGACGAGTCCCCGGTGGCGCAGGAGCTTTTGCCATCCTAAATAGAATAATACTCCACTAATTGCTTTCAAGTTAATGCTAATTATGTGGATTAGTAGTAAATTAATTGTCTATGCCATTTTGTTATGTCTTGAATACCCATCTGCTCAATTATTCTCTTTCTTTATTTACTAGCTTATGTGATGGACATAAATTTTTGACTAAATATTTATTTAGACGAGAAACAAGAGGATGATGATGATACAGAATAAAATAATTGATTAAATTTATACTAATTTTCGTGCTTCATGTGGATTTTTTCGTTTTTAGGAGTTCTATTGAACCCTACAAGAATGTCAATTCTTGTTGATACAGTGCAATGGATCAGGTTCAGTCCCTTTCTCTCGGATATAGGTTGCAGGAAATTGATTATAAATTACCAGTTGGAATCTTTCAGGATCTAATCAATTACTCCTTACTTGTTTTGATTTATTCACATTGATATTTGAATTGTACTGTCACTTTTATTCAAAGACATTTTTAAGTAGTTTAATCTCTGTTGTGAAAAGTTTGGAGTGAAATTGTGTATGAGCGGTTGCCTTGCCCCAACCATTGAGAATTTTGCATTTTGGTCTCGCATGACACACAACCTCTTCAAAATAGTCTCAATATTTTCACTTTTAATCCCAAATGATTATTTTTTTGCAAACTTGGTCCCATAAGATTTTAACCTAGCATATTTAGTATTAATCAATTACACTATTGGTCCAAAAAAATGAAATTCATATTTTATTTTATTTTAGATTTTTTTATTTATTTAATACTTATTATTATTATTATTATTATTTGAACATGTTTTAAAAAGTAATAAAAATCTAACATTAAATAAAATAATAAATGAGTAAAAAAATAAAATGTGAATCTAAATTCTTATAACAAATAGTGTAACTTTATATCATATTTATTTATTTATTTATTGTTATTTTAATAATAATTATTATTATTATTTAATTTTTTTAATATGTCTTTTTTGAAAACAATAAAAATTTGATATAAAGTTATTAGTCTAAAATTTTTTTGGACTAAAATTGCAAAATAATCATTTTAGATTTTTATTATTTTTAAAACATGTTCAAAGTAATAATAATAATAATAATAAATTATATAATTTAATTTATTATTATTATTATTAAATAAATAAATAAACATAAAATAAAATATGAATTTAATTTTTTGCGATCAATAGTGTAATTGAATGAGACTAAATATGCTAAGTTGAAGTCTTATGGGACCAAGTCTGCAAAGAAATAATTGTTTGGGACTAAAAGTGAAAATATTGAGACTATATTGAAGAGGTTATGTGTTCTATAGGACCAAAAGTGCAAAATTCTCCCCAACCATCCTTTACATTGGATGGGTTAATTATTATTTTTTCTTTATTTTTTTCGATTTAACGGTTTCATACAAAATTAACAGTGCAATTTTTGGAACTAAAAAAAATTAGAAAACATGAAATGTGAATTTGTAGGCTAATTTATTAATATATTGTTGTTTCAATTTTTTTTTAATAACATATGGCTGTTATGGGAGTTGTTAACTAAATAAGCAGAGACGCCACTGGCTGTGGCGCCTCTATCCACGTGTCATCAACATCACATTAAAATAATAATCAAATGCTAATTAATTGTTAATTTTAGTTAAATTAAATTAATGTAATGATCTTAATTTAAAAATTAATGTTGTAATTATTCGATAATTTAGAATGTGTGTGTTCAAGTACATAAGATGTTAAAGGGTATAATATTTTATTTTAAAATGTATTTACTCCTTCTGTCTTAAATTAAATTTTACATTTTCTATTTTCGTCCGTCCCTCATTAAACTTCACCACTCAAAAAAATAAAATATTATATCAATTATCTTAAAGTTATATTTTAATTACAAATTTAACACTCTAACCAAACACACATAACATATTTTATAATTTATTTATTATTAAAAAATACTACATTGCTCTCCAAAAGTTAATAAAATTGATCAAAAAATAAATTTTTAAAAAAACTGTGCCTATAGTAAAAACGCAAAATAAATTGAGACAGATGGAGTATTTTTTTAAGAATATTTTTTATTATTGAAAAGTTAAGTTGAAATACAACATATATTTAACTGAAAAGTAAAAAATAAATAAATTCAAGAGTATGAGTTTTTTTTTTATTAAAAACCTAAGCCATATGCTTTGTTTTATTTAGACTTCCCTAAACTCTAAACCCTAAAATTACTGTCTCACTTTATTCCGTGTCATTAGTGCAGACACAAAGTTTTTTTTAAAAAAATAATTTATAATTAATTTTATTAACTTTTTAAAGAATAATGTAGTATTTTTAAATAATAAATAAATTATAAAATATGTTATATATGTTAGGTGAGTGTTAAATTTGTAATTAAAATATCTTTTAATGTTGAGAATTGATAGTAATATTTTTTTTAACATATTTTTTTTTTAACTTTTTTGTCTCCCTCTATTATATAATTAATCAATACATAGTCGTACATATTATCGTGTGGAGTAATCACATATATATTAGTAAATAAATAAAATATGTAAATAGTCGCACATGGTCGCATGTAGAATTGTAGACATAGTAGCATAAAAGGTCCCATACTAAATTATGTCCAAAATTTAAAAAAAAAAGTTTTTTTCCGAAAATTTTATAATGAGTGACATTTTTCCAAAATCAATATTTTTGCTGATACATCCTCACGCTTTAATTTTGTCTTTCATATACAATCTCTCTCTCTCCAAGTAAACTTGCCACACCTCATCATCTTCCAGTGTTCCATACTTTCTATCTCCCCATCTCTCTCTCTCTTCAACTAATGGGCCAAGAAAATGGAGAAGTAGCTGCAAAGGGGCTCATCTATACATGATCCCATTTCCTGGACAAGGCCGCATAAACCCTTCATTAGCATTTGCAAAGTGTATTGCCTCAAAGGGTGTCCACATCTCCTTCATCCTCACCTAAACATGATCAAATCCGCAACAATCTCCCATCTCCCCCCCTCCATCTCCCTCCACGCCATCTCCGATGGCTCCGAGGATGTCCATGCATCGGAAACAGCTGAAACCTACTTCAAACGCATGCGCACTGCTCTCACAAAATCTGTCCAAGTTTCTCGACGAACACATCACTAGTTCAGGTTCCTCCCCTAAACTAATCATCTATTGTGATGTAAATCTTATGTGTGCATGGTTGAGTGTTAAGCAACACTACAATATAACTTGTTTTATATAACACGTCAAAAGTGTTATTTAATAGCAAAAACGTGTTATTGTAGATAATATGTAACATTTTTTATGGTGCAATGTTTGTCCATGCTCCTTATTGTCTAAAGCAACACTATTTCGATCATTAATAACACTTTTAAAAAAAATGTTACAATAGATAAAAAAATTATTTAACACTTTATAAATGTTACATTTGATATTCTTTTTATGTAACGCATTTTATAAGGAGAAAAAATAATGCACTTACCAAGTTTGAACCTATGACCTCCTGAATAAGTTACTTCCACTACATTAACTAACTATAACTTTGTTTTTTATTTTGAGTTTTATTTTTATTATACATGACTTCAACATTTTTTATTTAATTTATTAAAATATAATTTTTAAAATCATCTAATACATTTAAACTTGAGTTTTTATTATACTAACTAATTTTAAAAAATTATTATATTATACGATGTAATTTTATTAAGAAATATAATAAATAATTAAAAATAATCATATTATATAATTAAAATAAATTTTTATTATAAATTAATTTATATGTATTAAAATTATTTTATATCAATATAAATATATTTTTTTAATACATTACTAATATTTTTATATAACATAATAAATATTTTACATAATAAACATTTTATTTATATGAACATATATTTTTTTCAACTTGTATAATATATAAATTGTTTAATAGTGTGTTAGTTTTTTTAATTATTTAAACTATATAAATATTACATATTTCATTTATATAAAATGTTATGTATTTAAAAATGTAATATGATAATGTTAAATATTTCATAGAGTTACATAAAAGGTGTAATATAAGAAAAATTATACTAATAAAATGTTACATATAAAAAAGCATAATCTGAAAAGTATTATATTTATAAAAGTGTTACTTAAAAGTGTTACTTTTATAAAAATGTTACTTACTAATGTTGCATATAACCAAGTGTTATATATATTAAAATTTAAATAGTGTTACAATTAAGTGTTATATATAATAAAAGTGTTACTGTGAAGTGTAACATAACATCATTTATGTTGTAGTGCAAGTGTCTGGGGTTATACACTCGTGTGGAGCAGATGTTTGATGAGCTGTACATAGGAAATAAGCTCATTGGATTCACATGATCATCACCCCAGTGCATGGTGAGTAGGGTAGTTTCAGCTGATATTTTGGAGGGTTGGATGTATCAGTTATGGTCAGTTATTTGCGTGGATTTGTAGCTTGACACACAAGCTTTGAGATGGTGTCAATTACAACAACTTAACAGGTTGTATACAATTTGATTGGGTGCCTAAAAAATCAGCCAATGCATAGTCCTATAACTTCTATGTAGTATGAGTGTGTGTATATAAGCTCGTCTATCTTGCTTATTGAAATTTACTCTCCTTCAGATTAACTGATCAATAAAGAAGCTCTATACTCTACAGTGGACATAGATTTTTCGATCGAACCACTTAAATCTGCGTCTCTTTCATTCGTTCAATCACACACTACACAATCATCATTTTATGAGCACTTCTTCTTCTATCTTCACAACTTAGAGTGTTGGGATCTTCGTTCCTGATAATTGGCTCTTTCTGTGGGAATGCCATAGACCAAGAGAAGGGAAACGCAAATCAATCAAGAAAGGAAGGAGAAGCAGGAAGGTGATTGAAGACAGAAAACATCATGGCGGTCACCAAGTTCGATATAGATCGGTTTATTGAGAAATCAAATTTCGGGCTGTGGAAAATCAAGATGAGATCCATCTTGGTACAACAAGGTCTCGGTGCAGCCATCAAAGAAATTCCGGTCAATGAAACTGCAGCGGTTGATGCTCAAGCTGCAGTGGCTAAAGTGGAGCTTCAAGAAAAGGCTCTAAGTGTTATATTTCTATGTCTTGTTGATAAAGTACTCAGAGAGATTCAGAAGGAAACAACAGCCGTTGGAGTATGGAACAAACTGGAATCCTTGTTCATGGCAAAATCGAATGCAAATAGGTTACATTTGAGGCAAAGACTTCATGCATTCAAGATAAATAATGAAAGACCCTTGATGGATCAAGCTGATGAGTTCTGCAAGATTACAGATGAGCTTGAGAATGTGGATTTCAAGCTGACGAGTGAAGATAAGGCAGTCATGTTGTTATCAGCATTGCCAATATCTCATAGGCACTTTAAGGATTCACTACTCTATGGGATAAGGGCACCATTCAATTAGATGATGTTCTATCAGCTCTTAGGTCCAAAGATTTAGAGATAGAGGCTGACAACGTTACAAATTCAGGTAGAGAATGGTTGTTTGCAAAGGAAGGCAGAAATCAGAACAAGAAATTTAATAAGGGGAGAGGTGTTGATCACAAGAAGAGGAATTCGAGTTCAAAGAAGCAAGATGATGAAGATAGTGATTCGCATGAAGAATCTGAGGTTAGAAAATGTTACTACTGTCATGAGCCTGGTCATTTCAGAGAAATTGTTCGAAGTTGAAGGCTGTGAAGGCTAGGAGGTCTGAAAATGCAAGAGGGGTCAGAATAATCAAGCAAATCAAGTTGTGGATAAGCATGGAGTTGCTGATTTTGATTGTGTGGAGGTCTTGTCTGTTATAGCATCTAGGAACTCATCTAATTGGATTCTTGATTCGAGATGCACCTATCATATGACACATATGAAGGATTGGCTAATAGATTCCAAACAGATGGAATGTGGCTCTGTCTTGCTAGGTAACAATCAAGTTTGCATCATTAAATGTATAGGTTCTGTCATGTTCAAATTACCTGATGGTTTCTGTCAAGTTGCTGTCAAATGTGAGGTATGTTTCAACTAAGAAGGAATCTAATTTCCCTTGGAATGTTAGACTCTCTCGATTATGAATTTCAGTCTTGAGGTGGAGTTCTTACGGTCTTTAAGGAGGAAAGATTAGCACTTCAAGGTGTTAAGAAGAATGGCTTGTATATTTTGAGTGGTAAGCAAATAAATCCAAGAAATAATGTCACTAAACGTACTGGTAAGACACATATATGGTGTTGAAAATATGCACAAACAAGTCCAAGAGGAGTGCAAGAACTGTCCAAACAAAATTTGGTAAGTTTCAAGTCTGATGAAAAATAAGTCAGAGTGATCAGAGTTCTACGGGAACGGAACGAGTTGTTAGAGCTCAAGGTGGAGTTCATGGATCAGGTAGGAAGCTCACTGAGGTGTCTACTATGTCTGAGATGGAGACTAATGAGCTCAAAGGATTTCAAAGGCTGGTGGGCTACAACAAGAAGGATTATGCATCCGGAGAAATAAAGGATAGGAAGCATACTTCGGTTGATGATGAAGTAGCACTTGAGGTGGAGTTTTATCATGCTCAAAGTTGTGGAGAAGCCATCAAATGGAATGATAGTGGTCAAGATGCAACAAGCAGATTCAATTTTAAGAGTTTGATCAATTACATTGCTAAGGTTCTACCTAGTTCAATACGTGAGCTATGTAGAAGTCTTTGTGTGTTCTAAATCATGTCAATAGGTTGTTGTTCCCTTAAGAACAGTGGTAAGGTTATTGGTCCTTAAATCAGAAAATGGAGTTATGCTATACTCGTTAAAGAATAATGTTGAGAGTGCTGCATTCATTAAAAGCAGTGGAGTAGAGGTGAGGTTTGATAGTTTTCAAATAAGATCTAGGTGGAGATTTGTGATGTAAATCTTATGTGTACATGGTTGAGTGCCACATAGAGCTGCTCTAATTGGTTAAGCAAGTGTGTGGGGTTATACAATCATGTGGAGCAAATGTTTGATGAGCTGTACATAGGAAATAAGCTCATTGGATTCACATGATCACCACCCCAGTGCATGGTGAGTAGGACAGTTTCAGCTGATATTTTGGAGGGTTGGATGGATCAGTTATGGTCAGTTATCTACGTGGATTGTAGCTTGACACACAAGCTTTGAGATGGTGTCAATTACAATAACTTAACAGACTGTATAAAATCTGATTGGGTGCCTCAAAGATCAGCCAACGCATAGTCTTATAACTTCCATGTAGTATGAGTGTGTGTGTGTGTGTATAAGCTCGTCTATCTTGCTTATTGAGATGTACTCTCCTTCAGATTAAAACTGATCAATAAAGAAGCTCTATACTCTACAGTGGACGTAGGTATTTCGATCGAACCACTTAAATCTGCATCTCTTCATTCGTTCAATCACACACTACACAATCATCATTTTATGAGCACTTCTTCTTCTATCTTCACAACTTAGAGTGTTGGGATCTTCGTTCCTGACATCTATGATTCGGTTCTTCCGTGGGTTCTGGAGGTGGCCCACCAGAGAAGGTTGCTCGGAGCTCCATTTTTCACACAGTCGTGCTCGGTGTCTGCCGTATTCTATCATGTGAAGATGGGTTCGTTGCCGGAGTTTCCAACTGAAGAAGATTCTACGGTGTCGTTGTCGTGTTTGCCAACACTCAAGCACAGTGATCTTCCTTCTTATGCTGGCTATGCTTCTGACCGTATTGTTGTGGATTTTCTAGCCCAACAGTTCTCCAATGTTGAGAAAGCGGATTGAATCTTTATCAATACGTTCTACCGCATGGAAAATCAGGTATTCACTTGCTGGAATCCCCTTTCCGCTATCTTCGTGGGGAAATATCGATTTAGTCCTAGAATAGTTCAAATTCAATTTCAGTTCTCAAGTTTCGTAATTTTTCAAAAGTGGTCCTCCAGTGTCCGAATTTAATCATTTTTCGTCCACTTTTGGTCATTTTTGTCAACTTTTGGTCCCTTTTTTCGGCAACTTTAAGGACCAAAAGTGGACAGATATGATTAAAATCGGACACTGAAAGATCACTTTTGAAAAATTACCAAACCTAAGGACTAAAGTTGAATTTTGCTTATTCTAGAAGAACAAAATTGATATTTTCTCCTTCATTTATCTTATAAGTAGTACTCCCTCTGTCCCAGTAATTACTGCACACTTTCCTTTTTTATCAGTCCCAACACTTATGCACGTTTCCAAAAATGGATAAAATGCATTACAATACTATCTACTTTTTACACACATTTCAATAATTTTACACACCTTTTTCATTAAATTAAATTATCTAAAATACTCACTTTTTACACACACTCCAATATCTTTACACATCTTTATACATAACAAATAAAATTTTCTTAATCTCCACGCACTAGAATACGTGCGCAAATTACCGGAACGGAGGGACTATGTAGTATTGGATTATGATTAATTTGCTAAAAAGAATAAAGAAAATTGTAGATTGGATTTGGATGTAGAATTGCTCGTCAGACCCAAACCCGAATAAATATGGACGGATTGACCCGTAAACAAGATATTATAATATTCCTTTCGTCCGGGTATTTTTACTCGTTTGTACGGGTATGTAAATTAAGAAGTGTTGTTTTTTTAATATACTCCCTCCGTTCGCTTTCAAGGGTATCATTTTTCTATTTTGGGCGTCGTCCCCAAGGGTCTCGTTTCATTTTTTATCCACACCCACCCACAAATACAATTAAAAAATGAGACTCACACCTTCATTAATACAACTACCCACTACATATTAAATAACAATACTCCTTAATCTCTGTGCCCAAAAACAAATGACACCCTTGAATCCTGACGGATGGAGTATAATGTAAGAAAAAGTAAAGATAAAACCGTAATATTGAGTGAAAAAGTAAATAAAATTATTGGGAATGATGAATAAAATATAAAAAGTAAATAAAATTGTTGGAATTGATGAATAAAGTGTAAAAAGTAGATAAGATGTGTAGTGTATTTTTACCATTAATGGAATGAGTAAAAATACGTGGGACACCCCAAAATAAAAAAATAGATAAAAATACGTGGGTGGGAGAGAATATAATAAAAAGGTCGTGTACATCCATATATGGAGTGTATATGTATTTCTTGTATAATTTTTTTATATTTACTTTTTCATTAGAAAACCAATAGAAAATTTGGCAAAAAATTTATTCATTAACATTTTTATTTTTATTTGCTAATTTATACTTCTATATTTCGAAGTACGATACGAAGACATGATTATTTGCCTAAAATAAAATACATATACTACCGGCCCAAAAATATTTTCACCATTTCTTTATAAATGCATACTACTCCTATATATATATATATATATATATATATATATACAAAAGAATTGTGAAAATAATACTCCATTGAGCAAGTACGAGCGGTTTACATCGAAGGATGGGAAACCATAAATGTGTTGTAGGACAGGGGAATGAATTGAGCAAGTTTTTAACCACAAAAAAACTTATGGCCTTAGATCGATCCCTCAAACACTAATGGTGACTAATTAATCTTAAAGAATCTCTAAGTTTACAAAGGTATCTAGAAATAGGAAATACTATATTAGTACTCTGTTCGTGTTAGAAATAGCAAATAGTACTCCTATATTAGTACTCGTGTAATACTTACTGTTTAAAGTTGTTTAAAAAAATGTTAATTTTTTTACTATTTTATTGACTTTTGGGGTATTTTAATATTTTTAAATAATAAATAAAGTGTAAAGTAATATTACGAGTAGGAAAGAAAGTGAGGCTCTTGTGTCCCCGGAGACACTGTGCCCCTTTGCAATTTTCATGTCCATTTGCAATTCAAACTCCTAACAATACATAGGTTTAAATAGAATATGGAAGAGGAGGGTTGTGTTTCATGGGGGCACAGTGTGTCTCCAAGGGTGCAGTAGCTTTTGTCATATATATACTCACTCTGTCCGCTTCTAAGGTATCCATTTTACTATTTTTTGTGTCCGCTTCAATGATATCCATTTTTCATATTTAGTAAAAAAAGTACAAAATATGGTCCACTACTTCCCTCTAATACAACTACCTACTTTACATATAATAATAATACACGTGCAAAAAGCAAATAGATAGATACCTTAGAATCAGACGGAGGGAGTATATGGTGGGTGATACATAAAAGTAGAAGGAAATCAAACTTTGTGAATAAGGGTAGGAGGCATGAAAAATAAAGGTGTATGGAGACTTGATGAACTAACTACTAACAACTAATTTTGTCCGATAAAAAAAAAAAAAATCAAACTATTGCCCTGAGATTTATGCTTTTACTTCTCTGGATATAATTTTCATATCTCTTAGGATGTCATTCATCCAAACATTTGAGATTGTGTTAGATGTGCAATGCAATTGAGTTAGTAATTTGAATTTAGAATATCGTTATCACAGGAAAAAAGAAAATCAATGAGCAACTAAATCATGTTCTAACCCTTACCTATTTCACATTCCTCATCAGATACTGGACTGGATGGAAAGCCACTATCCTATCAAGAATGTCGGACCTACATTCTTACTGGGCCGACACGAAGACGAAGACAACACGAGTCACCCCATCTGCATCTACGAGCCAAAGCACGACGCCTGCAGAGAGTGGCTCGAGTGGAGGCAGATCGGCTCTGTTGTTTATGTTTCATTTGGAAGCGTAGCTACTCTTGGTAAAGAACAAATGGAAGAACTCGCATTCGGCCTAATAAAGAGCAGCTGTCACTTCTTATGGGTAGTTAGATCCACTGAAGTAGATAAGCTCCCTCAAGATTTCACTTCTCTGGCATCCCAAAAAGGACTGATGGTCATCCCTCTCTCGCGTGTTTTATGAGTCATTGTGGCTGGAACTCGACCCTGGAAGCTTTAAGCTACGGGGTGCCTATAATAGCCATGGGGCGGTGGTAAGACCAGATCACGAATTCCAAGATGGTCGAGGAGGTGTGGAGATTCGGGGTCAGGGTGAAACGGGGTGGGAACGCGATCGTTAGTCGAGAAGAGATTGCCAAGTGCATCAAAGAGGTGGTTCATGGAGATATGGGACCTGAGTTGAAAGAAGAGGCTAACAAGTGGAAGGAATTGGCTAAGGAGGCAGTAGAAGAAAGTGGAACTTCTGCTAACAACATTCAGGACTTTGTCTCAAAGCTCATGTGTTGCTAAGCTTCATGAGTGAAATGCTTTTATATCTAAAAATATTAGTATGTTATATTAAGAGAAAATGGTGATATCATTAAAAAAAATATATGAAATCATCATTTATTATTATATTTATGACTTTGTTCTTAGTGAGTAGTGATGCCTCATCAATTTATCCACTGTCTACAATCATTTGGAAGCATAGCTTCTCTTGGTAAAGAACAAATGGAGGAACTGGCATTTGGCCTAATAATGAGCAACTGTCACTTCTTGTGGGTAGTTAGATCCACTGAAGTAGATAAGCTACCTCAGGATTTCATTTCTCTGGCGTCCAAACAAGGACTACTGGTGGAATGGTGCCATCAACCAGAAGTCCTTGCTCATCATGCCTTGGCGTGTTTCATGAGTCATTGTGGATGGAACTCGACTCTGGAAGCTTTAAGCTATGGGGTACCTGTTATAGCCATGGCACAGTGGAGTGACCAGATCACACATTCCAAGATGGTTGAGGATGTGTGGAGCTTGGGGGTCAGAGTAAGACCGGATGGAAACGGGATCATTAGTCGAGAAGAGATTGCTAAGTGCATCAATGAGGTTGTTCTTGGACATAAAGGGGTCGAGCTCAAAGAAAAGGCTAGCAAGTGGAAGGAATTAGCTAAGGAAACTGTAGAAGAAGGTGGAACTTCTGCTAACAACATTGAGGATTTTGTCTCAAAGCTCATGTGTAGCTAAGCTGACCAATATATATACATATATAATGCCAGGAAATGATTCAATAATGCATGTGAAAAATGCTTTTATTCATGCTTTCTTCTATTGAAATTCATCCCAACTATCCACCAATGCTCAAGTTTAGAGATCTTTTTTCCTGCTCAAACACAGGAAAGGATCTTCGATGGAAAAACTTATTTCAGCGTTCATTGTTACACGAAAAAGGGAGCCATTTTGCACTTAAACTTGTATCGTCTACATTTCCTCGGCCTCAGCTGCACTGCCACCTTCAACCCGACTACCCAATCTTACAATGTCTTCAACGAATATTTTCCCATCTAAAGTACACATAGAGAATGGAATTTGAGTTAGATAACTCATCTCAGAAAATGCATGAATTTTGTGTAGGACATTGAGATTGACAGGCACATCCAGACGATGAGTAAAAAGTAACTAACCTGTATCTTTGGAAAGATTGCTGATCAAGTCCTGCACCCCTTCTTTACCTAAAGTGTCCTTTAAATACATTGCAGCAGATGCTACCTCTTCAGGTGTCACTTTACCGTCGTAATCTCTGCATGGATAAAAAATGGATGAAACAAAACTCTATGATATATATACATTTAATCAGTGAAAAAATATATCAATTTCTTGGAGATGATCTCTATTTGTGTTGTAAAAGGAGATTCTTTACTGCATAAGATGTTCGATTTAACCAATGCTGCCTGAATTTCAAGACTGGGTATTTGTGATATTCCTACTCCTACATTGTGAAATGAAGTCGTCCTGACTATCAGCATACAGTACAGAGGTTTGACATGAGGTTGCAAAGCAAAATTATAAAATGGTGGTATGAGATATGGATATCTCATTACCTAAGAGAAATTGACATTTTGCAATGCGAGAAATTATTTGAAAATGTGCTTAAAGTAAATAGAAGCACTTAAGTGATGAAAGAAAGCATTAGCTAGGAAAGATATGTGCCAGATGGACATATTTCACTCCAAATACAGGAGCCGAAAGTTAGAAGGAAAACAACCAGACTATCATATATTACCTGTCAAGTATACGCCATTGGTCACCAATTTTTGCATCAACATCATCAATCTCTTTCTCAAGGTTTTGAAGCATAGCATCAACCTGGATCATTAATTGGCAAGTTTCATTGCATGATACTGATATATATCTAGTCAAAGCAAGAATACCAAAAAATCTTTGCCGAACTTTTCTAGGCGTTACTTGTTGGATCTGAGCCAAGAAGAAAGTATACCCTATCTATAAGAGCAGATGAAACCCTGTGTCGGTCAGAAACTTCAGCTCCATCCTTTCTCTCATCACGAACTGCTCTATAAGCTTTCATTGCCTCCACTTCACCGTCCATTCCATCTCTATCCACCATGCTATTATAAAGCTCAATCTGACAAGATCAAGAGAAATTACTATCATGAGTGTAAAAGACATTTTAATTGGAGGTGCCAATATAAGGGTTGCTGCCTGTTTTTTTATCAACAAATGCAGTCCGATGTGCAGACATAAAATCAAACACCAAATATCTACGGTATATGGATTTTAAAGCCTACTAATGGGAATATGATCTCAATTCAATTAGTAGATTTTGAATATAGAATATGATGGAATAAGACATTTAGTGATCCATTACATACGCAGAAACTTAAAGCCGTCTTTGATAAACAAAAGAATATAGTAGCTGAATTTAAAGCACAAACGTGATCGCTGGTTTTGCTTTTAGAAATCCTGAAAAACAGTTTTATTAAATGCAACGCTTCGTTCCAAATGACACTTGGTCAAAAAAACATCAACTCAAAATCAAAAAGTAACCCCAAATAATTATTAGAAGCTAAAAGTGCTAAAAATTATCTGTTATCCACTTTTAAGGTAACGAGCAATACCAGTAACGAACCCGCATTTAAGAGTACACCAAGGAGTGAAAAAACTCAGTCAATCATAGCAGGTGAAACACCAATAATAAACATGTATAGAAACTGTGAGTAAATACATACCTCTTTATTGACGAGTCTTAAAAATTCTTCGCGCTCCCTGCTCACTGACTATCATAAGAAAACCAAAAAAAATTATAAAAACTGGGAATACCGTGAACACTATAAACTTAAAAGGTAAATTCTTAAGAAACTCAAAAGCTAGAAATTTCTTTATTACTGATGCAGAAGCTAGAACAGCTAATGCGCGACTCAATTCACACAGTTGTTCCTGTTTATCCAGAGCTCTTGCTCTAGCCTGTTGTTGAGCTTCTCTAGCAGTTGGAACAGTCATCTCCTTCAAAGCCACATCAACTTCAGCACCAGTAGATTCTTTATTACTATCTTCCTCCTGTAGTCATTTAGATGTATAAAGAAAAATGAATAAGAGATCGCAAAGACAAGTTATTTAAAAGAAAAATATAAATTATATACAGGAACCATAGAAACAGTCGATCAACCTTGATGAGTTCCTCCTGCATTTCGAGGAATTCCAGCTTCCTCCTCCTTTCTGAAACAGAATCCTCAGATGGCAATGATGTAATACCTACAGTATCCACAACCTCATCTGGAAGTGAAGAGAGCGTGGCTTGAACTGCTTCCTCTGGCCTTAATTTTCCAGATAAACTAAAGGCTCTGCAAAGAGAAACAACAAGTGTGTAAGAATCAGATATCAAAAAGAAAATTTATTACTTATAAGGACAATGTAAGCAGGGAACCACAACCTGGAAAGAATCAAAAGAGAGGATGGAACAGAGTGATTTAGAGATAAATCTAGCCAATCTTGCAGCTGGAAAAGAAAAGGTTAGTTTATGTAGTTAAGAAAAGCTATAGGTGATGAAAACTCAAGTTGAGCACTTCTAGCAACCTGAGAACAGACTCTCAGATTCCCCAAGCAATCAGAGAAATTTCACTGTAAAGAATTCTCACGTAATCATAACCTCCACCCAACACAAAGTTCATAGTATATAGGTTTAAACCCTAATAACCCACGGGCCTAAGACTATGAAAAGGGAATACATGATTAAGGAAAGAATTACAAGACATAATTAAAAAAGGATCACAATCAAATTATATATCCTATCAATTTTTTCTTCCTAAGTCTCCTGCTTCTTCTCTCTCACTTGCCATCCTCACTCTTGCCAACTTCTAGCATCTACACCTTGCCCACTTTAGCTATGGCCTCATCAATGAGAGTTCGTAAAATTTCCACGCAGGCAAAGAGAAAGAGGACTTGAGGCTTGATAAGTGAAAAGACTTAAGGGCTCCTTGGAAACTAATAGAAACCTTAATCAAGCATATAAACTTCCAATGCACAACATTCACCAAATTATCAAGTTTTTCATTTTAAGGTTTTCAGAGTTTTCTAACACATTTCTATCCAGGACATCAATTTCAAATATGCAACATGTAAACAGACATCTCATGAGTCCTTATCAAGCAACTTCAGTACTACTCACAGATGATACGTACAAAGATCTAAATATTTAAGAACACCAAGGAAAATTAGTAGGGTGTGTAAGTTGGGAGGGGAAAGAGGACCTCAGGACCACTAATAAGAAATACAACCAAAATCATATCCTTCTTACTTCTGTACATAATGTACTGTTATCATACAAACCTGTCTACGCATTTCCTCTACTGAAAGTTCTCCAAGTATGCCCCTTTCTCTACAATCTTCACGAAGCTCAGCCTCTGAAAGAGATTCTATGCCCTCTGCTTGAATCAATCTGTCATCATCCTTTATACTGAAAAGAGAACCCAACGGACTTCAAGTAAGTATGTACTCAAAGTCTCATGTGTAACATAATTAACAAAGATTTTTTCTTAGGTAGTTAACATGCAAAACAACATATAATTATAGCAGTGAAATAGCATGTTATGGTATAGCAAACTTGGTGTGCTTCCCGATTCCTTGACTATAAAAGAGAAAAAAGCATCACAGATGTCTTCAAATCAATGATCTGTTTTTTCATTGTAAAAAGGCATCATCATTTTCTTTCCAAGTAACCTTTATAACACTACATACAGCATCTGGATGCACCATCACTAGTGCTTATGCTATTCTTTTTAGCACCAATGCAACTGTAAGATAAGACTATTGCACTGAATACAAAATAAAGAACACCAAAGAAACAGATTAGTAGGAATTTTTTTGGGTAAATAAGTAGGGCGATTTTCTTTGATGGCATATTTCAGTGTCATTATAACACATCATCTTAGAGATAAATAAGTTGCACAGAATCACAAGCCATTCTCCTTCATGTGACAACAAGACTGGATTTTCACGAACTTTACAGGGAATGGGAAATGGCACACCTTCGCAATCTCTTCCGCAGATTATACCGCAAAAAAGCATCTGTCCCAATTGAGTTTATCCCCATATACTTGCACATATTCACTAGACGAGACCTGTTAACCAAAAAAGATTGCGAAAACCAAAACAACAAATATGATAATCAATTTCAACATGAGCAATGAGATACAATTAAAATTACAAGAATGCAAACCTGCTGATATTATCTAGTGTGAGTTCATCGTTGAACAACTTAGCAAATCCTAGAATTTCTTCATTGGAGACACGAGCACCAGTTCTGACCTGAATCAAACTCATCAAAATTCATTAAAAATTCAGATATGGAGGCATGACCTTGAAAAATTGCATTTTGCACTGACCCTGCTCAAAAATTCATCAAGATCCTCAGCTGTCTTCTTAATCTCTCCGCTTCTTGAATTTTGCACCTCTTTTGCCATTTCTTTGACCGTGTCTTGAAGAAACTTTGCATATTCTATTTTGGCAGTCAACCTCCTTTTCAATGCTTCCTACATCCAGATGTAAATGCTCAAAGGAATTCAGCCAAATAAGGGGCAGAAACCTAGATATTATGCATGTAATCCCATTGGTCTGTTGTTCAACCTAAATTTAAGTCAATACAGTCTCCACTTACGAGCAAGCTTAAGCACATGCTGAGGGGAAATAACCACACTATAGCAATGAACTGAATCTCAGGCTCTCAGCTTCATAAATCAAAACAGATATAACTAGCAATGAAGAGAAAATATAGTAAGGGAAAGGATAAATTATAACTGCTCATACAAGGTTTGTTCTCACAGGCAAGGATTAAAAGTATGCAATATTTGGCATGCACACCATACACTTCGCCTCAACTCAAAAAATTTCAGTGTCAATTCCTCATTCTAAAGTCCCAGGTATACAGGTATCCTTTGTTTGCCATCTAATTCCCAAAAAAAAAAAAAGAAAAGAGGAAAGAAGGTACTCAACATGCATGGATGACTATTCCCGCATTCAAAAGGATAGATACAGAGTAAATCAGGATAAAATATTATCCAGGGACAAGACACGAATTGAAAATTAAGACCAAGTAAGAATGACTGGACTCTTGCGAGTTGTGACTGATGTAAATATTGTTATATGTGCATGAATCTCTACCACAAAAGTAATGAGGTGGTGAGATTATTTTTCTGATGACATCAAAGACCACCCAAATAATTCCAACTTCCCATAGCTGACTACTATTACAACTTGAGCTATAACTAGTTACTTCAAGAAGCAAAACAAACATAAAATTCAGTCAAACAGCCAATGATGTAGGCAAGCGTCGGCAACAGCATATGGAGCAAACCACATCAATAACAGAAAAAATTAATACACATCGTTAAGACACCATTTATCTTCTGAGGACATACCTCTTCTTTCATTTTGTCTTGGAAGGTTGATGGAAGCATGTTCGGGAAGAGCTTCAGGAAAACAGGCAACAACAACTCCATGAATGGCACAATTATAAAAACAGCAAATGGAACTAGCCTAAAAACATCAGCAGTAGTTCTTGTAAGCTGTTGCCGCTCCCTTCTGGAGAGACTCTTTCCACCAGCAAGTTTCAGCAGTAATCTTGAACTGATCCTCACATCAGCCCACAGAAGTTTAGAACCTAACCAGTAATGTTGCAATGTTGACACAAACTCTTTTCTCCAATGGACGAGTTTCTTGGCCCAGTCTTCTCTGCAAGTGCAAAAGGCAAAAACCATGAATTCAATCTTTTGCAGTTAGTTCAACAAGTAAGACAGGGAAGAAGTATAAATTGATTAAGAAATATGACCTGCTCATGGATGCCACAGCTCTCAGAGTTGGACCAATACCTAGGAATGTGGCCCATACTTTCTTTAAGATCGGTATATCAATGTTCTGAGATTCTTGCAGTTTTTTAGCTTTTACTTTGGCCTTTGCAGTACTCAGGCCCTCAACAGCTTGATCGCATTCTTCAGGCGAAGCTTCCTTTTTCTTTTTTGCAGTCATTTTCTCATTATCCTCATCATCTTTATCAGGCTGCCTTGCAGTAGCTGTGGAACCATAATATCTATACTGTGATATCAACCTAACACCCATCAGGCAATTGAACTCTGACCTTCTATATCTTAACCCTGCAGTTTCATAAGGTTTGTGCAAAAACATTCCTAAGTTTGAGCGATCCAGCAATTTTTTGCTAAAAATAGAAGCTTCATCACTCTCTTTTAATTGATCAGAATTTTCAGAAGGGCGGTTTGTATAGGAGGAGTAACCATGAGAACCTAAGAACTGACAAGATTTCCCCTGACCCAAAGTTTGGATACTTTGCAAAGAACGAACAGAGACATTCAAATAATCGGAAACAATCTTCCTCCTCCTTAAAATTGCCCGGGAAGCCATGACTTGCTCCCTATGCAAACAAATTCAATGTCAGGCTTTCCAAGAAAATCGGTTAAGCTCTGGGATAATATAGAAGGATCACTGAATAAGAAGTATTATGTATATTTTAAAATCCATATGACACAAATAAAATACACATAAGCAGACATAGAAATTACGTTCTACACAAAAAAGTGAGTCTTATGGTTGAAACTCTTGACTGACTTGATGCTGGGAATCAAACGGCACTGTAACACTATTATTTAACCAATAATGAACTTTTACACCAGTCACCAATATTTACTAACAAAAAAATCTGAAAGACAAACATCAACTGGGTTTAGGGGTAACTTTAGTTAACCGCATCTAGTTAATGCATCCCATGAAACGTTTGTAAACTCTAATATAAAGGGACCATGCTGTTAATATGAAAATGAATCATCAGATTTGTAAAAGTAAACTTTAAGCTGTGGTTTTATTTATGCACTGTCTCGCTTCCTTCTTACATAACATTTTCCAAAGATCACAACTGGAACCCATGTAAATTGACAATTAGACTCATCTTTTCAAAATGGAACAACCAGGCTATGACATGTAATCCAGGTCAAGGCGCAGCATGATTTCCATGTTTGAATCAACAAGTGATATTGCTATATCAACAAAAGGAAATAACAAGAAGAGGGGAACATTGACAACAGAGAGGCCTGGAGGAGGCAGGAGCAACACTTGCAACACTAACACACACAGACCACCCTATATGTGTCGTATCATGCTACTGGTACAAATTGTGATTTCGTTATCAAGAACCTGTCAGTTACAACTAACAATCTGTAAATTAAGCATTCGAAGATTATAATTTATAAGAATATGAAAAATGAAACCTCTGATCAATACGCAAAAAAAAAAAAAAAAAAAAAATTCAATAAATTCAACTAGTAAATTCCAAAATTAGAGTAAAAGAATGACAAAATTCGTAATGAAAATTCGATACGTGTAGATATATATACAGGTGGTGGGTGATTGCGCGTGAACGCAGAGAATGGATTGAGAGATGACTTACAGAGTTACAGTTGCAGATGAAAGGATGATCAGAAAGATTGATTAAAAAAAAACAAAATGCGAGCTATCGGAAATTTATATCAGATGATGTATCTACTTGAATGCATAAAATGGAATCATACTGTGTGTGTGCCTTGAAGAGGGGGGTTGGTTGGGGGGTTTTGGAGAGGTTTAGGACGAAGGAGGAAAGAGCAGGGCAGAGGAGGGATCAGGTGTTGCTATAGCGCACTCTATATACGGTGGTCTTTACTTTTTCTTTATCCATTAAAATTGGATTAGAGAACGCTATGCTAATGTGGATGTATTTTGCGTTGCGTTAAAGTATGATAATAATTATATTAAAATATAAAGTATAGGTTGACTCGTTCGGCATATATTCGTCTCAGAATACATATCAAATGCATATTGCGGAGTTAACGTGTCACGACGGATGAAAATAAAAAGGAGCTGATATACCTACTAAACAAACCTCAAAATTAATAAGATTAAAATATCATCATTATTAAATGAACTCTAAAATTACTATTCATCCCTAAAAAAATCATCCCATTCCCTCTGAGCAGACCTCATTCCCTCCCCTTCTGAACACACGCCTCCTCCGTATTTCAAGATCCATGAACTGACACCTCACCAAAACCTTTCAAATCCCACCTGCTTCCATGACGGTCTTCACTACATATTAATGTTTCTCACCATCGTCCTATACGACCGCGTTTTGGTCCACTCACACACCGCGGCATAACCTTCTTAACCAGAGTCGGAATCGACCTGCTCGTATCCGTAGCCGCCACACTATTCGCTGGATTCAGCGAACTGCGGCGGAAGAGCGCCGCGGCGGAGCACGGCTTATTGGATCGGCCGCAGGAGATGATTTTGATCTCGGTTTTCTGGCTGCGCCGAAGTATTGTCCGCGTGGAATTGCGGAAGCTTTCACGTCGGTCGGGCTGTAAGATTTTTTCTACGATCAGGCGCCGGAGAGCATGAGGACGACTGCTCCGACGCTGTTCTGGCTGTCGATATCCGCCGGATTTATGCGAGCACTCTGTTGATCACGGTGGTACACTAGTACAGTGAAGGAGATGATGGGGCTTAACTGGCTATCGGATAAAAACCTGAATAGAGGGCAGCATAAACGACGTCGTATCATGGAACTCGGATGTAATACAGTGGCTGAGCACGAAACGACAGCATTCAACTGGGTTTATATCGTTCGGGACTGTGTTTTTCTGATTAATTAGTTTATTTATTTGGATATAATTTATTAAAAAAAAGGTGAGATTGAGTATTTAGTAATTTAAATATATAAATATTAATTTAAATGAATACCTATGGAATTCATCTAACAATTTTGGGAGGCAAATAGTCTTCCCAAATAAAAATTGTTCATATGGCTGTATATCACATACGCTTCTCACAAGAAAATTAAAAAAAAAAACGAAAATGGAAATATATTAATCATTCTATAATATTTCTTCATTAACCTGAAAACCTCTAAAACATCAATAATATTTTTGAAACCGGGTACATACAGCGTTTCTTCATTATATACAAGATTTTTTTTTTACTTTATCTTGTTTCGTTCTATTTTTAGTAATTTGGAAATTAGAAAATCAGATAATAATAATCGTGAATTTTATAAAAATATGTGTTTGAGAGAATACTTGCTACATACATACAAGAGTAGCTCTTATTAAATATATTCGAGTAAAATCAAAATCTACTGAAAAATATTACTTAAGAGTAAATACGTTTTACTTATGCATAGCTAAAAAATAATTTAACCGAGTATAAATTAAGAGTTGTTAGTTAAAAACGCTATTAAAATCCCAACAAGAACGAACATATATAAACAAAAGGTAAAACGCTTTTAAAATCTCAAGTAAAAAATAACATTTTTATGAACTGTGCAACAAAATAGTCACACTCTTCAGCTTATTTTGTTCATCCCTGAGTGATTCACCACAACATTTTCCAGAATATAGATATTCATCATTTGTATTAGTTTGTATATATATTATAAACACCTCCAATGGTTCAGCAACCCTCTTCTCCGTTACATGGATCCGTATCCTCTGCATTGCTCGTTTCGCATTAATGAGTTCATAGACGAGATTTACTGCAAGTTTAGATATCCACAATTTCTGAACTGGAGAGATTGCATGCGATGTCTCTCATTTCCTGCATGAAAACAGCCGTCAATCATTGTAACCAACACAGTTTATTATGACTGCGTATAAATGGATGGATAATAGATTGTACAACATGAATCTAACAAGAAAATTTGCATCAGTTTTATGAAATGGTAGTATCATATAAGGAACCCAATATAGATCTAAAGAAGAAACCCGAAATGTTATCAACTCAATGTCCACATTTCATCTCCCGATCACTAAAGCAATTCATGTCGAAAGTCACCCATGCAGTTTGAAACAAAGTGACCAAAATCCACGGTGCTGAGGTGAGAGGAAGAGCATACCAAGGGAGTTTGAATGTGTCTTTCCACCATCCTTGTTTCGAACAGTTCAAAACAATTTTATCCAGTCGAATGATTATCTCAGAAAATGTTGGCCGTACAATGCTATCTGGATGCCAGCATTCTTCAATCAAACTGGGATACACCACAATCAATTGGGGAAAAAGATTTATTAGTTATCTAACACCATTATATATACCTTTATTGGGTAGCTTAAACCACGCATCGAAACATAATTATTTGCTATTAGAGTTAAATCACTAAAAAGACAAACGCCATCTTATCAACATATTCCCTGGTCAGAGGTCAATCTCCTCAATATTCCCTTCATGAATGCTATCATGTGTAAGCTACAGACGAACTATGAAGTTTATGCTACAGGCAAACAAGGATTTTCGCCTATAAGAATTAACTACATAAAGTTTCACTCTTTAGCTTTCACCAATCTAAAATACGAAGTACTATTTCATCTCAGAAGTGAACAGAGAATGATCTCCCCTCACCCTCCCCACAAAATCTCTTTTCACTTACCAGAAAAAAAATGGTTAACATGAGAAATCCTTTCATCAAAAGTGAAGGACAGACTCCACATTTTATATCAAATAACAATTGTGGAAAGAAGATCTTCTTTGATTAAGAGAATGGCTCACTCTTTTAATTCTATAGGAAATGATTTTGATTTTGACTTGAATAAAGGTCTCTTTTCCTCTAAACAAATTATCTTTGCAGCCTCCTCAGGAGACTTGGAAGAGAACGGCGCCGAACCTTCCATCATCTGAACATAAGCAGCATGGAAAAACATTAGAAGTTAATCATATCATGCACATCAAAATCCATGTAGGAGTGACAGGGCATTGTTTGGAGGAAAAAGAAAGTAAACAAACAATCAACCTTACAAAAAACCATAAATTATGTTTGAAAATTTATTCGTCAAATCTTTCATTTTAATGATCGCTGGAGACGATTTATGGAGAAATAGGCAATAGGCTTCAGTCAGCCACACAAAAGAAATAAGAAGATGCTAAAAAACGGAATCACCTGTACCTAGCATAAATTTGGAAATTAATTAAAAGTAAATAAAAACTTATGTGGAAGTACTCTAATTACAATGATTTGGCATTACAGTTAAGGTACTGAAAGGAACAAATAAAAATAATTCTGAAATTAAGTATACCTCATATAGCATCACACCAAAGGAGTGCACGTCCACGCTTCGGTCAAATATTTCATCCTTATAAATTTCAGGTGCAATGTAGACATCTATACACAAAAAATGCAGAAAAACAGTAAGATCATGCTTATTTTGCAGAAGAGGTATGCCATTTTGAATGTTATGAAGAAACTGGTAAAAATGGAAAGGTAGGTGCTGTTTAAAAACATATTATTTTTTATGACAGATTACTCACTTGAACGATCTATAGCATCAGGCTGCACCAGTTTTCCTTTACCAGGTGAGAGTGTCGACATCCTAATAACACCGAATCCTGCAACCTTCAGCTGCCCTCCAAAATCCAGCAAAATATTTCTGGCACCTTACGAAAGTTGCAAATATTAAAAAGAGTATTCATCAAAAAGTGCATATAAGGAAATTTGCATTCAGAAACCTGACCAACAAGATCATTCAATTGCCTTACTTAGGCTTTAAATCACAATGCATAATTGGTTCAGGCTTGCACTCGTGAAGATAATTCATGCCCCTGTATAAAAATATCATCTGGAAATTTAGAGTCCAACAAATGTGGAATTAATCCATACATCTCCACCCAAGCACAGAGAGAGAGAGAGTGAGAGTATAGAACAAGGAAAACTAAAAAGAAAGCCATGTGCAGCAAGGGGAGTAAAGAGGAACCACAATTGAATTGACAGAACTACAAATATCATAATGTGGTCAGTTGCAAATACAAGACTAAACAATATACACTAACAAAATAGATAAACGTTACAGCACATGTCTGGAGTAGATTAACAAAATATTGATAAACCTTTAAAAAAAAAGGTTAACAAAATATTGATAAACGTTTTTGGACGTAGTCAGAGATTATGTGATTACCTGGCTATTTCAAGAGCAAATCTTAATGCCTTAGATGGGGATAGACGCCCTTTCTTTTGAAGGTAACTAGCAAGGTCTCCCTGTAAATTTACAGTAAAAGTTAGAAAATGGAGTATCGATGATTGGAGGTATATGATGCATAGATAAATACATAACAAATAGATTATGTATATTGTTTGTGTGTGAGGGTGGGGAGAGAGACAGAGATTACTTTTGAATGATACTCCAGAACAATCATCATAGGTATATTTTGGGTGACGGCACCGATAAATTGAACCACATTAGGATGGCGAACCTTTTCTAACAAGGTTAACTCATGACTGAATACAGTTCTGCAGTACAATATATATTACATAAGTCCAGCTCATGTAGTAAAACTAGAGAAAGAAATTCAGCTTGATGCATATACAACTGAAAGCAGGTAGAGAAAGAAATTCAGCTTGATGCATATACAACTGATAGCAGGTATAACAAATAATATATTATCAGATTTAAAAACTTTGTCCCTGACTTTACTCTATCCAGGTACTTCCCAATTGTATTTTATGAAAAAACATTATGGTATGGTAACTGGTGGACGTTTAGTGGTTGGTGTTAAAAAGAACATAATGAAAAAAAAAACTAGAAGTTATAGTAAAGACAAGAGCCAAATTGAAGGCAGCACCGTACATAGATTCGGGGTCTGCATGGCCATCCTTGTCAAGTATCTTCACAGAAACTTTTGTGCCATTCCATTTAGCAACTTGATAAGACCCCTGTCCAAGATACCCACATAAATATCGAAATATCTAACAAAATGAGGTAAGAATTGCAAATAAAATCATTAAGTATACATGGGAATCTCCTTTAAGTCATTTTCTTCTAGAATAACATTTAAGGCCTTCAACAGTGAGTTAATCAACAAAGTCCATAAGTTTATGTTATATTAAAGCCATCCAAAAAGATCATTGCTCAAGAAATCAAGAATTTAGCATGGCATCCTATACCTCTTCGGAAAACAATGAATTAATGTAGGGAAAAATAAACCAAACCTTAGATATGCCATCACTTCTTCGTATTTGAATGTCCAATGGATTGAGCTCATACTCTGGAACTTCACGAGGATTTGCAACTGCCATTGGTGTTTTTCTGGTTTTCTAGAAAATATGACATTAATTCTATGAGTGTCTGGGAAAGAAAAAACAAATCTCTCCAAAATATGATTTCACACTCACAGGAATCTTAGCCCCACGAGCCTTCAAAGTATTATAAACATCCATATTTCCATAATATTTGGCATCAGCAGCGGCCTACCATGGTTACAAATTATATAAAAATCAATAAACAACAACTGCATAGCATATAAAGTTCTAAAGAGTTTCAGGGAGGCAAGAATAGGTCTGTACTATGAAATATTGTCAGCCCCATTCCCGCTTCCTATCACAAAGCACTTACCTTCTCATTTTCAAAAGACCCTTTAAAAACTTACTTGCCTTTTTTTACTCACGAGTCAGAAAATCAAGGCTATCAAAAATAAACAGAATTTGCCCATAGCAAGAAAAAATACCACCACCAAAGACAATAAAACAGCTATAAGAACCAAAAAAAGCAAAAGTAAAATGCCATAATCAAGATCTTGATACAGCCAAATTAACATATTTCTGTATCTATCCATCTTTGGCAACACAATAACTAACAACCCAATGAACAATTCGGAAAGAAAACAAGCAACAGAGATAGAGTGTCTACCGTGCTACCCCACCGATCACGAGCATCAATATTAGCTTTCCTACTCAATAAAAGCTTGGCAACTTCCACGTGCCCCTCACATGCGGCGACATGCAACGCAGTCCTCCCATCCAAATCAATACTGTTGACGTCAACTCCTTCATCAAGCAAGTCCTTCACCCCTGCTACATCTCCCCTACACGCCATGAACAACAACTGCATTGTAGAATCCAGATTATCCGGCACCGACAGCCCCTCATCGGCGGCGTCATCCACCACCGGATTCCGCCTTATGGGGTCCATCGACGACTGCCGCCCGAAGCTGAATCGGAAATTGTTTCGCCTCGGGTCATGCGAATTCTGACGCTGGAAACTGAATTTCCCGCTTTTCGTCATCGACCCTGTTGAGAATTGGCGTGATATTCCACGCTTAAACTGCGACGCGATATCCATCGTCACCTCGCCCCCAAGAATCACTATTTCCTTTTATCTCAGAGCAGCACCATACCCCAAAATAACCAGAGCCCGAAGAAAATTCCTCAATGTTCAGTTAATTAAGGCGAATTCAAGAGAATAACACCATACCGGTAAAAATTCAGGGCAAGAAACGTTTGTAAGAGCCAAATTCTGGGTTTATCCGAGGTTTATTTCCGCAGGATACGCTGATCGAATCCAATTTTCTTTCTATCACAAGCAGCAAAATCCGTGAAGCAATCGAGGAAAATCAGGGCGTTGAGAAGGTAGACACAGTCTTCCGTTGATAAATTTCAACGTATCTACAGCGCAAATTGACCTGGAAGAAGATTGATCGGAAATCAAACGAAAATGAGAGAAATGAAGGTTAGTAGATGGCTTTCCGAGAGCTGGAGAAGAGAGCCATGAAAGGAAATTGGAAGAAATGAAGGGAATTAAAATGGGTGGATCTGAGCAAGAGCAGAAATAGAGGGAAGATCAGAGATGGAGGAATCAAAGGAAAGAGACGAAATGGAGAGACCAAAATTAGCTTCTATTTTATTCCACAAACACACACCGGAAAAAAGGCGTTACTGGATTACTCCACTTTTTCATTATTAATTATTAATTATTAATTAATTATTATGAGTACTATTCAATAATTAAAAGAATGTGGGTATTTATCTGCTGGATCAACATTATTTGGAACCGGTTTTTATTATTATGATCAGATGGCGTATTTCTGTTTGGTGCAGAATAGGTGTGGAAGAGCGAAAGCAGAGGATTGAAGCCCTCCATCTAACTAGTTTAATAGGGAGTGAGAGTAGGGATGGGCAAACCAGCAAAGCAAGGTTCACAGCTAGGTGTCATGATTTATTGCTGAGTTGGATAAGAACAAAGTATAGTTGGGGGTTTGACCTTTTTAAATCAAAAATAAAATCAATCCATAAATAAATAAATGAGGTTGTATTAACTCAGATCAGTAAAAATATCAAATTTTTAACCCTTCATTTTGAAAGAAAAAAAATGTCATCCGAACATAACTAACTCTAATCTACTATCTCTACTATCACTACATCTGCACCCTGTAAACAATTTCATGTCACATCACTTGTAATCCCACACGTACCTGAGAGTCATTGACATATTTTTTTTAAATTATCTTATATAAATTGATATATTTTTTTAAAAAAACATGAGACTCACACAAAAATAATTTATTTATTTACATGGATCCACACACTCATCACACTCACCACTAATACAATTACCCACTACATATTAAATATTATTTCTCTCACTTCACTTTATATTAAATTATTATACTCATTAATCTCCGTGCCCAAAAAAAATGTGTCAATACTTCCGAGACGGAGGGAGTACAATTTTTTCATTCAACGTCTCCTGCAATTATGCATGCAACTACGTCTGCAACTTAATGTCTCCTGCAATTATGCATACTTTAATAGACAATTTTTTTATGCAATTATATATGCAATCATACACATGCATACTTTTATTTATTAATATATGTGTGACGTTGCACGCGACTATATGTGCGATTATACATGCGATTAAGTATTTTCTTCGTTCCACCATTAGAGATATAGTATTTTGCTAAATAGGACGTTCCGCCACAAAAGTTACATTTTTCTTTTAGGTAGATGAAATTCACACAAAATAATTAATATTTCTCATTGGACCCACACATAATATTAATATAACTACTCACTTAATACTAAAATACTATATTTCTCAATCCACTACACATTAAATATTATACTCCATCCGTCCGGTTCTAAGGTGTTCGTTTGTTTTTTCCACGTGGATTAAGAAGTATTATTATTATATGTAAAGTGGGTAGTTGTATTAGAGGGAAGTGGTGTGACATATTGTGTACTTTTTTACTAAATAGAGGAAATAAATACATTTGAATCGGACGCCAAAAATAGTAAAATTGACACCTTAAATGTAGACGTGGGGAGTATTTCGTAATCTTTGTACAAATGGTAAACGTAACTCTAGTGATAGCATGGAAGGAATATTAATTATTACATGGTTGCATTAGACTTTAATTTTTTTTATTTATTTATGTATTTACGTATGCAAAGGGATTGAATTTGGGAGTATGAGATGTGGGTCCTATACTTGAATAGCTATGTTGACATACAATGTAGTGGCCAGTTGATTTGCCCAATTGACTCGGTCATGCATACACCAAAACTTAATGATTAAATAATTAATTACTAATCTTTAACATACACAAATATTACTTTCAGTCAATACAAATACAACATAAAACTGTAAATAAAGTCAAGTCAACATGACTGTGTTACACAACAAAAATGGACTATTTTTAAGTCAAGTAGGGCTAGCTATATAAATACCGTTATATAGTTAATTTCTTTGAATTATTAAGGATTAACAATTAATGAGCTTATTTGATTATTTCGAATCATAAATAAATTTAATTTAAAGTCCACTCTAAGAAAATTAATCAATAATAACACATCCTATCATTATTGCTTTTATAGCCAAAATCTTAATATCCGTAATGAAACACATTTATTTCATTAATAAAGATTTTGAAGTACTAAAAACTATTATCACAGGAATTATGCAGAAATGACAGGATCACTATTATAGTTATTAATTTTCTTGTGGTAATTAGTAATTCCACATTTTTTTAGATGCTTATAAGTTTGCCTCCATCTATGAAAGGTATTCATATTAATTAATTATTATAAGTAATTTAAGAGAGTGAAAAAAATAAAAGTAAACCTTCAATTTTCTAATATCATCCTCAACTATGTAGGAAAACATATTCCTCATAATTATTGCAATTAATGAAGCTAGATATTCATATTGTATGATCCCTTGTGACAATTTTAGAATATCATTTTAAGGGGAGAGAGAGAGAGATTGATTAGATAAGAATTATTTCTTTAAGCAATAGAAATTAGCAACTTGTTGGATCGTGGAAGAGATAATTGAGTGTACCACTGTTTGACAAAGAAATCTGATCCCACAACCCCACACAATAAGCAACTTGTGATTTGTGATTGTAAATCCAACACACTGTAACATTTTTAATATTCACCCAAATACTCTTGATTCAGATGAAATATTTTTTTAAGTTTTTTAAATAATATACAAAGCATAAAATAATAATAATTTTAAAATTAAAGTATATAACTGAATTATTAGTTAAATATCATTTTTTTTAAGAGATGCAATTTGAGTTGTTAATAAATCTAAACAAAAAATGTGAATATGAGTTGGGAAAGAATAGAGTAATAAATATTTTTTCTTCAAAAAATTATAAGCTTGCATTTTATAAAATTGTTTTTATGTGAAAGAAGTAGGGATATGAGATGTGGGCAGGGCCGGTCCTAGACAATTAGGGGACCGGTGCAAAAAATCGTTCAAGCAATGTTGTTTACTATCTGAATATATAAATACAAATGATATAATTATCGATACATTTTTCTTCTACACTTCTTTTGTTGTCAATTAACTCTTATTGTCTTTATTCCTCTTATCTCTTTTTTTTTTTTTTCATAAAAATTGAAAACAAACATCACATCCATATTATCCCATTGCTTTTTGTATATGTGAAAATAATAAAATCACAATATAAAAAAATCAAAATCTATTATAAGGATATTTTTTTAAAAAAATTATGAGTTTAAGTTAAGATTTTTTTTAATATTTTAATGAAAAATAAAGATTAATTTTCATAAAATCAAAAATAAAATCATAATATAAAAAACTCAAAAATCTATTATAAGGATTTTTTCAAAAAAAATAAAATTATGAGTTTAAGTTAAGGTTTTTTTTAATATTTCAATGGAAAATAAAGATTAATTTATCAATTAAGAAAAAAATTATCATATATTTCTAAGAATTTTTAAAAAAGATTTTATTAGTTCATTTAACTTAAAGATTTTTTTTAATATTTTAGTTAAATATAAAGATAAATAGAAAATTATAAGTAAAGTTTAAAAAAAAAAAAAGACAAATGCCTGTAATAGACATTGAATCCGGGACCTACCGAAATCAACGGAGCCCTCAAAGCACTTAAGCTAGCAGTTTAATCAAATTACTTCTTCAATTTAATATATATAACATATATAAAAATATATATAAACATAAAAAAAAATTGGGGCCTGGTCGGAGTGGGGCCCTGTGCGGCGGCACCGCCCCAGGGCCCCCGGATGTGGGTATATAAGAGATGTGTCGTAGGACGGATTGATCTATTATTTAATATAGTTATTATATAAGTAAAATATGTTTATAGTTACAAGAGTATATTATAGTAGAAAAAATATTAATATTTTTAATAACGATAAATTACATTAAAAAAGTTATGGTGTAATTATAAACTAATCATTTTCATAAAAGGAGGATAACCATTTAAAATGATAATAATTGTTATGCTGAAATATAACCATTCTAAATACTTATTAAAGATTTATTTTCAAAAAATCGTTTCAAAAACCTTTTGTTATTTAATTTAAAAAGAAAAGTAATTGACATGTCACAATCTTAAGACCAAGTCATACCACCAGTATCACATCCACTTTGTCTTTGTGCAAATTGCTTTAAGAAATTTGTATTATGTGCTTTCTTGATACCTAGTTTCGATGACGTGTCATCTGTCGGTAGTCCTACAAATTTATGATTGATGCCGTGTTTGATTTAATAGACTAAAACGTGTAGTTTACATGCCACTCTTTAATTGGATTAGTGATTGGGTAAAAAAAAAAAAATTGGAGTTCTTAATTAAAGATGTATAAGAGTATTAAAGTTTCATTTTATTTTTTTTTTGGAAAATCGAATATTAAATTCTTATATTAAAAGATATACTCCCTCCGTCTCTAAAAAGCTTGCACCCCTCTTTTCGGTACGAAGATTAAGAAAGTGATAACTTTTAAGGATATAATGATATTTTTATGTAATATATAAATGATAAAGTATGGTAGGTAGAGATGATTTTTTTGTAATTAAAGTGTATGGGGAAGGGTAATTTTTTTACTTTTTGTTTTTTCGAATGTGCAAACTTTTGTGGGACAACCCAAAATGAAAAGTGTGTCATCTGAAGTGAGACAGAGAGAGTAATATTTAATATCAAAGGGTATAAAATTAAATTTAGGTATACGGAATTAGCTTCGTGCGTTCGGATGCCCGAGGCTCTACCATTAAAGATTGTATGGAGAATTTTTTAATTCAATAAGTTGTTAAATTCCACCGAAAAAGTTTTTTTTGAGGCGCCCGATCCCACGGCATCATAAAGTTGTATAGTTTAGTATTAAATATTACTATATCCGTCCACTTCTAAAGTATCTATTTTTTATTTTTGGTTTTTATTTCAAAGGTATTCATTTATCCTATTTAGTAAAAAAAGTACACAATATGACCCACCAGTTTCCTCTAATATAACTACTCACTTTACATATAATAATAATATTTATTAATCCACCTACAAAAAGCAAATTGATACATTAGAACCGGACGAGGGAGTATAATTTTTAGTAAAATAATTTCTACCTTTAATTTTTAGAAAAAGAAAAATATATTTTTTATTCAAAAATTAATATCATTCATTTTTCGACTGATTCTTTAATGGAAAAAAATAATAAGAATTAAAGAAGTATACATTTTAATTAGTGTCAAATTAGCATATTGATTAATGACAACATTGTGCAAACTTGACTGTTAACCATTTCAATGATCCAATCATTTTTTTTATCAACTTTTTTTATTTAATTTATAGCACGAATTATTTTTAAAATTATTATTTAGACAATTATCTTTTTCATCAACTGCGAATTAGTTTTTATTATAATTTTTTCGAAACTCATTTCGAGACGCTTTCATACATCTTTTGTCTTTGAATGAAAACTCGTAATTTCCTACTTTAGTACTCATTAATAATGTGTTAGTCCCAGAAGGGTTATATATTTATTTTTTTATATGGGTAAAAATATATTATTATTTTATATATAACGCGTAAATAGGTTGTATGTTTCTTTCAAATTTCCTCTTACATTTTTTTTTTAAAGGATGACATAAGTTTTTATTTTATAAATTTTTTTTGGGGCAGTAATTATATATTGTGGGTCCTTTCTTATCAAAAGATGCAAACCAAACGCCATAAATAATAAAATTAGTGTAAATAATAATAAAATGAGTGTCTATGGGAGATGCAGGAAATATTAGATAGTTCCATTCAATATTTGTTTCATACTATAATAAAAATAGACCCTAAGGCCCAATTGTCCAATTAATCCAACTGCAAGGCCCAAAATGTATTTGACATAAAAGTTTAAATGTCCAAAAAGAAACTGAAAATTTTCTCTCTGTGGTGAATTTCCGAAATAGTCATTTAATATAACTAATTAATTAATTTCAAATCATATATTTGAGAATATCACAAATTTGTCGTATAAATAATTTGATCTAACATAATTATTGATGAATACATAACATCTTTTTCTTTTTCTAGCTAATTTTATTGAACACTAATGTACACTAAATCAGATAAAAATAATGGGTGAAATTAAAGAGAGATTTAAGGATAATTATAACAATTCTTTTTTCAATTTAATTAATTGTGTACTTTATGTTTCTCTCTCAAGGATGCACACTAATGTACATTCGTACGGTTCTTCAATTTAATTGTGTATTATATGTTTCTCTCTAAGAATGCACACTAATGTACTTAACAATAATTTCAATTGTATACTTTTCGTTTCTCACTCAAAGATGCACACTAATGTACACTGATATACATTTGTAGATTTTTTTAATTTAATCACGTATTTTTTGTTTCTCTCTCAGAAATGCACATTAATATACATTAATAGATTCTTCAATTTAATAGCGTATTTTCAGTTTATTTTTCAATAGAATGTACAGTAATGTAAGGACTAGAGGGAAAATAAATAAATAAAAGAAATAAAAGAGGGGAAAAAATAACAGTGCTGCATGAATCGGACGCATGATTTCCGTTGAGGGGGACCCAATTTTTCTCATACAATAGTTCGTGTTTTTTGTTCTACAATTTTAAGAAGAAGCCCAAGTGCTGCATGAATCGAACATGGGACTTTTAAAACTAAAATATCCTCACTTCACCACTTGGACACAAAAATATTTTAAGAAAATTTCTATATCTATACTAATAATTTTTAGAAGTTCAGGGGCCCAGTGCCCCCGCCTCTGCTCACACCCTATATGGAGGATACTTCTATCTTTTCATACATTAATGATAAAAGTTTGAAGCGATGCAGTGGTAAGGACATAAACTCACACTATCAAGAATTAAGAGTGAAACTCACAACTGCTATCAATAATCAGAATTAGGATACTTTTGAGGAGATATTAATCATATCTTTTTTCACATGAAAAGTTCGAAATAACAAAAAATCTGCACAATTTCGAAGCGGTGCAATAACAAGGTCAGAAATCCACACAATTTGTGCAAGAGTGAGGCTCCCATGTATCCGGGCGCACGGAGCACATTCCGTGCGCCTTTGCAATTTTCATGTACCTTTACAATTTAAACATCTAACAATACATAGATTTAAATAGGATTGGAGGGGGAGGGTTGTGTTCACATCGGGTGTCCCCGGACGGAGGAGCTTTTGCCTTTGTGCAATAGTAAGAACAGAAATCCACCAATTTATCACGCACAACCTCTACCAGTCTACCAAAACAAAACATAATTAGTTGCGCCACGTGTACGATTACGATGAAATTATAATTTCTTACAAAATTTTGTCTGAATTAATGCAATTTTTTGGGATTAAAAATTGCATTTTTTTTGCTGGAATTGCACAAATTAATGTTACTCTGCCGCCTGGGCATCATGTACGTGTCACGTTTACGATTAAACAAAAATTATGATTTCCTTCTGAAAATTTGTCTGATGTATATAATGCAATTTTGAAAAGGAATTAAATTAGGCAAAGAGATGCACACTACAAAAAACAGTCGGATTACCGATGGAAAATTTTAACGAAAATTGATCCGTCGCTAAAACCATGGTCGGTAATTCATTACCGATGGAAATTTAAATCCGTCGGTAATTACCGACGGATTATGGACGTCGGTAAATAGAATTTTCCATCGGTAGTCATGCAAATAAAATTCGTCGGAAGCTAAAAAATAGCGATGGAATTTCCGACGGAACTATTCCGTCGCTAATTACCGACGGAAAAATCCGTCGATAAATACAAAATATGGTGTTATATAACACTTTTATTAGCGACGAATTTACTGACGGAATAAATTACCGACGGAAAAATCCGTCGATAAAATGCTGAAAGTGTGATTTAACGACAAATTTTTCCGTCGCTACAGTATTTTTATATCTTGTAATATATATTTTTAAATTAATATTAATACCGATAAATAAACAAAAATTGTCATTAAATAAACCTTCAAAACACAACCTAATATAAAACTTTCAAAATTTCAAAAAAAGACCCAAATTCATCACAAAATATCAAATCCTACTAAATCCTTAATACATAATATCTGATTACATTAAACATTGAGTAAAACTAGATTGGCTACTTGTACTTCCTTCGCCCAAATTTCCAATGCCGAAGATCGCTTTGTCATAATCATCTGCAATATAATAAAAACTGTAGTGAGGGGGATTCAACTGCAAATAAATTGAATTTTCTATATGTGCCTTCATGCTAATTGATCCACACAGGGGGATTCAACAGCAACAAAAGCTCAGTCATTTTGAAAATAAATATACATCATTTTACAAACATTAACAGTATTCCAAAGTGTGAGCAATGTCAGCAGTGCATGTCTTAATGCTAACATGTAATCATTACAGAAGCATATTCTTAATGCTAACTCGGTCCGGATCAGCTCATTCTTTATCAATCTACATTGATGGAATAAATAAATGCAATCGAAATTTGCTAAAGAAAGAATAGTAAACTAAGAAAACGTATACAAACATCAGTACCAAGATACCTTATTTATAGCTACTATGATTGGCACTATTGCTGCCTTGGCATGGGCAATAGCCTCCCTAGTTTGATCCCATCATCAGCTACAACTACAATTACAGCAATGTCTGTCACTCTTGCTCCACGTGCTCTCATGGCTCCAAATGCCTAAGGAAAATTTCTAAATAAGAATGAAACTAAATTCCTGCCATAGAGCCTACCACATTTATTCTAATGCATATATTGAGGGCAGAAGAAGGACAAAATGAAAGTAACGGCATAAGCTAGAAAAGAAACTACCTCATGTCCAGGAGTATCAAGAAAAACACATGTTTATAGCTTTCCATCGATAGGTACTTGTACTTTATAAGCCCCAATTCCTCGAGTGATCCCACCGGCTTCAGATGCTGCCACCTAATAAGAGTAATGCTCAGCAGGAAACTATATCTTTTATAAAAAAAAAAAGGGTAAGGCCAGTGCATTGTGGCATATCATATCATCAGAGGTAAAAGAATTTAAGGTCCATATGTACCTTGCTCTTTCGTATGCAATCCAAAAGTGTTGTCTGCAAGTGGAGATAATCCAGTCAGGAGGGGCTTGTATCTATAAATTACTCATGTAGAATATAAAATAAATTCAATAACATTGTTACTGACCTTTCCATGATCAACATGACCCATTATGGTCAGCACATGAGGTCTATCTTGTAATTTGTCCAAGTCATCAGCATCAAGAATTTCCTTCTTTTTTGCCCCTTCTTCCACCCCAACAGTTACAGCATCCATGACTTCACCAAGACTTCAGCTGATGGAAGAAATGGAATTTGAGAATCAGAAACACTATCTGTTTCACTGAAAAGAAAAATAGTTTGGAAGTAAGAAAAAACTCCAAGTAAATTAATATAGTGAACAAGATTGAGCATGATGTGTAAACCACATACGAAGCAAACTATTGCAAGTTAGAGCAATGGACTAAGAATTGTCGCATGTGAAACCACCAAAATTATGAACAATGCAGCAATTAGTAAGAACTAATATTCATATTTATTAACAATATAAAATAAGAGTTAGGATTGAGGGTGCGGGGTGCACTCAGAAACCAGAGCAGAGATGAAGTAAAAACATGACAAAAGAACATGAGACAGATTTGTAAGTCTCTCAAATCACACCATCGCTTCAATAGTAGGGACAAATTGCAAACACTAGATACTTTCAAAGATGAAAAAAAAAAGAAAAATCACAGCGAATGAGAAAATAAGAAATCTTCAGTCAGTGCTTTAGATAGAACAGAATTAATAGGTATTTTTGAAAAAGAGTTCATCAATGGAGGAAATGATTCTACGAAATCAAAGCTCAAAACTATAATTAAAATTCTGAAAAAAAAAAGGGGAAATAGAGGAGAACCTCAATTGCTCGAGAAGATGAAGCTCCAGCGAGCGTGTGACCTGGAAGTGCGGCGGTGACCTGGAGGCGCATGTCGGTGGGGTCGCGAGCTGGACTGGGACGCGTCGCGAACTGGATCGGGACGCATAACGAACAGTTAGCGCAGCGAGGGTGGTGTCGTGGAGTGCGGCCGACAGCCGGAGGGGGTGGCGGGTTCCTCGATTTGGCCGCGGAATGAGAATTTGATTACATTTTGGAACGATTTTGGGTATATTACATAATTTACCGACTGGAATATTTTCATTGATAATTTTAATTAATTATTTTAGGTTTATTTTTTGTGACGAATATAAATCGTCAGTAATTTATGGTGATGAAGATCGTGCAAAAATTCGCTAAAATTACCGACAGATTATTTCCGTCGGTAATGTTATTCATAAAAAAATAACATAAGATATTTACCAACGGAATATTTCCATCGCAAAATTTTCGGGAAGAAATCCCTCCTTAATAGTGACGGATATACTGACGGTAAATTCCGTTACAAAATCCATCGGTAATCCGTCGGTAAAAACGTCATTAAATTCTTTTGATTATTTTTCTACATAACTCAACTTATTTTGATTATTCGTCGATAATCCGTCAGGAATCTATTGGTAATTACCAATGGATTCGATCCGTCGGGTATTTCCGTCGGTATTCCGACAGTTTCTTGATATCTTATATATAACTAGTATTTACCCAGCTGTGTGTTGCGTGGACAGAGACATTTTAAATATTTTTATACGTAAACTTTTGTTTTTTTATGAGGTTAATAATATTTTCTTGGAATTGTAGAGTAATTTATTTTAATCTAAAACCGCAACGATCTCATGCATGACTTGATTGTGATTTTTAAATCGCTGTCATTAATAACTGCAAGGACTGAAATGCTTAGTTTGGGAAGAAGTATGAGAAATGTGATATATAGTTTTACCTGGTGATGATGATCAGATTGATGAGTACTCGTTCTAGGTTGAATTTCTCAATTGATGATATTAGCATGTAATAGAGTTTGAGCATGAAACTAAATAGTATTTGGAAGAATATTCCAACAATCAAGCATGGACGTATTGTCAATTAGAAAAGCACACATTAAAACACCTATGCGAAATAAAGGAAAATTACACTTAATCCCTATATTAATAATGAATTCCTAAATGAATCAACAGCTTTCAAAATTACATTTCGCATTTAGGTATTCTTTCAAAACAAATACATAAAATGGAAAGCACTCATAACAATAATTGATTTGTTGTTTGGGTGTTTTCCCTTGTATTGTTTCCTAAATTCTTCCCTGCAGCCATGTAGAGCATCATATATTAGCAAAAGTTTAAAATGTAAAATGCAATGCATCTGAAATTATGACAGGAACACTGATAAAATTAGCTAGTATTGTATTTGCATACATGAAAACAACAAACTGTAGGGGGGCCTCTATGGCTTGTTTTGGTCCTTCGCTGCCTTCTTCTCCTTATTTTTTTACTTCTTCACAGCCAGCATATAATACAAAAATAGATTATCAGCACTTTTAGCAATCATTACCAACACATTATACAAACTATTGAAAAATAATCAAATAAAATAACCTCAATCAACATGTAAAATAAAACATGGTTATTCACCGTAATCGGAATTGATAAACTGGACAGAAATAAGATCATCATAAAAGTGTAAAGAATTGGTTGAAAGCTCTTTGAAACAAATTCATAAAGCAAATGCCAAAGCATATTCCAATTACCCCATCTTAGCTTAGGTCATCTTAAGATTTTAGAATATGTATACATCAACATAGATATGTTTTCCTGTGCTTATTTAAGAAAAAAAATCACTCAGCAAACCTCGAAAAACTTAATGAAAAAATTACCGAATTAAAAAAATTCACTCAACAAATCTTGGATCTGAAATCGAAGGAGAAAAAACTACATTGTATGTCAATTAGCATTATAATATAATTAATCCTTAAAATGTATACCCTAGATACAGGTTACATGAGCATGAAAAACTTTCCACAGTAAATAGTTTTCTCTCAGGTCTAATTTTCAAGACATTAAGTGAACAAAAGGGAGTAGAAAATGTGTTATCTTCACCGTTCTTGACCCAATTTTGTAATCGGTGTTCCACCATAAGAGGTCGTAACAACCTATCTACATCGTGCATTTAATTAGTTTTACTTTAAATTTCAATACAAAAAAGTGGCAATCGTTAAGTAATTGTCTGATGCAATAAATCAGTTCCAATAAGTCATGATATGCCAATAAATCACTGCAATTGCGTATTATACTCAAACCAAGATAAATAAGGTGCAAATTCACTGCAATGGCGTATTGAACTGCCGTGCCTATTCGCTGTCGCCACGTTAAGAGAAGAGCATGAGTTTGGTGCAGCGGCGGAGAGATAATTGCATTAAGGTTCGAAAATGAGATCAAAAATTAGTTTAGTACCAAAAATCTGGTGAACAAAAACAAAATTATGATTCGTCGGTAGTGACAGCGGCTGCGGAGGGGACGGCTTCAAGGCGCTGCACCTGACCAGAAGCCTCGCCAGTGATAGAATTGCATTAGGGTGTAAAAATAAATGGTCAAGATTGAAAATTGAATGTAAAATTAGATTAATGGCAAAGATTAAAAATTGAATGGTCAAAATTGGTCAAAATAAATGAAAACATTTTGCTTTTATATTAGTATAGATAGATAAAGAGTGATAATGCAATTTCATAACTTACCCATTAAATTAAGAGTATATTTAAAAGAGTGGATATCTTATGCACATGTGCCCTATATGTATATTAATTTTTATCTAACAGTGTATATGTTTTTCTTAATAAATATATTTGTATTTAATTTTTTATTTAAAAAAACTAACACAAAATTGTTAATAAAGTGTATACGTATTATTCATTAATGTATATATTTTCATTCATTAACGTATAAATTCTGAGAGTGGATATACCGTGCACCTAGATTCACAAAATAATTTGTCTATTTTAAATTGTTGGGACCGTTTATTTTTTAAAAAATTAGAATTCTTATTTTTTTATTATTATTACGGAGTATTATTTTAATCTTTATCTTATTCAATAAAAATAATCTCTACATGAAAGTTCTACAATTAGGGATCCCATAATAGATTCCATAACTAAAGGTCTTCTATAATAAAAAAAAATGTCTCTCATAATTAACAATATAAATCAAAATTAAAACAGCACAACTAAAACTTCTTATTACATATTTACATACAAGCCTATATATAATACAACCATCAAACTACAAACAAACACTTATTTATCATCGCACGTAAATATTCAAACACGATGAACCACAACACCTTAATCTTAATAATCTCCTACTTTATTTCAATATAACAATGCCACCCCCACTTAAAAACTCTCATCCTAAATAACATATTTCACAGGCACAAGATGAAGTGCAACTTTTTTATGTATCACGACACCTGGCGACGCATCAGTATCGACATCTTCTTCTTTGATTCCAGGAGGCAACTCCCAATTGAAGACATAGAGAAGGTTTGCGAGTGCAAGCTCTACATTCAAGAGTCCCATAAGCATACCAGGGCACATTCTCTGGCCAGAACCAAATGGGATCAACCCAAAATCTTGCCCTTTGATCACATCAGCACTCGTGTTCAAGAATCTCTCTGGCAAGAACTCATCGGGATTTTCCCAATACTCGGGATCTCTTCCGATCGCCCAAACGTTGACATAAACCATTGTCTTGGGTTGGATTTCAAAGCCCTCTAACATGCACTTTCCCATTGTTTCTCTTGGTAGTAGCATTGGAACAATGGGATATAATCGGAAAGTTTCATACACAACTGCTCTCAAATAAGGAACCTTCTTTAAATCATCTTCCTCAACTTTGCCTTTCTTACCCATTATCTCTCTAATTTCCGTTTGCACTTTCTTCATGATATTGGGAGCTTTTATTAGGACTGTCATTACCCATATTATTACGGCTGCACTTGTATCTGTTCCAGCAATAAATATGTCCTATATATACATCAATTTAGTTTAAAATTCGTCAGAAACCCAGGTGGAAGGCGACATATTTTCGATTTCAGCAAAAATTGTATTTTTTTTTTCATATAAATAAATGAACTAAATTGATGAAATGTTTTTGAAAGCGGTAGGAATCCAATTTTGGACCAATTAAACCAGAATAGGTAAAATTGATAGAGTAACAAATAAAGTTAGTAAATCTAACTCAGCTGAAGTCAGATAGACCTACACTTTTTCTACCAGTTTCGTATATATTAGTATATGATAAGTTATATGAGTTAAACATAAATGGGAACTTATTGCCTTTTATGTGTCACGTGTCACTCAACAAATATAACAAAACATCCAAAATCACAATTAACTAGTTATTAAATACTAAAACAAATTAAACCTTACCATAAGCAATGCTTTGACATGATCCCAAGTGAGGTCAGAAGTTTGTTGTTTAATCCGAATAAGCACATCAAGAACATTCTCCTCCTCCATATTCTTCTTCTTCATGATCATATGATCAAGATGTTCGTCGATGATTTCTTGAAAGAACGAATCTAACTCTTTCACAGTCACGTCAATACGATCCATCACTCCTCGGAACTTGTCCACCCAACTCCCCAACATCGGAAAGTAATCAGATACATAAATAGTGGACAACCCTACCTGAAAATCCTTCAAGACCTTATAAAACCTCAACTTCTCCAAAACATTTTCTTCATACTTCTTACCAAAAGCAACCCTATAAATCATGGCGACAGTGAGATCCATCACCATCTCACTCAAGTTCACAGCAACTTGACGATCAGCTGATCCCGCGATCTCTGCAACCATGCAAGCGATCTCCTCCTCTCGAATGGGACGAAAAGATTGTATCTTTCTTTGGCTGAGGACATGGATGGCACTGATTTTTCTTACCTCCCTCCAGTAATCATTGTAGGGAGAAAAGGCGATGTCCTTATGGTTGTAGGTTAGCTTCTCTTGGCTAAGAAGATTTGGCCTACTACAAAAGGTGGAATCATGTGTTTTGAGAACATGTTCCGAAAGTTTAGCAGATGAAATAACTACAAGAGGGTGAGATCCCAGGTTGATGTGCATGATGGGGCCATATTTGCGGGAAAGCTTCCATAGATATGTATGAAGGTCGGGGGTGGTGGCGAAACGATGCAGGTTTCCGATGAGGGGTAGTCCCGGAGGGCCTGGTGGAAGAGTTTTGGATTTTGGCCTTAGGAAGAGGTAGATGATGATGAGAATAGGGAGAGTTGATAGCAACAGAGAAATCATTTTCTTCTTTTTTTTAACTCAAAATTAGAAATCAAAGTATGAAAGAAAGAGGGGTGGTGTTTAGTAAGAGGAGTGGTGTTTAGTATATATATACACGCTCAGTTGCTACAAAAATTGAACTCGTGATGTGGTGAGATTCAGACATCATGAATTACGTTTGCGCTTAGCTTAGCTTGGATAATTAATTTTTTAATGTTTTTGAAATAGATTACTTATATTGTTATTATCTAAATATATAAATATATTGACTCTCTCTATACTCGGTTCGATCTCCTGTTACATTTTGATGTTACATCTAATTTACTGTTACAAACTATTGGATGATTGACACGTAAGATAAATTATAATTTAAAATCCATCAATATTGTCTTTAGATTGAATATTTTAAAAACCAAATAATTTAAAAATAAAGAAATTATTTTAAATGAATTTATTTGAATTATTTTGTCGTATTAGAAATTTATAAATACTAAACTTTTTTAATTATATTATATAAAAATATTATAAATATTAATAATTATTTTAATTATATAAAAGATAAATATTTTAAAATTATATATGTTTTAGATATTTAACAAATTTTCATAATAAAAACACAAACTTCAAGCGGTGCAGTGATAATAACATAAACTTACACTATATTAAGAATATGCTATTATCAAGTTCTGCAATGCGGTGGTAAGAAACAAACTTCATATGTAAGGCGAGCCGATATCCAGGATAAGAATTGACCTCAAAAGCTGTGCATCAGAATGGGAGGCGGGCCGATATCCAGATAAGAACTGACCCCAAAAGCCGTGCATCAGAAATGGGAGGCTACTTACATACTAATGTAAGTAACAGAATTAAACGGTGCAACAGATCTAAGATGAAGACGTAAACTTAAGATAAACCCAAAATCACAAAAAATTATGAGGGGTAGTCCCGGAGGGCCTGGTGGAAGATGAAGATAAACTTAAATGGTGGCGAAACGATGCAGGTTTCCGATGAGGGGTAGTCCCGGAGGGCCTGGTGGAAGAGTTTTGGATTTTGGCCTTGAGGTAGATGATGATGAGAATAGGGAGAGTTGATAGCAACAGAGAAATCATTTTCTTCTTTTTTTTTACTCAAAATTAGAAATCAAAGTATGAAAGAAAGAGGGGTGGAGTTTAGTAAGAGGAGTGGTGTCAGTTGCTACAAAAATTGAACTCGTGATGTGGTGAGATTCAGACATCATGAATTACGTTTGTGCTTGGCTTAGCTTGAATAATTAATTTTTTACTATTTTTGAAATGGATTACTTATATTGTTATTATCTAAATGTATAAATATATTAACTCTCTCTATACTCGGTTCGATTTCCTGTTACATTTTGATGTTACATCTAATTTACTGTTGCAAACCGTTGGATGATTGACACGTAAGATAAATTATAATTTAAAATCCATCAAGATTTGAATATTTTAAAAACCAAATAATTTAAAAATAAAGAAATTATTTTAAATGAATTTATTTGAATTATTTTGTCGTATTAGAAATTTATAAATACTAAACTTGTAATCATATTATATAAAAATATTATAAGTATTAATAATTATTTTAATTATATAAAAGATAAATATTTTAAAATTATATATGTTTTAGATATTTAACAAATTTTCATAATAAAAACACAAACTTCAAGCGGTGCAGTGATAATAACATAAACTTTATATGCTATTATCAAGTTCTGCAATGCGGTTGTAAGAAACAAATTTCATATGTAAGGCGGGCCGATATCCAGGATAAGAATTGACCTCAAAAGCCGTGCATCAGAAATGGGAGGCGGGCCGATATTCAGGATAAGAACTGACCTCAAAAGCCGTGCATCAGAAATGGGAGGCTACTTACAGACGAACGTGGTGTAACAAAATTAAACGGTGCAACAAATAAACTCACACAATTTATTAAAAATTATTTATGACACCCCTGAACTCACACATTTTGTTAGAAGTAATTTTTTTTTGGGAAAAGGGTCAATTAATTTTTGTTCATTCAAACCCTCCATCTATCAAACCCTCTACCTATCAAACCCTTAACCTCTTTTAATGAGGTCAAACTACCCTTTTTTTAAAAAATTAAATATCAAAATAGCTAAATAAAAATCCTCTCCTAATTAATTGACATTAAAAATAGATTAAACCCAAGTCTATCACTCTATTAGAAAGGCGGAGGACTTTGCATTGCCGGTGAAGTCCAGTCAGGCTTTGTTCGTACTGGAAGCCATTTTTGGGGATTTTAATTTAATGACATCAAATTACCTTGTTTCAAAAAAAAAATTAAATATCAAAATTGTTAAAATTTCCTAATCAATCAATTTGGATTTAAAAACACGTCAAATCCTTTAACGCACTTAATCCATGTCCAAATTCCAGAATCGTCGCTAGTAAGCCACCACCGCACTCAACGCCGCCCCCCTCCCACCCCCCACACCACCTGCCCACCAGACAGAAATATGCGAGCCACCCGCACCCGGCGGCGCGAGCGGAAGCAACACCGTGTCAGAAAGAGAGTATCACGAAATGACTGTTGCTGGCGTAGAGTGACGTTGGTGACGGTGCCGCCGCTGCTGAGGACGCAAAAACCCCTCTCACCTGCCTCCACGCGTACACTGGATTTGGGGCTATTTCGGGCGGATGACGATCGGAAGCTTGGGCTTGTTCTCAGAGCCGGCGGGCCGGCCACGAGAGCGGCTGTTGGTGGTAGGGTTTAGATGGAGATCTGCAAGAAGCGGCGGCAGTAATCTATTTTTTTGATTATAAATTAGAGATAAAAGTGTTTAATCTGTTTATAATGCAAATTAATTAAGAGAGAATTTTTATTTTATTTTGTTATGTAATATTTTGAAAAAAGGGGTAACTTGATCCCATTAATATAGATGGAGGGCTTAAGTGAAAAAAATTTAGCTAAGGGGTCAACTTGATCTCATAACATAACATTAGGGTCTAGTTTGACCTTTTGTCCTTTTTTTTCAAAGATTTGTATGATATCGTCTCACCTAACAGTTCACATGACAAAGACAAAAATGTAATACTCCCTCCATCCCGAGTATTTTTACCCGTTTGTACGGGCAAGGAGATTAAAACGTTTTATTTTTTTAATATATAATGTAAGAGAAAGTAGAGATAAATTAGTAATTTAAAAAGAAAAAGTGAATAAAGTTATTGAGAATGATGAATAAAGTGTAAAAAAGTAATTAAAGTTGTTGAGATTGTAAAAAATATGTAATAAAATATTATGTATTTTTGCCAAAAATGGAATTAGTAAAAATACGTGGGACAACCCAAAATGAAAAGTAGGTAAAAATATATGGGACGGAAGGAGTAACTTTTATAATGAAAAGTGATAGTCAATCAATAAAAACTGATAATGCTATTTAATGAACAATTTTTATTATAAATGAAAAGTGATAATATTTTATAGAGAAATTGATAATGTTTTATAGCGAAAGTGATAATTATTTTAAAAAGTATAAAATTATCTTATATGAGACGATCTCCCAAAAGACTTAATTTTTTACCCTTTCCATCTCGAGTAATTCTTCTTCATTATTTTAGATACATAATTTGAATAAATATTTGAAAATCCTTCAAAATTAATTAAAAATATTAAATTCATAATTTAAAATCCATTTAGATTGTTTTTGGATTGAATATTTAAAAATCCAAAATATTTAAAAATAAAGAAATTATTTTAAATGAATTTATTTGAATTATTTTGTTTGGATGTATTAAAAATTTATAAATACTAAGCTTTTGTAATCATATTATATAGTATTATAAATATTAATAATTATTTTAATTATATAAAAGATAAATATTTAAAAAAAAAAAGATATTTTAGATATTTAACAAATTTTCATATGTAATGATGATATAAACTCAAACATTAAGTGAAGATAGAAACTTAGTCATTGAGCGGCTTACCCTATACTAAGAATCAGCTATTATGAACAAACTTATAAGAACTAATATCAAGAGTCAAAAGCCGTGCAGCAGAACACACTGATGAAAATAGGAGGCCAAGCAATGCAACACATAAAGACGCAAATCTAAGATATTCAACAGAAGAAAAAAATAGAACCAAAGATAGAAACTCACACAATTATTAAGAATTATTTAGGAGACTCGCACACATTTTGGAAAAGAAAAAGGATAGAAAATCACACACAATTATTAAGAATTATTTAGGAGACTAGCACACATTTTGAAAAAGAAAAAGGATAGAAAATCACACACAAGCACGCTAAGCAATGCAGAGGGAAAGACTAGAAACCCACACAATTTATCAAGAAAGTTTGAACAATGATGCTAGATATAGAAACATTATAGTGCAACACCTACCAAAATAAAACATAATTAATTTACCATATTTCAAATAGTATAATCCTAAAAAAAGAAATATTAAGATATGTATATTAAAAATAACACCCATATCAAAAAGAATATATATATATATATATATATATATATATATATATATATATATATATATATATATATATATATATATATATATATATATATATATATATATTTATTATTGTTATTTTGGATATAAAATAATAATAAAAAAACTGAATATATGTAGGCACATGATTTTAAAAAAAAAAACTGAATATATGTAGGCACATGATTTTAAAAAAAATTAAGAGCAAAAATTTGTGTTTTTCAAGACAAATTTTTCCTAAATTTTAATTAACACTTATCTTTACGTCAAAAATATTAATCCACACTTATTCCAGAGTATATTACATTCATTTCTATGAAAAGATAAAAAAAAAATTAATACTTTAATGATACCTCTTAGAACTAGCATTTTTTTTTTTGAAAGATCTTAGAACTAGCATTAGTTTCACATTATACATATTTTCGCATAATCATTAAAAGAGAAAACTACACTTTTGATCTCATATACAAAGAATCACATTTCATTTTTTTGTTCTCTAGCTTTTTTTTAGTCCTAAAAGTTGCAATTTTAGTCTTTACCGTTAATTTTTGAATGAAACTTAAAAAAAACAAAAAAAACCCATCCAATGTAAAGGATGTTTGGGGCAAGGCAACCACTCATACACAATTTCACTCCAAGCTTTTCACAACATAGATTAAACTAATAAAAATGTCTCTGAATAAAAGTGACGTTACAATTCAAATATCAATGTGTATACATCAAAACAAGTACTCCCTCCGTCCCGTTTCAATGTTTACGTTTCTATTTTGCGCGTCTCATTTCAATGTTTACGTTTTTCTTTTTAGAATATGGGATCCACCTAAAACAATTAATATATCATCCAACACTGATAAACCTACCCACTTTACATTAAATATTATATTTTTCCACCCACTATCTATTAAAATATAATACTTTTTAATCAATGTGCAAAAAGCTAACGTAAACATTGAAACGGGACGGAGGGAGTAAGGAGTAATTGATTAGATCCTGAAAGATTCCAACTGGTAATTTATAATCAATTTCCTGTAAGCTATATCCGAGAGAAATGGACGGAATCTGATCCATTGCACTGTATCAACAACAATTGACATTCTCATAGGGCCCAAGAGAACTCCTAAAAACGAAAAAATCCACAAGAAGCATGAAAATTAGTATAAATTTAATCAATTATTTTATTCTGTATCATCATCATACTCTTGTTTCTCTTGAGTCTTGTCTAGATAAATATTAAGTAAAAAATTTTTGTCTATCACATGATAAGCTAGTAAATAAAGAAAGAGAATAATTAAGCGGATGGGAATTCAAGACATAACAAAATGGATTAGACAATTAATTTACTAGTAATCCACATAATTAGCAGTTATTTGAAAGCAATTAGTGGAGTATTATTCTATTGAGGAGATATAAAATAAAGTGAAATGGGTGAAAAGAGTACTATGCTTCAAAAGAGCCTTCGATATTCAAGTCTCGATTCTGAATTCCGAGATACATCCAATAGCAAACTAAGGTTAGAATTAATAAAATTAAATGTACTGCAGCAAAAGTTTCTACATCCATTGAAATTATAGCTGAGTTTGGGATACAGTGATTAACATTTATTTCCCTTTAACCGCCACTTAATATCTTGAATCACTAATTCTACTATAGACTAACTTACATAGCAGATTGATAGATCCAAAAAAGCACCACAAAGTGGATTGCATCAATTGATAAATGATAAAGAGAATGCATCTATACCTGGAGAACACTATCTTCACATTAGCAAACTATACCAAAGGGCATGCACTTAAATTCAGAAAAATGAATACATGTTTGCAGATGCACCAAATGGACAATCTTAAAAGGACATACTATATTAACTCTACACTGCATAGCAAAGTTCAACTAGTAAAAGCGCAGCAAAGAATGCAGTCATTTCAAGATACTTCAACATGTGAGGCAGATCGTCTTACAGATCACAAAATTTCTCTAGGAAATATAACTCAATACAGTAACCTAGTTACAACACCAAGAGGAATCCTCAGCAGAGCCATCTATATATCTGATCAAAGATGCATCCAAAAGGAAATTCACTGCAAATAAAAGAATCTTGGAGTAATCATAGTACCTTCCATAGACCCTACAGTGGGCATGCATGTATGGGAGAACAGTTGACAATTTTGACAAAATGCTCAGACTCCCATTTTCTCATCCTCCCCTGCTTCTCTTTCTCCCTCCCTCCTAACAGTTCTCCATCACATTGAATTTCTCAACCTGCACTTTCTCAACTTGATCAAAAGGAATAAAATCAACAACCAGACAGGTTATATCATCCTTTAAATCTACCTAAGTGCCTCATATAATTAAATCACAATCAAGATTTTCTATGTGTTATCCAAGTAACAAACATATATTATTAGCACACTGACCAATCATCAAATAATCCACTTAATTCATCGGAGGCAATTTAACAAGTTTGATTCTTTAGTCAGAAAAAAAAAAGTTCCAATCCTTAATCTAAAAGATTCTTAATTGCAAAATTTCAGCATGGACATTTAAATTTTTAGCTGCAAATTCTATCATATAAATCAATTATAAACAAAGTTTGGAAAACAGAGGTAGATGGAGTTCATAGAACTAATCTAACGAGAAAACAAAAACCTACACAAGTGAACTCTCGATTACACCCTATAAAGCCACAAATGCCAAAATACAGAATTACAAGCTCTATATTTCCAGATTCCAATTAATCTCAAATTGAAATTGAAAAAACTTCTTTATGAAAAGTGCAATAAATCAATCTTACTCGGTGCCCTTCTGCTCCGGCGACAAAATACGCGCCACTCCTCATCCGACATTCGCATCGACTTTTGTACCGCCATGGCCACCACAACCGAAGCTCCTCTTACCCGAGTTAAAACCCACTCTGCAAATTGCTTCTATACCTAACGGGTTGTGTAAAATCACAGCCGCGGGATTTAGGATTTTGTTAATTGGGTTTCGTGGAAACATTGGGCGAGCTCGGAAGTTGACATTAAAGGTTCTAGAAGCAACGAATGGCGAGATTTACAGTATTGAGATACCAAGCTTTGATTCTTTTAAGGGTTAGGGCTAATGGAGTTTCTTCAATCTTGCTCCATCGTGGAATATCAAAACTTTGGTCGGATTTGAAAATTAGGGTTGAAGTGATATGAATTTGGGGTTGCTTAATGAAGAATTTAATCTGATGAATTAATTAATTAATTTTTTTTTAAAAAAAGAACGATGTTTGTCTAACGTCATTTACGTCACAATCACCTTCACCTATTTTGGTAATCTTGTCAAAAAGTAACGTAAATGCTTTATATTACTATGAAACAGTTTCAGCTTAATTTTCTCAAAACTAGCCAGTAATTCAAACTCAATTTTGGATTTTTTTTTTAATTTATAAATCTTTACATTTGATTACGTTGTCGTATAAATATAAAATCGACACATCACTAATCAACAATAATGGGAGATCTCGTCATAATAAATTCTATAAATCATAGAAATGTGTCTCGTACCCAATTCTCAACTTTAAAGTTATATTTTAATTACAAATTTAAAACTCACCTAACGTATATAACATATTTTATAATTTATTTATTATTTAAAAATATTACATTATTCTTTAAAAAGTTAATAAAATTAATTAAAAAATAATATTTTAAAAAAACTTTGAGTCTGCACTAATGACGCAATATAAATTGAGACGGATGCAGTAATTTTAGGGTTCAGAGTTTTAAGACTTATAAGTCTAAATAAAACAAATCATAGGGTTCAGGTTTTTAATAAAAAAAACTCATACTCTTTAATTTATTTATTTTTTACTTTTCAGTAAAATATATATTGTATTTCAACTTAACTTTTCAATAATAAAAAATATCCTTAAAAAAAAACTCCTTCTGTCTCAATTTATTTTGCGTTTTTACTATAGGCACAGTTTTTTTAAAAATTTATTTTTTGATCAATTCTATTAATTTTTGGAGAGTAATGTAGTATTTTTTAATAATAAATAAATTATAAAATATGTTATGTGTGTTTGGTGAGAGTGTTAAATTTGTAATTAAAATATAACTTTAAGGTTTATAATTGATATAATATTTTATTTTTTTGAGTGGTGAAGTTTAATGAGGGACGGACGAAAATAGAAAATGTGAAATTTAATTTAAGACAGAAGGAGTAAATACATTTTAAAATAAAATAGAGTGTTGTTAAATACACACCCTTTATTAAATACACACCCTTTTTTAATTTTTATTTTTAAATTTTATTAAATACACACCTCTTAAAATATTAAAATTATCCTTTTAATTTTATTGCATACACACCTTGTTTTATTTTACTTCTTAAATAACTATAGAGAACTTTCAGGAGATAGGGAATGAGCTACACTTCATCACCAGAATTCACCATTTTATCTAGTTTAGGTCGCCAGAGAATAAGAACCCCATTTTCACTTGAACGAAATGGAGGTATTTTGATTTCAAGAGCTTCCTGAATAAGGAGTTCGGATTCTTTTTGATAAATACATCGTGTTCACTGAGTAATTATTTCTTTTCAAGTTCTCTTTTGGGGTCAATCCCACTGAGCATCAGCAATTGTGGGCTCCCGATTGCGCCAGATGAGACGATGATTTCACTTCCAGGTTTCTTCAACAGAATCGCTCTGTGTTTCATCACTTTTTTATTTTTAAAGATAACCCCAACTGCTCTTGGCATCTTCCCTGTTTCAAAACGAAATACTTGATATGATATTTTCATAATAAGTGGCTACTCCACGTTCCATTTCCCTTTCCCTTTCCGTAACAGTGAAGAAGCCACATGTATGCTTCTTAAATGACTCACAAAATATTGATGATCTGTTACTCGATTTTGGAGTTCACAAAATATTGATGATTTCACATGTACACTTCTTTATCCACATGTATGCTACTCGGTTTCGAAGTCCACTATTCCGATGATTTGTTTCTGTGACGTCGTTGAAGATGAAATCCACGATGATGTTCTGTTTTGAAATAGAATGACGTGGCACCAAAATAATTTAAAAGATTAGGGTGTTTATAAAATTAAATATGGATAATTTGAACTTTAACAAAATATATAATTTAAATATATAATAATAGGAGTGTGTATTTATTGAAAATGGGTGTGTATTTAATGGAACCTATTATATCCTTTAACATCTTATGTACTTGAACAACACATTCTAAATCATCAAATAATTACAACATTAATTTTTAAATTAAGATCATTACATTAATTTAATTTAACTAAAATTAACAATTAATTAGCATTGATTATTGTTTTAATGTGATGATGACACGTGGATAGAGGCGCCACAGCCAGTGCCTCTGCTTATTTAGTTAACAACGCCATAACAGCCATATATTATTAAAAAGAAAAATTGAAACAACAATATATTAATAAATTAGCCTACAAATAATCACATTTCATTTTTCGTTTTCTAATTTTTTTTTAGTTCCAAAAGTTGCAATTTTAGTCTTTAAGGTTAATTTTGTATGAAATTGTTAAATCGAAAAAAATAAAGAAAAATAATTAAAAAATAATAATTGACCCATCCAATGTAAAGGATGGTTGGGGAGAATTTTGCACTTTTGGTCCTACTGGACACATAACCTCTTTAACAAATATTTTTTTGCATACTTGGTCTCATAAGACTTCAACTTAGCATATTTAGTCACATTCAATTACACTATTGGTCCCAAGAAATTAAATTCATATTTTATTTTAATTTATGTTTATTTATTTATTTAACAATAATAATAATAATGATTATAATAATAATAATTATTATTATTACTTTGAACATGTTTTAAAAAGTAACAAAAATCTAACATTAAATAAAATAATAAATGAGTAAATAAATAAATAAAATAAAATATGAATCTAAATTCTTATAACCAATAGAGTAACTTTATGTCATATTTCTTTATTATTATTATTTATTTTTTTAACATGTCTTTTTTGAAAACAATAATTTTAATAATAACTTATTATTATTATAACAATTAGTTATGTACACTACCCAAATCCAGAAATATTAAAGCAATTATTTTGCAATTTTAGTCCAAAAAAATTTTAGACTAATAACTTTATATCAAATTTTTATTATTTTCAAAAAAGACATATTAAAAAAAATTAAATAATAATAATAATAATTATAATTAAAATAACAATAAATAAATAAATATGATATAAAGTTACACTATTGATTATAAGAATTTAGATTCATATTTTATTTTTTTATTTATTTACTCATTTATTATTTTATTTAATGTTAGCTTTTTATTACTTTTTAAAACATGTTCAAATAATAATAATAATTATTATTATTATTATTATTAAATAAATAAAATAAAATAAAATAAAATATGAATTTAATTTTTTTGACCAATAGTGTAATTGATTGAGACTAAATATGCTAGATTAAAATCTTATGGGACCAAGTTTGCAAAGAAATAATCATTTGAAATTAAAAGTGAAAGCATTGTGATTATTTTGAAGAGGTTATATATCCTGCGGGACCAAAAGTGCAAAATTCTCGATGGTTGGGGCAAGGCAGCCGCTCATACACAATTTCACTCCAAACTTTTCACAACAGAGATTAAACTACTTAAAAATGTCTTTGAATAAAAGTGACAGTACAATTCAAATATCAATGTGAATAAATCAAAACAAGCAAGGAGTAATTGATTAGATCCTGAAAGATTCCAACTGGTAATTTATAATCAATTTCCTGCAACCTATATCCGAGAGAAAGCGACTGAACCTGATCCATTGCACTGTATCAACAAGAATTGACATTCTTGTAGGGTTCAAGAGAACTCCTAAAAACGAAAAAATCCAACAAGAAGCACGAAAATTAGTATAAATTTAATCAATTATTTTATTCTGTATCATCATCATCCTCTTGTTTCTCGTCTAAATAAATATTTAGTCAAAAATTTATGTCCATCACATAAGCTAGTAAATAAAGAAAGAGAATAATTAAGCAGATGGGAATTCAAGACATAACAAAATGGCATAGACAATTAATTTACTACTAATCCACATAATTAGCATTAACTTGAAAGCAATTAGTGGAGTATTATTCTATTTAGGAGGGCAAAAGCTCCTGCACCCCCGGGGACACGTAGACATGCACCAAAAAACCGGAACCGAACCGGCAGTTAGAACCGGGGAACCGCAGGTTTTAACCGGAATCGGAACCGCAGGTTCCGGAACCGGCCAAAAAAAAACCAGAACCGGCTAAGGAAGGTTCGGTTCCGGTTCCTCATATTTGGGAAAAAACCGGCGGTTCCGGTTCGAACCGCCAATTTTTCAATTTTATTTTTACTTTTTACGCTTAAAACCCAAAAAAAAAAAAATTAAAACCGGAACCGAAACCTTCGTACCCCGGTTCGGTTCCGGTTCCCCTACCTTGGAACCGGAACCGGCGGTTCCGAACCGGGGTGCATGTCTAGGGACACGTCGTGTCCCCATGGGAACACAACTCTCCCCCTCCCTATTCTATTTAAACCTATGTATTGCTAGAGATTTAAATTGTAAAGGGGCACGGAAATTGCAAAGGGGCACGGTGTCCCCAGGGGCAGAAGAGCATCACTCATTTAGGAGATATAAAATAAAGTGAAATGGGCTAAAAGAAAGTGGAGTATTATGCTTTGTGCTTTTCTTGGTGTGCGATGAAAATGAAACTAGGAGTAGTAAGATATATACTTCAAAGAGCCTTCGATATTCAAGTCTAGATTCTGAATTATAACATATATCCAATAGCAAACTAAGGTCAGAATTAATAAAATGAAATGTACTGCAGCAAAGGCTTCTACATCTACAGGAATTATTACAGATGAGTTTGGGATACAGTGATTAACATTTATCTCCCTCTAAACCGCCACTCAATGCCTTGAATCACTAATTCTACTATAGACTAACTTACATAGCAGATCGATAGATCCAAAAAAAACACCACAAAGTGGATTGGATCAATATCTTGATAAAGAGAATGCATCTATAACTGGAGAACACTATCTTCACATTAGCAAACTATACCAAAGAGCATGCACTTAAATTCTGAAAAATGAATTCAATCACACATGTTTACAGATGTACCAAAAGGACACTCTTAAAAGGACATACTATACTAACTCTACACTGCATAGCCAAGTTCAATTAGTAAAAGCGCAGCAAAGAATGCAGCCATTTCAAGATACTTCAACATGTGAGGCAGATCGTCTTACAGATCACAAAATTTCTCCAGGAAATATAACTCAAAACAATAACCAAGTTTCGACACCAAGAGAGAATCTTCAACAGAGCTATCTGAGACTATATCTTATCAAAGATGCATCCAAAAGGAAATTCACTGCAAATAAAAGAATCTTGGAGTAATCATAGTACCTTCGATAGACCCTGAAGTGGGCATTAATACATGGGACAACAGTTGACAATATTGACAAAATGCTCAGACTCTCATTTTATCATCTTCCCCTGCTTCTCTTTCTCCTTCCCTCCTCACAGTCTTCCATCACATTGAATTTCTCAACCTACACTTTCTCAACTTAATCAAAAGGAATAAAATCAACAACCAGACAGGTTGTATTATCCTTTAAATCTACCTAAGTGCCACATATAATTAAAACACAATCAAGATTTTCAATGTAATATCCAAGTAACAAACATATATTATTAGCACACTGACCAATCATCAAATAATCCACTTAATTCATCCCCAAAGAAGGCAATTTAACAAGTTCAATCCTTCAATAATAATAAAAAAAAAGTTACAATCCTTAATCCAAAGCTTTGCAAAATTTCAGCATGGACATTTAAATTTGTAGAAGAAAATTCTATCATATAAATAAATCAATTATAAACAAAGTATGGAAAACAGAGGTAGATGGAGTTCATAGAACAAATCCAACGAGAAAACAAAAACCTACACAAGTGAACTCTCGATTACACCCTATAAAGCCGCAAATGCCAAAATGCAGAACTACAAGCTCTCTCCAGATTCCAATTAATCTCAAACTGAAATTGACAAAGTTCTTTATGAAAAGTGCAATAAATCAATCTTACTCGGTGCCTTCTGCTCCAGCGACTCCTCATCCGACTTTCGCACCGACCCTTGTACCGCCAAGGCCACCTCTCCCGAAGCTCCTCTTACCGAGTTAAAACTCGATCCACAAAACCCACTCGGATTGTGTAAAATCACCGCAGATTTAGGATTTTGTTAATTGGGTTTCATAGAAACCTTGGACGAGCTGGGACGTTGGCAATGAAGGTTCTAGAAGCAGCGATTGGCGAGATTTACAGTATTGAGATACCAAGCTTTGCTTCTGTTAAGGTTAGGGGTGATGGAGTTTCTTCAATCTTGCTCCATCAAACAAGAATTTGAGACTTCGGTCGGGATTTGAAAATTAGGGTTGAAGTGATATGAATTTGGAATTGCTTAATGAAGGATTTAATCTAATGAATTAATTTTTTTCTTTTTTCTTTTTTTTTTTTAAAAGAACGAAGTTTGTCTCATGTCACTATCACCTTCACCTATTTTGGTAATCTTGTCCGATATAAGTTGTAAATGCTATTAACATGCTATGAAACAATTCCAGCTTAATTTTGTCAAAACTAGCTAGTAATTCAAACTCAATTTTGGTTTTTTTTTATACTTATCTTTTATCTCATTTGATTCCGTTGTCTTATAAATATAATCGCTATATTAAAACTAAGAGTTGATCTACTGTATAATTGGTGTACACTAAAAACAGATTCATATTTTAAAGTGGGTAAACTATTTAATCTTAAAATAACAAATGGATCATTCAATTGAGTCACTTCACCGTTCTTTAGAGGGACTCTCACTCTTAATCCGCTCTTCTCTCTTTCTTAATTTCTCAATTCGCTCCGCCTACACTGCTTCACTTCACCTCATGCGCCGTTGTCGCTTCCCTTCTACATCTTTGCTGTCTTGCCGCCAGCTGTCTCCTCCCTCACTCTGCTATCTCGCCCTTCTAAATCTCCGTGCTGATGTCGTTTCCTTTCCAGATCTCAAATGCCTCGTCCTATATTCGCTGCTTCGCCGTCAACGATCACCTCCCTCACTACGCTACCTCGCCGTCGGTCTCCTCCCTCATTCCGCTACTTTCTGCACGCCGCTTTCCCGCTGCCCTTTATCGATTATAAGGGATTAGGTTTTGAGATTGATTGGAATCAAGCTGACTAAATTAGATTTTGACGTTTATTTGAATAGTGGAGGAATACAGTGTGCTGTTTGGAGGAGGAATCAGTAGAGGAATTAATTTGGGTGAAGGAGTTTGAGATTGAAGCGGTTCTTTGGAGAAAGATCTAGTAGAGGAATTAATCTGGGTAAAATTAATCTGGATAAAGGAATTAATTTGGGTGGATGTATACTGTATAAGTTTTAATTAAATAATGTATATCTTTATTTTCATAAATGTAATAATATATTTATTAAAAAAAAACTTATACATCTACTATAAAAGAACATGTACTCTATTTAATTGTTATTATTATAATTTTTTTAATAAAAAAATTATTGATTTATATATTAATTATATTATTTTTTGTTCAATTTAATAATTAACTAGCAATTAATTTTACAAATAAAATTTGTATTATGTAAGTTTTTTAAATACACATTTAAATATTTAAATAAATTATATTTAACCCATTGATGTACATGTATTTTTTAATAAAATGTATTAGATTTTATACAAAAATGTATAACATTTTATACTAACATGTATAACTAGAATCAATAAATATATTATTGACGAAAGTATTGATAAACAATAAATGTATTAGATCTTATACAAAAATGTATAACATTTTATACTAACATGTATAACTAAAATTCATAAATATATTGATGAAAATATTAATAAATAATAATTGTTTTAGATCTTATACAAAAATGTATAATATTTTATACTAGACAAAGACTTGTACGAGATCGTCTCACGGATCTCATTTCGTGAGACGGATCTATCCAAACCCATTAATCAATTACTCCCTCCGTTTCAAAATTGATTGCACTGTTACTGTAGATACGAAGTTTAAGAAATGTTACTTTATTGACTTTTCAACTCAACTTTGAGGGGTAAAATTATCCATGCATTTTAGTTTATGTTTAAAATTGTCCATGCATGTTTATAAATATTTAAAAAGTGGAGGATAAATTGGTAATTTATTTTTGCTATTTTTGAAAGGTGCAATCTATTTTGGGATGAATAAATATGAAAAGTGTGCAATCAATTTTGGGTCGGAGGGATTACTTGAAAACACGAGCCACATGCACGCTCTGGGGAACACTGGATGCGCGCTGCCATGCTATCAAACGCATGTTCAGAGCTTACTTACATTTCATTTAATTAAATTTCTTTCTTAAAAATTAAATAAATAATAATAATAATAACTTTTTTTAGTAATTCTCCTTTTCATTGTTATTTATTAATACATGCACATAGATTCTGTGATTAAAAATATATTTTTTAAGGTTCTTATTTAGTATATTAATATTATAATTAATTATTTAATTTTATTTAATAATTTTTTAAATAGTAAAAGTAATAATATTTTTAATAAAAAATTATTCTTATCATGAAAAAATAATTATGTCTAATTGAAAATTCTCAAAATAGAAAAAGTAAAAATATTTTAATAAAAAGTAATATCCGATAAAAGAAAAGTGATATATATTCAATTGAATTATTTAATTAACAATATGTAGAATATATAGAAAGTGATAATATTTTTAATAAAAACTGATATCAGATAAAAGAAGGTGATTATCATTGAATTGAATTATTTCATAAACGTAGTAGAAACTTTGATAACATATTTAATAAAAATGTGATAATTGGTGAAAGCAAAATTATATACATTCAATTGTACTATTTAATGAACAATATTCTATAGAGTATATAGAAAGTGATAACATTTTTAATAAAAAGTGACATCAGATAAAGGAAAAGTGATTATCGTTGAATTGAACTATTTCATGAAGAATTCGTAGAATATAAAAAGTGATAACATTTTTAATAAAAATTGATACTTGATAAAATAAAAGTGGTATACATTCAATTGAACTATTTCATGAACAATCTGTATAGTATATAAAAAGTGATAATATTTTAAATAAAAAGTGACACCAGATAAAGAAAAAGTAGTTAACTTTGAATTGAACTATTTTATGAACAACTCGTATAACAGATAAAAATTGATAACATCTTTAGTTAGTAGTGATATCCGATCAAGACAAAGTAATAATGAACAATTAAACTATTTTATGAACAATTAATAGAATAAATAAAAAGTGTTAATAACTTTAATAAAAAAAATAATACCTAATTAATAAAAAGATATAATTGCCAAATTGAAACATTTAATTAATAATTAAAAGGACTAAAAATAATAAATAAATATGTCAAATGTTTATGTGAAATTATTTTACAAATTTCTAATAAACAGTAATACTATATAATTAAAAGTGATAATATTACTAAATAAAATAAAACATTGTTCTATTATTATAAACAAATTTTTAATATAATAAAATATTAAAATTTAATTGTAAAATAAAAATTAAAGGATCAAGAAAGTAAAATTTTGAAGGATTCGCGATGCGTCACGCGCCTTTAGAAGGATTAATACAGCAGGGAAGGCCACGCCACCTATTGGTGGATTAACATATTTTAATGGGTAATTGGATAATAATTCTCACATAAGAGGATATGTGAGACGTCTCACCCAAGACCTATGATTAGCCATAACTTTTAGTCGAGTTGACCAATTCAAGAATTTATCGAACCACAGTGAGGAAGACACTAGTGCTTGAGCGAGATCACGTTTGTCGTAATTTTATAGAGACGGGTCATCAAAGGGATTGGTTGTAAACAAATAAATGACAAGTAATCAAAGCAAGCAATGATCACAAACAAGATAAACAAATGAAGAGTGTTTTCCAAATTAAGTAAAAGTGAAATTAACAATAATTAAGAAGTGAAAATTCTAGGAGACATGCATCAAATTCATATGAATCATGGGTATAAGATTATGAGCCAACACTAAATTCACCTAAACTCCCTCTCGAGAAGGATAGGATATGAATCTCAATTAGCTCAACGGATTGATTCTCACTTAAACAATTCCAACTAGGTACTAAGCTTGAAATGAGAGTCTCTTCACACAATTAATCAACCTCTCGATTAAACCAATCACATGTTCTATCAAAGGGTTCTAAATTCCAAAAGATTTCTCAATCTCTTTACAATTTATAATGCATATGAAGTGTTTGATGAAATGATTCACTCAATTATCCTAAGCATATAATTGATTTCTTAATCTAATTACATATTTAGAACAACTAAACACACAAATCATCATAAACCTCAAGATCTCAAACATCAATGATAGAAAATCTATTTACACAATCAACATATGAATTCAAATACACAAATCCCAAAATTATCCAACAACTCTCATGTTGCTAATCTCACAAGGGAGATTAGCCTACCATATTCATAAGAACATTACATAGACATTAAGATCCTTACAAAACATGATAAACAATAGGATTCAATACAAAGTATAGATGAAAAGTCCCTTGAATGCCTCCAATAGTGATCTTCTTCTCTCATTTGCAATTCTCCTCTCTTCCTTGCTTTTTTCCTCAAATGGATGGTAGATTTGATGGTGGGATGATGGTAGATGGTGTGGATGAAAAATGGATGAACATTGGGGTGTAATATGAAGGAAATGGTGTGTGATGTGTGTGAAGGGGTGAAACCCACGAAAATCTCATGAAATATTGAAGTATTGGGTATTTATACCCCTTGGGAAGCTTCTAGAAGGATTCTGATTTTTTTCACATATTTTGCACCTACACGGCCCGTGTACGGTACACTAGTCGTGTACTGAACACGGCCGTGCGTGTTCCGCACACGGCCACAGGGGTGGCCATGCAGGTGTTTCGGGTGACGGAACACGTCTAAAGCTTATAGGATCATGTTCGGTAAACGGCTCGTGTGGTGCTGGCCGTGTACTGATTACTGGTCGTGTTGGTGCTGCTCATGTTTTCTCTTCTTCCGTTTTGGCCCATTCTCCCTCGTTTAAACTCCGAATTGAAATCCATTTTTTCCTACGTCTTTCTTTTTGCGTCTAGAATATCTTTTTACCTGAAAATCATACTTTTAAGCTCATTCTCACATATTTCCATAAAAACACAAAATACAACTAAAATACATATAAATACGGATAAAATAATACGTAAACACATATAAAAAGACACTAAAATTTAGGTAAAAATATCACTCATCACACCCCCCGAACTTAAAGTGGTGTGCGTCCCCAAACAACGAAAATGATCAAACAAGGGGAGTGATTTTCACATAGAAAAAGGCTAAACGAACATAAACAATAACACATCAATAGTAATAAGAATTACAACCATGCTAAGTCATCCTACAACATTAAAATCATAACATGCAAAAAATATTAACAAGTTCAATCACAAAAGAATAATAGTGTAATATAGCCCCTTTTAGTCCAAGCCTCACATAGGTTATAAATGTCACTCAACACTCTTTAAAGTGGTAAAAAAACACTCATCAATCGATTGGCTCGACTCGTTATAAGCTTGCTCGTGGACTACATTCACAAACCACCAAAGTTTTCATTAGTAATCAAAAAGGTCTTTTCATTTGGATGTAATGATAGACTCTTTGGTAGGATAGGAAGAATATATGTAATAGTAACTAATCATTTGTAAGCAATCGAAGAGGTAGCTACTTTCTTCCCTACTTTTACTTATCTTTCTTCCTTTCTCAACTTTGGTAATCACAAGTACTAATCATCAACTTCCTTGAATTGAGCTTCTTTATAAATCATGCTTCTTTCTTTGAATTTTTATTTTCTTGAGCATCTTGTTGTTGCTTTGCTCATTTTTCTTGTTTTGAGGTTGCATGTTCACTCTTGTTTGTGCTCTTTCATCCTTTTCTTACTTATTAATATGTACGACTATGTATATAATGGAGGGAGACAAAAAAGTTAAAAAAATTGTATTTTTAAAAAAATATTATATTGAGTGATATTTTTCCAAAATCAATTATTAAAGGTGACGTTTTTCACAATTTTTCAAATTGAACCACTATAGTAATGACAATAGTGAAGTGAAACCGATTTTATTTCTTAAAGAAATGTTATCACTTTATTGTTTTAAAATTATTTTTAGCCTTGTACCTAAGGTGCATTTCGATTTCGGTCCCAAATATTTAAAATTTTAATTTAATTCCAAATTATTGCTCGATTCTAGTCCTATTTTGACCAGAAAATCGAAATTTGATCGGAAAATGTCGTTAATTTGGGAAAATCGGATGACTTGATCCTATGGGGCATGGTAAATTAAAGTTGAGGAAATTAATTTGCCTTGTCATCGCATTCTCTTTCATCTTTTTGTCCAATTTCGACCTCCTCCATATATGCATCTTTTTCAATGAGTGAGATTGTCTGAAAGGGCAGCTAAATAGGATTATAAATTACTGAATTGAATTACCCTGTTTTGCTTCGGAGTGCGTACAAGATAAAGTTCCATTTAGGGAGGATGCGATTGTTGGTAATCCAATAACGTGTATCCTTGAATCTAAGCCTGCGTATATGGATTCAAATTCAATGTGTCATTTAATACATCATCTTTATCACGTTGATGGATGATATGTGATAGAGAGAGGAAACTAACACTAAAAAGAAAACCTTAATTAAACCCTTGCTTTAATATTTTGATTTTTTTTTCCTCTTTACATGTTAATCATATAACTTGTGACATAAAAAATGATAGTATGTCTAGAACAATTGCGTTGTTTAAATTTCTTTTTTTTTTAATTTTTTAAATTTTATTAATTATTACATCAAATATCTATTTTGAAGTGATTTGCCGATGTGGAAATGACTTGAATTATTAAATAATTTTATTAGAAATGATGTGGCAAATTGATTGCCTCAACTTTGACTTGTTTCGTCACATAGGATCAAACCACAAAATTCCCCAATTTGATACATCAGGTGCGGCGTGTGACATTTTTTGATCAATTTTCAATCTTTTGGTCAAAAAAATAAAAATCTAGCTAGTAATGTCAGTTGTGACTAAATTTAAAAAAATAATACTCCATCCGTCCCATTTCAATATTTACGTTTCTATTTTGCGTGTCTCACTTCAATTTTTACGTTTTCCTTTTTGGAATATGGGACCCACCTAAAACAATTAATATATCATCCAAAGCTAATACACCCACCCACTTTACATTAAATATTATATCTTTCCACTCACTATCTATTAAAATATTATATTCCTTAATCAACGTGCAAAAAGCAAACGTAAACATTGAAACGGGAGGGAAGGAATATAATATTAATAGTAAAGGATTGAAATCGAAATTTATTATGGGATTAAGAATAATTTTAACTCATAATTTTATTTATACTACAAATTATTATTGAAATAATTAACTGTATTATTATAATTTTTCATCATATTAAAATATCAACTTTTTATTAAAATGTTATTATTTTTTTGTTTTATGAAAGCTGTCTTTACGTAAAACTAGTTTTTATGACATGCGTTGCACGTCGAATGCACGTTATATTTTGTTGTTATAATAATAATAATAATAATAATAATAATAATAATAATAAAAAAGAAAACTTACCCAATGAGATAATAAAAAAACTTAAACTCTTACATATATTTTATCCATATTGTAGCTTCTAAAATTCTTATAAATAATTATAATGTTAATTATTAAAAAGAAATAAAAAAATACCTATAACTACATAGTTATAAAAAAAATGCTAAACCATAGAAGTGAAGATCTTCTAGTTAATTTCACGTAATTAAGATGTATAAAAATGAAACTATTAGGGAATCCACGCGGCCTGCTTGACGAACGTCAGCGACGAAGACATCGTAAATTGGTCCGCGGGCATCGGGGAAAAAACCTTAGTTCGAAAGCGCCTTGCAGTCCCTACTTTGCTTTGCAGCTCCAAAACTCACTTTTCTCTATCTAATTTTCCTTCTCTCTGTACACTGAGAAGGAGGGGAGAAGAAATACGATCTATTATCTACCCAAGAAGATAGAGAGTCCCACATATAAGAAAAGGTCACAAATAGAGTTGAACCAAGTAACATTGCAAAGGCATAATGATAGTAGGGTCGGGATATCCCCGCCCTCCGAACCGGACGTGAAGGTCTCCCCTCATCCGGCTCTCTGCAGGGGAATCTCCACTCACTGCTTCCCCTAATATCCTCCATTTACCACATCATGAGAGTTTACAGGAGATCCCAGAGGCTCGCTCGGAAAGGCGCTTCTAACAAAATGATACCATTGGATTCACTCTGTCTATACACCCCAGTGTGTTTTTTATTTTTAATAAATCCACTGGGGTCTGCTCTCGAGGTCTCCTCACGTACACATATTCTCGATCGCGTAAACAATGGCTTCAGCATCAGAAGTTCGTGCCTCCTAGGCTGTGGTCCCATACCCATAGTAGATATCTCCGAATGTGCGAAAACCCTAATAGCACCGACCTACAGTTATCCTTAAACTTCCGTGCTTGGTGGAGAAGAAGCGAACAAAGGTACGCTCGCTTGCTGTCTTGTTCTCTGTCGCGAACTGGGATCGCTCGCCAGCTAGGTCAGATTGGAGCAAGGATGGTCATAGTAAAATCAGTAAGGATGAAATTCCTTCCTCCGCATTGCTGCTTCTTCCTTTTGTCTTCAATAACCAATTACGTGGATGAAATTCCTTCCTCCGCATCAATTGTCATCAATAACCAATTACGTGGATGAAACATATTCATCTTGAAACCTAACTATGTATAACCCAACTTTACATAACAAATTGAAAAGGCTAGTGGATAAAATATGTCCATGCATTAAGAGAATAATATTTTTGTTTGGAATTCTGACATCTTAAATTCAAAAAGGGAAAATATAAGATAACATAAAACAAAGAGTTACCTTCAAATATCTCACTTCTTTTAATCTATCATAACAAAAAAATTAAATCAGATACATACACAAAGAATAATCAATTTTCCTTTTGATTTTTTAAGAAACCTAAACAGCCATGAAAAACCTAATTGCACAAATCATGTACTCTTATAACCGAAAAAATTATGGAAAGAAGTTAAACCGTTGAGCTTTGAGTACATTCTCCGAACTGCACAATTTGAAATTCCACGTGTACTTAAAAAAATACGTCGGAAGGGGATTCAAGCGTAGGTTCTCCAACATTTAAGTCAGTAGTCTCCTCATGATATATCTAAAAGATTATTATCAATCATCACTGATATCAAAATATTGCCGTCATCTCCTACTCCAATAGCGTATTCAACTTTGTCGCCATGCCCTACTCATTTAACAGAGCATTCAAGAAGCTGCTCTCTATTGTCGTGAAGGATTCGTTCAGTGTCTCCACCTCCGACACTTCCATCGTCACCACATATTAATATTGTTTGATTTATCTCTCATATTATTCAGTTAATGGCTTTATGAATTTATTGTAAGTTATTAATAATTAATTAATTAAGGGGCTCTTTGGTAACCTAAATGAATGCAAATAATTTAAAATAATAAATAATTTATTTATAATTAATTAAGGTTTAAAATGTAATAAAGAAAACTAGATAAGGATAAAATTGATAAAAATGTTAACCAAGTGGCTAGCCACTTTTAATATATTATGATAGTTTTCATTATATTATTATGAATGCATATATGAGTATACTCCAATATATACTCTCCCCTCCCTAAAAATTGTTCACTATTTTTTTATTACTTCGTCACAAATAATTGTTCACTTCCTAAAATAGAAATATCATTTCAATTTAACACCTGGAAAGTGCATATCAATTTAAAAAATTACTTTTTTTCCTCACATAATATATTTAAGGGAGCGGCTATTTGCACCCCCAAAATTGTTAAATGAACCCCAATAATTTATAGAATTAAAATATGATAATATGATAAGACGTAAATACCCTTTTATAAATAATATAATAAAATTAATTATAATTAAATTTATAAATGCACCCTATTGTTATAATCACTAAGCCACTATCAACCCTAAACCCTTCTGCATCAGCATAATATCACGAAACAAGTAAAAACTGAGAATGATGATAATCCAGAACAAGCAATAATCGTAAAGGATGAGCATAATCATGATGAGTGTGACGAGATCAGTTATCATTTTTAAAATTAAGTTTAGGATTTAGGGTTTTAGTTTGTAGAATAGTAGATTGTATATATAGCATAATCTGTAATTTTTTATTCTAAAAATTATCATATTCGACTGCCACAAACAAATAGGGATTAGGAATTATATGGTGGATTACTGCAAAAAAGTTGAGTTGAATAAATTCTACGTAGCCAATTAATGTGAACATGCTAAATCGTTTCGTTGATAGCCCGTTGTAGTATAGTGTTCAACGACAACAGTCGAACACTTATATTTATTCGACGTTTGTAATCGAACATTTGGGTATTTTCTCACTGTTCGCTTCTTGTTACCAAACAGATTTACTTATGTTCGGTTGCTGTCGTCGAACACTTCTTTTTTTTTTTTCATAAACTACTAGCGAACACATGGAAGGTGCACACGTAAAAAATTAAAATTAATTAAAAGAATGAATTCTGTAATATTGAAGTTATCGGGAAGGAAATTTTATTCTTGATTATAATGAATAATATATAAGGATTAATCCCAAATTATACCACATGGTTTTCTAAGGACTTATCCAATTCTTATCTTCTACAATCCTCACTCTTCGACCTTTTTTTTATTTTTTTTATTCCCTTTCCTTTCTCTCCTTGAGCAGTCGCAGTCGTGGTAAGGAAAACACAGCGCTGTTCATTTTTCTTTTTCAAATCTAAGTGACATTTTTTTTAATATTGTGATTAATTTATTTTTTTTAATTTGGGTAATATAGTTAATTAAAAAGGTAAAATTGTCTTTGTATGTGGTGTATTAAGTAATTTAAATATGTAATCTTTAATTTCAATGGGGTACGTTTAGTAATTGTGATTCAATTAACAATTTCGGGATGCAAATAGGCGCCCTATATTTAATATTTTTATATTACCTAAAAATATCATATCACCTTTAAAAGTCAATAAAAACTTATAAAAGTAATTTTTCTTAATATTCATATTACATTAAGGTGATCATTTTTAAGGCATGGAGGGGGGGAGTATTTATTTAGGTGAGCTAATTAGCAACACATGAGCTTTGAGACAAAGCCCTCAAAGTTATTAGCAGAAGTTCCACCTTCTTCTACTGCCTCCTTAGCCAATTCCTTCCACTTGCTAGCCTTTTCTTTCAGCTCAGCCCCCTTATCTCCATGAACCACCTCTTTGATGCACTTGGCAATCTCTTCTCGACTAACGATCGCGTTCGACCCACCCTGTTTCACCCTGACCCCGAATCTCCACACCTCTTCGACCATCTTGGCATTCGTCACCTGGTCGTACCACTGCCCCATGCCTATTATAGGCACCCCATAGCTCAAAGCTTCAAGAATCGAATTCCAACCACAATGACTCATGAAACACGCGAGGGCGGGATGAGCAAGGACTTGTGTTTGGTGGCACCATTCGACCATCAGTCCTTTTTGGGATGCCAGAGAAGTGAAATCTTGAGGGAGCTTATCTACTTCAGTGGATCTAACTACCCATAAGAAGTTACAGCTGCTCTTTATTAGGCCGAATGCCAGTTCCTCCATTTGTTCTTTACCAAGAGTAGCTACGCTTCCAAATGAAACATAAACGACAGAGCTGGTCTGCCTCGAGTCGAGCCACTCTCTGCATTCGTCGTGTTTTGGCTCGTAGAGGCTGATGGGGTGAGTCGTGTCGTCTTCGTGTCGGGCTAGTAAGAATGTAGGTCCGACAGTCGTGATCGGATAGTGGCTTTCCATCCAGTCCAGTATCTGATGAGGAATGTGGAATAGATAGGGTTAGTTGAATGTCCTTTTACTTGTGATAATCTTCAAATTAATCTTTCGAATATTTAATCTCTGTCCACTCATTCAATTGCCTAAAAAAAAAGAAAATGCATGCATTTGTTATATTATATCAAGAGGAGTTCAAACAGTTAAATAATTACATGATCGAAAGTCGAAATGCAAGTAAATTTTTTTAATGACTCCAAAATTTTATCACTACTCTTTCATAATAAGTTATCTTTTTTTTTAATGTTTATAAATTTTTATTTATACTATAAATTATTCATGAAATATTATTACTTACTATCATTTTCCATTATGTTATCACCTCGTAACATATCTTTGGACTCACTCTCACTTAATTAAGCTCACGCAATCTTAACTAACTTTCTAATTGTGGACACAAATTAATAAGCTACAGTTATCCTATTTATAGGAACTAAAGGTGGGTTGATCAACCACCTATATACTCATCTAGAGATTTCATTAACTGTCAATTAGCTAAAATTCAACCGACATATTTTCCATTTCTAGATACCTTTGTAAACTAGAAGATTCTTTAAGATTATAAATTAGTGACTATTAGTTTTCAATTAATTGGAGAAGGATCTTAGGCCATAAGGTTTTTGTGGTAAAAACTAATTGCTCAAATAGTTCATACCCCGTTCTACACTTGACATCAATTGAAACCCATCCTTTGATTTAAACAGAACATTAATATATGTTTCTATCAGCTATTAAACATAGACGTTCTACTTCGTCCGCTTCTTTTATTACATTTTGGTGTTACATCACCTATTACACACTGTTGGATGATTGATATTAAAAGGAAAGCTTAAACCCTAGGAGCAATGATTGAGATTTTGTTCTCGTACACGTGTCACTCATCTAACACATGCAAATGTAACATGAAATGTAACACCAAAGTATAACAAAACATTGAGAACGATTTTTATTAAACAGGAAATCATTCTCAAATCTCAACATGATAACTCATGATCTTTTGATTTATTTATTTTATAAGTTAAATAAGTCATATGATTTTGTGATCACGTGCTCTTGATTTTTCGTAATTACAACGTTATCGAATCAAATCTTGAAATATCTCAAATAACTTCAATAAGGGTTTTCTTTTTCACGTGTCATAATATTTACATTCAAATTCAATGCCAATAAAATCACTATTATCCCATTAGTTTTATTCAAATTGTCAAATAGTTTCGTCAAGTTTAGAAGTCAACTATCTCCAGGGAGTATTTATAATTAGTACAGCTTAACTCAAGCTGGAAATTAATGACATGTGATCATTAAATAAAACGTAGTAATAAAATTTTCAAATGAGTACAACTTTTTTTAATCCACCTCGTAATTAGAATATAATTGTGCAATCTGAAAATTCATAAAAATATGATATTTTTCAACTGAAGATTTCTCTCGAATGTTTTATTGCAGAAGATTGAAGTAGTAAGTGGTGATGAGAGGTGAACATGAGAAAAATGGGTAGAGGAAGATGATTTCAACAAGATTCATGTGATTTTTTTTTAATTATTACATGATCAACTGTCCTTTGAAAATACTAGTTGATTTACTAAAAATTAAACCGGAGTATGTCATAATAAATTTTAAAAAGGTAAAGTATATTATTTTATAAAATATCAAATTATATACATTACTATACTATGTATTTCATTTTAGTAGGCATGTAATGTAATTTTGTAGGTAGTATACGTAGTAGTATTTTATTTTTTATTTTACTAATTAATGGAGTTGTAATATTTATTACACAAATTCTCTTGTAAAACAGAGCTTATGTTAGAATATTGTGAGATGTATTAAAATATGATTATTATGTAGGTAAATATGTTTATTGGTTGTTAAAATATATTTTCTAAAAATATGATCAATGATATGTTAAAATATAATTATACAGTGTTATAATATAATTCTTTACAAATATATTTTAACTACCAATAAATATATTTTATTTATATAATAAAAATTTTTTAATAATGAGTCTGATCCATATCTATTTATTAATATGATAGAAAATCTGGTTTATCAGGTCAAATCAGCCTGATTAATTTGGGCTTGGGTCTGACGAACAATTCTTAATCCAATTCCAATCTACTAAATTTATATTCCTACACGTCCCACGAATGTTTGCACCCCTCATTCGGTGGCACGGAGATTAAAAAAAGTGATAACTTTTAGGGGTATTATAATATTTTTTTGTAATAAATAAATATTCCCTCCGTCCCATAATACTTTTCTCACTTTCCTCATTTGTTTGTCCCACAAAATCTTTCACCCCCAAAAAAGGAAACACCACTTTATCTAACAATCTCAAAAGTTACTTTAATTTCAAATTTGCCACTCTTTTTTCACACACATATCATTACTTTATACTTTTTAATTACCTAAAAATACTATAATACACTCCATAGTCAATAAAGTTGATCAAAAAGTGCAACTTTTCTTAAATAACGTGGAACAGTAAACGTGAAAAATTTTCCGGGACGGAGGGAGTAATAAAGTATGTTAGGTGTGTTAGGTATGTGTGTTTTTTTTATTTTATTTTAATAAAGTATATTGGGAAGAATGATTGTAATATATTTGACTTTTTACTTTTTTTTAGGGAGATGCAAACTCTTTTGGGACAACTCAAAATGAGAAGTGTGCCATCTAAAATGAGAATTAAACGGAGGGAGTATTTTTTTTCGCTAGCATATTAAATTAATCATAATCCAATACTATCATATATTCCCTCCGTCCAATATTACGTTTACATTTGTTTTTTGCACGTAGATTAAAAGGTATAATATTCTAATGTGTAGTGAGGTGAGAAAAATAATATTTAATACGTATAAAGTGGTTAATTGTATTATTGTTATGTATGGGCTTATATTGAATAATTAATTATTTTGTGTGCGTCCAATTTAAGAAAATTAAATATAAACCTTAATTTGAAACAAAATGAAATATAAACCTTAACTTGAAACAAACGAAAATAAAAAATGTAAATTTTAACGTGGGACTGATGAAGGAGTATATATATACTCCCTCCGTCCCGCACCAAGTGTGCATTTTGCTTTTTTGCACGTAGATTAAGGAGTATTATTATTTAATGTGTAGTGAGTAGTTGTATTAGTGGGGGTGTGGACCCCATGTTTTAATTGTATTAGTGGGTGAGTGTGGGACTATGTGTATAAAAAAGGAAAAAAAAAACCCTTTGGGTGGGACGACAAAAGTGGAAAAAAGAGACCCTTGGTGCGGGACGAGGGAGTATACACTATGATAAACAAATTAAGATAGCCGAAAGGGATTGTGAATACCTGATTTTCCAGGTGGTAGAACGTATTGAAAAAGATCCAATCCGCTTTCTCAACATTGGAGAACTGTTGGGCAAGAAAATCCTCAACAACAATATGGTCGGAATTAAAGTGAGCAAAAGAAGGCATATCACTGGGGTTGAGTGTCGGCAAACATGGCAACGACACCGTCGAATCTTCTTCCGTTCGAAACTTCGATAACGAACCCTTCTTCACATGATAGAATATGGCAGACACCGAGCATGACTGGGTGAAAAACGGAGCTCCGAGCAACCCTTTCTGGTGGGCCACTTCCAGAGCCCACGAACAAACCGAATCATAGATGATCATTTTAGGGGAGCAACCTGAACTAGTGATGTGTTCGTCGATGAACTTGGACAGATTCTGTGTGAGAGAGGTACGCATACGGTCTAGGTAGGCTTTTATTGTTTCCGTTGCAGCGACATCCTCGGAATGGACGTCGGAGATGGCGTGGAGGGTGATGGAGGGGGGGAGATGGGAGATTGTTGCGGATTTGATCATGTCTTTGGTGAGGATGAAAGAGATGTGGAAACCCTTTGAGGCAATGCACTTTGCAAATGCTAGTGAAGGATTAATGTGGCCTTGTGCTGGAAATGGGATCATGTATACATGACCTCCCTTTGCAGTTCCTTCTCCATTTTCTTGGCCCATTAGTTGTAGGTATGGAATATGGTGTGGCAGTTTAGTTGGGGAGAGATTTTATATGGTGTGGCAATTATATATGAAAGACAAAAGTAACAAGTGAGGATTACAAAGAATGGACCTCTCATTAATGAGGATGACCAAACTTTGTGGTTAGTATGAATTTTTATGAACAAATTTTGTTGGAAAAAAAGAAATACTCCTCGTTCCATAAAAGCTGAGATATTTTTAATTTTTGACACAAAGATTAAGGAGATGTTTGATTAAGAAATAGAATTGAGATTTTGGGTTTGACATTAAGTGATATATGTTTGTTTTGAGATTTTGATAGGGTATGTTTTAACTTCATGTCAAATCTATATGTAAAAAGGTATTAATTTATATTAAAAAAGAGAGGAGAGAGGAGAGATAAAGAGAGAATGAATATTAAATGAGGAAAGAGAATATTGGTTGAGGATTATAGGATTTGTATGGATTTTGAAGTTCATTCCCGATTTTAAAAATCGAAAATAAACATAACCTAAGGGTATAATAATTTAATAGATACTAGATCGAAGATATAACATTTTAAGGTAATTTTAGGTGCGCCCTAAAAATAATGGATTAAATATATGGAATAATGGGTAGTTATTTATTAAAATATTGAATTATTTTATTTTATTTTATTATAGAGATTTAATTAAAATTTAATCTAACGATTAAGATCGTTCAAGTCACCAAGTGCTCAATATTTTAATATGTACTTGTATTAGTGATGTGTGTGAGGATGTATGAGCCTCATATAAATATATTAATTGAATATATTAATTGTTTTGCGTGAGTTTCATGTAACTAAAAAAATGTATCAACTTTTGTGTGACAATCCAGAAAAAAAAATGTCACAATTTTTTTGGGACGGAGAGAGTAAAAATAAATTGACAAACACTAATAGTGTGACCGTTTTAGAGAAAGAGTTTCGATGAAACGGATAAATAGTGATAATTTAATATATGATTAATGAAAAATAATAATAGTGTGATAAATTATTTTATAACAGTAGGTGATCTCATTGTTAAATTTTAAATTTTAAAATTTAAATAACATATTAATTTTTTAAAATTAGATTATTTTAAATTTTAAAATAATAATTTACAATAAATTATGCGGAGTCCGATATCATTGTTGCTACTACGTTGATCTCAATGTTGCAAAGAGGGCCATATGAATAAATTGGATTGAAAACGCATAAACAGCCGAACAGGGACAAAATTGTAATTTACACTTTGATGAATAAAATATATAATTAGTAATTAATAACCTATTTTAATAGGGGATAAATTATAAAAAGTTAAATCAAGAAATTCTTCAAAAGACTATATAGTAAATACTAAATAGTAGTCTACAATATCTAACCAATTAATTATAAAGCGTTATAAATTTGACTTTAATGTTCTTACAAAAACGAGTAGTATTTTTTTTTTGGTCACAAAATTTTCAATATACTTGTTCTACCAAATATGTTTGTTCAAGGTTTATATGAGATTAACAAATTATAAATGGTTTGTTTTGGATTTAAATTCGATGTGTTTTAATTTTATATAATGTGTAAAAGATAGTTGATGATATATATAACGTATAATTACTGTGAGATAAGAAAAGGACCGGAAAGAAAAGAAAAGGAAAGGGAAAGGGAAAAAAAATTATTTAAAGAGTGGATGTATATGAAAGATCATGAGTATTTTAAACATTGGGTAATCTTTAAAATTTAAACGTGAATTTTGAAAACTTAAATTTAAATTGTTAAACTCTAAACAAACTATGACACAAATAAATTATTTGAAATAAGATTATTAATTAATGAAATTAATAGTTATATAAACTAATATTCCTACTAGATACAAAATATAAATTATATAATTATCAAGTACAAAAGTATGTAATGTAAAGTTTTAATTACCTTTTGATACATAATCAATTGAATACATAATTTATAATTAATTAGTTAGTTAGAAATTCCCGTTTGCATGATTATTTAATTTCCTATATTTTAATTCTCTCCACAAGAAATAAATTTGAGGATTTTTATGACAATAAATTTACTATCGCAAAAACCATTTGTTTTAAACTCCCTCTATTAAATTCTTCACACATTTTTATTTGTTTGTTATATAATTTTAATTTTTAATTTTTTTTTCATTTTCATCATCTATTACACATGACAAAATTTTCAAAATATTTACTCCTACAACTTAAAAATACTAATTATCTCAAAATTTAATAAAATTATTTTTTTTCCTTAAATATAATGGGGGGTTTTGAGACTAGAGAAGTAATATTTAACCATTTATAGACCTCTTTTCCTAATTTTTATATTGCTCCCACAACTGCATGCGCAAGATTTCACATATTTGTCGATCTTCTAGAAAATTGAAGCTTGGGAGTTGTTGACATATCAACATCTTTTAAAATTAAAATTGGCACACAATATTGAAAGGAAATATGAAGAATCAAATTATATGTTCATCTCTTTGACGTCTATTAATTATTATAATAATTTGATTGACCAACTTAATGAAACATCTTCATTCATACTAATGTGACTTTAGGAAGTCCAGCGTCACTTTTAAGAATAATTAGGAAAAATCCACCTCATCAAAACCATTATGTATTGCGTGCTAAAAAGAGTTTTGAAAGGCTAGCTAAGATATATATGTTCGTATATATTTTTATTTATAAATTAATTAAATAATTGATGGCCCCATGGTTATGACATTTTTCTTACTAAATATCACTCTTTCGGTTACATTTCAATCTTTACATATTTTCAATTTGGGCGTCACATTTCAATCTTTACATTTCCTTTTTTTGGTAAATAGGATCCACAAAAATTAATTATTTCTCCCCCTATGGGCCCACAAATCATACTAATACATCTACCCACTTTACATTAAAATATTATTTCTCTCACCTCGATACAAATTAAAATAATACATTTCTTAATCTACGTGCAAAAACAAACGTCAAGTTTGAAACTGGACAGAGGGAGTACTCCCTCCGTCTCGTCAAAATATGGCCTTTTACTTTTTTTCACGTAGATTAAGAAATATTATTATTTAATGTGTAGTGGGTAGCTATATTAGTGGGAGTGTGGACCCCATATTTTTATTGTATTAGAGGGAGTGCGTAGGTCTCATGTGTAAAAAATGAAAGAGGACCATTTTGATGGGACACCAAAAATAAAAAAAAATACATTCTTTAAATGAGACGGAGGGAGTATAACACAAAATGCAAGCTATAGATAGCTAAACTAGCGAAATAGGGGTTACATTTAACTTTTTACTTTTAATTTTTATACCGTGCGTAATATTTATTCTGCACATAATTGTATTTACATTATACTCTCTCCGTCCAGGGCAAAGAGGTGTATTTGTTTTTTTTATGTAAATTAAGGAGTATTATTATTTTATGTAAAGTGGGTATGTGTATTAGAGAGATGGGGAAAATATCACATTTGGTCCCATAAGAATTCATTCAATTCAATTATAGTCCCGTAGGAATACACAAGTCTCATAACTAGTGGTTTTGGTCCTATAAGAATATTATAATCATAATTTTCGAAAATTTTCATCCCAAATTAACTTATATTATTATGAACTACCAGATTTATATTATTTTCTATCTTTCAAAATAGACATAGTCCATTTTGGTCTTGTTAATGATTTAGAATATTTCGTCTAACTATTAAGAGATTTTGATGAAAAATTCTTATGAGACTAAATCTGTCAGTTTTGGGATCTTTTTGGCATTGATCAATTCTTACGGGATTAAATCTGAAATTATCCCTAGAGAGATGTGACAGGTAATGGTGGGCTATTTTGGTGAGCCCTTTTTACTAAAAGAAGAAAATTTGCAATTTAAATGGGACGTCCAATATAGTAAAATTGTGTTATTTGGACGGGATGGAGGGAGTACACAACTATTCATGTTATATGCAGTAAAAACAATTGTGTGTAATAAATATTATGTGAATTGTAAGGTGTTATGTGCATTAAAATATCATTAAACATGCAGTAAAAAAATTGTATGTAATAAATATTATGTGAATTGTAAGTGTTATGTGCATTAAAATATCATTATGTACAATAAAAAAAATATTATACTCAGTTAAAAGTTGTTATCTCAATTAATTGAAGTTATATTGGATAAGGCAAAAGCTTGTGTGTGCCCGGGCACTCGGGAGTACATTCCGTGTGCCTTTAGAATTTTATGCTAAATTGTATATCATTTAGTATAAAGATGTGTACCCTTTATTTTAAAAGGCAAAAACTTGTGTGCGTCCGGGCGTACGGAAGCACACTCCGTGTGCCTTTAGAATTTTGTGTTAAATTGTATACCCTTTAATATAAAGATGTGTACCCTTTATTTTCTGAAGAAAAATAAAAAATATAATGAAAAGTGCATACCCTTTAGAACAAAATTGTGTACCCTTATTAATTAAAGTGTATACCCTTTAGAACAAAATAATGTACCTTTATCCATAATACTAAATTCTAAAGGCGCACGGTGTGCGCCCGGACACACGCAAACCTCACTCATTGGATAATTTGTATCTATGAATAATTTTATTTAAAAAATATATCTTAAAATAGTAATAACATTTACTAGGTGTTTATAAGGTAATAACTATTCCAAATCTGAACAAGTTATACTAGGTCATGATATATGTGTAGACAATTAAATTTTATTGCCTAATAAATATAAATGCAAAGGAAAATTTGTTGAATATTAATTAAATATTTGTTTATTAAAGAATTTAAATAAATTAATTCCTAAAATAAATAATTAATAATTAATATAATTATTAGAGCCCAAATCCAAGTTAAATGGGCTTAATCCAAGTCAAGTGGACTCAATTCAAATCAAGTGGGCCTGATTCAAGTCAACAAGCCCAGCAAATCAAGTTCAGCAGGCCTAATTAAATTAAATATGCCCAAATCAAGTCCAGCAGACCTAATTAAATTAAATAGACTCAAATCAAGTCCAATAGGACTAATTAAATTAAATAGGCCCAAGTCAAATCCAGCAGGTCTAGTTAAATTAAATAGGTCCGTATCCAATCCAGCAGACTTAATTAAAGGAGAAAAGTTCAACATATCTTTTCAAGGAGAAAATATATCTCAAGTGGTTATTTTCTACACCTATAAATAAGGACCTTCAGTCCTCATTCCATTCACATTCTGAAAATCCTGAAAATCCGGCCAGCTCTGAAGAAACTTGAAATCTCTGAGAAGATCAAGTTATTCTTTAAAGATTAATCTAGTTGCGCCATTCAATCTGGGATAAAGGTGCGGAGCCTCTCAGATTCAACGTTTCTTCAAACCAAGTTCAACCAACGATATAGTTGAAGTCAATGGTATGTGTTCTACCAAATTGAACGGCATTCTTCGTGATAAATCTTTAAGTTAACGTTGGATCCAAATAAAGTCTCGACGTCTTCGAATAAAATATTTTAAACCTTCAAGTCAAACCCGAGTACAGACAACCTTCATCCGAAGGTCCGGCTCCGAAAGTTGATAAAGTCAAAGAAGTCAACTCAAGAGAGAAATCAGAGGGTAGTTAGAAGTTGTTTACCTAAATTCTTAAGTTTAATCCATCTTGAATTATCATTGTAATTTTCTTTTGTATTTATTATTCAATAAATACAAATTTGTTGTTACAATATGTATATTATGAGTAAAATTTTATAGATTTAAAACCAAACTTTATAATTCATTCAAAATAAATGAATTTCTAACTTATAAAATTGTAAGTAGGCACTATTGATCCAGCCCAAAACTGGGATCGCTATAAAGCATACCAAGGTCCAGCCAAATTTATGCCCTTCCACTCGAAGGTTCCACCTCCTTTAATTACCACCCGTCGAACGGAATGAAATCCAGGATCCAGCAGTTGGTTTTGGCCATTACACGCGCGGGTGCTCTCTACGCACCAATCGACGCCCACTGCAATTCAGCTACCTCATTAAATATGGGGGACTCGCCAAAATAATTGCTGTCAAATTCTTCCCCTATAAATACATCGCAATACCCTCCTAGAGGAAAACAACTTCACTACGAGCTCTGTACCCATATTTTCCATTTAGAAAGATTATTAATAAAGAGCTTACATTCTGATACGCCCTAAATTTGCAGTGTATCGAACAGCACTCTTCGAGTGAGCGCAAACTCCTTAATGAACAAGAAGAATAAGATTGAAGAACAGGTAGAAGCTTGAGGAAGAAAGTTGAGAGAGAGAGAGAGAGAGATATCGAAAGAGAGGGATGAGGGAGAGAGACCGATAGTTAGGGGAAAGGGAATAGAAAATAGAGCGATAGAATTGAGATCTTATTTCCAATATCCAATATTAATCCCTAAACACATATTTAAAGCACTCCTAAAATATAAATATGGAAACATGAATAAGTAAAATAAGTAACATATCATATCTAAATAAAATCAAATATTTCAGAATATTTGATCGTATCATTCCCTCCGGCTTGAGAAACCACCTTGTTCTCAAGGTGGATAATAATTGAACTGATGTAGAATAGAACTGATCTCATATTGGCCTCCATCATCAGATCCCATAAGCAGACAACGATAATTAACTGACCACTTTTGGTCACCATTATAGCAAAGGCCTTTTTCACGCTTCACTTTAATCTCTTCGGCTGACAATCGGCGTACCAGCAGACTGGGCTCCCCCATTAGTTGTTTTGGCCCAAGTGAGTTTCCCCTCGCGATAGTACTCACATCTTGTTTAGTTAATTTAGCCATAGCATCAGAATTGTGCTTAGCAGGATTGCCATCAATATTGGCATTAACCCTTCTTGAGAAGAAAATCGCGACTCGTCGGCTTGAGTTAACTCTGACAACTTTTATTAGCAATCTTCGAACTGTGACGGACCAAAGCGAAGCTTTACTCTGCCAACTATCGACTAAATATTATATCTCTTAATCTACGTGCAAAAAAGTTCTGCCACTCTTATTGTGGGACAGAGGGAGTATTACTTAAAAATATCGTAATACCCCAAAAAATTTAATAAAATTGGTAAAAAATATATTTTTTTAAAATTCTGTATCTACCGTGATTAATATAACTATTCCGAGATGGAGTATTAATTTCATTATTATTAATTGTATAAAAGTATGCATAGGTAGATAAGGTAGACAAAATATAGACACAATACACAGCTAATGAAGTAACTATTTTTAGGCATCATAATTGATCACCACCCAATAAAGGAAATCCAGTGATGTAGGCTTAGCTAAAATTAATTATAGGACAGAGTCACCGGCCTAGGACAATGTGATGTGGGCCCAACTTGGGCCGGCAAAACTACGTGCAACCAACAATATTCCGTCCAGGCCCATTTTGCTGATCTCAATAACAATCTATGGTCCTTATCAATTGTAATAGTAATAATCAAAATAAAACAAATACTTTCTCAGTTTTTTTTTCCTGTAAATTCAAAAGTTGTACCTTTTTGAAAAATGTAACACAAAGTAAATATATTTTTTTATTAATTTAATAAAATAAATAAAATTAAAAATTATTGAGTTTGGTGCATAAAGTACAAAAAAAAAAGTAGTATTTTTTTAATAATATTATAAGAATATTAATATTACCGCTTATTAAAAAAAGTTGTATACCTTGAATGAGTGTTCAAAGACATTGACATCTTTCAAGGTAGTATAGATTTCCTTCAAGTGAAGTAATGTATTCTAAGTGATGTTTGTGAGTTAAATGTAATATTCTAATTTAGTAGTAATATATTTTAATAATAATAATGCTTCGAATAATATATTCTAATTAATGATGTGAGTTAAGGTATTTGAATTCAACAATGTATTCGAATTAAATTTGTGTTACTTTTACTCACAATTTTACTCAAATTATTTACTCGAAAATTTGAGTAAAGGATGTTTTGAATTTGATCAATTCGGTATAAAAAAATACTCCTTCCGTCCCATAATAAGGGGATCTTTTGTTTTTTGCACGTGAATTAAGGAATATTATTATTTAATGTGTAGTGGATAGTTGAATTGGTGGAAGTGTAAACTCCATATTTTAATTGTATTAGTGAGTGTGTGTGGGTACCATACATGTAAAAAATGAGAGTTGAATTTGTGTGAGACGCTCAAAATGGAAAATATACACTCTTTGAAGGGGACGGAGGGGTTTGTCCCGACTGCTGAAGCGTTCAAGGATTGGTCTTCCTGTTCAACTCAGTCGAATCTGTAAGTCAATAAAATATTTTTTCTCATAGTCCCACGAGTGCGTACGACCTGTGAGTGAGTGAACCATCTTCATCAACCTCTACTTCTACAAAGTAATCTAATATTGAATGGCTACGGGTTATACATTTCCACAGTATATAGTATCAGAATGGAAGGTGGAAACTCTACTACGAACCAATGAAGCAGCATTATTTTATATCTCGCAATCAGTTCTTTCAGAACCTGGGAATTCCATTTTTTAGATTGAGAGTTCCGAGGCTTGGTAGAGGCTTTGACGCCAAAGCGAAGGTAGCGTAGCTTGAATGGAATGATATCTGGTGAACATCTGAGTCTAATCAGCTCCACTATTCTTCCCGGAAGTCAGTTACGCGAAATTGTCATATATGAAATTGAGCACAATTTTGCAAAGAAACAAATGGGTTATTTTTCGAGAAGAGTTGTGAAACAAAACATGGGCTGGGTTAAATAAGCAGGATTTATTTGATTTTACAGCTATAGTACGTACATATGCACTTTATAAGTCTGTCTTACTAATACCTTAGCGTACATCTGTACTATAACCCTCCCCTCTGTGTGGTCAAGGGAAGGCGGACTTCGCAGCTGCGGACTGGGCACTATCACTATACTATGTTTTTAACAAAAAAAATGAGGATAGAATATGCGAAATCTAAAAACATATCTTTCTATGGCACCGATAGTAAGTACTCTATGGTTTGGTTACGAAAAAAACTTCTTATCTTCAGTCTCGCATTAGTCATAGGATCTGAACCCTTTCCAGCTTTCAGTCGAGCGTATACTAACCTTTCAGTCTTCCAAGACTTTTGAGTATATATATAGTAGAGCATGCTTCACACCTATCCCTTCTAAGAGCATTCAAAAGAGTTCTTTCAATTACGTATAATATAGTGTGACTGAAAAACTTAGCGGAAGGCCAAGCATTTTGAAAAAATGAGCATTGACAAAGAGTTGAACGACAGCCCCAATTACCGACATCATTTGAAAGATAAGAGAAGTCGTCAGTTGACCCGGCCATGTGGTTCGAAGCTCCCGTGTCAACGGGAGGTTCTTACTTGACTTAGGTGTGAAGATACCTGCGGCATTGGCAGAGTAGGTCTCTTGAGAATAAGAAACATCGGATCTTGATCTTTTGCTTAGGTAGAATTGAGCGAATTCTTTGAGAATCTCGTTCGGAATGATTTTGTAGACGATGCTTGCTTCTTATCAGAAACCTCAGGTGGAATAGTTGGCTTTTTACAGCTGCGTATGTGGGCTTATTTTCCTCGAGCATCCTGCAGGCGAGGAACCGCGAATAGAAAATAAAGAATCATCCATCAAATATTAAATGACTGATCAATCCTATCGCAAGTCTTGATACATAGTATCTTCAGTCCTTTCCACAACTCCTAATTGGATTCAATAAATGTGAAAGAGTAAAGAAACTGAAGTTAGCACTACAACTCGATTAGATAGAAATGAGTTGAAAAAAAGGAATACTTTTCAAGTATAACCTGATCCCAATATGGATGATGGAATCAAAGCGATTACTACTTCAATTCAAACATTGGATTTTCTGTCTCATCTCAATTAAGAGGGGTCATGGAAAGAACAGGTTCAAAATCACGATCAATTCCTTTTTCAAATCCTCTGTCAGACTTCCATTCTCCTTGCCCGAGTTGGAGATCAATAGATTATGGATGGGCTACGGAGCCAAAGAGTCAAAGAAGCGAAATGGCTCACTTTTCTTGGTAGAGGAGTAGAAAATAGATCACTTGAATTTGGCGTTTATTAGTGGAAATCATTGAGCCCACTTTCCTCGACAGATGAGTGCCAAAAGTCGAATGAGAAGATACATCTGTGAAAGAAAATGGAGGTTCTACCAAAAATCCTGGTAAAATGAAAATAGGTCGATAAGAAGATGCTCATCAGAAGGGAAAGTAGGGCGCTATCAAAAAAGGCATTGTATTCTAAATAAGGTACGACGAACCATATAGGAAGGAAAATTAACATGCTAACTCTTCTCACATAGGAAGTATAACCTTTCTCCATTGAAGATGGGGCGGGTGTAGAGTCGCTGGTAGCAGTGTCTCCGATCGTGTGCTCTCCTACTTCTTTATCCAGGCGTTTTGCTAGGCTTACTCAGTCACCTCTGCTACATGTGTACTACTTTCTTTCATTTCCACTAGACTCCAAGAATGGTTCCAACCCAGTGACAACGGAAGCTGATTTGTTTGCTTGTTTGGCCTGGCTAGTTGTCTTTCCTCTGCAGCTAGGTTTGCTAGTGGCACGGCGTTGCATGTCGTGAGAGTTCCGAGTCGCTAAAAGAGAGCAGTCGATCGGTTCTTAGTCTTCGTTTCACCTTCGATCAGAATACGGATGAGATCAAAATAAAAAGGTCATCATTGAGGCAAATGATACAATAGCTTCGGTTAGAGCGAAATGAGGGATTCACTCAATGGGTACTAAGTTTCCTTCTCTAGTGACAAAATGAACCAGATGTCAAAGTAAGACCAGAGTGAGTCAAAAGTTCTCTTTTTTTAGTTCCTACTACTTTCATTCTGTAAGGTCAGGGAAGATAGCAACTATAAATGGCCCGTCCAACTAGCCGCCTAATAACTCCTTGGTCTGTCTGTAACTCTATTCGATAAACCCTTATAGCTAAGGTTTGGAACCCTCCTCCTTAACATTGGAGAATAAGATTAAAATGTTCGGTCATTCTATTTTCCTTTTGTACTTCCCGTGAGGGCCACCCTTTCAATTACTCCTTTTGAAATGGTTTTCATACCGATTATCGGTATTGATGGTAGCTGCAATATATATAAAACTCACTTAGGAATAATAGACAAGAAGTGGTTTTTGAGTGTTCCTCTCGGGACTTGGTCTACATTTCATCTGTTTTGGTGCGTACTTCTACTCTCTCTGAGCCTGCGCTCAATGGCTTAAGAATCTAGGAGAACACTTACTCTAAACCTTCCTTTGGTCTTAGGAGATGAATTAGCTCAGTAGCTTCCTTAAGCCATATCAAACCTTAAATACTCCTTCCATCTTTTTAAAAGAATTATATTTACTATTTGAACGGAGATTAAGAAATATAATATTTTGATGTGTATTATGTTAAGAAATATAATATCTTAATGTATAATGAATAGATGTATTAGTGTTTGTGTTCTTAAAAAGAAAAATGTAGTACTTCTAATTTTTAGTGTGAGACTATCAAAATAGATAAATCTATAACTTTTATTGTTGGGGGAGCAATAGAGTATACCCCGTATGTTGTATGGGTGATCATTTTACTATTTTAGGCGTCCATACTAAAAATATATATTCCCTCCGTTCCGGACAAAGAGGTGCATTTGTTTTTTACACGTAGATTAAGGAGTATTATTATTTTATGTAAAGTGGGTATGTATATTAAAGAGATGTGATGGGTAGTGGTGGATAATTGATGGATCTTTTTACAAAAAGAGAAAAATTGTGTAATTTGAATAAAACGTCCAATATAATAAAATGATACTATTTGAGTGGAACGGTGAAAATATATCTTTTTTAAATACATAAAATTCACACACATTACTATACAATTAATATATAAAATCTTTATACTCAAGTAATACAACGGCACATTACACAATGAATATAATAAAGAGAGACAGTAGTATAGGTCACTATTTTACAATTAATTAAGTATTTTCCGAATAAAATTTCATTCACAACTCAAACTGTACCATCATCATAGCTACTTTCCACGTAGACAGGATTTGATCTTCTCCTTGCTTGCATTTGCATTCTAAAAATGGTGTACCCCACCATTAGGGGCCTTCACCACCCTTAAATTTGCATTTACACTTTTAAAAATGATGTACCCCATCATTAGAGGCCTCCACCACCCCTAATCTAGATGGAGGAGATAAATAAACTTTATGATAGGTTGGTTTATCAAATAAAATCTCAAATGCAACTTTTTTTTCTATTTTATTAAGAATCTGATTTAAAGAATATTATTTTGAGATTATACATGTATTTATTTAGAAATATCTAATTAAAAAAATGTAAAATAGTATCTAAAATGCCCTCACACAAATTTGAAATGTTCCACACAAATTTATCACTAAGAAGATAAAGATGTTGAACTAGTAGTATGCATGATTTGTCTTATTACAAAACAAATAATCTGATGACAAAAGTAATATGGCCACAAAACTTCACACCCACCCAATTTCACCTTAGGAATTTCTAAAATTTTCTAAAAATTTCCAAAATCTGCCATCCTTAATAAATGCCAAATTTTAGCACACTAGTAATAATCTCTCAAAAAAGATCTAAATTTTTTTGGGTGAAAATGATAATGAGCAAGAAAATATCAAATACTAATTCTAAATTTACCAAATAAGATATGTTTAAGAGTATAAACTCATGATTATTAATTCAATATAATTAAATAAAAAGAATCAAATAAATTACTGAGATAATAACATATTTATTTCAAGCACAAATGGTGGTTGTGGATGAGATTGGAATCATTAACCCATCAAATTATCTTATCTTCTGAATCGGAAAAGGGTAATAAATAAATATTTTTATCCATTTGCATAACAAATAGGTTTATTTTCCATTATCGTAATATATTCAAATAAAGGAAGATGCCCAATTATTACATGAAAAATCCTAATATAGTGTTGCAATAAGATTGTTCAAAATGAAGATTTTACATCACATGTTATAATTGCAAGAAAGAAATGAAGTTAAACAATAAATAAATGATGCCACAGCAGAACCACATCATTTTTCTGAAAGCAAAGACACAGTTACCTGACTTTTGAACCACCCCACCACCCCCCTCACCTCTCAGACAAAAACTTCTCGATTTTTCTGAGAAACCTCCGCCTTTTGCATTACAGTTCACAAAAATTTGTACTTATCTCTCGTCTCTGGAGGACCCCTTTTGATCTTTTTCTTTAGTTTTTCAAGAATTTCTGGTTATGTTCACGAGGAGATAAAGAATTCGAGACTCTGTTTTGGGTAAGCTTTTAAAAATGGTTTCTTTCTCTGTTTTCTGTGGATATGACTCCCATTTCCCACTGAGTTTTTACTGTTCTTTTAATGGGGTTTTATTGCTTTATGATTGATTGGAAGTGCCATGCAGTATTGAATTCATAGAAGAAGTTGTGATCTTTCACTTTCATGGATGGATGTGTTCCCCCCCTACCCCCACCCCACCCCACCCCACCCCACCCCCATCTTGTTTTGGGACTTGGGTTATGGTTTAAGTGTTATCTTGTGATTTTTTAGTATTCCTTGCAAAGATCAATTGATCAAATCTTGATATTAAGAATTTATGGTGATTGTAAATTTATTAGAATGTGGGTTATATCTCTTGTTTTAGTTAATTTATCAATCATGATTTATTCAGTTGAGTGTGTAATTTGATGAGTTATAAATCAATTCAATTGCATGCTTGATAGTTAAGTTTTTATTTTATTTTATTTTATTATGAGTAAAGCAAAAAATGAAGAGGATTCATGGATAAGTATCCTATATCAACATAGGAAGAATTTCATCAGAATTTTAATTAATTATGGATTAATTTTACCACACCCCAAATGATGAAACACCACATGTTGAATATCTGCTTAAGTATTCCAATTGTCCAGATTAAACTTTTGTGTTTTGTTTTTAAATTTTTGGTGGGTTATGCAGTTCTATGGCTTCATTTGCCTTCCAGAACTGTACCTTTGTACTTAATAATGAGTACTCCATGAAAAAAGACTTTGCTTTTATCTTTTTCTACACGAATGTAAGCGTATACATTGATGTCCTGTTACGTCTTCTGTATCGAAAAACGAAGATCAAATGTATATATGCTTGTTCCTTTCTTCTCATGGAAGTTCTCTAAGGTATGTATTTGGAAACCTGAACTTTGTGCTTTCTTAATCCTTTTGGCCAATCATAACATGTCCCATAAACTTTGAATGGAAAAATTCTTTTTCTTCTCCACAAGTCACTTCATTTCTTGATGGAAAAACTCTGATATCTTCCTAATGAAGTGGACCTTTTGTACAGGATTTGGCTTATTTTTGTTCTTTCATTGCGTTCTTGATTGCTTATAAAGTTCTGTTATGCAGGATCTTGCTCAAGTTTGATCGATACAGGTGAACAATAGAGGTTGATGGGCTCCCATGCTGTTGAAATTTCCTGGCCTTCCTCTAGCATCGAGTCGTTTGATCAGTCTTTATATATACAGATAGAGGAAGGGGATTCATCGTATACTTCTGATTTTATCGACAGCACAAAGTCTTCTGCACTAGGCCATCACAATATTCCGAAACCTCCTCCATTACCCCAGAAGAAATCAAATAGAGGACTTGTCAAGTATTGTTCTGTTCCGAAAGAAACAAAAGATTTATGGGAGAAGCTATTCAATGAGGGATACGGAGCTGATGTGCACATTATGACAGAAGATGGGTCTATAATTGCAGCTCATCAAATTGTTCTGGTGAGCATGTGATACAGTGATTATCCCATAAACATTTGAGTTGCTCGTAGTTTACTTGTTGAGCCACTATTAATTGCATTTTACCTTGTTTTACAGAGTGTTGCATCGCCAGTGCTTGGAAATTTTCTGCAGCAAACCGAAGTTAAGAATGATGCAAGATATATAAGGATTCCCGGAGTACCATTCGGTGCCGTTCGTGCTTTCATCCGTTTCCTTTATTCGTCTTGGTACAATAATACATTCACTATGTTATATCTTCAATTTTGTAAACACATGTGCTAACTATTTCTCATTGATTACACCGACCAATTTAAATAGCGCAGCCTAATTAGCTTAATGTGCATCATCATATAATAATTATACTTCGACTCATGATTTGATCGCATCAATAACAAACCGAAAGATCCGTGAAGTCGTGTTTGCAGTATATAGATACAGATGGTCCATGTAGTTTTGAAGTCTTTAAGTTAGAGGAATGGATAATGGTGTTACATTGAACTCGAATTCGTGTTTCTTATGACTTTCTTTTATATATTATAATGCAGTTATGAAGAAGAGGACATGCAGAAGTTTATCCTCCATTTACTGGTTTTATCTCATTCCTATGTAGTGCCATCGCTCAAAAGAGTGTGCCAATACAATCTGGAACGGGGTTGGTTGACTAGAGAAAATGTCGTAGATGTGCTTCAATTAGCTAGAAGTTGTGATGCACCGCGGCTTGCATTGGTTTGTCAGCGCATGGTAGTTAAGGACTTCAAGTGCATCTCGACCACCGAAGCATGGAAAGTGATGCAACGCGACAATCCTTTCCTAGAACAAGAGTTGATAGAGTCGGTAGTTGAAGCGGATTCAGTAAGTTACTGATGTCTTTTTAATCTCTTACATAAAGCACATCAAACCAAATTGTACATATGATCATGTTACTATTGCTCTGTGCTAGAGAAAACAAGAGAGGTTGAAGAAAATCGAAGAGAGAAAGGTATATATCCAACTGCACGAGGCAATGGAGGCTCTACTTCATATATGCAGGGACGGATGCAGAACGATTGGACCTCGCGATAAAGTGCTAAAAGGAAGCCAGGTCGCCTGCGTTTTCCCTGCTTGCAAGGGGCTGGAGACGCTTATACGTCATTTCTCAGGCTGCAAGACTAAAGTACCCGGTGGGTGCGTCCACTGTAAGCGCATGTGGCAACTTCTAGAACTACATTCGCGCATGTGCAACGACCCCGACTACTGCAACGTCCCTCTTTGTAGGTAAGTCGGAATGTAAGGATACTTACATAAAGTAAGCTTGTTTCTAAACAAATCATCAAGATTAGTGATCTGAAGTTGATGAATTTTAGGCACTTCAAGGTGAAAATGCAGCAACAGAGCAAGAAAGACGAGGCGAAGTGGAAGCTGTTGGTTAGCAAAGTGATAGCAGCAAGAACTGTGCAGGAACTACTGTCATCTCAGAGGTCGGGTTTTTAACGATCAAGACGCAGCTACGAATGCTCTGTGAAACGGTATGGCCAATATTTTAGAAGGTTCATATCAAGATTGAGAAAACAGAATTTAAAGAAAAAGGAAATTAGACAGGGAAGGAGAAATCATGTACATGAAAAGCATAACTTGGTGTCTCTGTACCTAAGAACAAAATCGAACTCATACTTCAAATTGTTCGAATAAAGGTTGTAATGCATTGCTGCAGTCGATGGATTCTGCGTTCCGACTGTGTTTATGTGCATATGAATGCTAAACATTGGAGGTGTGTGTAGATGCAGATGGTAAAACTATAGATAGACACATAGTACATACAAGTACTTAGTATTCTTTTCCCTTAACTTAGATGTTAAGAATTTTCATGTCTGATTTTATAGCCATTGCCAAATTTTCTCTGAATTCACAAGTTTCTAAACAATCAAAATGGAAAAAACATCTTTATTGAGATGATGGCTCCTCAGGTGAAGGTTCTTGAGAAGGTTTTTGAATAACCTTTCCTTTTTCTCTAAGTGCAGCAATGGATTCCTTCATGGCTTCTTTCCTCTTCTTGCTTGCCAATACCTTTGCTGCCAAACCAGTCACGTTCGGATCCTTCTTCTCCCCCGGTGGAGGCGGAGGCGGCCGTCTAGCTGCCGCCCATGCATTCCCCCCTCCAATACTCAATCCCAACACCACACTTGCTAAGCCCAATGCAACATTCCTGCAGACATTCTCACATAAGTATAATTGTCTTAAAACATGTTGAATGATCAAGAAGATGAGACACCCCTCTTATCATCTATTGCACCACAAGATGCTGGTAGTCAACTCCTTTATGGTAGTGGGATTGGAGACTAAACATAATTAGAAAAACTCTAACATAGATGTTACAGCTAAAGGGTGATAAATGTGCATGCAATGCCATAACCTAGCGGACTCACGGATCTCATTTTGTAAGACGAAATCACCATCTGAGTGGGAATTAATTAATTTAAATTGGAGCACAGTCTATTGTATTCCATTCCAGCATGATATCAAAATCACACATTTCCTGACTTAAATATGACTCTCAATGTTTGAATTTTACAATCAATGTAAATTCTTCCCTGAATTCTATCTTTTAAGTATCAAATCCCACAATACTTGATGTTTTTAACAGTAAAAACCTATTCAAAATTACTTGTTTAGGAATTTAAAAGTAAAATGTACATAAATTTCAAAGTCATCCTTAATTAATTTAAAGAAAGAAAATTACTCTACATAATATGGAACCAGGGAGTAGTACATTGCAATGAACACATCATGGCAAAACAACAAAATTTACTAAATAAGAGCCCACATTGTTCATAGAACACAGCAATTCTTAAGCTGATTAATTCAGACATACATTGATCTAAACTCTGGAAAATCCAACCATTATGGAATTTAATTAAATTATCTTTAAATATATTCATTATTCCATTTAAATTAAAATAAAAATTACCTTCTCTGCAGATGTGTATCCTGCTGAGGGGTTGCACTAGCATGGAGTTTAAGGGTGGTTGGTGAGACCAAATAAACAAATTTCCTGGAGATTAATGGTTTTGTTATGGGGGGTGTAAGAGGGGGGGCTAAATAGGCCATCATTGGTTTTTTGGGGAAGTTAAGACTGCTTCACTGTTTGTTTTTTTATTTAAATGCAGAAATATGTTAGTATGTGGATAGTGTGTGTGTTTGAATACATCTTTTGATTAGGTGGTGACATTTCATTGGCTATTCTTTGATAAGGTCTAAATCTTGTGGGTCTTTAATTCTTATGTTCTCTCTTGTATGAAATCCTATTTCTTTTACTTTCTTCTCCTTATTCTAATTTTTGTTTATAAATGTGGCACATTCTGAATTCTAAATCTCATCCATTCAAGACATTGAAAGATAAAGTTTCATAATCTCAAGGACAAAACTGTAATATGATTATATGAACCTTGATTGTGACAACATGGCAAGAAAAGATTTGCAGTAACAGAAATAAATAACCCAAAAATATAATCCCCATATCTTTCTGAACAATTTCCAGTCAACTAAAGCAAGCAAAATGTGAAAAAATGGAACTCACAAAATCGACAATGATTCCAGAAAGAATTGCAGATAGGCCGAAAAAAAATAAAAAATAAAAAATAAAATTTTCAACTCAGAATCTCTTCACTCATGTGATCTTCCTCATCTTCACCAACCACATCTGCAGAATTCTGAGCTTTAAGTTTAGCCTTCCTCTCTTTGTAAGTGAGCTTTTTTAAGTTGAATCTATAAATTATAAAACAAAATGTACTAAATATCCAAAGAAAGAGATTGTCTCTGGGAGCCGCATTTTAATTCTTTATTACATTAAAAAAATACTTTTTGGGTAGGCAAATTCCTGCGCCACTGGCAACACACCGTACCCCCGTGGAACACAACTCTTTCCATTCAATATATTTAAACATATATATTGTTAAATGTTTAAATTATAAAGGGGCACGGTGTCCTGAGGCACAAGAGCCTCACTCTTTGGAGTAATGCAAAACTTCCTTCGTCCCAAATATTTTTGCATCTGTAAATTAAGAAAAATGGCATTTTATGTGTATAATATAAGAAAAAAATAGGGTAAATTGAATAATTTAAAAAGAAAAAGTAAATAAAGTTGTTAGAATTTATGAATAAAGTGTTAAAAGTAGATTAATTGTTTAGTGTATTTTTACTATTAATAAAAAACATGAAGAAAAAAAACTGCAGAAAAAACACTTTTTATGAGACTTGTATACATGAGACGAGTTTTGAGACATGTTGATCCATTATTAAAGTATCTTTGTTATATAAATAAAGTATGCTTGTTGGTAATTAAGGTATATTTATAGTTGATCATGTTATAAAACACTGCAAAAATAACTTTTATCAACAGTAAAAATCTTAATTTTATTATTAAATTGGTTTACCAATAGATTAGCAACAAATCTGTTGATAATTTTTTGTTGGTAAAGTGGTGGTTGCTTGCTAATTTCATTGTTAAAGTGGTAATCTGGTACTAATAATTCTGTTAGTAATAATTAACGGATTGAATTTCGTTGATAAATTCTGTTGCCACAAAAGATTTTTTTGTGACATACACCTATAAACATATTTAATACATTATTTATCATACTTTAAAAAAATATATTTTAAGTTAGCTACCAATAAATATACTTTATTATCATACTTTAGAAAAATATACTATTTAAATTAATTATCAATAAATATACTTTATATATACTCCATCAGTCCCAAGTTAACTTGCTTTATGCATGTAAATTAAGAGATATAATATTTTAATGTGTAGTGGTGTGAGAAAAATAATATTTAATGTAAAGTGTGCTGTTATATTAGTGTTGTGTACGTGGACCCTACATAAAATAATTAATTGTTTTGTGTGGGTAAATAAAGAAACATATTCATGAGCCCTAGAAATTGAAATGTGGTGGGCCCCTTTGTCATCTTGTTGGTCTGAAAGGGAAAAGGCCCAACAATGAGACAATTGCTAAGTTACTACTGGGCCAACATAGACCCAAATTTCATTTCGAAACAGTACATTTATTGAAAATTCTCTCTCATCGAGTTGTTGGGCTGAAAAGCAAAAAGCCTAATATCAAGACAATTACTGATTAGTTGCTTCTGGGCCACATTTTATTGAAAAAACATTTTTTTAACATTTATTGAAACAAATGGGTTTTCTTGATAAATTTTGGAAACAAAACATTTCATAAAATTGGATGGCAATAAATTATACTATTAATTTTAATTATTTAATGTATATATGTTTTTAAAAAACATATTATGTTTTCTATATTATCCGTATTCAAATTCTATGTTGTAACTATTTTTTCACATTCAAGCTCCTTCCATTTTATTTTCATTATTATGTAATTAAACACCTTTACGAATTCATTGCATTTTAACTAATATAAAAGGGATAAATTACACTATGCCCCAAAAAATTTAGAGAATCTTTTTAAGACAAAATTTAGAGTCCAATAATTTAGAGAATCTTTTTAAGACAAAATTTAGAGTCCAATTGCAGTGCACCTGGTGCACCGATGCACCTGAATAATCTAAACTGTTGTATCAGATTCTTATTAATTCTAACCACTAAATAAAATAAAATAATTTAAAAAAATACAATAACTACTCATTACACCCTCACATCTACCCTTTAAACCCTTAAGTGCACCGGTGCACCCAGTGCACTCTAGAATAACCCAAAATTTAAGCACGATTCTTTAAATACAAAAGTCCTTGGGTCGATTACATACTCATAATAAATTGACCCAATTTAACAACCCAACTAGAAAATAAGAGCTTGTAAAAACATGACTCGATTTTTGCCTCAATAGCTCAATTATAAACACTAGTGACTCAATTGAACACAAAAAAAGACTCAATTATAAAATTATAAAATTATAAATTTGTAATTAATTGAGTCATAATTGAACACAAACATATGACTCAAATATTGTAGATAAATTTATGAACCAATTGAATTATTATGGGTCAGTTGAAAGTTGTATACGTGGGGTGTGACTCGATTATTGATTGATATATATTTGAGTTGGTTGAATATTTTAATCAAGTCGGTAACTGAGTCAAGAACTTTCTATCAATTTGCTCATTTAAAGAGTTACTCTTAAAGATAGTTTTTTTTTTAATCTTTTTTTCTTTCTTTCTTTCCTTTAAAAAAAAAAAAAAAAAACTCTGAGGGATAGAGTCCCTCATTTCTCAAAAATAAAATTATAATACTTTGTTTAATCGTGTAGGCGACCTAAACATGCCTAAAGCTTTTACTGCATATGGAAGAAGAATAAAGAAGATAATATAACCTATGGGAGGAATTAATACATCACTTCAACCTTAATGTCCGATACGAGAAATCTCATTTCATTTTTATCCCTTAACTTTTTTTTTGGTTCCAAAGGTTGTACTTTTAGTCCCGACCGTTAGTTTTTAGGCAAAAACTTATTTGAGACTGTTTCACTTAAAGGCTTAAGTGAGACGGTGTGATAATTTTTATATTGAAAAGTGATACTAAATTAATGAAAAGTAATAATGTTAACAATTTATATTATAAATGAAAAGTGATAACATTTTATAGCATAACTATTTTAAAAAGTGTAAAATAGTCTTACGTGGGACGATCTCACACAAGACCTACTCTAGTTTTTAATAGAAAACGTTAAATTCAAAAAAATAAAAGAAAATAGAATTTTTTTTAATAAGACTTCCCCCTCCCACCGCCGCAGCTTCTGTCTTCTGCAAACAAAATCCACTACTCTCTTCTGTCAATAAGTTTCTCAAAAGCAACCAACCAAATCAATTATAGAGATATTTGATAGGAAAGCAACCAGACTGTATATGAACTCAGTTTGAACTTAAAATAGTTAACAACCATGAGGGGATGAACAAAAGAATATGAACAGTCATGAATAATAAAATTAACAACTTTATCTGAACAAAAAAATAAAATTATAACAATATCAAGAAACTAAGTAGTTGATGAATACAGAGTTTTCCTTTAAATAAAATCAATGATAATTAAAGATTAGAATGAGTAGATGTAAGAAGAGTGGTCTATACAAGTCAAAGAACCAAGTTACCAAAACAAAAGCAGTAATGGAGTATATATATATATATATATATATATATATATATATATATATATATATATATATATATATATATATATATAAACTAAACATGTGAAATTGTTATCATCAGAACCTAAACAAATGAGGCGCACATGCACAAACATTCGTACATGAATCTAACATAAAAATTGACAACTAAATTGAAATATCTAAAACTATCTCAATTCAAGACACCTGATCTACACCAGGCAGAGAAAGAAAATGTGTAGAATTGAAAAAAGAAGGAAGGATTTACCCGATGACAAATCGACGACGAAAAGAGAAGAAATCGATGGAGGTTTATCTAAAAGAAAGATGTTGTTGAGAAAAATTATTTTTCAAAACATTGAACACTGGAATTTCCCTCTCCTTCGGTTTCATATGGTCGGAGATCTCCGCCATGGCAGGAAAATGATGAAAAGTATATGCCTAGTGTGTGAGAATTGTAGATAACTACAAGAATTGATAAGAAGAAACTATAATTTTTTTATTCCAAAAGCTCAAGAATGAATGTTACAGAAAGTGTAAGTAAAGAAAAATAGCTCCTGTAAGATTACGCCAAGTGGCAAGGTCACAAGCATGTGCATAGCACATGTTCACAACCCCCCTCAAGTTGGGCTGTGGTAAACCGAACAATACCCAACTTGGACAAGAGAAAATACAGTCGAGGACCTGCAAAGAGTTTTGTAAAGAGATCAGCTAGTTGCAGCTTGGAGCAAACGTGTAACAAGGTGAGGAATCCTGTCTTGTGTAGATTCCGAACAACATGACAATCAATTTCAAGATGCTTCGTGCGCTCATGAAAGACTGGGTTGCGTATAATGTGTATAGCAGCTTCATTGTCACATTTTAAAGGGATAGGTTTGTCAACCTGAACATCAAACTCCGAACAAACATAGAAAATCCATTGCAACTCTGAAACTGTAGTACTGAGAGCCCTATACTCTGCTTCCGCCAAAGATTTAGACACTGTGGTTTGCTTCTTGCTCTTCCAGGAAATAAGAGATTACCCGAGAAAGATGCAATAACCTGTAATTGACCTCCTAGTGTCTTTGCAGGCTGCCCAATCAGCATCTATATACCCATGCAAAGAACTACTTAAAATAGAAGGATAGAATATACCAAGAGAAACATGACCTTTTAGATATCTAAGAACATGAAGTGCTGCATTCCAATGAGTATCACGAGGATTAGCAACAAACTGAGACAATTGTTGAATGGAGTAGGTAATATCTGGTCTGGTAAGGTTGAAATATAAGAGCCTGCCAATCAACCTCCTATAAGGCTCGAGATCAAGAAGTGGGGTACCTTGATCAGCTTGTAAATAAAGACCCATGGGCAAAGGAGTGCTGGCAGAAGTGCAACGTGTCATTTTGGTATCCTTCAAAATATCTGTGATATACTTCTTCTGACAGAGAAAAGTTCCTGTATCAGTTCTTACAATTTCCATGCCTAAAAATATTTAGCATAACCAAGATCCTTGATGGTAAAAGTAGAATCCAAGTAACCTTTAAGAGCAGTGATCAACTCCTTGTCACAACCAGTAACTAATATATCGTCTACATACACCAAAAGAGCCAAAAAGTCATCCCCATGTCTGTAAGTGTATAAACAATGATCATAAGGAGACTGAGTAAAACCATAGCTAATAAGTTTGGAGCTGAACTCCTGATTCCATTGTCTACTTGCTTGCTTTAAACCATATAAGCTCATTTTCAGCCTGCAAACCTGTCCGAGAGCTGCCAAAGTGTAGCCTTGAGGTAATTTTATATACACTTCATCATCAAGAAAACCATGCAAAAAAGCATTGTTAACGTCCATTTGGCAAATGAGCCATCCTTTCATAGTGGCTATGGCAATGAATAATCTAACAGTACCAACCTTAGCCACCGGAGAAAAACCTCACTGTAATCAAGACCAAAAGTCTGTGAAAATCCCTTAGCCACTAAGCGAGCTTTGTACCGTTCGATACTACCATCAGGATTGTGTTTTACTTTGTATACCCATTTGCAGCCAATGGACTTTTTTCCTTTAGGCAAGGAAACAAGCTCCCAAGTAGTATTAACATCTAAAGCTTGTAGCTCTTTGTTCATAGCATCCTGCCATTCAGGAAATTTACAAGCTTGCTCATAAGAGCAAGGTTCTTGGATAACTGACAAATGATTTAAAAACTCAACATATGCAGGGTGATAAATGATATGATGAGTTGAAGGAGAAGATGCATCAAGAACTAAAGAAACACAATCTTGCAGCCATAAAGGTTTGGATTTCTGTCTTGTACTCTTTCTAGGCATGTCATTTGAAATGGAAGTTGGAATGGAATTTTCAGAAGGTGTGACACCAATATCTATGGGGGTAGAAATAGATGTGAAAGGGGGATGGGGGGATGATGCATTCTCTGAATCAGAATGATAAGAAGATGGCTAAGTAGAAAAATGAGGAGTATGGGCAGTGGATAATAGAGGATGATGCAGATGCGCAAAAGGAAATGTGGAGGGAAAGAATTTGACATCTCTGGAAAAAAAATGGAGGCAGAATCAATATCATAAAGCCTAAATCCTTTTTTACCACTGACATACCCAAGAAAAACATATTTGTGAGACATGGAGTTGAATTTAGAAATCTTGGGGTGTATATTTACAGCATGACAACCAAAAGGGTGGAGCTTTGTATACCAGAATATGCCCATATAATATTTCATGGGGAGATTTCCATGAAAGAATGGAAGTAGGTAATTTAGTGCTTCTTTTTTGCTTTGAGATACAAATTCAATATTTTTATTATTTATTTATTTATTTTCAAAATCGATTTGAATCAAGTAGTGTCATGCCTAGAAAAACATTATAAAGAACAAATCTACAGAAAATCCGACATTAAAAATACTCCATAAAGTAAATTTTACCTAAGAGAAGAAGATAGAAATCAAACAGAAATGAATTGCCGAAACGATTTTCGCCGATTTCTGAAAAACTAATCCGTCGATTTCTGAGATATAAGAAAGCCCTTTGTGCCGGAGAAACTCCATCGCCGGAGTGAGAATCGAAAGTGCGTGATTACTGTTAAAAACAATTAATTTAAATTTGCATAATAGTCTTTTCAATTATTAAGAATTATAAAGATGGCACCAAGAATTCAAACTGTGTATATTTGACCTTCACACTTTTAGTAGCAACTATAAATTGGATGCAGAGATATGTATTTAACATTAGATAGTTTTCTAATCAAAATGATTTAAGTGTCTCTAAATATATATTTAGGGACACAAAATAATAAGTGTCTCCAACAAATGTCCCTATATCATATTTTTGTTGTAGTGATATGTAACATGTGATATTTTTATTAAATAAAATATTTATATAATTTATTAACAAATTTTTTTGATTAAATTGTAAAAATATAAAAAATTCAAATTTAAAATTACAACGGATTTACTTATTCTATAATTGTTTTAATTTTAAATTAATATTTGTACACCACGTAACAGTAACATAATGGGTGCATAGATCAATAATTTAAGTTTATTCTATAATTGTTTTAATTTTAAATTAATATCTGTACACCACGTACAGTAACATAATGGGTGCATATATCAATAATTTAAGTTTAAATATATAATTTGAAAATAAATATTAACCAGAATAATAAATTTTAATAATAAAAATCAAATTTATAAACACACGGTTGGTTTTTTTTTTCGGACTCACGGGTTTTTAAATACAATCTGTTTAATTTTTTTATACTTAGTCAATACTAATTATAAATTATATAAATATTGTTTATATTTATAATATGTGATTTATATATTATATTTTAAATGTGTAATATATATTCATTTTTACTAATTAAGATTGTCCTATTTTATTAAAATAAAATTCTGAAAAATATTGTGAATGAAAGATCATGTAATTTAAAACAAAAAATTCATGATTAAATTGAGAAAATACAAAAAGATTATGTATTTAAATGATAAAAAGATACTTCATGATTAAATTGAGAGAAGATGGAAAGATTGTGTATTTTTTTTATTAAAAATGAAGTTCGTAATTAAATTGAAAAGAGAGGAAAATGTCATGTATTTTAACGTAATTAACCCATTAATTAATTGCATAGTTATTATTATAAAAAATGTTTATGCATCACTTAAAAATATTATCACTTTTTATCCGTCTCATGAAATTATTTTATGAGAATGCTTATCATTTTTTCTTGATTAAGTATCACTTTTAATTAAAAATATTATCACTTTTATTCTTCTTATGAAAATTTTTTATTAGATTAATTATCACTTTTTATTTGATCAAGTATTACTTTTTTATCAAAAATATTATCACTTTTATCCACCTTATAAAATTATTTTTGTGAGACTATTAAAAAAAAGGGAATACTTTTAAATACTTGGAGTTTTCTTTTTATTTTTAATTTCAAATTTTGAAACAATATATATTATATGTAAATAGATTAAATAGTGGCAGAAATTAAACTTAAAAGAAATAATTTTATTTTAAAAGGCGCATGCAATTAACAGATTTCAATTATCGAATCCGACACCAATTCTCGCGAGTCATGCGATGAGCTTGGTGAGATCCGTTTCACGTAATAAGATCTGTGAGACGTTTTATACAAGTGTTTATATTTTTATTAAAATGATGCTTATTTTTTTGTATGAAGGTAATAAATGAAAAAAATATGAAAAATTTTATAATATGGAGAATAATATCTTTACTTGTATTACAAATGTTAATAAAGTAGAAATATACTGTGAGCGATAACCGTCTTAATTCTCCACAACACACTAACTAACATTTGTTTAAAAAATTAACTCATCATCCGGAACCGTCATGCTTACGTGTCAAGATGAGAGCTCTAGTTAGTTAGACGCCAGCTGTGATTAGTTTGCTAAATGATTGGTCAAATTTTTTAATACTCATATAAAATAAAGGCATGGATGGAAAGCAGAGGGAGGTTGTATGGGGAGAGATGACGATTTGTTTTATGAACTGCATTATTGATCTATTTACCCTTTGTTTGGTTAGGTGTAATAAGGGCTTTCCATACAATTAATAAGGTCTTGTATGTTAGTTGATATTATGTTGTGAAGGGGCCATTTATTATAATCTTGTTCGATGGATTAACAAGGATAAGCACTATAGCCTTAATACTATTAACATCACATCACCTACAGTATTATTATTGCGGATTGTACAGTAAATCCATACAACTTAAAATTACAAGAATAGGTCTCATCATGTTTTAAATCCAATTTCATGAAGTCTTCCAGCGGAGTGCCATGTTTCCTCCGTCGCGACGGCGGCTTTACTATTACCAACCCCGTTACATTCGAGTCGCGCCAACTCAACTCACAGAATCCCGAGTCGCGACAACCGATTCCGGCATTGCGATGCATCCGAAGGCGACAACTTCAAGCTCGTTTTAATTTTCGGCGAGCTCCCAAACCTGAAAGGCCAAAACAATGTCATATCTTTTGTCGCCCTTTTGAATTTTACTGCCTCTGATATTTGCGAATCCAAATTGAAGCAGGAGATTGAAGATTTATTGGAGGGAAATTTCAGGGGGCATCGTTACAGATTTTTTGTCTTCGGGGAAGTATCATATTGATATGAGGTTGAGGTTGAGGTCGACTAGGGGGGACGCCATTACAGCTGGGTTCGCAAGAATTTTCTCGCATCCGGTTGAGTTTCTGGTTGATTGATGGAGGTGCTGGCTGATTTGGCGAATGATATTAGGGTTTCGATCGATGTATACAATGGGACTTGGGGCGTTAGATTTAGAGAGAGATACAAGAGTTGTGTTGTAATGTCGTGGTGGGAAACAGTGGGAACGTGGGATCCCACCAATTAAACGAGGATATAAAGGTAATTTCACATTTTATACTTAATAAAAATATTACCTACCAAACACTTTAATCGTATTATTCTCAATTTTTATACATTCTATCAAACAAACTCATATATAAATATTACTTACTTATTACAACATACATAATACTTACTCTTATAATACTTCTTTATCTCATCTGCCCTACCAAACGAGCCGTTAATATAGATTAATACTCCCTCCGCTTTATAAGGTGTCCATTTTATTATTTTTGGAGTCCGGTTCAAATGTATCCATTTTCTCAATTTAGTAAAAAAGTACACAATATGCCCACCACTTTCCTCTAATTAATATAATTACCACTTTACATATAATAATACTACTCCTTAATTCATTACAAAAAACAAACGGACACATTAGAACCGGACGGAGGGAGTATATCTTTACTGATGTCAGCGTGTTCTACAACATTATCTAATATTATACTCCCTTCATCCAAAATCTACATATTTTGTTATTTTGGCGGTCTCAATATAAAGTGTGCATTTTTTTTATATAAGTTAGACTCATATACAATACTAATATAATTACTCACTACATATCAGATTATAATATCATTCAATTCATTATACATTACGATATTATAACTTTTAATTTAACGTGAAAAAAAAAATACGTAAGCTACAGCGGGTCAAAAGGAGTAGCATCTTTTCAATTGTTGTCTATTAAATTTGCTATGAATATCACCGAAAAAAAGTTCTTTTTAACAACAAAATTTAATTCGTTAGTAATTATGTACGGATTGTCAACAAAAATTATATCTTTTTTTAGTTTTAGAATGCCAACAAATTTATTACTCCCTCTGTCCCACAAAACCCTTCACACTTTCCTCATTTGTGTGTCCCACAAAATCCTTCACACTACAAAATAACACTTTATCCCACAACTTCAAAAGTTATTTTAATTTCAAATTTATTACTCTTTTTTCACACACATACCATTACTTTTTACTTTTTTATTAACTACAAATATTACAATACCCTCTAAAATCAATAAAATTGGTCCAAAATAACGTGAAACAGTAAAAGTAAAGCGTTTGGTGTGATGGAAGGAGTATATTTTTACCAATAGAATAAAATTAATTGTTATTTACCGACGGAATCATTATATAAACTACCAACAGAATTATTAGCAACATATTACCAATAAAATTATTTACCAACAGAATTGAATTTTCGTTGCTAAAAATTTACCAATCACCACAAAATTATCGACATATTTCATTTTAAATCGATTAATAAATTTCGAAATGAAATTAAGGTTATTACCGATGGAATATTTCATTAATAAAAAAAACTAATTTTTTTAGTGTATATTAGCTTTATTATGAACGAAACAAACAATAAAAGTAAGATAAAAATATATTAGTTGTCACTTTTTATTAAATATATTACTCTCTCTGTTCAATAGAACGCTTCACGTTTACTTTTCCATGTTATTTAAAAAAAAATGTGTTTATTTATCAATTTTGTTGATTTTACTTTAGAGGTTATAATAGTATTTTTAGATAATAAAAAAATACTCCCTATATCTCATTTCAATCTTTATATATATATACTAATTGCGTCGTACTTTTTATTTTAATATCATATATATATATAATCTTTCTACTTTTTTTAATTAATTTATTTATTTATTTATTATTATATTGTTCATGTATATCTATAAATTAAATATTATCATTAATTATTTTTTTTATCGGTTAGGAATAGATAATTAAATCAATCAATAAAAATATATTTAACTAATTATTATTATTATATATCATGTGTATCTTTAAATTAAACATATATTTTTTTATTAATTAGGAATAGAAATTTTTATTTTTTTATTTTAATATCACATATAATCTTTTGTATATTTTTATATTTAGAATTAAAGACTAAACCTTAAAAATTAGATAAATAAACTAATTAATAAAAATATATGTTCAAAAAATTTAATTATATCTTCATTATTAAATTACAATATGCATTTAATATTATATTATCCAATTAATATTCTTATAAAATATAATACATTCGCATATTATGCGGGAGTATGTATTTGTATATGTATATACTTACATATATACTCACTCCGTCCCGCACTTATCTTCACACTTTCCGTTTTTGTCCGTCATACACTTATTTTCACCACTCATAAAGGAAAACTTCACATCAACCAACAATCTCAAAACTGTTATCTTAATTTAAAAAATATATATCTCACCTAACACGCATAACATATTTTATAATTTATTTATTACCTAAAAATGTCACAATACCCTAAAAAGTCAATAAAATTAATTAAAAATAATTGTTTTAAACTTCTTATTTACAGTGCCCGTGAACATAAATTAGTTAGCTCCCAATTCGTCATACAAATAATAAAACGATATAAAGTTAAAACTAAAAATTATATTACTCTTTGTTTGGAACAAATCTCATGCTATTTTATAAAGTGTTTCCAGTGTTGATCTTTCATTAAATAATTACTCTAATATAATAATGAATATTAAGGGTGGGTAAAATTATCGAAATTTCGATATAACATAGTTATCGTATCGAAAAATACCGAAAATATCAAAAAAATAGGTATACCAAAAATTTCGGTACGGTATAGTGTCGTACCGAAATTTTCGGTACAATATCGGTATATAAATTTTTAAAAATCGGTATTTCAATATATACCGGAATACCGAAAATATATCAGTATTTCGATATTTTTTCGGTATATACCGTACTCAAATTCAAAATAATAATTATTCTTATATTTAATATAAATTATTTGATTAAATTATTTTAAAATATTATATAATAATTTCGGTATGAATCGATATTTTAACTGTATGAATCAGTAATTTTTGATAAAATAGGATATTTCGGTATTTCGGTATGTACGGTATTGATCTATTATATGCCGAAATTTTGATATACTAGTTTTCGGTATACCGAAACTTTCGGTACGGTATCGGTATGATTTTTTTAATATCGATAATTTCGGTACGGTATACGGTATGAGTCGGTATTTTCGATACGGTATGGTATGCCACCCCTAATGAATATCTCGTTTACCAAACTATGTATTTTAAAGTAACGGATTAACAACAGAATCCATTGGTAAATTTCGTTGGTAAAGTGGTAGTTGCTAAATTTTTAGCAACAAAATTTTAATTTCATTAGTAAATTATTCCGTTGGTAATCCGTTACTAATAATTCCGTTGGTAATTTATATAATGATTCTATTGGTTGAATTCCGTTGGTATAATAGAAAATAAATCCATTGACATTCTATTGCTAAAGGAAAAATGTCATTTTTGTTGCTATTCCCTTGCTAATTATCAAGGGATTGAATTCATTGGTAAATTATGTTGCTAATATATATATATATATAAAAATGACCGCCTCATTAATCAAAGCCTTGTTGTTTTACCAGGATTGGACCTGGCTTAAGGTGAGTTTGTCAGTGTGAATTAGTGGATTGGGTTGGCGGGTTGGAATATGGCGGACCTTTGTCGATTGGCTCATTGGTGGGCCGAATTTTGGGTGGGTTGACCCACAAAATTCTAAAGTATCTTTTATGTTTTTATATAAATATAAATTTTATAGAAAAATCTAAAATAAACTTATTGAATGTATTTATATGACTTTTATAGAATATATATAATAATCTAAAATAAACTTATAGGTAGGTTATTGAAGTGAACGAAGTGATGGACATTAATTTATTCCAATATTAAAATTAATCCTTTATATTTAACGTAATTCAAATTCAGTCCCCAAGATTGTTAAATTTCTAATTTTCTTCCTCTACTGTTTGATTTTGATCTAATTTTGTCCAAATTTTGTCCTTTTATCAAATTCATTCATATAATTTTGGACAAAAAATTGGACAAATTCTAACATAAATGATTATATCAGGAAAAATTCTTACATAAAGGACTGGACAAAAAAATTGGATTCAATTCAATTTGATAAAATGATTAAATTTGGACAAAAAAGACTAAAATTGGATACTAGAGAACCAAAATTGCAACTTTAGCAAACTTGAGAACTGAATTTGGATTACACCAACCATAAAGGATCAATTTTGATATTTTTTCAATTAAAATTAATAAAAATCGATTACTTCGCCTTCGTCTATCCTATAAAACCCATTACACTTTCTTTATTTGAAGTTGATATTTTTTTAATTAAGATATATTTTTAAAGTGGATATCTTTTAAATTAAGATATATTCCGAAGTTGTAGGTTGTTTGATTAATGTGAAATATCGTGGTTGTGTTTACGGTGACGGACGCAAAAATAACTTTAACGGAAGTGTCAAAATTGATTGGCCGAACAAATTAAAAATATCTTCCAAGTATTATTAATCAAACAACACAATATTGTGAAAATTCACAACATGACCAACGAAGCTACAATAAATAGATAAAGAAAACAAAAAAAACACAATCCATCACAGAGGGGATGGAGGATAAGGTGAAATTAAGTTGGAATTAATATCTCTATCTTCTAGACATATATATTTTTTAATTAACCCAATCCTTTCTCCTTATCCTCCAACTCATGGCTTTTACGCACTACGTTTGCGCCATCTGCATCATTAAAAAAAAAAATTACATTATTTGACATATGCAAAAGATCAGTGAACATTAACAAAAGAAATAAAAAAAAGATAACAATATTTTTAAATTAATAGCAATAGTTAAGAGTAGATGGATAGTTACAATTAGAGGTGGGAAAAAATACCGAAAACTCGGTATACCGATATTACACACCCCTAATTACAATGATGTACACTTCAAGCGTATTCATTGTTCCGCTCTTTCTTAATCAAATAAGCCATTTTAATAGTATTTAATACTCTTTATCCATCCCACATTTTATTTAAAAAATAGTTTAATAAAATAAATATAACTTCTTTGATCTTTTCATAGGTACCACCCTCCATAAAAAATAATATTGGTCCTTTTTATCTGTGTAATAAAAAAGTGAAACAGATTTTTTCTTAATTAAAAAAAATGAATGTATGGAAGTTCGAATAATCATAAATATATAGATACGTAACTGGGAGTAGAAAATAAAGATAAAAGAAAAATAAATATTCATACTTACATCATTGGAGGTTCAGCTAGAGGTGTTAAACGAGCCGAGCGAGCTCGAGTACCCCATACTCGAGCTCGGCTCGTTAAGGAAACGAGTTTATATACTGGCTCGGCTATGCTCGAAAAATACTCTAGCTCAAATTCGGCTCGTTAAGCAAAAAAGTTGAGTTTTCGAGCTGAGTCTAGTTGAGCCAATATTAATTAATATATTTTTTATTTTTTATTATATTTAAAATATTTATTTTACTATATATTATTATAATTAAATAATAATTATTATTAATATTATTAATTATTATTTTCGAGCTTTAACGAGCCAAGTCGAGCTCGGCTCGTTAACTAAATAAGTATATAAATGAGCTCGAACTCGAGCTCGAATAGAAAACGAGTAGAGCCGAGTTCGAGCTTTTCGAGCCGAGTTTTAGAGCTGCTCGTTCGATATAACAACTCTAGGTTCAGCATGCCAAAGTACTCCGAAAGCAAGCATTTTGAATGAAGAAGAGGTGTGGGTAAAAAGATGATGAGTTTATTTTTTAAAGAAATGTTAGTGAGTGTGTGGGGAGAATTAAAACGATGGAGGGGTGTTTATATAGGAAATGGCAACCGGCTACCGGCTCACTCTGTTTCTCACTAACAATATATACTGTTTTGATTTCTACTTTATTAACATTTGTAATATATGTAAAGAAAACATCACTTTAATAACAAAAAAAAAAAATTCACAAGTTACTTTTATTTTCATTGTTTTTTACTAATGGAATATTCCGTTAGTAAAATATTTAATTCCATTAGGTGATGTTTGGTTTAGGATGATGTGAGATTTGAAAACCATAAATAGTGTGTTCTATATTTGTTTTGAGTTTTGAGTAAGACAAATTTTAACTTTATGTCAAATCAATATATTAATTTATTTAAAAAGTTAAATGAGAGAGGAGAGATAAAGAGAGAAAGTGTATTAATTGAAGAGAGATAATATAATAGGTATATATAGGGGAGATTTTTAAAATTTAGATGTGGATTTTGAAAAACTAAAATCTGGATTTAAAATTTGATTGATTGACACTGGATGGAGAGAATAATTTTTTTGTAGTGTTTCAAATTTGTCAATCCCTTATTAGACCCATATTATTACTTTTACTTTTTTTCATCTCATTTCAATGTTCACGATCACTTTTTCGCGTTGATTAGGGTATATAATATTTTTAATGTATAATACGTTGAGAGATATTATATTTTAATAAAAGTGAGAAAATGTATTAGTGTAGTATGTAAGTCCTATAGACATATATTAATTATTTTGTGTGAAACTCATCTAATGTATATATATATATATATATATATATATATATATATATATATATATATATATATATATATATATATATATATATACTCCCTTCGTCCCGTCCTTATAGTTACATTTGCTTTTTGGACGTGAATTAATGAATATAGTATTTTAATGTGTATTGATGTGAGAGAAATAATATTTTAATGTAAAGTGGGTAGGTGTATTAATGTGATGTGTAGGCCCATGGAGAGATAAATAATTAATTTGTGTGGGTCACATATGCTAAAAAGGGAAATGTAACCATTAGGATGAGACGCCAAAAAAAGAAATATATAACCATTAGGATGTGACAGAGAGAGTATATATATATATATATATATATATATATATATATATATATATATATATGACAAAGTCTCTTGTGAGATGGGTTGACCCATCACTAAAGTATGTTTATTGTATAGATAAAATATGTATAATGATTGTTAAAATATGTTTTCTAAAAAATATGTTTGATTATACATTAAAGTATGATTTTAGTGCATTATAATATGATTTATTATTAGCATATTTTAACTACAAATAATCATACTTTATTTATACAATAAGCATACTTTAGTGATGAATCGACTCATCTCACAAGAGTATCTCTAAATTAGTTTGTATCCCAAATTATTAACTATAATACAAATTTATACTCAATTCATTACAATTTTTATAAATTTATATTCTCTCTATCCCATATTAAATTTTACATTTTTCCTTTTCATCCATCTTAAATTAAACTTTACAACTTAAAAAATAAAATATTATATAAATTTCTAAAAGTAGATTTTAGTTATAAAATTACTACGCTCACTCTACATAACATATTTTATTATTTATTTATTACTAAAAACATTACGTTACCCTCTTAAAACTTTTTCTTAACATATTGTTAGATACGAGATGCTACTCTCTTTTCTATAAATAGCTGTATTTGATCCGTAGTCAGATCAGATCTGATATCCTACCCATTATCTTGCAAAATGATTGGTCAAATTTTTTGTACTTATAAATAAAGGCATGGACTGTATTTTATAAATAGAGGGTAGTGGGTTGTTGTATGGGGAGAGATGAGGATTTGTTTTATAAACTGCATTACTGATCTATTTATATAGATTAATTTAGGCCAAAGTGTAACACAAGCCCTCCATTTTATCTTCTATGATCATATTAGCTCTTCACCTTTTGTTTTGATTATTCACACCCTTTTTATTTATTAACTAGATCAATTAGGGCTTTTATGTTGCACAAAATACAGTACACCCACCTTTAAAATGTATACAATTATGAACAAAAATGTATGCACTTTATTAGCGAATTTTATGTTAGTTTTGTTAGTTTTTTTAATGAAAAATTAAGTATAAAAAATATATATAATTATTAAGAAACATTTATACACAATTGAATAAAAAGTTATAGACATATGAGTGTTAGTTTTTTTAATGAAAAATTGAGTGTAAAAAAATATATTAAGAAACATGTAAACAATATTGAATAAAAAGTTATACACATGTAGGTGCATGCTTGCAATTAGGTGCACCGGATATCAACTCGATTATAATATCCCTCAACACATTATACATTACAATATTATATTATCTCTTAATTTACATGCAAAAAACAAATGCATAAGTTGCAGCGGGTTGAAGGGAGTAACATCTTTTCAATTGCCGTCCACTCAATTTGCTATGAATATCACTAAAAAAATTTCTTTTTAGTAACGAAATTTAATTCGTTAATAATTATTTACGAATTGGCAACAAAAAGTATATCTTTTTTTAGTTACAGAATGCCAATGAATTTATTACTCTTCCGTCCCACTAAACCCTTCACATTTTTCTCATTTGTTTGTTAAACAAAATTCTTCATACTCCAAAAAAGAAAACATCATTTTATTCCACAACCTTAAAAGTTAGTTTAATTTCAAATTATCATTCATTTTTCACACACATACCATTACTGTATGGAGTACTTTTTTATTAACTAAAAATATTACAATACCCTCTTAAGTCAACAAAATTTGTCAAAAAGAACAACTTTTCTTAAACAACGTGGAATATGGGGGAGTTATAGGGAGGCTTGGAGAAAGGATGAGTGATTGATGAACTAACTATTAACTATACTAATAACTAATATTGTCCGATTAAAAAATAAAATAAAATATTATATAAACTATCAATGGAATTATTAACAACGTATTACCAAAAGAATTATTTACCAACTGAATTGAATTTTTGCTAAAATTTTATCAATCACCACAAAATTATCAACATATTTCATTTTTAATCGGTTAATAAATTAATTTTGCAATAAAATTAAGGTTATTACCAATGGAATATTCCATTGGTAAAAAATAATTTTTTTTAGTAAGCTTTATTATGAACGAAACAAACAATAAAAGAGAGATAAAAATATATTAACTGTTACTTTTTATTAATATATTACTCACAGGTAATTATTAGCAACGAATTATGAATTAAATTATTTACTAACGGAATTAAATTTTTTAGTTGATAAAAAAATTATCAACCACCACTTTACCAATTAATTTCGTTATTAATCCGTTGATAAACCAATTTAACAATGAAATTAATTAAGACTTTTATCAATTGAATATTTCATTGATAAAAAATAATTTTTTTTATGAACTTCAAGTCCCATTGTTCTTCACCAATAATTTTGATGCAAATAACTTCTTCTTCAAATTGATGTCTCCATTTTTATTCACACGAACTCAAACTTCTTTTCTAGAAATTGAGTTGTCGTACTCATATCCAATCTCTTAATGATTCCTCCTAATCTAGCATCAATGCCATCACAAAATTTTTAAAATCACAATGATTGCATCATTGTTATTCGACTTCCTATTTTTATCAGATTTAGTTTTCTTAGCGTCACTATTTGTAGACGAGCAATCGGACGTTGTCTCAATTGTTTCATCCAATCGATAACAAGGTTTTTAAAGCGATCGATGACGTCAATTACCTCTACATTGAATGATGGGAGAAAAACTATAAATCATAACTAAGTTTTTCCACAATTGTTTATTTTTATGCTCTATTTCGTTTTATTTTATTTTAAGTCTATTTCATAAAGCTACATATACATAGATGATTTGGACAATACCGATAAATGATACAACTATTGCAGCCACTTAATCAAACCATTTAAGAAGCTAGAAAATGTTTAATCTTGTGATAAATTAGTGCAAGATTGAAACTTGGAAGAAATAAACTGAAGACTGCTGGTTATGCTTTCCTTTTCTATCCATAAAGCAATTAAATTCCTCTTTTAAATAAATTTCAAAATTTGTTGAGTTGGCCATAATAAATGTGCTTTGTTTTATTAAAGTGTAATAAAAGATCTTACGGAAGATATGGAAAATTATAAATTAGTGCAAGATTGAAACTTGGAAGAAATAAACTGAAGACGGCTGGTTATGCTTTCGTTTTCTATCCATAAAGCAATTAAATAGTTTAGGGTTTAGGGTTTGTGCTTGCCCCATAGCATATCTCAAGTGGTAGAGTGAATGTTGGAAAGACTTTCCAACTGAGCTTGGTTGCTGCAAAGTGGGGGTTCGAATTCTGCCTTTAGCATGGATTTGACCTCTTGCAAGCACAAGTTTAACTGAGCTCTCTCTATAAGTCATTTGAGGCACATCCTGCTATTTACCTACTCCACCAATCCCCAGGGCAGGGGCGGTGGGGCCTCTAATGGTGGGACATAAGTTTAACAGTGAGTTCTCTCTATAAGCCACTTGAGGCACATCCTGCGAGCACATCGTGCGATTTATCTACTCCACTAATCCCCAGGGCAGGAGGTGGGGTGAGCTCTCTCTATAAGCCACTTGACACACATTCTGCGATTTACCTACTCCACCAATCCCCAGGGCATAGGCGGTGGGGCCCCTAATGGTAGGGCACAAGTTTAACATGAGCTCTCTCTATAAGCCACTTGAGGCACATCTTGCGATTTACCTACTCCACTAATCCCCAGGGCAGGGGCGGTGGGGTGAGCTCTCTCTATAAGCCACTTGAGGCACATCCTGCGATTTACCTATTCCACTAATCCACAAGGCAGGGACGGTGGGGCCCCTAATAGTGGGGTATACCATTAAATAAATTTCAAAGTTTGTTGAGTGGGTCATAATAAATGTGCTTTGTTTTATTAAAGTGTAATAAAAGATCTTACGGAAGATATGGAAAAGCAATCACCTGTTTCCACATACTCTCTCGTTCCAGTCAAACAGCATTATTCGCTTTTTGCACGTAGATTAAGGAGTATTATTATTTTATGTAAAGTGGGTAAGTGTATTAGAGAGATGTGATGGGTATTGATAGACCCTTTTTACTGAAAAAGGAAAATGATGCAATTTGGACGAGACGCTCAATATAGTAAAATGGTGCTATTTGGACGAGACGGAGGGAGTACATGTTTCATCTCATATTTCATTCCTTAAATACATGTCACTTGTTACAATCAATGTCTAAACTAACTCCACATGCACCAAGAATTTAATGGTAAATGATAGAGTATATTTTTTTATGTTATGAAATATCAATGAAACATGAAAGAGAATTAAGTCGATGGAAAAGGTATACTAATAATATCAAGGAATTGGTGAACTGTTTAATTTGCTGACTCACATCTCATTAATTATCAAATACCTTTACACTACAACAAAAAATGTTGATAGACATCGTACCAATCAGCCGATGTAGAAGCACCCTGAAGTTGAAAGTAGATGCTGATAGACATCAGTTGAGAATTGCAAATAAAAATGACTAAAGTTGGAACTATCATTAAGAAATTAAGAAAGTAGATCCTTTTCTTGGACTATTATTAAGAAATTAAGTTTTTTGAACCATTTTGAATAACTTAAATTTGTATGGAACTATTTTGATTTTAAACTCAAAATTGGATTCAACTAAAATTACAGTAACAAAATTGAGATTTTCTCCTGCTTTCCATTCATTCAATCCAGATTCAACACAACACTCATCCTTCCACACTTCTTTAACACTAGGATTCTCATTTTTGTTATAAAAATTAAAGTGCTTAAAAAGAATGAGAAAATTACATCAAATGGACAATTCTCAGATACTTATCCTCAAAACTGCAGGGGAACTCATGCCCTCATCTTCATGATCAATCCAACGGGTAATATTTACAATGACCCTCACCCTGTAGGACGTACGTCAACACAGGCAGCGTCGGGTCGTGTCGTGTCAAGCATGCATGCATGCAACTTATTCCTTCTCAGCTATCACCACAAAAACATCCTTTAGTGACCATCTTCGTCTTTCGTCTTTGGATGGAGGATTGATCACAGCTCTCTCTGTGCCAGCAAGACGGTACCCTATCATAATCTCTCTTCTCTGTCGAGCACGTAACAGTACCTGATAGAAACTCAATTCTTCACCCTCCTCAAAGTACAGATCTGCTCCTCCGATGTGCAACTCATTCCCCTGTGAGGTCAGGTTAACACACAAGCTATAATGTCCACTCACTCAACAAGTCATGGTTGTTGATCTCCGTGCAATTTGAAACGAAAAGAGTAACCTACCTCTTCAGCAAAGAGCTCTTCCAGAACATCATTTATCTGGCGATCTTCAGCAACCATGGCCAATGCCATGCTGACGAGCTCATTTGACAGAACATAATCGCTAATTTTTGACATGGATAGCAGATTTTTAGTCCTTGGATCCAGGATTTCACTTATTATAACTGATTTATCTGAAGCCTGCTGCATTTCCCCAATCCAAGACCCTTGTGAGAAGCTACCTCTGTGCTCCTGAGAAGCCATGGCTTCTCTGTATGGAAGGCGCTTTGCCTGCAAAGACAAACTAAATTTTACTCCCCAACATTTTTAGGGGATTTGTTTGGTTTCAGATCCAACTCAAATTTCAATTTCATTGAATTAAAACCATAGATACATTATAATCTCAACATTATCCAAACATAGTCCCATGCTCACTTTGACAGGCCGGTCAGCCCTTGCCCAGTGTGGCCAAGTTGGTGAGGGTTTATTATTTAAATTCCGTATGTGTCATTGACACAAAATGTATCCATACTCTGAATAAATATCTGATCCCTCTCTTCTGGCAAAGGATGTAGCCAACGGCCCAACACATTGGTAATTTAAGTTTTGTGTTTGTTTCTTTTTATTCATTATCATACACTTATCAGTATAACAAAATCAATGTAAAAGAGTGAAACCAATCACAAAGATAATTCTTATATAAACTCACTCATGATTAAATATGAACAGTTCAGATATGTTGCAGAATACAGAGCCTAAACATGCAAACTTGCACAAAATAAAATGAGAAATAAGCATTAATGCCACGTTATACCAGCAAACTTATTTTCCTTGGACCTCAATTTCTTCAGTAGTCAGGATAACAAGTTTGGCAACATGTGTGAAATGAGGCATGATTGACGACTCCCAAGAAGCCATAAGCATTTCTAAACTGGAGGAATCCAGATTGGGAAAGAAACCAGGTTGCAGGAGTTTTATTTCCATCATTAAAGAGTACACGAGAAAGATTTTGAAGACGCCCTTATGACACCACAAAAATATATAGGGTGTACGATTTTCAACTAATAATATCTTAATCACCTACCATCAAATTTAATTTTCTGGAAAAATAATTAAAGATAAAAGCTGATTGCAAGATCATGCCAGGTTTTTTAAACAATTACACAAGGAGATGAAAATCATGAAGAAATCCAGTAGAAATTCATAAAGCTAATCATGACCGTGCAGAGAGCATAGAAGCAAATAAAAATTTAGCTGAATAGTTATATATTCTACCTGAATGTCGCGTATCAGCAGCAGTGTGGCAAGAGATCTAGAATCAGCCTGAATTGCCGAATCTTCCACTGATTCATCAGCCAAAATCAATATCTGCATAGCAGAAACAACAGAAACTTTAGGGATAAATATATTTCAAATGGGTGAACAGTGATTTATTGTGATAAAAATGCCACATCATTGTTATAGGAAGTGCGCTCTAATTGACTTCTGTGAGATAGAGTTAGTAGTCATTCTATGATCATTCAACAGTTGAAGCTATTCCATAAGCATGCTTCCTACTAATTTAAAGATAACTCTTGCTTACTGAATCAAAAGATTCCAATGGAAGGCTTTCAAGGTGACGCCGTATAACAGCATTTCCCTCACGGTTGACAAGTATAATATTTGATAAACGGTCCATCTCAAGGCCACCATCTGTAAGCTTTCTTTCTCTTTCCTTTTCAGGAACTTCATTGAACATCCACAACTCTGACTCAGGTGCTAGAGAAGCATCAAGTACCTATAAGAACACACACTGGGGATTATACTGATGCTAACAAAGCAATACAAAAAAAATTGAAAGGATAAAAAAATGTAACATATGAGATTCATGGAAAGACTTTGGCATTTAGTGGTGGGAGGATTATCAGAACATGCAGGATAGAACCAGTGCATCCCTGAAATTTCAGCTCCACTGGAAATGTAATGGAAGCATGTTGTACCACTTGTACAACATTACCATGATCATATCCTCCATGTCTCTCCGCCAACCACAAAGAAGTATCCTCTCAAAAGACTTTTGAACAAGTTCATCCTTGGGCAAATTTCCTTCCTGAACCTGCAGCATTCAGTTGAAGAAGAAGAGGAATTAGGAGCTTCAATTGAAAGGTCTTACCACAATCATATCATCAATGTCTCTCCTCCATCCACAAAGTAGAATCGTCTGAGGCTTTCTTGCTGGTCGTGTAATGAGTGTGAATTTTGAATCTTTGACCTGAATAACGAAATTAATTCTGTGTCTGTAAGTTTGGTTCATGGTATGCCCCAGTGACTTGATTACAAAGCCATGGCAGCACTCAGCAGCCGCCACTAAACTATTTCTCTCGACAGTGATCAGCCCAACTTAGTCATACACTATTTTTTAATCCATTTTATGTTAGCTTAATCCGGTGATTTACAGCATACTGAAATACAAAAAGGTGTTTTTCTCATTTCAAGGAATTCATACTAGAAGTATTCCTGAAAGTACAATAATGAAGGATTCACATACCAGAAGCCTTCATCAAGAACATATCAGGAACAACTGAGTTTAGCCAAAGGGTACAAGTACTAGCACTTCATTAGCTCCAAAAAGGATTACTCATTTCATACTTAAAAGCAGCCATGGTCTGGTGTTATAGCAACTTTGTATCATACTGATGTGATATTGGTCTACGAATACTATTAGAAAACACATCTAAATAGGACTGGGGGCAGGAGCATGTGGCGTCCCAGCATCTGCAAGTCTTAGTTCTTCTTCAGCATTCTTGCATGCTCCCATCAAAGTATAAATATAAAATATGAGAAAAATAAAGACAAATGCATCCATAGAGCCAAAACAACAAAAGAAGAATACTGAATTCAATCACAGGTTCATTTATATCATGATGTAAGAAATAAAAAGCTAATGTAAATACATGCTGTAGAAATAAATTACTGAACAGTGATTCTCAGGGTGATAAGTTTTTTTATCAAAGCTAGTATGAAGTGTCATGACTCTTAAGATGAAGTGATTCATGATTGAAGCTTACTCTATCCATTTACTAATCTGTCAGACAATGAATGCACTTTTGAGCATTTAAAAACTGTCTTAAGCATCCAAAAATGAGCAAGCTTTTCCTTCATCCATTTTTCTCTGGAGCCTTTTCAGTATTAACATACATTGTGAGCTTAGCTAAGAGATGGCTTTCCCTTTCGATGCACTAATAGTATTTTGTAAGATGGCTGGTAGAATTTCAAGTGGTTTAGGCTTTAGGGTTCTTTTTTTTTTTTTTTTTTTTTTTTTTTTTACAGCAGAACAATTAAAAGGAACTGATGCAAAGAATATTAAAGTGAGCATAGAGAAAAGAGAATCACCAATGGCAGATCTGATGGAGCATAGGTATCATCATCCTCTGCAATAACAAGAATCTCATCTCCTTCTTGAAGGACATACGAATCTTCGGGATTTAGAATTATTTTTCCACCTCTAGATGCTACCTTTACCCCACAAGGAATGGCCTCTGGGAAGCTAATCAGAACATCCTCAAATTGCATTCCATCCAACCGTGGCCACCTTTTAATGTAGAACTCGCAATTTTCAAACCCAAGAATGTCTTCCCATATCTGCACATGCTCAGGTCCACAGATTTCAATAGAGATATAGCCCAAAGGTGAAGTAAATATTTCATTTAGTGCACAAAATTAACTTAAAAAACAGCTTGCTCTTTTAGTCATTCACATGCATACAATCAATATATGAGGTTGAAAGCAGAAATTAATTCCCCTTGAGCATATAAATAGATAGTAATACTGCTAGAAGCTGACCTGGGCAAGGCCTGGTTGTCGAGCGCATTGAATCATTAACCTACCAATTACATCATGCGCCACAACAGTTTCAACAAGGTCCCCGCCAACAAGTTTAACAAGGACTTCATTATCAAGATCACTTAACTCAACCACTATGTGTCCTTGCAATCCTTCCTTCACTCCAGTTAGACTTAACACTGTCCTTAAAGCACGAGCATCACTCTGCATCCGTTAGAAAATTCGTATAGTCACATAGCTTTAAGTTAAGATGCATGCAATCTCCACCGTACTAACCTGGTCAGCATTCCCATCTTCAGCAAGAACAACTACTGCTCGAGCCTTAGAAACGGACACCTAAAAAGATCTCATCTTATAGTTTGTTCAATTCAAAATTGTATGATATGTACAATTGTAAGACAAGACATAATACATACATCTATGGATAAATGTATAAATGTGGGTAAATAAATATATACATATATAGCCATAAATCAAAAGCAACCTATGTTAATTCATGATGTAAGCTTCTTGCATCTGAAAAGTGAGTGTGAAACTGAAAAGTAAGCAACCTGATGGTGTACCTTTTTTAGGTCAGCTAATATTAAAGGGCTACCACTTCTGCATATTACAGATGTTCCTCTGAAGTCAAATTCCATTTTAGCAATGTCAAGCTCCATCTCTTCTTTGTCTCGCTCAGCCATCACAACCACTACTCCTCCTCCCAAACTCTCATTAGCTATGGCAAGTTGGTTCAATAGCGATCCCTGGAAGTAACATGAATGCAGTCAATGTGGCATTATTGTATAATGGTAAAAAAGAAAATGATGGGACACAATATCACATACACTTTCAAGCCACATAAAAACAAGACCTACCAACTTATCACTCCACCCAAGGACAAGAGTGTGATTTCTCTCAACAACTTCACTTCTCCCCTTCCTCAGAGAGTCAAACTTCTCAGAGATCGCATCCGAAACAAGTCCAAGCATCATGGCAAATATAAGCATCCCACCAAAACTAATGGAAACCGACACTAGTCTAGGTCCAATTCCTTCAGAATTAGCATGATTCCCAGAGTCTGCTATATATGTCCAGGATAACCAAAGGGAATCTGCTAAACCATCATCTGTCACACCAAAAAGTGCTAACCCACCGAGACATATCAACAATAATGTAGCAACTAATAACGCCAGAGGCTTAGCATAAGGAGTAACAGACAAAAAGACATCAATTCTGTATGCCAGCTGCTTGTTCAAGGAGACTTGCTCTGTGTTATTGTCTAAGAGCTTTCTTGAGTTTGAGACATAGTCAACATACTTGAAGAAAAAGAATGGGAGTGATAATACCAAGATTGAAACAACTAATGCTGCAGTTTTCAGACTCTTGCTACGAAGATTATCGACTAAATCATCCTGTAGTGATGAGTTGTACACATCCGTAGAGTCCAACAGATTGCATAGTTTAAGTCTTTCATTGAACTTGAAAATTTGATCCTGCAAAGAAAGGTAAATATCAGAAGATACATTAAACAGCATGTGTGAATCCATCAATAGGGCAACTCAAACAACAAATCTGTAATCAAGAAATGTTATTGTCATAAAACATTGACCTCAAATAAAATAATTTCATAATATATATCAATTAGCCTATATTTCAGTCGTCTTAAACCATTTATAGATTTTAATTTAGATGTTGACAAAGAAAGAAAAAACACATCTAATCTACTGTTTGCGAATCTTACCTCATATAGTTAAGTAACATTATAAATTTATGAGGTAACATGAGCTAATTTCCTATTCCCTTAACTTTTTTAGCAACAGGAGCATTATGAAAGATTGGTTATCTGGAGATTAAACACTAAATGCTAAACAAAATGAATGATTACTGCTGTTCTTTTATGCATATTAGATTGGTTTAAGTCAACATTCCTAAAAAAGTTTATAATGTAGATATGATTCACATCATCACTAAGTCCCCTAAATGGACAAATATGACAAATTAATAAAATTTTTGCTAAGCCAAATATTTGTAGTCTATTTCAAGCTTCGCATTGCAAAGATAGCTTAGTAATGGAAATTAGATCAAACCGAAGAGTTGAACCAATCGTAAAAATCATCATGCATCATGTATACATAAATTCTAGCTTTAACAATACTCACTTAAAAGCATCAGCATTGTTGAAACTTATGGCCAGTTGAAATATTGATTTGATATTGAATTATGATTACATATGAAAAAATTCAACAGCAGAAAGTAAAGGTCCCGCTGCCCTACAAAAAAGAAAAAGAAAAAAGAACTCTAGACAGCAAGCACCATGACACGCGAAGTTTGCCTACGGAAGTTAAACATGAAACGTGATATTATCTTCTTCTATGAGCAGTAATTGCATAACAAGTAAGTTACTCCTAAACAGAGACAAGAACTAATAATATGATAAAGGAAAAGATTTCGTAATTCACTCAATTACCTGTAATTCAGTAACCTCTTTGTGTAAAGCAAAATTCTTATGTACCAATGAAGATAACACTGTTATCAGTATCTGAAATACAACACGAACCACAATCACCATCAGAAAAATTAGCTCACACTGTAGTCATACAATCACAGCTTAAAACAAGAAAACTTAATTGTGTTCTGCAAATGTACACGATTCTAACAATGAACTAATTAAGAACTATTGTTCCTATCTGCACTGAAATGCGCATCAAAGGATAGATTATTCATGAAATGTAAGGTAAAGCAATCAAGAAGAAGTGGGGAAGATTCTGCTCCTAGAGTTGTACCACACACACACACAGTGGAGAAGAAAACTGACTGAAACCGTAAAAGCAAGCCGCCACCGCACTCTTAACTGTCCTCTCAAAAATCCAGAAAAAGTCGTCGCTGTATCCTCCTTGACCTCGCACTTTCCCGAAGAAGAAACGGCGTCGTTCGAGTTGACTGCTGCACCTGCACTTCCAGCAAAACCATCATCCAGCAGCTTCGTTGACTTCTCATCGTTGCCAAACTCAAAAGGCCACGGCCTCAACCTGGAAACGGAATTTCTGACGGAGTTAATATCATCACCATCACCGGCTGTTGACGTGGCCGTATAGGAGTTGAATTGCGGTGGTTGTCGATGGTATGAGGAGAATCTCTTCCTTCTGGGGGTCCGGCGAATACTATGCGGGGTGTGGACAGAGGAGTAAGACGGAAAAATCCAGTCTCTTGTAGTGGCTGAGCCCTCCGGGGACGATGTCGACGGCGGCGATACATCGGAATTAAAGGACATGTTGGGAATAATCCAAAATGACAGGGGCTCTCCAATGATTAATTAACGTGTTCGCGAATATTTTTTCCATTCAAAATAAAATATTTCAAATATATTTAATTAATTTACTCCAGAATTTATTTACGGAGTATTTATTTTTTAAAAAATGGAAATATATGAGGCTTCAGTAGACCAGTAAAGAGAGCCCATTCAGAAGACACAAGTCAGAGCCCAAATAAGTTGGCCCAAATGTAAATAACTCGGCCCATACACATCAGTACCTATAGGCTACAATTGAATACTGAAAGCGATTTCCACGATCACTCCATCTTTTCTCTCTCCCCAGTTGATGAAGCCTAGATTAGGGTTTTTTGAGAAAGATTTTGTCAAGGTATTTTTTTCTATAATGCTTACTGTTGTGCGCTGGAGTCTCTCTCTTTTTGGGCATATTTTATATTTTGGTTGAATTGTTTTATAAAACCGGGGGCGTCAGATTTGCTTGCGCTCATGTGATTTTTTTGTTTTTCTCTTTATAAGAATTGTACGTGTTATTGAAGCTGAGAAGTTGTGGATTGGGGACGTTTACTTGAATCTGCTTATGTGAATGTGTTAAATTGTGGGGTTTGGTAAGAACAGTATGTAAACTAATCCTTTTAATGTCTTATTCTTATTTAAGTTTGATTTTGAAGGGTTAATCTGAAATACGTTTATGTTTGGTGTTTTCGAGTCATTTCAAGTGTGTGTTCAGCATGATGATTGTGGCAGACCACCATTGATGTACTTACTGTGTTGTGATTTTCTAAGTATAAATTGGAGAGAAACTCGATGCATTCTCATTAGGATACCAAACAACACCTATATATATAGGTGTTTTGACTGTATTCTCACTCTGTGCATTCTCACTCTTATTTTGTATTATGCTTGTTTATAATCATCTGTTTTTGAGTGTTTTTGTTTTAATAGTGTTGTGCTCGAGTCCATATTTTGAACTTATATCTAATATGATGTCGCCAACCATTTAACCACAGAAAAATTAGATAATGATGCACTCTCTCTGTCTGAATCTTTGTTTGGTATAAACTTGAGGGAAAAGAATGAAGGAAATTAAATACTGAGCTCTATATTATCTTTCTAAACATTCAATGTCCTGTTTGAGTTTGATGTCACTGCTTCTAACTCTACACATATATGCAGTCCTGAACTTGGGAACAACGTTAGCTGCTAATTTATTATTTGAGCAAGACTGAAGCAGAGGTAAATATGCAAGTTGAAAGTGCTTTATCTGTGGTTGGTCCAAAACCAACAGAATTGTCGAATGTTGGGCACAGCTTTGGTCCACCAGGACCAAATGGGAAACAGCGGACATCAAGCTTAGAGGCACCAATTATGTTGCTATCTGGGCATCAGAGTGCAATCTACTCACTGAAATTTAATCCTGCTGGGACTGCCATTGCATCTGGTTCCCATGACAAGGATATTTTTCTATGGAATGTGCATGGTGATTGCAAAAATTTCATGGTCTTGAGAGGGCACAAGAATGCTGTGTTGGATGTTCAGTGGAATACTGATGGTTCACAGATAATTTCTGCTAGCCCAGATAAAACTTTGAGGGCATGGGATGTTGAAACTGGAAAGCAGATCAAGAAGATGGTGGGGCATTCGGCTGTTGTGAACTCTTGTTGCCCCGCTAGGAGGGGGCCACCTCTTATTGTCAGTGGCTCCGATGACGGATCTGCTAAACTTTGGGATATGCGACAAAGGGGTGTAGTACATAATTATCCAGACATTTACCAGATCACGGCAGTCAGTTTCTCTGATGCATCTGATAAGATTTATGCTGGTGGCATTGATAGTGATATTAAGGTGTGGGATCTGCGGAGAACTGACGCCGTGATGAAGCTTCAAGGCCATCTGGATATTATTACCGGCATGCAATTGAGTCCAGATGGATCTTACCTTCTAACCAACAGCATGGATTGCACTCTCCGAATATGGGATATGCGACCATATGCTCCACAGAATCGCTGTGTGAAGATTCTGGACGGACATCAACACAATTTTGAGAAGAACTTACTGAGATGTAGCTGGTCACCTGATGGTAGCAAAGTCACTGCCGGCAGTAGCGACTGCATGGTCTATGTGTGGGACACCACTTCACGACGCATAATATATAAGCTTCCGGGCCACACTGGTTCAGTTAATGAATGCGTCTTTCATCCGAATGAACCTATCCTTGGATCTTGCAGCAGTGACAAGCAGATATATCTAGGTGAGATTTAAATTTAGATTGAACTTAATATCTCTTCCTGTATGGTTGTAGAATGGAATTTGATAGCTAGCTGTTGGGACCTTTTTGAGCACCAATTAATACATTGTAAGATTGTGGGTTTTCAGTTAACATTATTTTGTGTGGCCATGTAGTTTGCAGTTGGTGAATTGTACTCTAATGTTACCTCTACCTCTATTAGTGGATGTTGTGGGAAAATTAATTGAATGCTATGATCAACTCATTTTATTTTGAATTTGGAGAGGTTATATCAGGACGGAAAATTGGAACTTCTAGTTCTAGATACTGTCTGCATTTTATTTCTGTTACTAAAATAATAGTTCCATATTTGTGGGCATCAGAGATTTGAATTATATGATCTCAGATTCTCAATATTACCCAAATTTCTAAATATGATAGAAATTTCAAGTTCATATCAATGTCAAATGTGGAATAATTTGAAAACATTGTCATTAAAGTATTAATAATAATCAAATTCCTTTTTATATTGGTATTTAGTAGATTTAGTAAGCATATTGAATTTTGCGCATCATATGGGAAATACACATGTTTGTCTTGAATATGTCATACAGTTTTCAATCAAGTTCGAAGACACGAATTTAGTACGATATAACTTCTTTGTAATATTAGTGAGTAGTGACATATAATTGGTGGAATTTTTTTCATTTAAAAAAAAAAAGGAGCATTTCATGGAGTAAAATAGAACAAACTAAAGAGACTACATGAACGCAACCAACTATTCCATTGCATACTCCCAACTATTTTAACAAGTCAAGTTTTCACCGTAATACTAAGTAAAGAATAGTAACAATACTCTGCAAAAAGAGCAGCTCCTGGAATAGAAGAATCAGGGAGAGAGCGAGAGAGAAAGCGCTACTGTAACACGATCGTTCCCAGGTTTGCTAACTGGGCTTCGACCTTGATAACAGACCCTTCGCGGATGGAATAAGCGGAGCTTCTTCATCAATAATCAACTCTTGATGAGATCCACCCCTTGCCATTTTTGGGGAGTTTTCATCAACACCATACAGATTCGATGACCTCATATCCTACACGAAGTAGATTACCCAATCTTTTAACAAGCAAGAATCCACAAAGAATTTCCTCAAAAGAAATGAAATCAATGATCAGAAGAACAAACAAGGTGTGATTAATAAAATAAGATTAATGAGCAACTTTTACCTTTGTTGCTCGTTCTGTGATGCTATCTCCAGGAGTTTGGGATGACCGGACATCTTTGGCTTTCAAGTAATTATACATGACGACACCGCATAAGGCTGTTGAAACAAAAAATTAGTAATTCAATACAGCCGTCTTAGTGACTCAGGAAATACGAATTCAAGTTTCAACATAGGAAATAAGGGGTGTACCAATTGCATAACCGATGATGTTCAATTTGGTTATTGTTGACTCAGGAAAAATGACAGTTGACAGAGCAATAAGAATCCAGTCCTTCAGAACCCCAGCAACTCGAATGGTAACTGCACCAGTTCTACCGAGCACCAGAAAGATTGAAAAATTCAAAGCCAATGCACAAAGTGCATTTGAGAAGAATATCCAAAAATTGAACTTGATTTGTGATACTTCCATTCCAGGCATCTCCAGAAGGTACCAGGGAACAAAGAGGAACACAAAACTGCACAACAAAAGAGAAGGAACCTAAGCATTAGCACTCTGGAATTTGATACACATAATACACAAATTGCAATGTCCAATTGGCTTAAAAAGAGAAACTAAAAAAAAAAAAAGCATAAATGATGTCAGTGGAGTCTTTACAAAACAGAAAGTTCCTGTTTTCCATGAAATTACTAAGGATCAGACAAGTATAAAAGGGTTAAAAGAATCACAAGGTACATCACGCTAGGATTAAAACAAAATATGAATCTGCTAAGAACAGTAATTGATTTTCTTGAGGTACTGTCCAGTAGCGAATTTTAGTGGAGAAGAAACAAAATCAAGAGCTTTTTATGGAAAATGAGATAAGAGGATCTCACACAGCCACATTCCATCCATTTTATCACATTTTTCATTTCAATTTCACTCTTCCATTGTGTTTTAATATACCATCAGAACCCAACCAATTCAATTTTTCATGCTAATGATATCACAAACTACTGATACAAATTGCGACATTGATAGCAAGGATAGTACAATTTGAGATGAAGATCACAAAAATATTAATCACGTTCAATATCATAAGAGACAAGCTCTTGCAGAAGCCAAAAATCAGAACTTCCAATGTTGAATTTTGCATGATGTGTTCATGGTGGACATAAGATGTATCTAATTCACATGTTACATTTAAAATTAATTATGAGAATTTAGTTTAGTTTACCAGAATGACACAATTTTGTTCCCAAAATGGATTTAGCTGAAGCTTTATCTACACCAGACATTGAGAAGTAGGTAGAATATTTAGAACTCAAAGCCACTAGAAAATTGAAAAAAATATGTTTATGCTTTTCTGTGTTTAGTTCCAATAAGTTGCATTTCCAAACTTGACTTCTTCATGACTACTACTCGGATTCTCACCCAAAAAGTGAACAACAGCATTACGTGTGTGAATTTTATAAAATGGAAGAGTACCTGCATGGAGCAATGTAATATAAGCTTGTGATGGGATTAAGAGTTAAACCCTTCTTCTGGAGTAGAACTTGAGTAAGAACCAATCTAAGAGCTTCAGCAAATATTCCTGTGACTTGGTAAACTGTGCCCACTACATTGAAATGTATTTCCCCGTACGAAGATATTACAACACCAAAACTGACCAAGAGCATGTTCAGAAACAAATCACATCTTAATTTGTCCGTCGCACAAAGAACAGCCATGACGAAAGTAGCAACTGGCACTGCCATCAGGTAAAAAAAAAAATCAGTGAACTCTTATACAGCAACAGATCTAGGAATTAGATCGAAGAGGGGAAAAATTTTTACACTATTATTCATAATATTAAAATTAAGGGGGCAATATCATAAAATTAAAAGTATAATTTTTTTTTTTTTTTTAAAAAAGGTCTACATACATACGTAAAATTTTATAAACTCAAGGGGGGCAAACGCCACTGCACATCCCCCCTAAATTCATCCCTACTCTTGTGGATGGAAATTTAAAGATAACATCAGATAAAATTAGCTTACTTAGGGCTTTAAGCATCTGGATGAAGGCCACAGAGATGAATAAGTAAGCTGTATTTCCAAACCTGTACAACCACATACCCTGATTAGTAATCAAACTAGGACATGCCTCATAAAATCCTGTCCAACATGGAAGTCACTGAAATGCTCTTCTGGATGGATAACTGAGTACAGCAACAATAACAAGTGGCACGCCTAAAAAAAACTTCAAATGAATTGAAAACAATGTGGGAGTACATAATTTGCTAAAAATTATCCATCTCCAAACACCTATGTATCTTTTAGATAGATTGATCAGGAAGGTTTGGCAGTCATTATGCAGAGAAGTGTATATCAGAAGGCCAGATTCTGTTTAGTGAAAATGTTAAATTGGAGAAAAAACAGCTACCAAATAAGGTGGTGTGTTAACATCATTCATCATCATCAATAGGTCCATAAGTGCTGATAAATATTTTATTCCGGTCAGTAAAAGGATGATCCAGTGTTCAGTTCAAAACATTCCAATTATCAGATGGTTAACCATCACCATGTAATATCCACTATGTAAACCAAAAAAAAACTTCAAACATAAGCAGAAGTGTTTACAATCTTCAAACATCATATACTTACCACAGGCTTGCTGCAAAGAAGGCACTAATTGGAATTACACATGTCGCATATCTGCATATACAAACAAACATGATTAAACATAACACTACATTTAGTGATGACAAAAAATAAAGGATGCAAAACTTACATTTCAAAAGTCATCTTCACTGGTGATACAACCTGCAAAAGGGATTGAATTCAAGAACATATTGAAGGAAGTAGGATGAGTTCAAAAGGATATTCAAGCAAGAAATCACAGAAACATCCCAGCAAAGATGACATGGCTATGCAAAAAGAAGAAAAGACTCCATCTATTCCTGAAGAGCAGACACACAAATTTATTTGACATTCAACATGAACTAATCACACACTTTAAGATTGAATCTAAGCATGGTTTCAGCTAAATGGAAAAACTACCAAAAACTACAGAACATGGAACCCCATAAGGATATAAGTAGAAGTAATAGCCTATGATGGATTTCAATGCTGATGATATTGAACTTCTATTAGCAAGAGAAATGACAGAATAAACTTTTATAAGCAAGGTAAAGTACATGACACATAGGTACCAATATCATGACTCGCTGTCACTGGAGATTCCTAGAGAATTAATTATACACATAAAATATATATCTAATCAAAGATTCATATCAGGCATTCACGCCAAACCCCACAACAGCTTGTGCAGTGGGTTGTTACCAGGTCTAATGATCAGAAAATCAATAGATAACACTAATATTTCAAAATCCTTGCCATAGATATTATAAATACAGCGAATTTCTCCTTCCAGAAACAGATGCAGTAACCTGCCCAACCCCCCACCTCTCCTGGGCTTAAAGCCCAGATGCAGATTCTTGTACAGAAAGTTAAGCAATTGGTCAAGTCTTGTTGAGCTTATGCATATATCAACCATATCCTTACTTCCAGAACATGAATAACTTTAAATTGGTTCTCTTTACTAACAGGAGAGTAATAAACTGCATTTTTGCCATCTACATTCTTCTTCAATTATCGAATGCATAGTTTAATTTAGGCCTATGGGCATGAAAGGTGATTACGTTAAAACTTTCAAAACCAACATGAGAACTGCTCGTATAAATATTGAACATGTAAATCTTACTAGAATTTTTCTTAGTCCATCTAATATATTATAAATATATATTGGTACATCAGTAGGTCCCTCCACCCAAAAAAAGTTAACAAGAGGAATGGAATATCTCTAACAAATAAAAATGCTTTCAGAGCAGATCATGTATTTGCATCATACCAGATGCAAGAGTCAACCAATAAGCAGTTAAATACTAGAAAATGCTGAAAATAATATAAAACAGAATACAGCTTGTACCTTAAAAACACGAATAAGAAAGAAGGCCACCACACCCGAAAAGCCCATATGTATCATGGTAAGTGTAATTGGAAATGGGAAATTGAAGTACTTTGGCGAGAGAACCCACTGTAAACAAGAAAAAATTAAAAAGGGATTAAATGAGACCTCATATGCACATAAGACAAACACAAACAAATACTCAATACTGATGGAAAATAACAGGTCTAGCTGAATGGCAGTAACATGGAAAGTGCATAGGCCACATGACTGAATGAAATGCATACAGAAACATAAACAAAATGTCTCACAGAAATTTGAATGATGATGATCAAGAATTTGTGAAAATTACCCATATCAGAAAAAAAGAATAAAGAATGAGAAGAATGACTATGAGAGTTATACCTTGTTATATAGAATAACTCCCGAGGATAGCAGTATATACACTAAGAGATACAGGTAGGTCAGAAGAAGTTGTTTGCTAATCATTGTGTCTATTCCGGACCCTCTAAGCAATCATGCCCTGAAATCTGCCGCTCAAATTTATCACGGTTAACCAGATCCAACACGTAATCTTACAGCAGATACTGTTGACTGATACAGTTGTCGTCCGCCCCCAGATATAGGACAAGAATGTCCTTTTCAGAGCAGAGTAGCCGTAACTGCCGCCCACTATCGCCATTAGAACCAGGAGAAGAATCAAAATTAAGAAAACAGCCTTCTTTAATCAAATCAAGATTTATAATCAAAAGATATATTAAGGGCTTCACGGCATTGCACAATAATCTCACAGGATTAAACTTAACCAACAATTATCATCAAGAACTGCCCCGAACCAAAACCTACAATGCACAGTGGCATTACACCGTAACATCACAAGGCAATATGACAAACACGTAGTGTGCGGTGTAAATGAAAAACCAAAAAGAAAACAAGAACCTGAAAGAAGATCGAAGCCAACCTGAACAAAGCAAATAGAGCACTAACTTCAACTGGGCATCCGTAGAATCAGTAAATTTCGAAGCAATTTTGATTGAGTAAAAGCGAAAACCAGCAAATGGCAATTGGGGTTTTACGAGAAAGAGTGAAGGGCGGTTCAAAAATTCGCCACTGGAGAAAGTTAACCTTGTCGGCTAAGGGGGGATCGAGGATCTGTAATTTCTTGGCCAATACTTAGTAGTGGTAGATAAACGGCAATAGATGGTGAAGCTGAGGAACATGTGAAACAAAAAAAGTGAATGAATCTTGTTTTGTGTGGTGATGAATAAGAGGAAAAGAACCCCTCCCGGATCTCAAATCTTCGCTAATAATGTTTTGATGGGTTTAATATTTTTCATTTGAGTGTATATTGGATGCACGGACTGCAAATACACCATATTGTATAACTTTTTATTCTATTTTGTATACACATTGTTTTATTTTGTATGCGTGTTTCGTAATAATTATATATTTTTTTCACACTAACTTTTTTATTAAAAAAACTTGCATCATATGTGTATAACTTTTTATTCAATAGTGTATACATGTTTTTTAATAATTGTATATATTTTTATACTCAATTTTTCATTAAAAAACTTAACAACTAAATTGTATACATTTTTGCTCTTAATTTATGTTTATATTTGTATATGGGTGCACCATATCTTAGGGTGCACCCGGGTGCACACTATAATTAGTTTTTTTTCATTTTCCAATCTTCATTATTAATATATTAAGTGAAAATGTAACCAACACTTGTAAGTAAATTTGTAATTTTGCTTTTATTTTAGAGGTGATATTCTAGAATATATAGCAAAATATTACTTATATTCGTGTATAAAAGGATAGACAAATTCTCTTGTGACGCTACATATGTGAGATGGTTTGTGAGACGTGTAAATAAAATATGTTTAATTATTGTTAAAATATATTTTTTTAAAGTATGATAAATGATGAATTAAAATAGGGCAAAGGGTCGGATAAACCCCCGAACTTATCTCCCAAGATCAAATGAGCCCTCCACTTATTTTTCTAGTCATTCAAACCCCTAAACAATTTTAAATAGATATAATGAGCCCTCGTCTTCATGAAATAAAATATTGATGCCCTCCTGTTAAAATACAATCTAACGGTGTTAAGGATATAGGAAGGAACTGAATCGGTGATACCAATCTGTGAAAGATTGGGGATGAAGTGATATCCTACTCAAGGAAAACCATCGTGCGCGGTGGCGGCATAAGATCCCATGGCTGCAGGAGAGCAATCGATCTTGAGATTTGAAGAGCAAGTGGTAGGCAACGCGGCCACAGAGGAGACGGGATGGTGGCTTCAATCGGTAGCGGAGGTGATGGTTTGGAGGCGGGCAAGCGCCAGGATTTGTCAGGAAAGAATACAATTGCGGCTCTGATAGTGATTTCTTTTGACACGTGATGGGGAAGGAAGAAGAATCCAGGGCGGTGAACTGGTGGGAATGGTAGGGGTGGTGGTGGTCGTGGAGTCACGGTAGCACAGCGTTTGGTTTTGATATATATATATATATATATATATCCAATTTTGTGTGTGTTTAAGTAGTGGTGTGAGAATTGACATGAATAATTTGCCCACTAGCTTTAGGGCTCCATTGGCATCATCACCATGATGATTCTCAGAAATTCATCATCTTCGAGACACAAATTGATTAAACAAATTAATTGGAGTGATGATAGATCCAAGTAAAGAGGAGAATGTTGTTTTGCTTTGTTATTTCTTTGAGAGTTCACTCTCAAAGTAAAGAACTGGCAAAGGGTATACTGTTCAGGCAAGAACTAGCAGTCAGAATGCATTCTTGGAGGTAACATATCCTTAACGGCGTCTAATGATTTTTAACGGGAGGTGCATTATTGTTTTTATTTTATGAAGATGAGGGGCTCATTAGATCTATTTAAAATTGTTTAAGGGTTTGAATGACAAAAAAATAGGTGGAGGGCTCATTTGATCTTAGGAGATAAGTTCGGGGGTTTATCCGACCCTTTGTCCATTAAAATATGGTTTTAGGGTGATATAGTATAATTTATTATCGACATACTTTAACTATAAATAAGCATATTTTACATATATAATAAGAATATTTTAGTAATGGGTTGACCCGTCTCACAAACAACCGTCTCACAAGAGAGTATCTCAAAAGGATATCAACTTTGAGACAATTATTAGGGCGGGGAGGGGTACCAGTTTTGAAATTTAAAACCTTCTTCTTTCACCTTAAGTGTGTTTTCCTTTTTTTTTTTACTGTTACTTACTGTTACTGTTTTCTTTTTTTTTTTTGCTTTTTTTATTTATTTTTCTGTTTTTTATTTATTTAATTTTAGAAATATAATTGTAATTTTACCCTTGTGGTTTAGGGTATAATTGTAATTTTATCCTTGTGGTTTAGGGTATAATTTATCCTTAGGGTTTAGGATTTATGATATAATTGTAATTTTACCCTTGTAGTTTAGGGTATAATTTATCCCTAGGGTTTGGGTTTAGGGTATAATTGTAATTTTACCTTTATGGTTTAGCGTATAATTTATCCCTAAAGTTTATGGTATAATAGTCATTTAAATATAATAAATTTAAAAAGAAAATAAAAAACAACATTAATGAAGAAGTAGAAATTAATTAAAAAAACGAATGTGATTTCGCTTATAAAGTTTGGATGAAATATATTGAGTGGATGGGTGTGAAAACGGTCCTTTCCTGGAGTCCCTTGAATAAGAATAATCCACTTCAATTTAGTAGCCTTATTCCAGGGAAGAAAGGAAGGGATCTAACTATATTCGTTTGGAAATGTGTCATATGGTTAATATGGAAAACTATAAACATGTTTGTTTTTCATGGAGTGAAGTTATCGCTGAAGAAGCTGGTAGAGGAGATAAAGGTTAGTGTTTAGAATTGGTTATATGATTCTGCATCAGTTAGTTCACTAGGGGAATTTATAGATTGGATGAGTAATCCTAGAAGCGTGATCAAATAAAAACGAATATACCTCTGCTAGGTATTTTTTTATACTTGTAATATCTCTTGTAAACTTTCGGAGCTAGGTACTTCTCATACCTAAATTTTTTAATAAAATAGATATTTTTCCTGATAAAAAAAAAATAAAAAGAGTGAGGACAAGGGCACCCATTCAATTGGTACCCCTACTTGTACTCTAATCACTCTCTAACTTTAAAATTAAAATAAAATTTTAAGATTTTGAGTTAATATTAATACTTAACTTTTAAGGGTTGAAAGATTTTATTATGAAACAAAGATTAATGAACAATTCTATGTCACTCAGGGAGTATTTCATCTTCTAAATCACTTTGTTAAACATCCCTTTTTCTTAATTGCAAATAATTATTTTTCATTATATTTAAGGGTGATTATGTGGGTTAAAAATAGTGTATAGTGGGTAATTATTATTTTAAAATTTTAATTATTTTATTTTATTTGATGATGGAAATCGAAATAAAATTTAATTTAACGGTTAAGATTATCTAAATGCAAGTGCACTTGGTGCACCACAATTGAACCCTAAATTTAAATGGAGTATATAATACTAAGCACCTAACATGAAATTTTAATTATACATTATAATTTATATGTATTTTAGAACTTAAAAGACTTAGACATTATAAAAGTTAATCACCCCTAATAAAGTAATTATTTTAATTTAAGAGAAAAGAGGGGATAATATTGTAAAGATTCAATTGAAAATATAATTCTTTCGGTTGATGGTTGTTTTTGGTGGGTTGTATTTGTATTGATAAGTTTGGGGTAGCATTAATATCACACAATTAATGGACCCATCAAACAAAGATCAAGGAAAAATGGACGGAAGCAACAAGCCCTCTCACATTCATTATGGATGGACAATTGGAACATTACACACTCAGCTTTGAACTCCCAATCTCAAAGTTAAAAATGTGAAGCGATAAAAACCTTCCTCTCTAATCAAATGAAAAGCTATTTATATGTTGCCCTAATCTCCACCAGTAAAATATTGCCATGTGTATGGAGTGAAAATAGCATGCTTTCAAGTGTAGTTCTTGTGAGGGTGATGTAAAGAGTGACTTTTCGTTATTCTTTGTTTATTTAATTTTTTTTTTGATGGTTGCTGATTCGTACTACCTCTGACTTCACAGACTGACCCTATGTTTAGCTGAAGCCAAATCTTCATGGAGTCGGTCCTGCCTAAAGATGTTTGATGTGTCGACCATGTAGTATAGAGTCGACTTCATGTCTCGCTGGGCCTTGTAGATGGTTTTCCTTTATCCTTAACTCTCAAGTCATTATACGTTGGTCGATGATCATGTTAGATAGGCCTAGGGTTGTCCGGTAGGGTTTTTTTTCTCATCATGTTAGATGGGTCACGTTTACATTCTATTATTATCATTTGATTTTGGTCCGAAGTGAAATATAACACCCATAACACTTTCATTCTAATCTAATTAATAAATTCCATATAAATAAAGGTAGAAAATTTTGGAATAATTGAGTTGTTGGATTCATATATTTTCAAATTATGCAATCATACTCTTAAACAATAATTACAGGTGGATTTGGAGACTTATTTTGATTTCAATCCCACATCAAACGACGTCGAATCCATAATACAAAGTCAAAGCCCGTTTTCACGAGTAGACATGCACGGCGGTTTGGAACCGCCGGTTCCGGTTCCATATTTGGAACCGGAACCGAACAGAGGGTAGGCCGGTTTCGGTTCCGGTTCTCTCTTTTTTTTTTTAAATTTTAGTCTTGAAACGTAAAAAAAAAATTGAAAAAATGAGGAATCGGAACCGAACCGAAATATATCCGGTTTCGATTCTATTTAGTCCGATTCCAGAACCTCCAATTCCCGATTCGGAACCATCAGTTGCGATTAAAATGTGCATGTCTATTCACGAGGCCCATTAATCGCAGGTAATTCCACATTTGACATTTCCACATTTGTTTGTTTTCGTTGCGGACATAACAACGACGTCGTATTCATGGCCCAAGATAATATCTCACTCTTCTGCCTAAAGGATAAATTCTACAGCCACCTCTGAATCTCGACACGCAGTGAAGGGGTGGAATCAATGGCGTCGCTGCTCTACAAGCCGTTGGCATCTCTCTGCACCGTCAACAAGTCGGATATCCGATCCAATGAATTCTTCGCCGGCAAGCGATGTCGTATTGCTGCCGGAAAGTCTGGCAATGGTGTTAGACTCGCCAGTAGCGGTGTTGTTGGAAGGAAAACTGGTGGTTGTGTTAGTGGAATAGTGTGTAAAGCTATTTCTTTGGAGGCAGAGACGGAGATTGAAGGGCTCAATATAGCTGACGATGTTACTCAAGTGAGATTACTGTTCGTTTTCTACTTGTTTTCTGATGAGGAAATGTCAATGAAGTGTTTGGATTATTGATTTTTTTTTATTCGTGTGGATTAGGTAGCAAGTTTGCAATTTCGAAATTCTTATGAAATCGTAGTTACAACTGAACATAATTCTAATGAATGAATTCGGAAAAAGGAGAATTTAAAATTATTCCCATTCCAGGTGCTCTTTGGTAAGATACAAGCTTGAAGGCCAATTCTATATATATATATTTTTAAAAAATTATGTTAAATAATGTTTCTCTTTTTATGTGTTTCTGGTTTTTAGATTTGTGTGCTAAATGATAGTGCAACATTAACAGTGATGAATAAACTTTCTTAGTGCAACTTCGAAATGAGGTAAAATGCTTGAGTGGGGGTTATTGGTCTATTTCCATAGTACTTCAGACGCGAACTATTAGTTTCTTCTGCTTTGATAAAATCGTTTCATATTTAATTCTGCCTCTGATGATATTGTTCTAATTCTCTAAGAAATATAAAGCAATTCAGCACATATCTGCTAATATCCTCTCTTGAATTACATTTTTATAGTTTTCTGAATATTTGAAGGCATGAAGAATAGTAAGGATTTTGTGATTGAAAAAAAGCGCCGATAGTTGTGGATATGTATGGAAAGGTTAACAGAAACGATTATCATATATGAATTTTGAACCAAAAGTTGACTTGTATTATCCAAATACCGTGGAATTTTATTATTAATCTTTTCTTAAAAACTAGTTTAGTTTTATCAGTCTTTGTTGCTCTATTACAGCTCATTGGGAAGACACCAATGGTTTACCTGAATAATGTTGTAAAAGGGTGTGTTGCAAATATTGCTGCGAAGCTTGAAATTATGGAACCTTGTTGCAGTGTAAAAGATAGGTGAGAGCTGTTTCTGGTTGTCCTTAGCAATTTTTTTGTATGTGGCATGAAAAACTCTCTTCATTATTTAGCAAAAGTGCCCCATGTGTCAGTGTGGCAGTTGAGACTTTCTAATAATCATATGTTTAGATGTGCCAATTTTGAACTCATTAAGTAGCCTTTTACTCTCTCAGGATTGGGTACAGTATGATTTCTGATGCCGAGCAGAAAGGGCTTATTACTCCGGGGAAGGTAAGACGATGAATAGATTTTTATGGCCCAAAAAAAAAACTATTATGTTCTTGATGCTTTTCATCCCCATACCTTTGGCCGTTTTGGACTTTATGAAAGTATTGTGTTCATTTTATTATTGCTGTAATCTGGTTTTGCTGTTTTTCTTGCATGAATCGTCATGTTCAACTCATATGATAAAAAGTAGTGTGCTATTTTTTATTTTGCTGTTTATTTAATATTATTCTTCCTGGTCTTGATTTATTTCGTTCTTATGAAACTTGGCTGTTCTCTAGAGTGTTTTGGTTGAGCCTACGAGTGGAAATACTGGAATTGGTCTCGCATTTATTGCTGCTTCAAGAGGCTACAAGCTCATCTTAACAATGCCTGCATCCATGAGTCTTGAAAGAAGGGTTGTCTTAAAAGCATTTGGAGCTGAACTAATATTAACAGATGCATCCAAAGGAGTGAAAGGAGCTGTTCAAAAAGCAGAAGACATAGTGAACAGCACTCCAAATGCATACATGCTTCAACAATTCGATAACCCTGCAAATCCGAAGGTTCTTACTTGTATTCGACTGTGATGTAGTTTTTGAAGATATTACATTATTTTTGCCCTTCTCTTGAGTGGTTGACTATTTTGTGTCATGACCTGTGTATATAATGATTGGTTCAAAAACTTCAAAAATATTGTGACAGGATGGCGTTTGACTCACTGGTTTTAGATTATCTGCAGACACCAGCAGTTAAAAGATTTTTATATGACAAATATCATGAAGAAACTTAAAGGGATTAAATCCATAGAGGATTTCTAATTATGTTGACCTTATCTGCAGATTCACTATGAAACCACTGGCCCTGAGATTTGGGAAGACACAAAAGGCAAGGTGGATATACTTGTTGCTGGTATTGGTACTGGTGGAACAATTTCGGGTGTTGGTCGTTATCTCAAAAAATGTAATCCTAATGTCAAGGTAATATATATTCTAAAGCGAACTATAATTGTGCATTACATAGAAGCAGAAATTTCTCAAATTCATTTCTTGTAGTTGTTTATATCATCTAATGTAATCCCTATTCATCCTGATGGATTAGGTTATTGGTGTGGAACCCACCGAAAGCAACATACTCTCTGGTGGAAAGCCTGGTAAGATGGAAGCCTGTTATCTCTTGGCTATGTTAGTTTCCTGGTTAAATTTGTGTATGGCTCTTGTCTTTGCAATTTGAAACTGCAGGCCCTCACAAAATTCAAGGGATTGGAGCAGGTTTTATTCCGAAGAATTTAGATCAAGATGTAATGGATGAAGTTATAGAGGTCTGCTTTTCAAGTCATAGACTTTTTGTGTGGTTATATATGTGCATTGAATTATAGACTACTTGCACTTCAAGTTTATCTGTTTATTTATTTAAAACCAAAAAGCACAGCATTTACTTTAAATTTGTCTATCAACAAGAAGTGGTATCCATGATTAACCATCCTCACAAGTGATCAATTGATATCATTTGTAGTAACTTGTTACTGAGTATGTAGTGAGTGTATCTTGTCCTTTTCTTCATTTGAACAAAACTAGAACACATTTCAGTATTTAGTCTGTAGATTTTTATGTTATTCCCTACTACTAGCTCATATGTTATTTTTAAGTTCAATCATGTTCTGCTTTCTCATTATCTCTTCTTTTATTGCCAGATATCAAGCGATGAAGCAGTGGAAATGGCAAAACAATTAGCCCTTCAAGAGGGTCTATTGGTTAGTGGAACCTTAATACTCATCTTCTTAGACCATAAATGAGATATACGATCATGCTGTGCTAGTAGCTCGTATATTATTCTTAGTATGTGGTCATTCCACTTTGAATCAACAAACGTAATACATTTTGTCTGATTAATTGAATTGGAATGGGAAGGATACGCCACTTGCATACAATGACTTCATATTCTCATTCCTATGCATGTGTACATGCACTAACCCTATCATGCAGACCTTTAGATGGAGTTGTTATTATTTTCTGTGATTATGACTATCAAACTTCAGAAGTATTTTATATGACAGCACTCTTACCTTGGTTAATTATTTGAAGGAATGTCCTGTTCTTAAGTATTTTGAGCTGATAATATACTGTGCTAAAGATTGAATCATTGTGTGGGGATAGTTAACTTACTAAAGGAATATAAATGAATCATAGACTAGATGCCCTTAGTTAGTGTACCCAGCTATCTCTTCTGATTGAGGCCTTATCAGCTAGGTTAGCTTTTCAAATGGTGTAATGTGTTTTCACTTTGTGAAGTCCATCATTGGAATAATATTACCGGAAAAATCTATATTGTTGCAGGAAAAGCACTATGAAAATTGTTAGTATGTAAAAGTTTTCTAGGAAGAAATTTGTATAAACTTAAGCATTTCGCCTTTGTTTTTACTGAAGATTAAATTATGTTGTGGTTGTAGGGCCAGTTTGTTTATATAAATTTAAGTTCACAGAAATTGTTAATTTATCTACTTACATGCATGTGTGCAAATCATCATCTATGAATTGGTAGTTAAATGCGTCTACTGGAATTTTCTTTCCAGGTGGGAATTTCTTCAGGAGCAGCAGCAGCAGCTGCTATTATTGTTGGAAAACGACCTGAAAATGCTGGAAAGCTTATAGCGGTATTTTTTCTTTTTAAGTTGTTAAGTATCAAGTTTGTCACACAGCTGTTATATGCCTTTTAATTTCACCTGATCTGAAGTTCAAAGTAGCTATTCATACGCAAAATCTATCTTTTGCTTTCTCTTTGCTTACAAGAAAAATGAAAAGTGAACATTATTTTTGCAATTTGTCGGTTTACATCATAAAACTTTCCCCGCAATTTAAATTCAACGAATCAGGAATGGTATTTGCCTTTCAAAGATTGAGGTGGCATCTAATTTCTGTTGTAAGAACTTGTCAATGTACTGGTTACCCCTGGGCAACTAGTGACCAACTACTAAAGTATTTTAACTTACACAAAACTGACGTATTAAAAGCATTCTAGTTGTAAGTGAAATTAACCCAGCTAAGAAGTGAAAACCATATGCTTTGTGATAGCAAAACGGGTCTGGTAAAGAACTATGTATTACTCTAAAAAATAATTTTATCTATGTGGTAGTTCAGATACCCACTCTGATTTTGGTTATATTCATGAGAAACAGGATTGCTTCAGAATTAATCCTTGTTCTTGTAGGTTGTTTTTCCAAGCTTTGGAGAGAGATACTTGTCGACAGTACTTTTCCAGTCCATACGGGAAGAGGCTGAGAAGATGCAACCCGAATAAAAATATAATCCATTTGCCAATACACCTACTCATCTCAGATAAATAATGAATGGTAATGGCCCTTATCATTCACAAATTCACTGGCGTTTGCACTTTTTTCCCTCCAGTCGAGGCTTGCCATTAACACGAGTCCTCATCTGCATGACCTGAACAGGCTTTGCAGGATCAGTTTTTATAGTTAATACTGTGGCCCAAGTGCTGAACCTCTGTCACTATTAGAGTTTTGGTTACATTCTTGTGTGATAAGAGAAATTATGTTGTTCTGGTTTCTTATGAGATAAATATTGTGAATGTTTTTATTCTAGTCTAGCTTACTAGTATTGGAGACATTTTTGTGTAATACCTTCTCGTGAATATGATATGATTTCTTTTCTGCTTCTTGGTTAGCTTCTTCAGTAGAGGAGCTCAATGTTTTGTTGGACCCAAAAGTTAATGAACCTTATCTTTCAACTTAGCATCAGATACTAACAACTGTATGGACATGCAATTAAATTTTACCGAAATTTCGGCATATCGGAAATTGGCATACGGAAAATATGGTATTGGTATTGGTATGAAAATTTTATATCATAATTTTTGGTATGCTATCGGTATTTATTGGTATGCCGGTTTTTTGCCACCCCGAGGTGTATCCTTCCAAAAAAGTGTTTAAAAACAACCCTCCGTTATATTTAGTGTCCGATTCCACCGTTCAAATTTTATTAATGCGTGAAAGATACTCTCCGTCCGTCCGAAAGAGTATCTTTTTACTTTTGTGCACGTTGATTAAAAAATATTATTATTTAATGTGTAGTGGGTAGTTGTATTAGTGGGAGTGTGGACCCCATATTTTAGTTGTATTAGTGGGAGTGTGTGGGTCCATGTGTGTAAAAAAGAAAATGACCCTCTTTGTAACGGACGACCAAAATGGAAAAAAGATTTTCTTTCGAACGGATGGAAGGAGTACAACTCTAGATTTATCAAGTTCCTTTACACTCATATCAGCCCATAAATAGGCCCATATGTACTGGGCCCAGTCCACTGTGTGGTTTATTCGGCCCATATAGATATTTAATCACAGAATTAGGTATCGGTTAACGCTTTCCTAATTTGTACGAAGCGAAAACAATTTCGAAGAACTGTCAGAAGAGGCGAAGGTTAGGGTTTAAAGGTACGATCCACTCTCTTAACTGTCGGCTTATTAACTGATAATCATGAAAATGAAAACAATTGCAAAAGATCTCACTTTTGATTTTCATCTTAGCGGAGAAAATGTTGCTAATATACCAAAGAATTAAGGAAATTGTTTGGTTTAATTAAAGGGATGTCAATACTCTAATTGACATTTTCTGAGGGCAGAGCTTGGGTACCAATAATGGTGATGGGATTTGCTTCAATAGAATATGAAGTTTGCAAGCTAGACTATGTGTGTTGTTATTTTTTATGATCATATAAAAGAATTGTTATAGCTGATTATATCTTTAGAAGGGGCTGAATTAAGTTTATAGTTGAACAAGCAGATGTGTTAATAGGGTAGGCTATTGTTTCAGTTTTGATGATCCTGCCTTTGTGAAATCACATTTTTTTTAGGATGACGTCCTGATGCACGCAAAACATTTTTTAACAACCCTATTGTTGTCAGCATTAAGGGTGGTGGATGTATCCCTTTGTTGATGCTCTCTTTGAATTCTAATTCTCCATTTCTTGATAGTTTGTGCTGATAATCTGGTGAACTTCTGATTTTTCTCCTTATGGAGAATATTTGTACTGTGTTTCTTGTTATTGGCATGTTATCTGCCGACTGCTGCAGATAGTAGCAGCTTCGTGTTTGCAATCAAGTTTCAATGCTTCATATTTTCTGCACTTATTAATACTTGTAAGATTGATATGAATAGAACATCAGTGTTTTCGTCATGGTTTACTATGTTGTGTTGTGGGCATTTCCAACCCTGATTGGTCTTGGAACTTAAAAGAACGGGAAGGGATCCATGATTAGGTTTTACTAAATTTTGCATTGCATTGATCTGCATCTCCTAAAGGTTTTTTCACTTTTCACTAATAAGACCTGTTTTTCCCACCTTTTAAGTACATTCAGATGGAAAGTATGAACAACTAAGAAATTAAATAATTATGCTGATGTATTTTGTTTCTTGTTTATAAATCAACAGTGATATCTCATGTCATTTTACTTCTCAGTCAGTACAGGTTGGCTATTGTTATTGTTCTGTTAACCAGTTCTCTACTGGGTTCTGCAACTCTCTAGTAACTTTGAGTCTGTATTCTCTAACAAGTTTAAATATTCTTCTGAGACTTATGTGCATTCAGTTATTAATTTAGCCTCCTCTTGTCCCCGTGCAGTTTTATAAGGAACTTACTACAGTTTTTGTCAAGAGATGTCTGGGATTTCTGGATTCCACACCCTTGCACCAAAGACTAAGAATATCGTTGTTGCTGGAGGGCTGACAGCATTTGTCTTTGGGGTTTATTTCTACACGATGAGAGCTGTAGGCGGTACAGATGAACTTCAGGTGGCCATTGACAAATTTGAAGCTCAAAAACACAGAAATGAGCCAGAATCAACCTTGGATCCTAAAGCTTAGTTACATCCCCACATTTATTTTACTATGTAATTAGCTGAGATTGCGTTAAGCGATGCAGTTATCCTTGTATGCTTTCTTAGTGCTAAAATAAAATCACGAATTGGAGCTCTGAATTGTACTTTGAAGCCCCTTTTACTAGGCATATTGATAGAAATGAAGTGGCTTTTACTTGGCATATTGATAAGAATCCAGACTATGCTACGACTTAGTTAATATGGCTTTCATATTGTCTAGTTTTCCAAGTTGTAGAATGTGTAGTCAATCCATCTAGTAATCCAGCCATGGAGATATCTTATGAGATGTATGTATTCCATGAGTCATATAAAGAATATATATTATTAGAGGTGTCTCCACATTTAATTTCAAATAATAATTGATTTTTATGATTTTTTTTTTCTTAGTGCTCGTCAATTAGCTTATTTCAATATCCTATTTCATATATTTATTTTAGATTTTTTTAATAAATTTTATATAAAAACGTGAAAACGAGATTTAGTCTGCATGAGCCAATCTGCTCACCCTACCAATAATCCAACCCATGTAGGCTACTCACATTCTATCAACAAAATGGTGTATTGTGGATCAATCCCATCGCCAACCAACGAAAACACCTCTATAAAGAATATGGCATATTGGGATAGATTGAGTAGTATTTTATCATATATTCTTTAAAAAAAAAAAGAAATTCTAATAAAGATGCAAGTGATATTCATCCCATAGAACAAACATGTGAGATGATTCAAGAAAGTTTTTGTCCATTTTCCATATGCTTTCATTTCATCACATTTCACACTATACAGTAACATAAACCTTCAATCGGCTCTTCATAATATATAACCCAGTAACAATTTCATCTCAACATAATAAATCAATTAATGCCTCCATATGAGAGACACAAAAAAAGATTAAACCATGCAAAATGGTAACACAGCAAGTTAGTATGGTAACATTTTCTAGTCATTGATTGAGAGATATGCCCTCAATTTTCCAGCAAGATGTGGGATTGTATTAATTCCATCTTGAACAGAAAGGTCTACACATGACTCCAAACTCTTCAAGGCGTTGTTGTCGTTTGACTGCTTGGCTGTCTCGTATTTGTCTTGGCAAACGGTCAAGGACCGACTCAGTTTTTCCTAAATGAATTCGGAAAACAATAAGAAGACACTTGAGAATGAATACCAGCCAATTAAATCATGATCATTCAAATATTGGGTATAATTAATACTCCACAAACCGGAAAACAACAATAACTAAACAAGATGGACCAACTCTGCTACCATAATACAATTTTCATCATCTTGTTTCAGCTCGATCAAAGTAGAGCATCATGCAAAACATGACCACTTTGGTAACCGACTGACAAGCTGAAATTTATCGAGCTGCAAGGGATTACAGATCTACTTTTAATCATATTTCTCCAAGGCAATCAATATCTTGCTTATAATGCATCCTTATCACTGATATCAAGTGTCCCATGTCCGGGCCAAAATTGCCGACTTATCGTTTAGACCTGTTTATGGCCTAAATAAGTTCCATCCGATTTTACTTCATTAAAAAAAATTCAAATTGGTTTCTTTTTGTATCATTCTTCCGTTAAACACGCTATAAAGTCTTCAGTTTGGTGGTTAAAGAATTAGTAGTTTGTGTTCATGTGAAGATGGTCATCCTATTACCCAGTCATGGCAGGAAAATTTAAGTCTCAACATAGGGATAAAAAAGAAAGCTATTTATATTTTCAAGGGTTGTACAAACATAGAGAAATCATTAATCTCCACAATTGTCAAAATGATGGAGATACATGGTGATTATTGTTTGGAATAATTACTTGTGAAGTTAACCAAATTACAGTAAAACAGAGTTCCTATCTTTAGCAATCACTCAGCTTCAACAGTTAAGAAATATAAGAAATCCAACACAACAGAGCATAACACCAACACTGCAACTAAAACATACTCTTAATTCAATAACACAATCAACTCTTTAACCAATCCATGAACAAAAGGAGAAGAGAAATTACCTGAAACCTAGCCATCTCGTTTTCAACAACATTCTGGGCCTTGATCACCGGCGCACTGCAATACTCCACGCAGTTGTTGATCTCATCCTGCTTCTTACTCCTGTCGAAACACTCGTATGCACACTTGAAATACGCTTGCTACAACACACATCCCCAAAATAACTCAATTACTCAATCAAATCCCTCAACAATATTTCAAACATCGCTATGATAACTACATTACACACACACAACACAGCAGCAAATCACGCTCACAACATTAAATTAAAAAATAATAATAATCATAAGAAAAACAGAAATGGGGAAAACCTGGAGGGTGTAATTAATGTGATCTTGAACGCCAGAGAGATGCGACTGGGCGGCGTTGTTGACCTCATTCAGCTTCTGTCTCAATCTTTCATTCACTAATCTCTCTTCTGCTGCTGCTAAGTGATCCATTGCCTTCGTGATTTTCTCTCTCTGAATTTTCTCAGGGTTTAAGCTTTTACTGGGTTTTTATTTGGGTATTTTGATTTCTTGGGGGAGGGTTCGGAGGGTGTTACCGTAAATTAACTTACCATAATGGGCTGACACATGATCTTTTATGGGCTGGAGGCCCAAACGTGAAGGTTTGGGTACAACAAACTAGCCCAACTAATATTTGCAGGGTTGTAGTTTGTGAACTCTTTCAAAGAGTGTAGAATAAAAATTATTTTATTTATTTATTTCAAATAAATAATTAGAAAAAAACTATTTAAAAAGAAAGTATCAAATTTTCCAAATAAACATTACGATTTTGTCTACGAATTACAAAGATTTTATCGCTTATTTTTTGAAAAATAAATAAATAAATACTCAAAGGAACCAATTTATTTATACAAGATAAAATGGGATGGCGTGGAGGAAAAACTCTGGGGGCAATCTGGTAAATTCAAGTTTAGGGTTTCAACGCTACCCCAATTCTCTCCCCTATATAATGCTCTCTTCCCTCACTCTTAGCTTTCATGTTACTGCAGCTTCTCGTTTAGTTTAATTGTTGGATTAGGGTTTAGATTACTAATATCTGTTAATTGTTCTTCTTTTCGATTTAAAAAAGATGTGATTGATTATGGGGAAAAGCCGATTTGCAGAGCAAGAGCGTCGATTTAATATCAATGACGAATTACTTGCATTGAAGGTTGGCGATAACAAGAAGCGATTCTCCGTGCCTTTCAAATCTCTCTCATTTTGATTGCGGCCTCGAACAAATCGCTACATTTCTTTTCAAAAATTGATTTAATTCTATCATATTTGATCCAGTTGAATCAGTCGATGGGTTATAATATTTCCGTTTATAGTTTTAATTATTATCAGATTATACCAAAGAGTTGAATTTGATTTATCTATTTCTATTTAGAAAATATAGTATAGATCTGATTTTTAGTATATAATTTTAAGTCTATTTAATAAAAATAAAATTTTTATTTCTTTATTTTTTATAATTTTTATAAAATAGACCATTTTGATTACGTTTGGATTGTGTTGCTCCAAATATTATGATATTTGATCGAGTTTAATAAGTCGATTGGTTACATTTGATAAGGTAATCTAAATGACCCTGATTGATGAAATCTTCACAATGATGGACAATGGAATTTTGAAAATTAAATTTTTATTTTTTATTTTTTGAGCAATATTTTGTACTCCCTCCGTCTCAAATTGGATGTTACACTTTCTATTTTGGATTGTCCTATAAAAATTTGCACATTTTTTAAAAAAACAAAAAATCAAACGCGATTACCTTCTCCATACACTATTTTTTGACATAGTTAAATAGGACTGATAAATTTATTTTTTAGATTAGAAATTCGTGTTTTCGGATCATATTTTGTGCTGACCCGATAATGGTACACGAAGAACACTGCAATTTGTATTGACATGACTGTGAAACACGAAAAACATTGCAACACGATAAAAAAAATAAAAAATATAATAGACGAAACATCTCAACAAAAGAATAGATTTAAAGGCATTAAAAAAGTTTTCAATAGAATTCTTCAATTTTTCATAAAAAAAAGTGTAAAGACTATAATTAATATATCAAGTACTGCATAATAGGAGTAATTTCTTAAAGGTAAATTGAATGCTATAGATTTCTAAAACCAAACACCTAATTCATTATTGTTCTGTATCAAAGACATCAATCATGCATTCATACATCCAACAGTATACTAAAATTAAAAACAATATCCAAAAAAAAGAAAAAAAATTAGCAACATGCACAACAAGAAGAAATCACACAAATCTGTTAAAGGGCTTCCTCCCAACTAAGGCTGCAGGCATAGAAGCAGTCGAATCGACGCTGAAACCTCCGATCGAACGCGAGTCGTCTCGTCTCTCCAATCCCACTTGAGAAGCAGAATCCTTGTTAGACCCTTTGTTCCACTTGAAAGAACCAGCATTTGGAGTGAATGGAAATGAAAACCTCCTCTTTGAGTCATTACCAGGAGTCCCTGGAAACCTGTCCCTCGGGTTGCTGTTTGCTCTCACTTTGGCCTTGGCGGAGATGGTAGGCGACATGTAATTCGGGGCGGAAAACGGGGGGCAACTGACGAGGCTATCATCATCTTTCAATGGAGTATCATAAGTTGAGTTAGCTGCACCACCTCTTGGTTTTGAGTATTTTGCATGATTGGAGCTGCTTGGTGGAGGGGTTCTACCCGGTGTCTGAAATGGTCTAGTCCTAGCAGGAATTGCTGACAGTGATGATCGTGGTGTGACAGACTCGTGGTTGTCAAAACCGAAAATGCTGTGCTTATAGCTGCCTGGATAGGGTCGAGGACTCTGCTTGTACTCTGAGACGGGCTTTGGAGGAGTTAAGGCGATGTTTTTCGTTGCGGAGCTGCTGGCTCGAGGAAGTTGACGTTCTAACCAGTTCCACCACCAGGGGAACCCGTTGGATCGTATGTCCAGTGGGTTTTGAGCTGATTTTGGGTTGGCTTTCCACAGCTGTTGATATAAACATGCATAATGCATCATGGATGGTTCTTGGATATCCATGTTTATTACATTCAGATGTTAAAGTAGTTGTTGGATGATTGTTTAATTACCTGGTTTGAATATGCGTAGGCCATGGCTCTCTCTCGTTTGATGACCGCCTCAACTTTCTTCCGGAGCCTTCCTTCGACTTCCTCTTTCGTTAGCAAGCTAGCATCCCAATCTTCATTCTGGCCAGCCTCAGACTATACAACCAACATCATAAGTTTAGAACAAACTCAATAGTCAGACAAGTGACATAATTATAAGACTGATAAAATGATTAAGTGTAAAGTGGTTTTAAGATTACTAGGTCCATGCCATTTCTTCTTTTTGGGGTGTGAAGAGATCTTTAGGACAAATAAATGAGGAATTCGTAAAGGATTCTCAGGGACGAAGGGAGTATCATTAACAAGGCGACAAAGAAATGACAGATGAAGTGCACTCCCATTTTGGAGTGATTTAATCTCTTCATCAGAAGCAGTTATTACTGCTCAAAATTGGACGATTCCTGCAATGTATTACGTTGATCTAACATATCAGGTAATGTAAAGGATTAAATCTTGAGAAGAGGATATGCCATACAGCATTTTTCCCTACAAAACTAGTACATAATTTTGCTGAAGCATTAACAAAGAACATTCAAATGATCAATGATGCAAGCTTTCTGGAGAACAGAAAAGATTAATATAATTTTAAGAACTCACTAGCTGGTTCAAGGTCCATTTGCTGAGGGTACTCTCAGCTTCTTTGTCGTTCCTGTACGCTTGGTGCTGGACGGCCTGATTTTCCAACATCTGGATCCTCCGAGACTGGATTTGGGTTTGAACCCTGACCAGGAGCTGCATTTGTTTCATGGCGTTCATCGTTTGTCGTTTTACATTCTGGCCCCTCACCACTCCTTGAAGCCTCACTAAGCCCCTCAATGCACGGAAACTCCGCCTTGCCTGTCAACATCCACACACAACCTATGCTATGAGTCAAGATTACAGAACACAACAATTTGTATTTTTAATTGTACTACTCTAACTAACATTACCAACCAAAAGATCATTGCTCATAAGCAAAGACCCCTAATCTGTCTGATTCTACGAATACCACCTTTATCACCGCGAATGATGTAAAACGAGAACACAAACAGACAAGTTAGAAGATTACCAGGTAACCCCTATATGCTGCCTGAATCTTTGTGGCTGATAGCTGTTGATACCTTAAAGTTGGCTCCGGCCTCTGCACATAACTAATTTCCTTTCTATTCTGTTTTACCTTGGGAGCCTTGGAAGAAGTTGCCTTCGTTGAAGAAATCTTCGGTGGAGGAGCTTTGGGAGAAACAGCCTTCGGAGAAACGACCCTGGGAGAAGCAGCCCCGGGAGAAACTGCTCTGGGAGATGGAGCTTTAGGAGAAACGGCCCTTGGAGAAGCAGCCTTAGGGGAAGTAGCTCTATACGCTTCAGCCTTAGGTGAAGCAACCCTCAGAGTCGGAGAGGTTGGCCTCACAGGTAAAACAGGTGCAGTTTTGGGCTCCTCGGAAGATGTAGGAGGCCTAATGAGCAGTTGATCAGCTTCCCCTAATATCTTTTCGATGCTACTAGGCTCCTTGAACAGGGGAATGAATGATTTTGGTTCTCCATGTCTCAAAATTCCTTTCCCCTTCTTCTTATCCTTGCTACTCTTCTTATCTGCTCCCTGGTATTAATCAACCAAAATCAGACAATAAGTGAAAGACTCAATCTTTATCAAATGCTGAAAATAAGAATTCTCTAAATTGACAACATTTTCCAACAAACATTCATCATCTATTAAATGGGAAGCACCCTGTAATGATTCTTACAAAAGAGATGGATACTTACATCAGTTGGCTTCTCCTTAGAGCTGTGAGTAAAAACCCTTTTGATTGCTGAAAACCAGCTTCCCTTCTTCCCCATGTTCTCAGCATTACTGTTTCTCCATAAATAAACTGTGTAACACCCAACAGTTTAATCCTTGCAATCCAAAATTTTTTGTCAATTTTTCACCCTTCATACCCAAATAATAATATCATATACTATTAAAAAAGAAGAAGAATCTTGAAAGGTAGAATAGCAGTTCATATGCATAAATCAGAGATCGACTCTTGAATCTTGCAACTCTCAACTGGGGAACTCAAAATTCAGTGAAGGAATTTAATTTTCATGTTCACAAATTGGGAGAGAGAACAACTGTGGCAAAAATCATGGAAATGAAACCAAGGGTGAAATGGGATCTTAATTTTGCAAATCATACAGAATTATTAGTCTAATTGAAAGAGATTTTTTGGGTGGGGGTGGGGGTGGGGGTGGGGGTAGGCGGTGACTTGCAGAATCCTCAAGACATTTAAGATCATGGGAAGCATAATTGCCCAAATCAAAGGGTAAGTTCATACAAGAAAACTTCATAAAGCTGGCAGTTAAATATGTCCAAAAAGTTCAAGAAAACCAACTTCAACCACCCACCTACCCTCTGAAGAGAGAGAAAGGGAATTCATGGAAGTATTTCAAGTGGACTAAAAGATCACTAATTCTAGCAGAATGCTCTGCATACTAATTTATGGGGAAAATAATAAATTGAAATGCAAGAAAACAGAGGAACCCCAGATAGCAAAATCACAGAAGCAACAAAAGGGGAAGAAAAAAAAAAGATATAATCCACAAGAAATAAAAAAGGGATTAAAAAAATAAACATATTCCCATCATTTGCAGGCAGAAATGGCCAAATCCCAAGAGATCATGTCTGAATAAGTGCAATTAAAATTCATTTAATTGAAAGATTCTCTTATCACCTTAAACTGTTGTCCCCAATCTTCAGAACCCTTCAAGAAAGCTGCACAGCCTGAAAAAAACACCCACCAAAGCTTCTCTCTCTTACACACTCTCTCTTTCTCTCTCTAAACAGAAAAGGGCATCTAATTATATATATACAAGAGTCTCTATCCAGCCTCCTTCATGGTATGCCACAACACAGCTCTTTCCTCCATACCAGAACTACCTTTCTCAGCCTTCAATCTTTGAAAATTGGCAAATTCTTCACAACTTCACACCAGTGTGTATGTGTTTGTGTGTGTGGGTTGAACTTTGAATCAGGTTCTTGCTTGCAAAAGGTTGCAACTTTATTTTCTTTTATTTAGTTTTGTTGGTGCCCACCTTTTAGCTCTTGAGTTTTGATAATTCTTTCCCCTTTTCTTAAAGCATCATCATGATAAATGATGATGAAAGATTAACATCATTTATGTTTACATTTAATAACCACAACAATTTCACAACCCAACTAACAATTTTCTATTTTGTCCATTAAACATAGGTTAGGAAGTGCTGTGACTTTTTAATTTTCTACTCCTCCCGTGCCTTAATTGTATGCTCGTATAGTTACGGAGTTTAGGAAAAAATTATAGTATTAATTTTTTCAACTTGCAGGTAATGAAATTTTGTTAGTATTAATTAAATTATAAAAAGGCAAAAACTTGTGTGCATTAGGGACACCGTGCTCTTAAATACCCTTTAATATTAAATGATGTACCATTTAGTATTAGGACATATATCCTTTATTTTTTGAAAAAAAATGTATATTTTTTAGAACAAAACTGTGTATCCTTATACACTTTGTACACATGGGACACAAGAGACCAACTCTTATGCAATATTCTGTATGTTATAAAGTGTAAAATGAGTGTTCTAATTTTAAATTGAAGTATATATTTAAATTATTGAATCGTTGTTGATTGAATTTTTTTTTTTTGGTTCAAGTTATTGTAAATGGATTGAATGGAAATGAAAAATATAAAGATAGTTATATGTAGAGCATTTTTCTCTCTATTTTATTACTTCCTCCGTCCTATTAAACGCACGCGCTTCCTTACAAAGGAAGCGCGTTTCAATAGGACGCATATTTTACATTAATTCTGTAACATAGTTTATTAAATTAGAAAAATAATAAAATTGCAACAAGCTTAACATGAGAAGAATTTAAAATTTAAATCTTCAAATAAAACACTTATAAAATGAGTTCAAAATTGATACATAAAATTAAAAAACGAAATTATATATGAAAATTTTCCAAGTGAGATAAGTGGAGTATTATAAAAAAAATATTACAAATATCCCATAATACACTAATTTGAGTTTTGAGAATCCTGCCAACACGTCCTCTTGATGGACCCCACCATAATTCAACCTCTCGTATTATTTTCTAGATTATTGCATTATATTTTAGATAATTGTTGTATAATACTTCATTAAATTTAAAGGGTGTCGTGTAAAATATTCCTTGAGTCAATGGTTTCTTAATTTACAATATTTTTTTGTTAAAACAAATATGACATCAAAATTTAGGGTTACTTTGATGTACCATATCGCACACTTTTGGATTTATAAGTTAAAATGCAGAATATAGTGATAGTTTTTTTAACTTATTTTGATTATTTTAGTATTTCATTTAATGTTTGTAATTAACTAAAAGTATGTTCCAGGTAGCATTTTAGATTCTTCCATGCAACATAATCTAATTGGACTTTAGTTAGACTCAAATTTTAATATATAGAGTTTAAATCTATTTATTTATATCAAAACTCATGTGAGATTGTTTCACAAATTAACTTTCAGATAAAAAGTGATATTTATTTCAATAATGGTTTGATAGTAGGAGAATCTCACCAAAAACTTTCCCTTATTTATTTATAAATACCTTAAATTAATACTCATATAATATATAATATATTAAAAAAATTAGACAAAAACTATTGTGCTCCACGAGAATACAGAAATTTTAGTATTAAAACTCGTGTATTCCTATAGGGACATGGTGTGTCACACACAGGAGACTAACTCAAAAAATTACTCTCTTCCTTCCAAAGAGATAGTTCCCTTTTCCATAGTAGCTATATACTCAAGTAAAAAAAAGAAAAATGTATTAAAGAAATATTATTATTATTATTATCTTGCTAGTAATTTTGTACTCCCGCTATCCCACTAAATCGTTTACCTTTACTGCACTACAGATACTAAGAAGGATAATTTGGTATTTTTAGGTAATAAATAAAATATAAAGTATATTATGTGTGGAAAGAAGAGATGATATTTTTAAAATTAACATGTACTTTTGAGATGTTAGATTAAAATGATAAATTTTTTTTAAATGAACAAATGAGGAATGAATAAACGATATTTAGTGACAAGGTAATATTTATTACTACTATTTACTCACTAGTATAGGTATTAAAAAAATAGTGAGACAAACATTAATCAAGTTAAAAAAAGGGTTAATTGCAAAAAAAAAATCACGAACTTTATTGTTATTGCAAATTAATCTTCACTTTTTGAGAAATTGCAAAAAATCCACCATTTTTAAGTATTGTTGCAAAACGCACAAAAAAACTATATTTTTAGTTACAATTGAGTTTATTTTGCAACAATACTTAAATGTGATGATTTTTTTTTGCAATTTCACAAAAGTGAAAATTAATTTACAATAGGTATAAAGTTCTTGGCTTTTTTTACAATTAACCCGTTAAAAAAATTACCCACCATCATCAGTAAAAATTAAAAAAAATAAAAAATGCCATAGTTGGGTGTTTGTGCACTCAAACGTTTTTAGGGGCAGGTGGCAGTAATTCAACCACCTTTACTTATATAGGAAGACTATTCCAGACAGCAATATCATATCATATCATATATATATATATATATATATATATATATATATATATATTCCCCCCACCTACTTATTGTTTCTCCTTTTCATATATTTTAGTAATAATTAAATAATGTTAATGATTATTAAATTTGGTGAGACATTGATTTGAAGTGTAATATAATCATGTTCCAACCAAAGAAAATAGGAATCACGATATTGGAAAAATGAAAAGGTAAAGCGTCACTCCAACGGTCATTCTGCGGTTCGGTTTCGGCCCGTTTGGGTCAAATCCAACCAGACTAATATGGTTTCACACGTGTTACTTCTCCTCTATTCAACACGAATTGTTTCGTCTTTTTTTTTAAAAAAATTTTTGGAACAAATCAAAATTCCCCTTTCTCCCCCTGTGAAAAGCAATTGCACCTCCAGAAAATTTCGCCGTCTATAACAACCAATTAGAGAATACAATTGAAACTGAAACCCTCGATCCGTTTCGAATCGAACAAAATCAAAGGAATTACAAACCTGAAAATGGTCAAATAGAGTGGATAAATGAGGAGCAGAGGAAGATGTTACATTGTGGAGGAAGGATGCTTTAGCTTTTAATTATTTTGTTTATATACATAAACATCTTACAGAGAGTGGAGAAAAGAGAATGTCTTTATCAGATTTTTCAATTTCTTTATGATCTTCTTTTTGTTTGATTCTCAATGTATTTTACTTGATTTCACGAGGAATTTTTTAGCTATTCAAAATTTGATTCCTTAAATCTTTTTATTTTCTTTCTTTCTTTTTTGTCACTTATTTATTATGGCACCATACATCAAGAATCTGTCTGGAATACAAAATTGATGAATCGCTGTCTAATCCTATATTTGCAGATATCTCCAATTCCAGTAGAAATAATTCATGGCCATGGAAAAGTTGATTTAAATTAAAAGGGCATAATAGTCTTAAATTGGGGTATATATAGTAATTATTTAATTTTTAATAATATCTATTGGGGTATATTTAGTAATTGGGGTGTCTACAGTAATATTGGGGGTGCAAATAGTCACCCCCTATTTACATTTTCCGATTATACGAATAATAATACTAAAACTATTTTTTTGTCTTTCTTATAATAGAAAAAAATACATCTCAATAATACTCATACTCATACTTGCATGAGAAGGACTAGTGTACAACTAGTCCTATGGATTAATTGGTGCAACCAGATCCAAATCAGTACCATAATTAAATTTCGCGGATCAAGCTGTTGCAAAATCAATTCTATGCTACCAAATCAATTAATTACTAAAATCACATGAATAAAAAAAGAAGTCCCCTTCTTCTCTCTCCTCCATCCCTTCTTTTCTCTCCCCAAGTGCTGAAACCTCTCTTCTTTATCCCATCGCTACCATTTTTCTCTCTTCCCCACCCCTTCTTCTCTCTCCCAAGTACTGAAGTCCTTTTTTTCTCTTCATTAAAGACTTGCATTCTCCGGCGGATGCGCGTTCAACAAGGCAGCAGTGCACGATGGTGGTAGCCTCGAAGATTGTGGTGAATCTGAAACGAGCGTCATTGCTGGTGATAGATCTACAGGATCTATCCCCTATTGTCTTATGGTTCTCAGATTCAACTTTTAGGCATTGATTAAGGATTTGGGTTAATTTCGTGATTTGAATAACTTGTTGTAGATTGATAGATTGGAGAGATATTTAGTGAAAACTCAAGTTTGTTTTTTTTTTCTACTTTTTTATTTCAACTTTTTGGTCATTTTTGGTTGGATGAAATGGATGTTTTACTGTGTATATACAAGCAGGGTGGTTCACTTATTACTCTCAAACATGAAGATGTGTATTCAACCATGGATAACCTGCTTCTACAATTGGAGTACTTTGCAAATGTAGTGATAAAGGTCGAACCATTAGCTACTGGTAGATTGTTGGTTTAGAAAGAGTAATCAAATTCATTGAAAAAGAGTAACTTAATTAATGTAAATCAACAATAAAAATTTCAAAATTTATTTTTAAAAAATTAGAGTAATCCAATTATTACAAAAAGTAACCCAATTTATTAAAAGGAGTAACTTAATTAATGAGAAAGAATAACGACGTAAATCAACAACAAAATTTTCAAATTTTATTTTTTAGAAAATTAGAGTAATCCAATTCATTGTAAAAAGTAATCCAATAAATAAAAAAGAGTAACTTACAACAAAAATTTCAAAATTTAATTTTAAAAAATTAGAGTAATCTAATTCATTATAAAAAGTAACCCAATTAATAGACTAGAGTAATCTACAACAAAAATTTCAAAATATATTTTTAAAAAATTAGAGTAATCCAATTCATTATAAAAAGTAACTCAATTAATAAAAAAAATAACCTAAAAAAATTCAAAAATTTTATTTTTAAAAAATTAGAGTAATAAAAAAAGCAACCTAAGTAAGAAGCTCCAAGATGGAAAGGGAAGCTAAAGCAGAATTGGAGAGTGGGTGGGGACCACCAAGATAAAAAAATAAGCAGCAGAAGGAAGAAAGACGTGAGTAGGCTGCTTCATTTAGTTTTCTCTGCTTTGAAAACAAACCAGAGTACACCCATTTCAAGTTATAAGATCCTGATTTTTTCTCATCTCTATCTTCCTCAAACTTCATTTAGTCACAGTACACCCCATTTCAATTTATTGTTCTTAAGGTGCCAAATGACAATAAAGAAAAGAAAGAAAAAAGTGAGAGAGAGTTTGGGTCAGATCTGCTTATGTCAATAATCACACAACAAAGCCCAGCCACAATACTTTTCTTCTCCGATAATGTTAGAGCTCGCTGTTGATGGCCGCCGTCGTGTTCCATCTGCTTCCGCCAAAGACACGACTGCCCTCCTCAGTTCATCGCCGGATCTGCCTACCATCAACCACAAACGCCGAGCCACTGAATTTCGTCTGCCGCCGCCAAAAACACGGACGCCTAATCTCGTTGAGGAATCATGATGTGCCGTCTAGCTTCATCAGCCTTATTTAAATCTCCGTCAGTTTCTCAAGAGTGAGAGAGATAAAGTTTGGGTCATGAGGGAGAGAGAAATAAGTGATATGATGGACAGAGAGAAGCAGTGAGCATGTCGAAGCTTCTCCATTTCTCCTTATCTCCATCAACCATTCAACAAAATACAAAATTAGCTTGCGTTTGACCATGGCAGAAGAGAGAGAAAATATAGAAAGAGAAAGAGGGAGAGGAGAGAGAAGGGGAAAAAAGAAAAGTGATGGAGAGAGGGAAACCAGATTGCTTTTGAACATGACAGAAGAGAGAGAAAGAGGGAGAGGAGAGAGAAGGGGAAAAAAGAAGGGTGATGGAGAGAGGAAAAACACTCACCCACGTAGTAATGTGAAATTGGCTGGTCTAATTAACCAGAAAAAGAAAAATGGGCTAAATGGATCCGGTTGTACCATTTTTTAGGAAAAAGACGGGCCTATTGAAGTCTTTGCCTACTTGCATTATTCACTAGGACGGAGGGATTACTATCTTAAGTAAATACGTATGCTCTGCGTGCTAAAGACAGATGAAAATTTTCAAATTAAAATATGTTATGGAAGCAATTTGATTAGCACTACAATTTATTATTATTATTGTTGTTGTTATTGTTATTATTATTATTATTATTATTATAACAACAAAATTAATCAATAATAATCCGTTAATAATTATCAATAGATTTCAAATAAAATATTTTTCAATGTAACTGAATTTTTGTTAGTGAAAATTTACCAATCAACATTTTACCAACAAAAAATTATCAATAATTTTATTGTTAATATATTAGTTATTCAATTTAACAATAAAATTAACACATTCACCAATAAAATATTCTGTTAATAAAAAGAAATATTTTTTTAGAATAGACTGGGGGTAAACTTTTCTTGGAGGCAGTCAAAAGAGAATGTATGAGCTTGAATATAGAAGGGAGAGAATAATATTTTAATAAAATGTGAAAAATAATTAATTAAAAGTTATATCTTTGCAAGTAAACTAAAAATTGATAATATTTATAATATAAAGTAATATCTAGGAAAAAAAAAATCCTCAGTGACATTCTCAAGGAAAACTTGTTTATATTAGGGTTGGCAATTCGTGTTAACGGGTTGGGTTTTGTGTCGACACGATAAGGGCAAATCCGAACACGACACGATAACAACACGATAAGAAAATAAAAAATACTAATTAAAATAAATAAATTTTTTAAATTAATATATTTTAAAATTATTATTAAGTATTTTTATCATATATTTTTCTAATTTTATAATTATATTGAGTTGTTAACAAGTTATTGAGTTGTTAATGAGTTAATGAGTCATCTGTTAATATTAATCGTGCTTAACGGGTTGACACGAACCCGACACGAATACGACACGAAATTTTCGTGTTCTTATTGGGTTGACACAATAATGACACGAACCCAATAAGGTCAAACACTAACTCTCAAATTATCTTGTCGTGCTCGTTTCGTGCTATCGTGTCGTGTCGAGAATTGCCACCCCTAGTTTATATACTAAAATTTCTTGGAATGTGAAAAAAAAAACTAATTGCATATGACTCTATCAAGCTAAACTATTTTTACTCAATAGTTTTTATTTTTATATTGTTCTACAAAATATTACATATAAATTCTTGTAAATGTGAAGAGTAGTTTTTAATCAATATATATAGAATATCATTTTTCTATTTTCCCAGTTATACGTATAATATAAACAACTATATAGTGCAAAACATTTCCTATTGATTAGTCTATATGTAAATAATAATGATTAATAATATTTTATTTCAAAGTGGACCATTCCCTGGTTAATTAGCAGTAAAAGTAAAAGAAATAAAATTGCAAATGGAAGAAATTGGTGGTCCTCTGGTCTGTCCCATTTAATAAATAATGTGAAAATTCCATTGACATCAATCTTAATAATACCTTACTGTCGGCTCTAATTTTACTCACTTTTATTTACATAAATTGAAATGCAAAAATAACATCCTAATTTTATTTGCAACTAAAGTAAATATCACAATTTATTCAGTAATTAACACTTATTTTATTATTTATTAATACAAAAAATATAGGGAGTGTTAAAATCGATTCCACACATAAAAGGACGATTATTGGGAGAAAAATAATGATATATACAGGCCAAATACAGCATTGATAAAAACCAAATTTATTTTGCTAAACTCTAAAAATAAAAAATAAAAATCATTACTTTGACATAATAAAAAATAAAGTCAGAAACAGTTTATAGATGAAATTAATTAAAAAAAATGAATGACTTGGTCTTTTCATTAATAATTAAAAGTGTTAATTGGTTGGTTATTTAAATTGTAGCTCGGGCAGGGAAGACCAAAGTCATGTAGTTTACGACTCAATTAATTAGACTCCATTTTTTGGTGCTATTCATTTTCTAGTTGGACCTATCTTTTGTTGACCAATTAATAGTACGATAGACAGTGTAAATATTCAAAAATCTATTGAAATTATTTCAATAGGCTTTCTATTATTTGTAAAATAGTTATTATAAATTAATATAGTACTGTATTGATAAAATGAAACATGTTGGTAATTATTTGAAGTCAATATATAAATGATAATGTAGCCTTTATAATATATATTGTGCCACGAGATTTTTTTTTTTTTTGATTTAACATGTGTCAAATTTCTCAATTAAATGAAGTGTACAACTTAGATATATTTAAGTGAGTGATTATTGATTATGTTAATGTTTAGGCTAATTATATTGTGCCGGTGCAAGATAGGTACATCCACCTTAAAAAACGTATACTCCCTTTGTTCCGCTCAAATATCATCATTTTGCTATATTTGGCGTCTCATCTAAATTGCACAATTTTTCTCTTTTAGTAAAATGGCTCACCAATGATCCACCATACCTAGCTATCACTTCTCTTTAATACACCTACACACTTTACATAAAATAATAATACTCCTTAATCTACGTGCGAAAAGCAAATGCACCTCTTTGCCCGGGACGGAGTGAGTATAAATATAAACAAAAATATATACAATTATAAACAAAAATATATATAATTTAATTGTTAGATTTTTTTTAATGAAAACTTGATGTAAAAAAATATACAATTATTAAAAAACATGTATAAACTATTGAATAAAAAGTTATACACATATGAATGCTAGTTTTTTTAGTGAAAAACTTATTGTGAAAAAAGTATACAATTATTAAGAAACACGTATACAAAATAGAATAACATGTATACAAAATAGAATAAAAAAATTATACACATATGAGTGCACCCTTGCACCCGGGTGCACCTAATATCAACTCTAATGTTTATATATATTTATTCACAGTTAAAGTATATCAATAATGAAACATACCATAACACCATAAAATTATATTTTAATGTATTAATCATCATATTTTAATTATCAATAAATATAATTTTCCTATCAATCCATCTCACATAAACATTGTCCTCCAAAAAGATTTGTCTAATTTATTTAAGATTTAATAGTTGATTAATAACGTAGAGTTGCACAACTAAAAATAATTAAAGAGTATAATAATGTTATGAGTAGTGAGTAGTTGTATTAAAAAATACTCCCTCCGTCCCAGAAAACTTTTCACGTTTACTGTTCCAGGTTGTTTAAGAAAAGTTGCATTTTTTGACCAACTTTATTGACTTTGGAGGGTATTGTAGTTTTTTTAGGTAATTAAAAAGTATAAAATAATGATATTGTGTGAAAAATGAGTGACAAATTTGAAATTAAAGTACCTGTTGAGGTTGTTGGATAAAGTAGTGTTTCCTTTTTTGGGGTGAAAGTATTATGGAACGGAGTAAGTACATTGAAATATATGTTGAATTCTTTTACTAAAAAGGGAAATGAATACTTTTAAATATTAATCGCTAAAAATGATAAAATAATTAATATTTAACTTATCGAAAGGTAATTGTTTTGGAGACGAGATTTAGGCTAGCTAGCTGCAGCAGATTATTAGGAAATTTTGAATTTTCATATAATCTACTTATAACAAATTATTTTGGGATTTATTACTGAGTACTAATTGACATAAGAAAGACGACACTGGCTTCGTCTAATGAAATTTGTATAATTTAGTATATTATATAGATATCCTTAATTATAATTTCGAAAAACGTACTATATGAAATAGGAGTAATACATAATTTTCATTTTTTCAGAAACCACAATCTCAATATACTAAATCATACTCCTTCCATCTTTGTACTCCCTCCATCTCGATTCATATTTTCTTTAAAAAAACAAAGAAAGTGTGAATCCTTTCCTTGAAATGAAATGAGAATAAATTTTATTTAACAAAAAAAGTAATTATAAGCTTAACACAATTATTCTGGATTGTTAGAACTATGGAAAAATAATAGTTGAGTTAATTTTGATGAAATTGTGTTCATATTATGATTGATAATCGTCAGATTGTACGAAATGTTTATGATTGTTATTCATTATGGCGTAGCATGTGAGCTATGATCAATTAATTAAAGCTACAATATTATCTCATTTTATTTTATAATAATATGTACTGTCAAAACAAAACTCTGATCATAAATAAAAGATAATGGATGGTGTAATATTTTATTAAAATATAAAGGATTAAAACTCCATGATCTGTACTCAAATAAATTTGCCACATTAATATTTATTTATCCAAAAACAGAAATAAAAAAAGTTGTGGGTCAAGAATATGGTAGGCATATATTAGGAGCAATTGCTCATTAAATTCAGTTAATTAATGTTCACAGTCACTTCCATATCTTATGATTTTACCTTTGTAAATAAATCAATCAAACATTAATTAATCACACTGCCTTCATTTATTTATAGATTTTGAAAGTGATGGTTTATTTACATGATAGTATATATACTCAAACAAATTTATAAAATTTTAATTTATTAGGTTATAAATATATGACAGCTTCTTTTATTTTGTCGCCACTATTTAGTGTTTAATGTGTTAATAATTAATGTGTGTGTGGCAATATAGTGTCTTTATCATGTATTAATACGCATTTCGTAAAAAGGAATTATAAATTTGCATATTCATGTTAAGATATTTTGTGACTCCAACTTTTTACATTTGAATCACTCTTGAAATTGCTTGTATGTAAACTAATTAAGAAAGTGTAGTACTCCCTCCGTATCACAGGCAGACGTGGCCGTTTATTTTTTGTACGTATATTAAGGAGTATCATTATTTTATGTGTATTTGATAGTTGCATGTATTAGAGGAATGTAGTGGGTAGTGATGAACCCTTTTTACTAATAGGAAAAAAATGAGAATCTTTGAATGAAACGCTCAATACAGTAAATTGAGGATCTTTCGGCGGGGCGGGAAGTATTATTTTTCTTCATTATTAATCAATCAATATAAACACAAAATAGTTAAATCAAAATATTAAAAGCCAAAGATCCAATTCTAGATGAAGCACACAAAATCTCTAACAAAAATAAATAAAATAAAAAAACCACCAAAAACGTAGTAGATGATACTATGCTACAATAATACTTTAACACAAAACCGACATATATACGTTAACATAAAAATAAAATAGAGATACTATGCTACATAGTCATTGGTGAGCCAAAGCCATTCTACTCAATAGACTAGGGCCAATCTTTTTGTTCCCAATGATTCCACTTCTTCTCCTAATAATTTCCATCTCATTCCTTCTTCTACATTGCATCATGTATGCTTCTTCTATCACAAATCTCCTCATCAACACATCATCCGTCAATGATTTTCCTCGAAATATCTTCCTATCGGGTGTTGGCCGGGCGGGCAAAGAAGTTGATCTCGAATAGCTGTAGCTTCGTCTGGGAGGAACGACGTCGTTTTGGAAAACATCCGTGTACGATGACACCGGTGCACATAAACAAACACGAGTATATGCCTGCACCCTTGTGGAATTGCTTTTTTTAAGGTTTCTAGTACTTGTTTTTTTTCTTGCCTCATGACTAGTAATGTTGATTTCATGATCGCTTGGTTTCCAAAGTGTGACATCTTTTAGTGGGATTTCTGCTGCTTTTTGGAGGGTTTTCCATAGTTTGCTCATCTCTATTGCCCTTGCATACCAAGGCTTCTTTCTATTTCCACTACATTATTTAACCAAATTTATGTATTCAATTTCATTAGATCACAATTAATATTATTTTAAGGAGAAATTATCAAATTAATTAATCAGAACAACTCCAGCAATGCAAAAAAATATTTGTGCAATGAGTGGATTTTGTGCACATTTCATTTCCAACATTGCACCATAATTTTTGCTGCATAATCATGCAATGTACTCAATCACTTCTTATTCATCTTACGGAAATTTTCATACGAAACAATACAATACAAGTGTTTGCGAAGTTTAAGAGCCCATCATAAATCATTTTAGTGTTGACTTAATAAAATTTTACATAATTTTATACTAAAAATAAACTCATAAGTTAAAAAAACATAAAAAATGAAAAGACGGGGAGAGAGAGAGCCCGAGTTCATGAACAAATAGTCATAAGAAAGCCCAATCTAAAGCGCATGTTAGGCCCATATATATATTGTGTCATTCCAAAGCAAGATCCAATATATATGGATCAGGATTCTGCAGACTGCAGCTCAAATGTGATAATTACTAGAGTAAAAGTCTTCACTCTTTGAACAAAATGTTGATACGGTCACCCCATGCGTCTCCACACCTCAAATCATAGAGTGGTGGAGGAGTAAATCATGATAACTCAATTAATCAAATGTGGGCTATCACTATTCTACTGCATTCAAGGAGGCATTTTTTTTAAAAGGTAATTGACACACTGCAATAGTAAAATTTGATCCTCGATCTTTCGAAAAATTGTCATCCCTTTATTCACTCTTCACTAATTAATTGATTTAATAATAAATGGTAGGGTTTATCTATTTGTTACCAGAAAAAAATCAAAATACACTCTTAAAATTAATGAATGTTTATAAGTGGACTTCTGTATTTGTAACATCAAAATGAAGGGATGAATTTATTTATTTTAAATTAAAAATTGAAAGAAAACAGAGTTAAAATGGAAACGACAACTCTCGCAAGCATAAGCCCTAGGAATTGGTGGAGGAGGTAAATCAAAATTGAAAGAAAACAGAGTTAAAATGTAAAGGACAATTTTCGCAAGCATAAGCACTGGGATAGGTGGAGGAGGTAAATCGCAAGATGTGTCTCAAGTCGCTTATAGAGAGGACTCACTTTTGGTAAATCGCAAGATGTGTTTCAAATGGCTTATAGAGAGTGTTCACATTTTAGTATATATGAACTACAAAAATGAATTACTGATAGAAATATCTGCAAAGAATAATTTATCTCACATTTTAGGGTAGTTGATATCAAAATCCACCTCTAAACAATGTTTACAAAAGGATTTGGCTTCTCCTTTTGATGCATTAACTAATAATTACGTAACTAATTAGAACATGATCATGCCAATTGCCAAGCATATATATTTCCTAAATTTCTATGAAGTCATTAATGTGAATTTTTTTTTGAATTTCCAAATTAGTACTCGATTTCAAACATGTTTTTTTTTCGTATATATTTGCATATGATTTGTTATATTACTAACACATTAAAATATGTATTTGTGTGTGAGAGAAAGAAGTCACCTTGAGGTTGATTTCTTTGGATCTTGCATGAACAATGGAGACAGGAGTTTAGTATGAGAGAGAGATGGAGAAAGAGAGAAGATGGCCATAATTTTGGGGGAGAAAATATAATTAATTCACTTCTCTAAAACTCTTGTGATATGTTGAAAAATGGCTTATTAATTATAAGAGTTTTTTTTTTTTTGCCATATTATTTTGAATTTTCTGCCCTTTTCTTTTAACACTTTTGCTTTGGCAGAAATGATTCCCACTTATTGAGAGAGAAAGAGAAAGAGATTCAAACTCAAAGGAAAAGTAATTAAAATCTTTTGCTTTTTGGTCAATTAACATTTTGCCCTTTGAAATATCCCCCGTCGTATTCTCTATCTTTGCTCTTTGCCAAGTCATGCAATCTTGGGATTTGGAACATACTCCCACCGTTCCTCACTTAATTTCTAGATGTTTAAGAAAATTTATTTTTTAATTAATTTTATTACTCCCTCCTTTCGTAGCAAACGTATTTGTTTATTTTTTGAACATGAATTAATTAGTATTATTATTTAAAGTGGGTAGTTGTATTAGTAGGGAGTGGTTGAGAGTGGTTGATCATGTGTGGACTCTTTTGCTAAAAAGGGAAAATGGATATTTTAATATTGGACAACACAAAACGGCAAAATTGATAAGTTAGTGATGTACGGAAGGAGTAATTTTTTATAGTTATTATGGTATTTTTAATACTTCCTCCGTCCCATAGAAGTTGGTATAATTTTTTTTGGGCACGGAGATTAAGGAGTATAATAATTTAATGTAAAGTGGAGTAAAGTAAAGTGAGAGAAATAATATTTAATGTGTAGTGAGTGGTTGTATTAGAGGTGATATGTGGGGCCCATGAGAATAGATTAATTATTTTTTGTGTGGGTCTACGTATTAAAAAGGAAATGTGTCAACTTTAGTGTGACAAACCAAAAATGAAAGTGTGTCAACTTCTATGGGGACGGAGGGAGTAATAAACAACATATAAATGGTGTACCCCACCATTAGGGGCCCCCACCGCCCCTGCCCTGGGATTGGTGGAGGAGGTAAATCGCAAGATGTGCCTCAAGTGGCTTATAGAAAGTGACTTATAGAGAGGGCTCACTGTTAAACTTGTGCTTGCAAGGAGCCAAATCCATACCAAATGCAGGATTCGAACCCCCACCCTGCAGCAACCAAGCTCAGTTGGAAGGCCTTTCCACCCTCCCCTCTACCATTTGAGCTATGCCCTGGGAGCAAATATAAAGTATGTTATGTGTTTTAGATGATAATGATATTTTTCTAAACCTTTTGAGTGGATTGAAGTCATATTTGTTTTTTTAGATGATGAACATAAGTGTGAGACGGATGAACACGAAAATTATGAAAATATGTAGGACATAGTGTGTTATGTGTGTTAGGTGAGAATGATATTTTTTAAATTAAGATGATCATTTGAATGGATTGAAGTAATGCTTATTTTTTGGATAATGATAAACAGACGAAAACAGAGTGAAGGCATATATGTGGGATGGAGAGTATAATTAATAGCAACATTATTACAATTTTTAACAAATTAAGTATTGAAGCCACATCAACTTAAATGTGCAATAATTCATTAAAAAAAAAGTGCAACAATATAATATGCAGATAAAATGTGTTAAAAAAATGAAATATGTAGAAAAAATATGTAACCTATAAGGATAATTATAATATACTATATTATAATTATGTAATTAATAATAACAATATTTTACAATTTTATTGTAGAGTAATAATAATTATTATTATGATATACTACATTATAATTATGTAATTAATAATAATAATATTTTACAATTTTATTGTAGAGTAATAATAAATTATACTTATGTAATTGAATGTAACTAACCTACATTAGTTGGACTCTTTTCTCAACTAATTATAACGCCAACATCATTGAAATTAAAATAATAAATACACCACAATGAAGCTATATATATAACTACACCACAATACTCCCTTTATCTCACATACTTGTATGTATTTTTGAACAATAAAAGTTTAAGAAGTATTGGTTTTTGATGTAATTATATTTAAGAAAAAAATAGAAATAATTAGGTACTCCAATCGAATTATAATGTGTATGACTTTGACTTAATAATTGCTAAAATTTAAGACATTTTTATAATATTGCAATAATAAGGATAATAATAATAATTGTTTCATTTTAAAAATATACAAATAATATATTTAGATTTGGAGAAATGTATATTTGAGATGGAGAAAATATTTCATAAATTACTACTGCCTCTGGCCACTTATAAGGAACTCGTTTCACTATTCCTGGTTTCCGCTTCAAATGTATTAATTTCATCTATTTAGTAAAAAAAGTACACAATATGACTCACCACTTCCCTCTAATACAACTACCCACTTTATCTATAATAATAATAATCCTTTATCCAAGTGCAAAAAGCAAATAAAAACCTTAGAATTATCCACGTGCAAACAGCAGTTACCTTTCAAGTGGTCGGAGGGAGTAGTTTTTTTTTTGCCATGTTTAAGTGGGGCAAAAGGCTGCTACTTAGCTCGTGGCTTGTACCGTATCTGTCACTCAATATAATATCAATTTTAGTTCTATATTTTTTTTAAAATCCAATTTTAGTCTTGTAATTTTTGGTATTTTCAATTTTAGTCTTTTTAATTTCAATTTTGATCCTATAACTTTTAAATTTTCAATTTTAGTCATATAAATTTCAGATTTAGTCCTGTATCTTTTTAAATTACCAAAATTAGTCATGTATCTTTTGAAATATGATATAATTTATAATAGGATTAATTTTGAAAATTCAAAAGATACAGAACTAAATTTGAAATTTTAAAAGTTACAGGACCAAAATTGAAACTAAAAGGACTAAAATTGAAAATAACAAAAATTACAGGACTAAAATTAGATTTCATAAAAGATATAGGACCAAAATTGATATTTTCTCAACTTTTGCATGTTTCATAAGTTCATTCATTTTTCCCATTAATACCTTGAAATATTTTTTATTACATTCAAAGTTTATTGTGGGATGGTGTCTTTGTAAGGATGGGCGATCATGAATTAAAATATACTCCCTCCATTTTGGACTTATGTTCACCAATACTGTAAATATGGAGTTTAAAAAAAGTTGTTTTTTTTATCAATTTTATTAACATTTTAAGGATATTGTGGTATTTTAAGGTAATAAAAAATTATAAAGTATGTTATGTGTTAGATGAAAGCAATATTTTTAAATTAAAAAAGAACTTTTGATGTTGTTGGTTGATCTGAAGTTTTTTTTTTAATGGTGAAGATAAGTATGAGACAGATGGAAACGAAAAATGTGAATATAAGTATGAGACATAGAGAGTAATTGTTATATGAATAAAGTATGTTTATTAATAATTAAAATATATTTTTTCTAAATCTTGATAAATAATAAGCTAAAATATGATAATATACTTTGCCTACCATTAATAAATAAGAATATATTTTATTTATATAATAATTATACTAATAAACATGTCTCATTTGTCTCACATAGTATCTCACAATAGTGTGTTATTATTTAAAATATTCGCCATAATTTTTTGGAAATTTTTATTTTCTTGTAGGATAAATAATTCATAATCGATAACATTAAGGGGGGTTGAAGTTGAATTCATTAAGATATCAGTAATTATTAATAAGTTGATTTTTATTTTCACACATTATATTTTCACAATATATATACCAGTTAAATTGTATTCAAGCGTTGCACGTAGATATTTTTATAATGGGTTTATAGTGAATTTTGAACCGTGCTAATTAAATAATCAATCTATTTAAAAGTTTAAAGTTGTAGAGATATTTATCAATTAATATTTAATTAATCATTCTACATGGTAATCTTGAACGAACTTTTAATTAGTTGAAATTATCTCAATTGCATAATTTTATTACCCTTGGATCAATTTTAATTTCTAATGATGTAGTCACTGAAATTATTTTGGAACAGAGAAAAAGAAAGGATAATGATTAATGGGGAGCAAGATCCAATCCAAGAGATGGATACATGGATAGAGATTAATTTAGTAAAAATTATGTAAAAGATGAAAGATATGATGATAAATGTTGATGGTGTTTGATCAATGTCCACCAAAAGCACATGCACACATTAAAAATAATAAATAAATAGATAAAATCCAGGCTTTAGGGTAATGAAAAGTAACATCAATTATTTGTTAGATTTCCTGTTTACATATTAAATCATGAATCAGGAGTATATGGGAGAGAAGAATTATAAACATTTCTCCTTATGATTTTTGTTTTCCTCTAAAAATTCTCTTCTACGTTTCTTTCATTCAACAATTTAAGACTCGAATAAAATGAAGTACCTAGGAACTCTTATCCTTAAGATTAATATCCATTTAAATTCAATTTTTTTTTTAATCTCGAAATGATTTGCACCATTCTTTACTAACCTAGTATATAGAGGGAGTGTTAATTTTTAAAAGTTCACTATATTATTTTAAGTTCCTGAAATTGTATTGTGAATGCATGTGATGTGAGGAAATTGAGGAAGGTAATAAGGAGCATATAGTTGTGTAGAGTCTTCTGTAGAACTTGTGAATTCTCATTATTTAAAAATTATAAAAATAACTATATCTTTAAATTTTCAAAACTTAAATCCTAAACCAGCACTTGTATGCCATCGGCTTCATTCAACCTTCCATGGAACCGGCAGCCACCTTCAGATATGTTGATTGTTTTCATTTTCTTTTTTTTTCCTTAATAATTAATTATACTTTTAATAATATATTTAATATTTTATCATATGAGTTCATATCTTATTTTACCTTTCGATTAATAATATTTGCAGTTTATGGTCTATTTTGTTCAATATTTATCCTTATAGTTAGTGTTAATTTCAATGATATAATTGTAATTTCATTTTCAATATAATTTATGGCATATTTTACCCCAAATTTAAGATTATAATCTTTTAATAATAATAATAATCTCACCATAATAACATACAACAGGTTGATATAGAACTTGCGATCAGGATAAATCTTGAATACCCTAAAGTTAGGGTTCAACTATACGTATAAAAAGGAAAAGAAATACGTACAGTATTGCAAAAAAATAAAATAAAATACTCCATAATGGATAAAACGGTTTGTACAAAAGAATTTCAACCGATAAAGCTGCTAAATTAAGAAAAAACTGATAATCAGTAGTTTTAATATAGTGTGATACTAGAGATGGTGTGTGTATTCAGACCACCTACTTCCCAACAGTGTACATGTACACCTAAAAACATACTACTTAATTAACAAGCCAAGAAACAAACATTGCATGCTAACTAAACTGATCGAGACTATACACAAGTCCAGTCAGGTGCTAAACCAACTATCTGTCCGTCATACAAGCACATAAATCAACGGAAAACGAAAAACGAGACCACCAGAGGGTTCATCGTAAACCAAGTGAAGTGTGCCTACCGCTTATCGTTTATTGAAGGGATCATCATCAGCTGTCGGCTTCACCAGGCCGTTGGCGACCCCAGTTACCAGAACCAGCTTTACGCTCCCCTCGTTTCCTTTTATTCGTTGGAAATTGAATCTCTGAGGACAGGCATGATTTTAGAACTGGCATGTTTGTCGTCTGTTTGGCTGTCGTGTTGGGTTCTAATCCTAAAGCAATGGCCTTGTTGCTCTCTTCGTCTCCGCTGTGTCCTGCTTCGTGAGTCTTCTCTGCAGCTTGCTGAGGGTTGTATTTGAAAGCAGAGCCGTCTACTTCAGCTGCCTCGTTTTGTATGAGGATGTTATCCACAATCTGTACAGAGTGTCAAGTTTCAACAAGAAATCAACCATCCATAAGATCAAAATATACATGTAATTAGCATTTGATAATGAATGATCTTGATAAGCAAGTTGATCAACAGTAGTACCTTTTCAGATGAATCTCCAATTTGGGCTTGATGGTGAGTGACATCAATGGAGGATAGTATTCCAACTGTACTCTCAATTATATCGGGAATGGCAATAGCATCTTCGAAGCTAGACGCTGCACTATCAGGCATAATGAAATCCCCAATCTCACCAATAAAATCTCCGACCGAGATGGTGTCCCCGTTGCAAGCAGATAACATAGGGCTACGCACAGAGCTGGTCTGTACTTCACCAGCCGCAAGTTGACTTAAATTCTCGGACGAAGAAAACTTGCCAGCGTTTTTTATCATTATCAAATCAAGTCGAGCCTTCAACTTATGAACCCGAGTTTGCCCTAGCTCAATTTTTCGTAGTACATTCTCTAAGAAATTATCATCATTATCAGGAAATACACAATCATCGTTGATTCCAAACTCATCATGGACGGTTGTATGTTGGCCTGAAAATAGACACCAAGAATCTAAGAGCAAAACTGAAGTGCAATGAAACATACGGACTAGAAGCACTTGTGTTTATCTACCATGAAAGACATATATACACTATCTTCATCAAACACTACATATGTAGGAGCTGCATTTTGCTGACTTCTTGTGGTAAAAGGTTTCAATTGATAGTAATCGTAAACCAGATAAAACGAACAAAAAAAGTTATTCGTTCTCTAGAAATTGCATGAAAATCTGCAACAATTGGTTAAACTGGAAAATCACTCAAGTGATCAAATGTGATGTAATAAAAGGAAATATTCAAAACACCTGAACTACCAAGTTTCTCCCACGTTGGAACTCCATCCAGATCAGATCTCTTGTTTTCTGCAAGACGTAACATTTGTTAGAAGTTTTTCGGGAAGTAAGAAAAAGACAGGCTGTGAATGATACTGAAACAGCAAGAAATCGAACCACGTTCAGCAAAAAGGATATGTTGTGACATATATGACGCGATATCAGCCGAATCTTCTACTCTCTTTCTTTTCATCCTCTTCATCGGCCTCTTTCTCTGTCTTTGATGGGTAAAAGGCAGCAACTTTGAGCCAGTTTGTTCCACTGTTGTTCGATCTAATTCCATATGCTTCCTGCAATCATATACAGCAAGCTCCTTGGAATATTTAGAAGCTAGTGACTCCAATATCTTGATTCTTAATTCGGTCCATTTGCATCGCCACATCAAAGGATGTATGAAGTTTCTCCACTGAGCAGTCAGCTTTTTCTTCCTGAAAGAAAATAACTAGTCAGTTAAAGATAATGCAGCGCTAGAAACTTCTAAAAGTTCAATTGCGACGACACAGTTATGCCTTCCAATCGATATGTTTGAGAAGGTTGATAAACTTGATTGTGCTGCAAAAGACGATGAATGACACTTTAGGGATTGTCAACAATAACATGAACAAATATGCTGGCTTTAAAAATGGAGAACAGCAGAATAGAAATGCTTGATAGAAAGTTGCTATCCTGATATAAATTACATTTTGATTCCTCAAATGTCCATATTGGTAGTATAAAGTTCAATTTGACTAATACCTCATTGATCTCCTTTTGAGCTTTCCGAAAGATCTCATACCATTACCAATGATACTAAGTTCAGTTAATAGCAATATACCCATGATCATTCGCATATCGAACCAATGTGAACTTTCCTTGCCATCCTAGCATAAATGTCCTACCTCCCCCCATAATGAGACGAGCATCGATCTCACGTATAAATAACCTCATGAACTTTGGGCCACCACATGATATTAGATATACATTAGAAAGTTAATGTGATTTGTGACTACCACTCAGTGACTGCAATGAAACAAATGCTATGATTCATATTATAAAGACTTGTTCATTTAGCACTTAACACGGAGTAAAATCCACATTTTTTTAATAATTCTTATATATAATATATAAAAGTACAAAACAGACCTCCTTAAATTCTAAATCATAGTCTCTGAATGCACTACAAGTCCTTCCATTCAGACAATGAAATATGAAGCAACAATTTAGAAATTAAAAACGAGCTTCAGGGTTCGAACCTTTTTAACATTATTCTCATAAATGTTCAAAATAGGAAAGCACTCGGTATAATCATGTTCAAAATACCAAGAAAATGAATAAATGAGCCCAAACCTTACTGGATACACGCTCCCAAATCCATCGAATGGAGGAGCCAAATCACTGTCACCAAAGAACTGTGATTCAGCTTCAGCATCACTTGTTCCAGAAGTATTTTCATATCCAGAAATAGTGTCGGCAAATGAGCTTGAATGTTCAGTGGCGTCTGGGTCATCTTTTGCCTCCACCCTGAGTTCTCTGCTTCGTGATAATTCAAGTACATCAACAGAAACATCCTCTGCACAATTAGAAGACTCAACTCCTTTATTCAACATAATACGTAGTTGACAGATGTCGTCGTACTTGAGCTGTTCAGAACATTCACATCAAACTCTTCAGAATTTATGTCAACCTTTTTGACCAGCAGCAAAAATTGGCCAAATGAGTCACCATGGATTGATTGCCCAGAAGCCATGTGACTTGCCTAAACAATTCAGTATATTCTTTTGGCTCATGCTCCAGAATTTGAATCCCACTGGGTAGCTATGAACAGAGACACAGCCAGATGTTAGCTATACTCTCAATCTAGATAATATTAAGCTGACAAAATATGTACAATGGCGAATATGAGCTTTCACGGGACGGTCAGGCTCAAAGATATTACAATTATTTGAAACACAAAAACAAATTACGCGATGCATATTAGAAGAGTTACTCCCTTGCTAAAATATGCTAATAGCGATCATCCTTATCCTTATTTTCTCTTTGGATATAATAAGCATCCTCATCTTAGTATACTCATATGTAGACAATGAGTTCATGTTACCTTCAAAATTATGAATACTGAAAAAGGCAACCTCTAGTACCTTATGTAAGAAGAATAAAAAAACACATGCAATTCAAACTGTTCTTGCAACTATTCTTCTTACAAGCATAATCAATTGTTATATTTTCTCCAATTCAGTTCACAGTTAACTTCTTATTTTCTATAGCTAACTATGAGAGAAGATCAATACCGAAAATTCTAGAATTGCCAAAAAGCTTCGAGGATACAATGGAAGTAGTAGAGGTTGGTTGATAGTAATTGGAGAAACACATTTTCTAGAACATTCTAGTCCACCGTGCAAAACATAATCAAATGAATATCTTAATGTAATGTGAAAGATGTTAAGAGTATTCTAAACAAAGTAGATATCTAGTTCATGGTAGGAAATTTTAGTCCATTGTGGAAGCTAATGCCACCAACCTATTTTAGCTATAAATAAGGGGACAATACAGGGTAGGAAAAATGAGATAGTATCATAGCTTGTAATTGAATGATTCTTAAAAATAATCATATTAACCTCCACTAACATACACTCATATCAAGCAGATACTTAACTTGATAGCTTGCCATCCTCAAACTAGAAAAATCAAGAAATTAGATGAGTAAAAACCTCATCATAAATTGTAATTGAATGATTCTTGAAAATAGTCACATTATCCTCCATTCATATTAAGCAGCCAGATAGCTTAACAGTAATTTCACATGAAGTACAACTTCATCTCATTCTCAAACTAGAAAAAGCAATTCTCAAACTATAAAAAAAATTGAAATAGTAAAAACCTCATCATAACTTTGTAATCGAATGATTCTTAAAATAGTCACATCAACCTCCTGCACATACTTAACCACAGCTAGATGCCATTCTCAAACTACAAAAATCAACAAATTAAATGAGTAAAAACCTCATCATAACTTCTAATTAAATTAAATGACTTGATCTGATTCCTTATCCTTATCTATGAACCTTCATAATCCTACCTATCCTTATCTATGAACCTTCATAAACCAGAAATTGAGGCCACTCCCTATCTAAAACTACAACAAAAACACTATACTTTCATTCTTCAAGAAAAATAAATTCATAACTAAAACATCACCTGAATATGAGCTTTTCAAGCTCAACAAAAGTAACATCAAAAGCATAATTAAACAGATAGAATACAGTAATTCACTAAGCAGGACACCATAGATATTGCGGCTACGAAACTTAGATATTGTGGCTACGAAACTTACGAAGCTTCATTCTTCAAGAAAAACAAATTCATAACCAAAACAACACCTGAATTATCATGCAAGAGCTTTCAAGTTCAAGAAAAGCAACAGAAAAAGCATAATTAAACGAATAAAAGGCCATAAAACACCAAGCAGAACACCATAGATGACCACCAAAACATTACCAACTGCAAACAAACAGAGATAGCAGATAAACGAGCAGCAGACGTAAAGAAAACAAGCATAATTCATGCGAAAAGAGATGAATACCAGAGCGAAATGAAGAGGTTGGCGGCGAAACCACAAGAGCGGCGTATGTTTTTGAGTGAAACTGAACGTTATGTTGTATCTACGTATTTATATTTTTATTTTTTTTTTATTTTTATTCATTATATGATAATTATGCTGTGACCTAAAGTCGCACCTCGTTTAATAATACATGCCTTTTGTATTACCAGATTTTTTTTTTCTTAATTTTGGTATTGAAAATAAATAAATAAGTTTGATTAAGAGTAAATAATTATCGCAAAATGAAATTAATTATGAACTGACCTTTTGAGTGTTATCCACAGCCCATAGCCCACTTTATATAGAGCCCATTTAGCCCAATTAGGCTTAACTGGGTTCTTAACCCTAAAAATCATTGAAAAGGGAGTACTTACTAAACAAAATAGTGAAATACAATGACCCTACTCTTCACGCCAATGTTCACCCGACCCGATTTATTTTGGGCCCGACCCAATGGATCGACCGCGCATTTTCATTAATTATTAGGACAAAGGGTCACTTAACCCCTTGATCTTATGGTAGAGGATCAAACTAGCTCCTTATCTTTGTGTTTGTTCACACAAACCTTTTTCATTTCTAATTTAAATCAATTTAGCCCTTCATTCTTATAAAATAACACTTGAGCACTCTCCGTTAAAAATTGATGAACGGTGTCAAAAGATATCAGTGTTCCATCCCCTTTACATCTTGCGCAGCAAGGTGGGCACGCCGTGGAAAACTCGCCTTTGCCCTTTTCTTTATCCATGCGAACTCTCCCAATTTCATATCATCTTTCTCTTCATTCAATCTCCCTGGCTGTAATTTTGATGAAACTTGTTTCAATGTCACCAATGGCTACATAATTCACTCCTTCAAAGCTTCGTATTCACACCGATGTCGCTTTCTTTCAGGCCCATTAAATCTCAATTTTTTTGCTCTTACTAATCTTTCCTTTCTCGTACTTCCTTTTTCTCTCAAGAAGAAAGAACCGATTTTGAGGGTTTCTGTGTTGGCCGTGCAGCAAGAAGAGGGAAGAAATTAAAAAAAAAATTGAATTGGTTCTGAATTTAATTGCAGGCTGCAATGGAAAGTCAAAGTTGCTTGATGTACTTTCTCTTATGGAAAACACGCCAAACTTTTCTCTTTTCAAGTAATTGAGAAAATCTTCTCTTCCCCAAAATTAAAACTCCCAGTCCAATTCTTTCTTCCTAAATAATGTTGGCCGGAAATCACCTCCTTCGCCGTGCAATGAATTGCCGCCGGATTTTGCCATGTGCTTCGATCATTGCCGCTGCTGCCGGAATGTCGTCGTTCTGGATCTGCCATCGATCAACCGCAAGCCTTAGCCAATGCTGTTGGAAACACACTGCCCGTTGCCACCGTCCACTATCGGAGCACTGCCAAAATTTGCCAGAAATCGTTGCAGCCTGCCGGCTTGCTGCCACCACACTGGTTTGTTGCTTTCATCCCAAGGAAGAGCTGCCGCTTTGTGGTTTCCATTGTCCAAATCCAGTCTTGCATTCTTCCTCTTGGTGATTGTTGTTCCCTTCCTGATTGGACGCCGAGTACAGAGGAGAACAGAGAGTCTATGCCTAGTACATCTTTAAAACCATTCAATTTTTAACGGAGAGTGCTCAACTGTTTTGTTTTATAAGAATAAAGGACTAAATTGATTTAAATTAGAAATGAAAAGGGTTTTATGAACAAAACCAAAGATAAGGGGCTAGTTTGATCCTCTGCCATAAGACCGAGGGGCTAAGTGACCTTTTGCCCTTAATTATTACAGTGAGCCCGGCCTGCAAGTTACCGTGGACATAATTTGGATGAAATTGGCATGTTGAGTCGCTGAATAAAACTTGTGACAAAATATTGTCTTGTTGAAAAGATAAGAAGGATGATTTATTTAATAAAAAATGGTATATTATCGATTATAAATATTAAGTAATTAAATTACTTTATAAATTTTCTATAATGATGTATAGTGAGTTGAGATATATGATATTTTAAGTATAGTGAATTATTGTATTAGTGTTGTATGTGAGCTCCATGTGTAGTGGATTGAGCATAATACTTCTTTCGTTCCAGAAAAATTTTCACCCATTCCATTTTAATCCGTCCCACAAAAATTTTCACCTCTTAAAATGGGTAAAAAAAGTCAAAACAGCAACCCCTTTTTCACACACTTTATTCTAAAAAATTATCTTTACCTAACATACTTTATTACCCAAACAAAAAAAAACTCCCAAAAGTTATACTTTTCTTAATCTTCGTACTTGTTCAAATATCATTTTTTTTGGAGGGAGAGAGTAATTATTTTTTAGGTCTCATTTACTAAAAAAGAAAATTGATACTCCATTTTATAATAAGATATACTAAAATTACAATTTGAATACATTCAATTGAAGCGGAAAGAGTATAATCTTATTAAGATGAGCAATATTTTTCATTAAAAACAGTAATAGTTAGTTACAAATTCTCACGTACTACAATGTAATTCGATAAAATTAAGGTGTATATATATTGTACAATGGTTTTTACAAAGAGAATAATTCAAGATTTATGTATTGCTTTTTTTATCAAATAAAATGTAAATGTTGACTGTTGAGATTCATTTCACAATTACCTTTAATTATAAGAGTAGATTTCTTATGCACCGAGTGCCCAATGTATTTAAAGGTATAATATTTTATTTTAAAATATATTATTTTAATTTATATGGTATTATTTTTTAATAAAAAAGTTGATTGAAATATATACATGAACGATATTATTATTTAAATATTTTTTTCAAAAAATTGAAAGTATAAATTTCTATACTAAAAAAATACTCTACAACATTTAATAAAAAAAAATACAATTTTCAAAGAGCGTAGAATTTGAGTGCAGTGCCCATAGCTTTATCCTTAATTTAATTAAACTAATTTACAAACTATTCCAAACATCGGTGGAATACCACCTCATGTTAATGATCATCTAACTTATTATTATTATTATTATTATTATTATTATTATTATTATTATTATTATTATTATTATTATTATTATTATTAATCAACAGAGCGAGTAGTAAAAAAGAAGCTGGGGTTGAGAAGTAGTAATGATTGAGAATAAGAAATGCATGATGGGGCAAACATTATAGTATTAAGTAGTGGAACAAAAATGGGTAAAATATAAGTTGTTGTAATCATAGCTTAATGTGGATTTGATAAAGTATCTTATAATTTATTGCAAACTGATGAATAGACAGCTAATCCTTGTATTAACAACTATTTGCATGGTTTATTTATGTGATTAAAGTTTCTAAGTGGGCATCTAATTGATACATTAATTGCACTATCCAGTTATTAATTAGTAAATACTACTATGTCCTTTCATTTTTTTATGCTATTTATACTCTATATATTAAATTATTTCATCTAATACATTCTTACCAAATAAATTAAGTACTCCCCCATTCTGGGTATTTTCACCCATTTGTACGAGTACGAAGATTAAAACGTGTTTTTTTAATATATAATGTAAGAAAAAGTAGGGATAAATTAGTAATTAAAAAGAAAAAATAAATAAAGTTGTTGGGAATGATGAATAAAGTGTAAAAAAGTAATTAAAACTGTTGGGATTGTAAAAAGTAGGTACTCCCACCATCCGCCCGAAAGAGGGTCTTTTTTCCATTTTGGTCGTCCGGTCCAAAGAGGGTCATTTCCTTTTTTACACACATGGGACCCACACACACCCACTAATACAACTAAAATATGGGCTCCACACTCTCACTAATACAACTACCTACTACACATTAAATAATAATACTCCTTAATCAACGTGCACAAAAGCAAAATGTCCTCTTTCGGGCGGATGGAGGGAGTAAATAAAATTACTGTATTTTTACCATTAATGGAATGTATAAAAATACGTGGGACATCCCAAAATAAAAAGTGAATAAAAATATGTGGGACGAATAAAGTATTATTTTAAGATGAGGTATAACAATAAACTAATTGATTTTTTTATATTTTTTATTTTTATTTTAAAAGTCTGATACCTTCTTACTTTATTGAAAATAGTTTCACAATAATTTAAAATATCAATTTAGTTTCATAGCTTTTAAAATTGTATTAATTTAGTTTAATTTTAGTAAAAAAAAACACTAAAAAAACTTTTTATTAAAAGCCTCAATTCCATTGTTAAATTGATTTACCAACAGATTAACAACGGAATCCGTTAATAAATTTTCATTGGTAAAGTGGTGTTTGTTAAATTTTTAGCAACGAAAATTTAATTCAGTTGGTAAATTATTCTATTGGTAATTTATAAAATGATTTCGTTGGTAATCCGTTGGTAATTATCAACGGATTGATCAATTCCATTGATAAAATAGAGAATAAATTCGTTGTTATTCCATTGTTAAAGGAAAAATGTCATTTTTGTTGCTATTCCGTTGGTTATTACCAACGAATTGAATTTCGTTAGTAAATTCCGTTGCTAAAAAATACTAGTTTTTTTGTGGTGAAATAAAGGTGTGGAACTAAATTGTTTATTTTTTTTTTCATGGGAATATTTCCAATAAAATAAAAGGCGGGAACATTTTTTAATAAAAAACTCGAATTAGTTTTACGTGAAAATAAAATTTTGACAATGAGTTAGTCTGCTATGAATCGGGTTTACATAGAAATTTTATTTTTAAAACTTTTAATGAATGAAAAATTACTCTTTTTGAAGAATAATAATTTTTATATAAAAGAGTAATAATTTATCTTTCTAAAAAATAATTTTTCATGATATAAAAAATATCAATAAATCAGAATGTATAAGAATTTGAAGAGCAATTTTTTAATATAAAAGAGTAATAATTTATAAAAAAAAGTAATTTTTCATATAGTAAAAATAATGAATGAAAACAGTTTAGATAACAACCTATATAAATTCGATTTACATGAGTGTCTGTGTTTGAGGATTACGTTATGCATGATAATGGTTAATCTTTGAAAAAAAGATATATTGGAACTCTCAATCTTTGAAAATCAATATATATTGGGCTGTAAGATCCGTTCAACTTCTCTTTTCATGATTCAAAACATTATTTTGAGTACAACTTCCCTATGCTCAGTCTGAAATTAAAACTAATTCTTTAAGTAATTCAAAATAACTCGTTATTCAAATTTACAATCATAATGTTTGCAAATGCTATGACATCTTGGATATATAGCATTTCTTGGCTAGTCTAAATTCAGTCAACTTTTGCTTCTCGTCAGTTTGGTAATTGAAATGTCACCGCAAGAATATTAGCAGCAATAATGACTATATTCGTAGATAAATAAATTTGTGTAAAATAAATATTGCAATGTGACCAAAATATCACATTAAAATATTTATTAATTTGATATATAATGGATTAGGAAAAATTATTTTAGCATCCTCTCTAAAATTAAGTTTTTTTCCGTGAGAGTAGACATTCACTCTATTCAGAGCTGTTGGTTCAGGTTTTTATTTTTATTTTTTGAGTTTTTAGCATAAACGTAAAAATAAAAAAAAATTGAGGAACCACCTATTTGAATCGGGGAATTACTTATTTGAATTCTAATCATCGGTTCCAATTCCACAAAATGATAAACCAGAACCAAATCAGAATATTTGGTTTTATTTTGACCGATTCTGAAACTGTCAGTTTTGATTATTTTGTATATCTACATGAGAGTATTATATTTTAATAGAATTAACGTATTCTTTCACCCATTTTACATAAAAAAAAGATATGTACTCTAGTGGTTTTTGTTATATTATAATTTCATAAAGGTTTTAGTGCTAATTTTTGTTATATTATAATTTCATAAAGGTTTTAGTGCTAATTTTTAGAGTATTATTGTAATTTCATAATTTTGATTCGTTTTGTATCTTATCTTAATTGTTAATGGTCTATTTTACTTTGTAGTTTATGATGTATCTCAACATTATAGTTCATGGTCTATTCAGGATATAAAACAAATTTATACCCTAAAAAGAAAAGATGAAAAATAAAAGACAAATTTTTTTGTGAGACTTTACATACGGTTTGTAAGACGAGTTAAAAGATGTTTATTATATAGATAAAGTATGCTTAATGATTGTTAAAATATGATTTCTAAAGTCTGATAAATTGTGAATTAAAGTATGATTTTAGGGTGTTATAATATGATTCATTATTGACATATTTTAATTATAAATAAACTCTGATAAATGGTGAATTAAAATATGATTTTAGGGTGTTATAATATGATTCATTATTGACATACTTTAATTATAAATAATCATACTTTATCTATATAATAAGCATACTTTAGTGATGGTCGACCCATCTTACAATCGTCTCACAAAAAACCCGTCTCGAGAGTTTTTCTAAATAAAAACATTTCCCAAAATTGTTTAAAATAAAAACAAAAAAACTTGGCCTTTAAACGGTTTATACAGTCATTTCCCTTCTTAATCCAACTTTCCGTTCCAATTCCTGTTCAGTCATCATTAATCCCACGCCAACATCCAAACACGCCCCAACTTTTCGCCGCGGCCCGGCCCCTCCCTTATTTCTTTTTCAATTATCATTTTCCACAAATACCCTTCAATGTTAGGAAGCGTGTTCACTCAGATGGGGCCTATTTTCGTCATTCAGTAATAAAATTATTATTAGTATTTTATTATCGTAATGCACGCTTAGCTTTTCCAGCGTACTTTCCTGAATGCTTTCTTCCTCCCTCCGTCGCTTCTCCATTTCTTCACACATGCAAAGGCAAAGCCTGTCTCTATATATCATGCAAACAGAAGCACACTCACTGAGTGTGTTACTGCGTGATAATTCTCCATTGATTGTTGCTCTTCCTCCAGAGATATTTGCACTGAAGTTGCAATTTAGGGGAAATGCTGCTGCTGGAGATGATGATTGAGTTGCTGTTTCCTTCGTGGGTGGAGCTTCAGGTCTCGGTTGTGGCGGCGGCGCTCGTGGTGCTAGCTTTCTGGTTCTTCAGTCTCGACGACGGCGCGATTGTGGAGACTGCGGCAACCGCTGCTAATGTAAAGGACGACAGAGAAGAGGTCTTTTCTGTGATTCTAATCCCCAATTTCGATTCTCTTTCAATTTTCACGTGTTTGAATTTCACAGCTTTTCGCTTGTGTGTTATGCTATGAGAATTTTGTTTGTTATCGTAGTTGATTGGCATAATTTGTTATGACTGAATTTTCAGTGAATTCTGATGCATAAGAATTGCGTTTCAGTTTGTCCTGCATTTTTATTAGCTGAACTTGCCTATTTAGGAGCATTGCTATTTTATCAAAGTTCTGAGACCGTCTTAATGATAGTATTTGACTTTAGACTGCGTTGTCAGCAAGTTAAACATTTTTTTTTGGGAATTTATATATTTGTTAGTATTTTTTGGAAAATGGTAACTAAATTGTCTAAACAACATGAAATGTTGGGATATGTTTGATAATTGTGTCAATTGTTTAGATGACATTACTAGTCTTGGATCAACATGCTAGACTTCCGTTTGTCAAGGTAATAAATTATTGGATAATTCAATTAGATAGTTATCATTCATCACTCATATTTGATTTGAAGTCTGATACACAGGAGCTTCTTCTTTCTATTCTAATCCTTTATTACCTAGCTGTTTTACATTGTTGTATTGCATTTGCTTATCTAGTTATCTTTTTCCAAGGAGTAACTATCAATTTTCTTTGCACACTGTAGACCGTGCAGTTTAATGAACATCATCGAACTACTACAGCATATTTAGTTCAGGTACTCTTTTTGACTGTTACTTTGAGTATTGAACTGTTTTGGAGTACTCTGCATATCATGACAATAATTTTTCTTGAACTTTGTTCCCTTATTTTCGTAAGTCCTGGTTTAGGTGGAGCGCTTAGCTGCAAAAAATCTTATTGGGGTAAATCTGAGGGGCACAACAGATCCTTATGCAGTTATCTCTTGTGGTGAAGAGAAGCGCTTCAGGTGATTGCATCGCTTTTGGCTCCTCTAATGCCCTGAAAAACAATATTTTTGGACCATTTTCCTCTTTTAAATTTATATTTTTAATGATACATGTAGTGTCTGAATTACCTCTGTTGCTATCAATGATGTTTTTTAGTTTCTGACTCATAATTGTTTTACTTTTGCATCATTACCGTTTGTCTCCGGATACTTTCTTACATTATTTTTTTCTGTGCATTGACTCTTGTGACAATGAAAACAAGCTGCTCACTGTGGGGTATGATAAAATGAACAAGTCCATATGTAGAATCTGAGAGAACTTTTTGCAACCAAAGATATCAGTGAAAGGATTTAACCCAAGGGAAATTCATGCCATCAAGTCATTTTAGTTTCTGATCGCTAAATATCAACAATGGAGTTCTGTCCTTTTTTCAATCCTAGTGATGTTTTTTTTTTTTTTTTTTCTATCCTTTTTGGTTTTGAGTTATATGACCTCAAGTTCACCCAGGGGCCACATTCCTAAATTATACAGTCCTTATATGGTTTTGTATACTTTCTATTGTTCATCAATATCAGAGTGAACTTTGATATTTCATTTGGATTCTTGTAGTTCTATGGTATCTGGCTCACGAAATCCCATTTGGAGGGAGGGGTTCAATTTTTGGGTGGATGAGCTTCCTGTTGAGGTAATCATTTTACCTGGCTCCTGTTTGCATCAAATGCCATTTGCCAAAACTCAGTTGGAATAAGATTTTGTTTTAAAGACTCACACGTTCACTTCTAATAATGAATTTGATTGATATTTTCTCTCTTTATTTTATTTTTCCACAGAGTAATAGTTTACTGGCCATTTAAATTCTCCCCTTTAGCTAGCAAAGCTTTTAACCATATTTGGCTTGATGTGAATTATGCACTCAGGACCATGAACAGAAGAATATTTTGTTTCAATCTATGCTTAGGCCTATGTTCGACTAAAAAAGGTAAAATGTGTTGATTAGGCCAAAAAACTAGATGTGTTGAAAAGATCTTGAGCCAATCAAGAGTCTAGAAAATCAGTACACAATTAATGAACGGAATTTATATTAATGAACTGAATGGTATGGTATATTAGAACTAGAGTGCATGAATGCGCATAAAATTCTAAGTGTTTAGATACGGTATGTAACTATGTCTTCTATCAGCTGCTTCCTTCTTGTTATACTGTCTGAACACACTCTAATCCCAAATGGTATGGCAGATTACTGTGACAATTTATGGTTGGAATATAATTCGGAGTAGTGCAGTTCTTGGTTCAGTGACTGTTTCTGTTGAACGTGAAGGTCAAACTGGGGCGATTTGGTATATGTTGGATAGTGCATCTGGGCAGGTGATCTATTGTTCTGGATGTGCCTTCTTTTAGATTTATAACATTCTATTCCATTTTATTGTCTTTTTTCTCCCTTCTTCTTAGGTGCCCAAACTCCTCTTTGTTTTTATTTTTTAGGTCTGTCTTCATATTAAAACCCTCCAACATGAAATAAAACCTTCCAGGTAGGTTTTCTTCATTTTTGTCAAGTAAATTTGCTCAAATATCTTTCTGGTGCTCCCTCTTTTTCATATTAAAACTAGGACAATGAATATTAAAGAGTTTATTATTATTGTTATTTTTTCTTGTATCCTTTTTTTTCAATTCCTTCTCACTTGATCAGGAGGAAATACCCTGAGTTCTTGCATATTGGTTGCATGTGCGAAATTTTCAGAAAAAAAATGTATAATTGAAATTCTCATCAAATTATTTATTGATAAGCACAGAAATTATTTGCACAATCACCATCTTTACATGCAACTCTCTTTCTATTTTATTGTATTATTTTAAATTTGCAATAAAGTATGATCAATATATAGGGAATTCGATGAGAGAAAGCTTTTGATCAAACAAAGAGCAAGAAATTGGAAAGAAAGAGAACATGGTGTTGCTGAGATAAGTAGAGTAGAAGTAATGGTACGGATGTCAACTTCTGAGAGGTTACCACTTGACAGATTAAACATGTCAAGGTAGTTAGCTTCTCTTCAATTCTGTATTGCTTTATATTTTCCTTTTTTAGGGCAACTGTTTTGTGCTCAATAGAGTGTTGTGCAAACCCAAGGGGGGCTTATGTTTCTGGTTGTTGATGGCAGATTTCCCCCGCTATCATTTTCATTTCTTTATAACTTCCGTGACTTAAAAAATGATGGGGAGTTAGTTGTTGATGATGAATTAGAAGTTGGGCTGGGTGTCTGATCTTAACTTCAGTTGTATGGGCTATCTTAAGGTGGTTTTTATTATAATTTTGACTTCTGTATGTTTAACACTCTGAAAACCTTTCTTAATTATATTTTGGAGTGAATCAACCAGTCTTTCTGCCCTCTTGAGTTTTAGTAATTACCTCATAAGATATTTTCAAGCTTGGTTACCTGACCTCACGAATGATATGTTTTGAGAAATCGTGACTCATATGTGCTCAAAAGAACCTTTCATGTATTACATCAGGAAATACATATGTCTCAAAAGGCACACTTAATTTTTATCTTCCTGCACTGAACTAATAGAGTCAATCCATTCATTTTCTGGAATGAATGCTAGTTCAAACATTTTCTGTACAAAATCTATTACACTGATCTGGTTTATATACTCCTTTCTAGAGGTTGGAATGACTGTGCAGACGCCAAGACCCAAAGAAATAAAGAACCTATTGTTCTTTTCCGTAAACATGGGCCACTGCAAACAATATTTAATCTTCTCCCGGATGAAGTATGTTTCTTATTATATATTGGACATGCTTAGCAGTTGATTGGGCTTAATTTCCAGTGCTTAAAGTTTTGTATTTATGCTGTTATGCATTTTCTTGGTTACTTGGTGCTTAGTCCATATTTTCAAATAATTTTTTCAGGTTGTTGTACACAGCTATTCCTGTGCACTAGAAAGATCATTTTTGTATCATGGTCGGATGTATATATCAGAATCGCACATTTGCTTCCGTTCTAATGTTTTCTCAAAGCAAATGAAGGTCATTTTCTCATCTTCTTTGGTTTTGCCTGGTTCAGATTCCTCCTGAAGTGGGTATCAATTTTTTTCTTGCAGATAACTTAGATCTTCTGATGATTTTTTGTGAAGAGATATTTATTTTTCATTTACAGCATCTAATTTCCAAGTTGCATGCGAACATGTGTATATCTGATCGCCATCTCAACTTGAATATAAATTTCTAATGCTGTTCCTTTGAAAGCATATCCAAGTCTAATCATGTAAAAAAAAAAGGAGAATATTATGACTGCATACTAAGAAGAGATAAATAATCAATTTGTCCATAGTTTTCCTTTATCAGCACTGATTATTATAGTTAATTTTTTCATAAAAATGTGTGTTTTTAAAGTTAAAAGCAGAAGCTTAATACCTATCACAAAGACATGTTCTGACTTTCATTACAGATTCCTGCCAGCAATTTATTTTAAAGATAATCTGATTACTGTTTAAACTTATCCCAAGAACAGAGGCATTTCCATTAATGTTGATAATACTCGCTTTTGCTTTGTTGCTCCCAGTGAAATGAATGTTGATCTTATCCCCTGAGGCTCTGTCTAAGCTTTTTGGTTCTTAATATTGACATTTAATTGTATGCAGAATCCTCATGTTCTTATTGCACATGCGGCATATCGTACTTAAAAATTTGAATGTGAGATCTATGTAATTGTTCCTGTTAGCTTAACTATAGCCCATTTTTGGTTTCTGGCCAGACTAAGCCGCCCTTGTTTTGGCAGGTTATTATACCTTTTAGAGACATAGATGAGGTAAAAAAGCTTCTCCCAGTTTCCTTGCTGAACTTCTATTTCTTTGTGCTGGTAGGCTTTGAAGTATCAAGTAATTAATATCAATTTAACTGAACGCATATCACAGATAAGAAAGAGTCAACATGCATTGATAAATCCTGCTATTACTATAATTCTTCAAGTGGGTGCTGGTGGCCATGGTGTGCCTCCTTTGGGAAATTCTGATGGTTAGTAATTGTTCTTTGTTCTTCTAAATACCTCCTTTTATATAGTTTAAATCCACCCCTCAGTTTGATGAATTCATGCTATTTCATGATTTTTATCTATAATTATAGATACCCACATGTCTGATTAACCTTACCATGATAAAAGGTTAAATAAACCTTTGTTGTATTTGAAATCTCGTTACTCAATCATTTCTTCAGAGACATCGTCGAAAAGCTGTTTCTTATTTTTCTGCTCTAATCAACTTTGATAATAGAGTTACACCTAGGTTACATTTTTTCTTTGACCCTCCACCAACTTGTAATCTGCTGAAGTATGCACACTAAAAGAAATACTGAAACTTTTGTATTGGTTAATTCTTTCACAAATTAAGTTGCTTCAAACTTATTGTGAGGAAGTACCATATGAAGTTATACTTATATTATCTTATTAGACTCGATGTATATGCTATCATATCAGATATACTCTCAAAGAGGCAAGCTGCATTGCCCTTAATCCCTGGGTTTCATTTTGGGTTCTCTTTTTCGATAGCTTACATCTCATGTAAAAGAGTAGTTGGCAAAACGTGATTAGATATCCATAATAGATGCAACAGGGCCACAAGTGTTTTTTGAAGAGGAACTATATTGAAACACTTGTGTAGGTTATATTAGGTTGTTTTGCTGAATGTTAGTACTACAATAACAGAGTGGTATCTCACTATCTGGGGTTGTCTTTGTAGATCATACCTCTCTATTGTCTCTAGTCTCGGCTCATTGCTGAATATGTAACTTATCAGCCTTGAAGGCTCATATTTGATAGTGCTGGCTGTGCTAACATTTGGACTTACAGTTCCTGTTGTCTGTTTATGGTTAATGAACTCCAGGTAGAGTCAGATACAAATTTGCATCTTTCTGGAATAGGAATAACACATTGAAAGCTCTACAACATGCAGCTAAGCGCTTTCTTTCCATGTTAGAAGATGAGAAGGTAAGATCCGTTGCTTTTGTCAAATCTTCATGTCCTTCTTTGGCTATTCACCAGATATCATTCAATTTGTATAGATCGACTTGCTTATTTTAAAATTTCAAACAATTCACAGGGCTTTCTGCATTTGCTTAAAGAAAATTAAGTAAGACCATTATCATTTCAGAATCTTGATTCTTAAATATTTGAATCAGACTTTTCTGACTTGATTTGTTACTAAATACTGTTTAATGCTTTATTCTCTAATGCTTATGTATTGTTATGTAGGAGTATAGTAATAAATTCTTCCTTGATAATTGATGGACTAAATGATTTGGTTTTATGTGTAAGAGGAGCGATCCAAGATGTCTTCACACATATTTTCTGAAAATGATATTCTTGAGGTGGCAATATGATAATAGATACCATATTACATGCTATCAGGACGATTTAAAAGGATCTTTGAGAGCTCATATTGTTATGAATAAAATGTTATTGTCCATAAAAGCCAACAATTCTGCAAAATTAATTGTCATGCATGCCTGGTTTTAGGATGAGTAATTGCTTTTAGGTAGATAGTAAATGCATTAGTTCTTATGTAATATATTGTCTGGATAGCTCCTCAAGTGATCTATTTATTTATCTCCAAGAGGGACCAGTCTGTATTGCTCGATTTTATGAAGGAGGATCAACCTACATTGCCTGATTTCTTAAACGAAGAGAAGCTGTCAGTTTTGAATGCAGATAGTGGCTCTGTTAGAGATGGTGAAAATGAATCTGTGACTTCTGAGGAAAATGTAGCCAATCCTGGAAACTTTCAACCTTTCATCAACGAGGAAGTGCTTACCAGAATATACAGTGTATCACATATACTTCTATTTTCAGGTGAAATTTCTCTAGGCATTTACCATGTTCTTACTTGATCTACAAATATCACTTCAGGGTGTATTTCCATGCACAGTGGAGCAATTTTTCAAATTTATTTTAGATGATGATTCGGCTTTTACTAGTGAGTACCACACAGCCCAGAAGGATTCTAATCTCAAAGTAAGTAACGAAGACTGAATATACTATATTATTTATTTAACTTGGTAGCAATTTTCTTGCGTTGTCCGTTACGTTTGAACCCTATATACTTTGTAAAAAGCATTCACATCAAGTCAAAAGACATGAAACTTGTTCATCTAGAAATTTTATCCAAATTCAAAGACTTCCAGTGTTTATCTTTATATATGTCAGAGTAAAACTGTGTACAGAGAAATTCAAAAATACATCCTTTGCTCTAATGTAGTATTCACATTTTTTCATGAGTCCGTCCCAACAACATAGTTTTCACACCCAAATTAGTAAAAACATTCATCACAACCCTCACTATGTATTATTTTCAGAAATACCATCCCCACCTAATAATACACATAAGATAACCTGCTTTACACTTTATTTATCCCATTTATTACTCAAAAAGACTGCACTGCCCTCACAGAGTCAATAGCGTGATTTTCTGAAAGTAAATCGCTGAGTCTTATTAATGATCACAAGAGTTCTGTATGTAACTTAGGTGGATCAGTGGCGCGCCTCTGATGAATATGAGGGTCGAATTAGAGAAGTTACCTATAGGACCATATGTAAATTTCCATTGTGCCCTCCAGATATACCTGTGACAGAGAGACAACATGCTTTTCTGTCACCAGATAAGAAAACACTGGTAATTAATTTTTTTTTTTTTTGAATGGTCACATTATTTTGATTATAATATATGCATTCACTTAGGAATTTTTGTATAATATTCTTCTATTAGGTATTTGAGACTGTACAACAGACAGAAGGAGTCCCTTTTGCATCATATTTCGAGGTAAGACTATTTTGAGACTGGATAAAATTATTTATGCGGGCATCTAGACACTCAAGTGGATTTTACCCTACTTTCAATTTATAGAAATTTGTTTTGCATCAAAGAATGAGTTGACCAAGTTAAGATAAACAGGATTGTTTAATTGAGAGATTCTTGTGTTGTTGAGGCAATGTAAATGCTAGACGTATTGTTCAACTGATCTAAACTCAACTTCATTAACCACTTACTCGGTCAGAATTTTTTCTTCTTGATTGATTTATGAGTCTTGTTATATCTCATAAAAAAGCCTGCACTTCCTTTTGGTTATGCTTATATCATATGTGAATCATCAGGGCCATTGTAGGTGGTTAGTAGAAACGAACTCCGAGTCCTCGTGCACTGTGGATATTAGATTCGGTAACTATATATCCTCCTTCATTAATAATAGGGTTAATTGCAAGAAAAACCAAGAACTTTACTCCTATTGCAAATAATCCCCACCTTTGAGAAATTGCAAAAAAGAACTTCACCTTTAGCATTATTGTTGGGATTGGAGTAAAGTTTGTGGTTTTTCTTGCAATTAACATTAATAATATATATATTCTTGCTTCAGATTCTTTCTTGTAAATGATAATGTTAGATTGAAATTGAGAATACATATACCACAAATGTTAAATGGTTGCAATGGATCCTCCCCAACAGGTGCATATTTCAAGAAATGGTGTCTGCTGCAATCTAAGATCAAGACAGCTGCTGCAGATGACGTAAGTATATATAATTACTCTTTCTTTTTCGAACCACATACAAAAATTCAATTAATGTTGTATAAAATGAGTCGAAATCGAAGAACCCGTAAACAATATTAAGTGTTTATGATTGCAATGCTGCAGAACAAAAAAGTGTACAAGATGAAATTAAATGCTGCTGGTGCCTACATCAACAACTCAAGGCAGCAGTAACGAGTTATATGATCCAGAAATATATATAGTCGATCTATTTGGATTACATAATTAATTAATCAATTAGCCGATTAATGTACGTAACAGTGTTTCTGTGTAGTTAAATATAGGGTTAATTGCAAAAAGAATCACGAATTTTACTCCTATTACAAATTAATCACCACTTTTGAGAAATTGCAAAAAAAACCACCACCTTTAACTATTGTTGCAAAACGCACCAAATTTATGATTAAAAGTAGGGTTTTTGAGTTTTTTTTGCAACAATACTTAAAGGTGGTGATTTTTTTGTAATTTTTCAAAAGTGATGATTAATTTGTAATAGAAGTAAAGTTTATGTTTTTTTTGCAATTAACCCTCAAATCTACTATCATTCTGTGTAACTGCGTATGCTAATACCAAACTATACTGTCTGTTTGAATAACTTCAATGACGATCTACTTTTTGATACATTTAAATTACAATGTCAGAAAAATATTTCATGCAACTAATTTGGCTGTGAGGGAGGGAGCTTACATGAGACGTTCTCATTCAAGTCTTTGCTTAAGAACGTCAATCAAGTCTTTGCCTAAGAACTTGTATTCTTGATTTTCTGATTAAATTTTTTAATTTTTTTAATCAAATATTTATATTATTTATATTTTAATTGATTTTTTCAATGAAAAAAATTATACCCTTATTAATTAAAATGTATATCATTTAGAATAAATTATTATAAACTATGCACTTTACACCCGAGAACATGAGAGTATTATTTTTCAGGAAGAAAAAAAATCGTTGATTAAATTGCTTTCGTTTCTTAAATCCGATCGACTTGCGAATAAATGTGATTGAATAAGATATGAAACCTTGTTCTTAAGTGATAATGTACGGAGAAAAGTAATATGAATAATTCATTATATTATATTATATTATTAATTATTGATAATATACTGGATTACCCGTCAAAACTATTACTCATCTTTAAAGAGAGTATTTATATTTTAATAATTTGGCCTAAATCAGAATGCTCATTAACTAGGAATGGATATTAAATGGAGTAGTATAATGTTAATTTATTGGAAAACACATTTACAAAATAATATAAATATTAGTAATATTAATAAAAATAAAATAAAATAAAAAACATACAGAAGTTTAAGCAAATTATCATGTGCATCTACCTTAAAAAACTTATACAATTATATATAAAAATATTATACACTAATGAATAAAAATATATACATATAACGAATTTTTTGTTAGTTTTTTTAATGAAAAAATTGAATGTAAAAAAAAAAACAATTAGTAAGAAATATATATACACTTTTGAATAAAAATGTGCATACATATAGTGTATATCTAAGTGCACAGGATATCCACTCGTGCCAATATATAGCTAAAAATATCCAATATGAAAAAAAGTTTACCGATGATAATTTAATTTAATTATATTTTTTAACTAATAGACATTTTTTTGGACTCTATTGTCTCTCATTGTATATCAATTATACTCGGGGGTGGTACACCCTATCCACCTTACCCACTCACACACCTCCAATCTACCCTACCTCCACCACCAGGTGGCGGCCGGCCTCCGGTGACCGGCTGCTCATCGGCGGCCGCCGGCGAGGTCAGCAGCGACGATTGGCGGCTGGCCGCCGGCGGAGGGGCGGCCAGCGGAGAGTAGGATTTATTAGAGTTTATGGTTAATATTGAAGGATAATAGTGTCAAAAAGCGTATATTTTGTAGAATTAATAATTTTAAAATAAAAATATAGCTATTAATTTTCAGCAATAAAATAAAATTTATATTTTAAAAAATATTCCCAATCAACTCGAGGTTTAACCGTTTAAATAAGACTTTCGGATTAATGAATCATCGGAGATCTCGTAGACTATTTGATGATCTTTATTTTAATTCAAACTTTGAGGATCATGCCTCACCACCCACCAATTTCCATTAAACTAAATCAATTTATTTGGAATGATAAACACATACTCCCTCGTCCGGATTCAAGGGTGCCATTTGCTTTGGGTACGGAGATTAAGGAGTATTGTTATTTAATGTGTAGTGGGTAGTTGTATTAGTGGAGGTGTGAATCCTATTTTTTAGTTGTATTAGTGGGTGTGTGTGGATAAAAAAGAAAATGAGACACTTGGGGGCGAACGCCAAAAATGAAAAAAATGATACACTTGAAAGCGGACGGAGGGAGTATATAATTTAATTATTATATATATCGACTATTGCGTAAACATTTATGGATAGGGGTGGGTAAAATTTTCGAAAACTTGGTATACCGCGCTCGTCGTATCGAAAAATGCCAAATTTTCAGCATATCGAAATTATCAGTATGATATGGTTGCCGTACCAATACTTTCGATACAATATCGATATTGTATATTAAAATTTTTGACATTTCAGTATATCAAATTTTTTTTTGATATTTCGGTATCGGTATACCGATATCAAAATATCACAAATTTTTATATTTATTTTTTTTCATAAGAATTAAATTGAAATTTTAAAAAAAGTTATGGGATTCAAAATGACATAAAGAACTAAAAGCACGCAATTATGCATGATTAGTGTTGTCATTTCCATATATATATATATATATATATATATATATATATATATATATATATATATATATATATATATATATATATATATTAAGCATACTATAACATATTTTTCTTGATGACGTGTCTTCTTTAGAGCGCTCCAATATGACGTGTAATTTTCTCAATTTTTTGGATATTTACTATTAAATTAACTTCCTTATTCAATATTTTCATTTTAAATAATGTGATTCTTATTTTTAATAATGATTAAATTTTTAATATTTTATTTATTTATTTGGGTATCATTAATTAATTTTTAAATTTTTTAATGCAATAAATTAATTAATATCAAATCATATATATAAAGGGAAAAAATAATATTCCAAATAATATTCTCTTTTACCCACCTATAAATAAGACTTTTTGGTTGTTTATTATAAATACACACATTTGATTCTCCAAGAGAAATATGAGTTTTCTTCAAATTCTTCTGGAGAATTGATTTATAAAAGTATAAAATTTTATTTTCATAGAGTGAATCAAATTAGAGATTCGATCTAGCTCTAAAAAACTGATTCAAGTATTCTTTAAGATGAAGAGAACTGATTCAAGTATTCTTGAATCATTTTACCTCTTAAGATTTGATTCTTCAAGTGGAAGAGAATCGATTCAAGTATTCTTGAATAGATTTACATCTTAAAAATCGATTTTTCAAGAGTAAGAGGATCAATTCAAGTATTCTTGAAGAAGAAAAAAAACTTTAATTAATTTACATCTTAAGAATCGATTCTTCAAGAGAAAAAAATCGATTCAAGTATTACCTCTTAAGAATCGATTCCAAGTACTCCCCCCATCCGCTTTCAAGGGTATTGTTTTTTATTTTGGGCGTCAGTCCCCAAGGGTCTCATTTCCTTTTTTATCCATACACACCCACTAATATAACTAAAAAATGGGACCCACACCTCCACTAATACAACTACCCACTACACATTAAATAACAATACTCTTTAATCTCCTTGCCCAAAAACAATTGGCATCCTTGAATCTGGACGGAGACAGTATTCTTTAAAATCTACCTCTAAAATATTGATTTAAATATTATTCAAGTGAAAGAGGATCGACGATTCCAGTACTCTTGAATCGATTTATCTCTAGAAAATAATAGGTTAAAAACTAATTCATGTGTAGAATTAAAAGATTATGTTCTTTAAGTTAAATTATTATTTAATATCAAATAACATTGAAATTGAGTTTGTAAATATTTGTTAATTTTTTAAATTTAGTATATTAATATTTAGAGTTAGTTACTAGTAGGTACACTGCATACTTAAAATTAACTATTAGATACACAAACTTAACACATACTAGTATACAACCTGGACAGTCAGAAATGGTGATAGCAAAGAAGATGTGAGAAGAGAACAAAATCTCAATTCTCCAGCACCAAAGATAGGAAATTATCCCCCAAAACCGCAACCTCCCTAATCGCTACCATATCAAACACTCTACCCCACCTCTGCTACGCTTGCATCAATCTCTGCAAAGTGGAATCACAGCAATTAATCCAATTACGCATCCAATTTCACGTCAATTTCACACCATTCTACGACCGTTTTTGTTGCCCTTTTGCGGATAAAATGGCGTCTACTATGCTTCCCTGATCCAACACCGTCGTTTGGATAGACGAAAAAGACGATGAAGCTATTTCATGGCCGCAGAAACCCTAAACAAAATCGAAGTTTCGAGAGACGACGATATGAACTATTCTCTCTCCTCCTTCAAATCCATGCTCGAGACCGATTGCTTCATTCTCTCTTCGGTGACGGCATCGGGATCTAGACAAACACTAAGATTTATTACTAAGAGTTATATACTAAATCAAATCATATATAGAAAAAAAAAGATTAGACAAACACTAAGATTTATTACTAAGAGTTACATACTATTTAAGTACAAAGAAAAAAATGAAATACTAATAACTATATAAATATACAACAAAGAGACAAAATTATCCATATGTGATTGCACATTTTTTTAGAGAGACAGGGAGAGTAATAAATAGTTTTCAATTGTATTATATTATAAAGTAACATAAAAAAATTCAACTAAATTTACCACTACAAATCAAGATTCTTTAAATAATTTGAAATATATATATACTTTTTACATGATTTAGTTATACCTTAAAATTTGAATTTACAATAGAACACGAGCCCTCCTCTCGATATTTTATGTTTTAAAGAACAAAATTCAGTTGAAACTTGAAACGCTTCAGAAGAAACAAAATATTAGGTGGTGTTCGTTCCCGGGTTTTAAACTCAATTTTAGTTTATAAAAACCACATTCACATTTTAAAAACCATCCCAATATATACCTACTACATTCTCTCTTCAATTAATATATTTTCTCTCTTTATCTCTTCTCTTTTATTTAACTTTTTAAATAAATTACATTGGACATAAAGTTAAAATCTACCCTATTCAAAACTCAAAATCCAAAACATAAATAGAATAACTATTCATAATTTTCAAACCCTCGAACCAAACATAGATTTGGTGAAAGGAAACCTGCATTTTTTTAGTAATTGATTAAATTAAGGACCACATATAATTGATAACAACACCGACACTACAGGTTTTATTTTAATGAGAAATGCCCCCACCATTCAATCTTTGTCTTCACTTATCATAACAAGCTGGGGAATCAATATTATAATAATCACATATTTAATGTAGTTTCAATGCCAAAAAAAAAAAATATATATATATTGAGATATTTTGAATATTATTTGTTTGATGTATTTATTCATGGCTTGTAAGAGCCAACGGTAATTAATTCTAAGCCAGCCATGCCGGAATCCGAGTCCTTCTCTTAGTAGTTGTCTCTTTTTATTTTTTATTTTCTATAAAAGAAATTTAAATACGAGTTATATACTTTGCACTGAGTGCACACGTGCATTCATATGTATAAATTTTTATTTAATAGTGTAGATATGTTTCTTAATAATTGTATAGTTTTTTTACATTTTATTTTTCATTAAAAAATTAACAAAAAATTCGCTAACTAATGTACATGTTTTTATTCATTAATGTATAAGTTTATTTATAGGCAAAAGCTTGTATGCCCCCGGGAACACACCGTGCCTCCATGAGAACATAATCATCCCCCTCCATATTCTATTTAACCCTATGTATTGCTAAGAGTTTAAATTATAAAGAGTCATGGTGTTTTTGGAGCACAAGAACCTCACTCATATTTATAAATGTATAAATTTTTAAAATTGAGTGTACGGTGTACCACAAGATAATTTGCCTTTAAATACACCGATTATCATATATATATTATAACTACTTTTTTTATTATAAAATTTACTGGACTATTATTTGAGTGTTGTAAGAATAAGACGACTAAAAGTAGACGGTCATTTTTACAAAATCAAATGTAATAATTTTTCAAAACAAAAATAAAAAATTAGAAGACCATTATAAATAGACCGAATCTTTTCTACTCGACCAGAAAAAAAAAAGAAGACAAAATTCGAGTACTTTTGAAAGTCTTGTTTGGTTGAATGGATAATATCTGGTGAAACGTGACAGGTTCCTCTCCATATTATAAGATAAGTATTTTGATAAGCTGACTTGCAATAAACGTTAACGTAATATTTCATTGGTAAATTAAAGTCTTAATTCTATGATTAAATTGACTTACCAACTGATTAACAATGGAATTTGTTGGAAAAATTTCGTTGGTAAAGTGGTGTTTGGTAAAATTTTAACAACAAAAATTCAATTCCGTTGGTAATACGTTGCTAATAATTTCGTTGGTAATTTATGTAATGATTCTATTGGTAATCCGTTGATAATTACCAACGGATTGAATTCCGTTGGTAAAATAGAGAATAAATCCATTGGCATTCCGTTGCTAAAATAGAAATGTCATTTTTTGTTGTTGTTAATCCATTAGTAATTACCAATAGAATGCCAACAGATTTATTCTCTATTTTACCAGCGGAATTAAATCTATTGGTAATTATCAACTGATTAAATTCCGTTGGTAAATTTGATCGCTAAAAAATACTTTTTTTTGTACTGAAATAATAATGCATCATTTACAATTGAGTGTATATTGGGTGCACCTGGGTGCAAGGGTGCACCCATATGTGTATAACTTTTTGTTTTGTAATAATTGTATGTCTTTTTCACACTAAATTTTTCATTAAAAAACTAACATCCATGTATATAACTTTTTATTCAATAGTGTATAAATATTTTTTACGCTCAAATTTTCATTAAAAAAACTAACAATTAAATTGTATACATTTTTACTCATAATTGTATATGTTTTTGTTTATATTTGTATATGTGTGCACCATATCTTAGGGTGCATCCGGCTGCACACTATAATTAGCCTTCACAATTTTATTATTTCAGGTGTTTATTTCAAAAGTTTCTATTTATTATTTTTAGTAAAAAGATAATTTTTATATATGACTCATTAATCACGATTAATATAATTATTATTTATTATACATATAATAAAAATACTCCTAATTTTATTTTAAAAAAATAGCAAATGAGGACCTCTTATTTGGAGGGAGGGAGTATTTAATTGGTCACACAATAAGCAACGCAAAAATAACATGATAATGTATAATTTTACATGACTCTGACAAATGGTGGATTGTTAAATAAAATAGTTTATATTATTTAGATAAATTATTCTTTTTCTTTGTAGGGAAAAGAAATTTATGAAAAGAGTTTCAGTGGTACTCAAGAAGTGGAGTTATTTACGTATGAGAATTAAAAAATATTCTCTTCGTTCTATCTAAAGAGTCTTTTTTTGTCATTTTGGATGTCCCATTCAAATGGTTCTTTTTTTTTTTATACACATGAGACCCACACACATATACTTTAATACAATTAAAATATGGAGCATACACTCCCACTAATACAACTACTCACTACACATTAAATAATAATACTCTTCAATCCACGTGCCAAAAAATAAAAACTACTCTTAGTATGGGACGGAGGGAGTAAATGAGAATAATCTTCCAAGCAATATCAATACCAAAAATGATGTTAACCCCAACATAACATAGGATTAGAGCACTAATATTATTAAAAAGAGATATGAGTAATTTTTTTATTTTTTTTTAAATGCAAAGACACCATACTTTTTTGACTTTTTCAAAAAGTTTTGTTGGATTCGTCTCCACAGATAATTTAGATTAATTAAGAATTTTGGACAACATTGTCCTTACTTAATTAAGTCGGAGAGAAAAGTTGGAGTAAAACATGTCACAATAATAAGAGGTTAAAAATGGAAAAGGGTTTTTTAATGAGTGATATTAATGTATTGCATTGTCAGAAATCAATGGTGGGATCAGTGGTGAGAAATCAATGGTGTGATATTAATGTATTTGGCTTAATTTTTTTCCCCCGATAAAAAAAGAGAGATTTAATTAAATTAATAGTCATACAAATTATGCTTTTGAATACTTAAATAAATAAATAAATTTTGATGGTACGGGAAATTTTCAAAGCCTTGTCATCCTTTTTACTGTCACAATTTACTCAATATAAGTATGTTCAATTCCAATTTTGATATTTTTTTAATAATTTTATTCTATTTTAGTTCTTTATTTATTTAATTATCAATTTTAGTTATTTTTTATTTGAAAAATTATGCTAATATTGAACAAAAATTAAGGACTAAAATTAAACAAAAATTATCAAATTTGTGAATACAAACAAAAATAATATTAAAGATGGAATCAGACATATTTACAAGAATAAATGTTATATTTTCTCTCCTTTTTAATACATGTTGATCAAGTATGAAATCTCGGAAATTGGGGATATAAAACATATCGATATACATGAATAATTAATTACCAAGAAAGACAGAGAATAAATCAAAGATATCATGTGCATTTACTATCATTAAATAATTAATAAACCATCTGAAATTAATGCAAGACATTCGATATTTGCTGCTCATTAAAAGTCATGATTTAAAAAATCCTGGCACTTGATATTTGGTCCTACAATTTTAATTATTTCCCCCATACAAAATTTAATATCATCAACAACATATTTTCATTTTTGGTGTATAAATATATGATAGGGACAACTCACATCGCAACACAGAGTCATGACAAGCACACATGATACAAGAAAAAAGTAAATCATGTAAGAAAATATGAAATGAGAAAGAGAAATGTTATCTTCATGAGGAGAGTGGAGATCTTATCTAAAGAAAGCAAATGAAATCTTAGTATGTGTGTGTACATATATATCGTAGTATGTATAATGCTATCTTCTGGCCATCCACTTGGAATCTGTGGAGAAAGTTTGCAAAATATTCAATTTGGGGTTTTCTATTTATGGAAAGGTTAGATGGTAATTATATGAGAATAAAAGATCAAATGCTGATAGGAAAAGGACATGCTCAAATCCCATTATATATATATATATTCATGGGATTTGAGATTTTCTTTTTTCTCATTTATGCGTTGAGGTGTGTTTTTCATGAATCATCAGCATTTATTTTGTGCCTTTCCATTTAAATTTCAAACTTATTATTTTTGCATTCTATACTCTAGACTTATGGCCAAAAAATAGCATTATTATTCCATGTGCTTAAGATGACACCATATAATATGGATTTATCATTTTCTTTTTTTTTCTTTTTTTTTAAAGCTCTTTAAATCTTTTCGTAAATACAAGATTTCTCTTTCACTTACTTGATAAGTTTCGGTACATTTACACTCTTATTTGTTCTCATGATTTTTTAGCACTTTAAATTTTGTCTCAAAAAAATTATTTGTATTAATTTAGTACTATAACTATTTATTTTAGTTCAATTTTGTCAAGTTTTTGCCGAAACCCTCAATTTGCGTCTGAAAACGGTCACGTGCGGTGCATTTGATCATTCAAATTAGGGGAAACGGGTGAATTTAGCTGACATGGCGCTCCACCTAAAGTTGGACCAATCATATTGACATGTCATATTTTTTTTAAAATAAAAAAATAAAAATTGCGATTAAACTTAAATTAAAGAGTGAATCAAGAACAGAAAAACAAAACACTATAAAAAAACAGTTTTTTATCAACCGAATATTCCGTTGGTAAAAACCTTAATTCTATTGTTAAATTGGTTTACCAACGGATTAGCAACGAAATCCATTTAAATTTTAGTTGGTAAAATTGTATTTCATAAATCTTTAGCAACGAAAAATCATTTTCGTTGATAAATAATTCTATTAGTAATTCGTTGCTAATTTATATAATCCGTCGGTAATTACCAACAGATTGAATTTCATTGGTAAAATAGAGAGTAAATCCATTGACATTCCGTTACTAAAAAATATCCCTCCGTCCCACACTTATCTTCACACTTTCCGTTTTTGTCCGTCCCACACTTATCTTCACCACCTAAAAAAGGAAATTTTACATTAACCAACAACCTCAAAAGTTATCCTAATTAAAAAAATATCACTCCCACCTAACACACATAACATACTTTATAATTTATTTATTACCTAAAAATACCACAATACCCCCTAAAAAGTGAATAAAGTTGGTAAAAAAAAGCAAATTTTCTTAAACTCGGTATCTACAGTACCGATGCAGATAAGTATGTGACGGAGGGTATATATTTTTTTTAGTGAAAAGAATGCCATTAAAACATAAATCCAGAAACGAAATCGTGATAACCCTCAACCGAATTCCCAAATTGATGAAGTACCCAAATTGCAATTCACATTTTATTAAACAGATAATTCAATCAATTTAACGCAAAATTCCATAAAAATCAACAAATCCTTATGAGATGCTGTGAGGAAGGAGATCTCGAAGACAAGGGCAGAAAGAGGAAGCGGATCAGTAAATCAATATATCAATATTAAGAAAAAAATGTTAAGATTATGGATTGGATTCCATTTGGGTTCTTCTTCGATTTGGGGTTTAGGGTTTTTCAGCTCCGGAGACGGTGTTCGCTTAGCGCAGCGGCCGCAAGAGAAATCGTGGGTGGAGGCCGCCGGAGAAATCGACGGTGCAGCAGCCACCCAGAAGATGGCATCAAAGGCGGCGGGGAGGCAATTCTCGACGGCGTAGAACTTGCAGATGTCGATGGTTTCTTGCTTGCCCATTTCCATAAACTCTTTTTTCATTTTATTTTTAATTTCTTTATTAATAAATTGTGTTTCCTCTTTTAATTTAGATTTTTATTTTAATTAAATGTTTTGATAAATGAGGTGTCAAGTGATTATTTTTTTAATTTTTCTTAATAAATGACGTGTCAATATGATTGGTACAAAAATACTTAATTTAAATAAATGACTAAATTTAATTTTAAAAAAAAATAAAATCAAATAGAATTGCTAATAAAAAATACTCGAATTTTGATATTTTCCCTAATTTATTTTCACTCGAGATAAAACTTCATCTATGCACAGTTTCTATTGGGCATCAATCATCATCCCTTTTATGCAGTTTCATTAGCATTTCATCCATAGAATACTGCAAATGATCGAGTTGACCCAAATCAACTAGTTGAAAAGTCTTATCTTGTGCCAACATCTCATTCATGAGTTGCTCAGACACTATGCGGCTCACTCTCTTACGAGATCTGTCCACATCGTCTGTCTCGTCCTTCAACCTCTCTTCCATGTATTCGTCGTGGAAGATCATCTTTTTACCCCTCTCCGTTTCTGAGAAGTCGAGAAACTTCTCCATCCTCTCGTTGAAAATCTGAGGGGATGGCCACAAGACAGCATTATTTTGTGCCGGTTTGTGAACGACCATCCCCACGTCTACTCCACAGAGAATCGAGAGGTCGTTTGCTTTTTTGGCAAAACTCTCAGCCCGAGAAAACAAGATTTCTCTTTCTGTCATCTGATATTTGTTGGGGTATAGCTATTTTTCTTTTCATGTTTGATAGAAATTAGGGTTTGTTCTTTGATTGATTTTTTTTTCTATATATAATGCTGAAAGGATACATGAGTTAACATGGTGATTCTTATTTAATTATGAATTATGGTATAATTAATGCAGTTTTCTTACTTTGCAAAATTTCTTTTCTTGAATTAACAATGTTTATTTTTGACTTTTTTTTCCAAAAGGAAAAAATTATACTATTAACATCTATATACGTCAAAAAAAAAAAAAAAAAAAAAATATATATATATATATATATATATATATATATATATATATATATATATATATATATATATATTTTGATAAAATCTTAATGAATTAACATTACTTATTTCTAAATTAACGTGGTCAAGTCAACTTAGAGGAATAAAAATATTTCCTGTATAATAATTTATACAATTATAGTAAAGAGATAATTATATACATATAGTGCAATCATTACAGCTTCCTATTTTTTGCAGTATCCTAAAATATATGGATACCTTCCTAACATTAATTAGAATATTCAATGAATGCTTTGATTTCAATTTTTGAAGTAACTCATTTATAAACGTGAATAATGGAGTTTAAAATATAAACGTTCCATACCTTTTTAATTTATTATGTGATACCGAGCTTCTCACTACTCATGTGCCAATATAATTTAATTTTTGTTATGTACATTTTATAATTATGTGATAATTATGTGGCAATTATGTGATAATAATGTGACAATTATGTGACAATTGTTTCTCTATTTTATTTATCGTTACATTTTATTTGAGATATTCGTGATAAAAATTGGGACGGTGTGTGAATATATGGGTGCATAAATATTTACGTGAATTAATTTGGATATATGAGTAAATTATTTTATGAGTATAAATACACTTTTCTTAATTATTAAGTATCACACGTGTTCTCGTAATAATAATAGTGGGTAAAAAAATGTACACATATGTGTATTAATTTGTAAATATATTATATCTTAGCTATTAAGTATTGTACGTAAATTAAGAATGGATAATAATAATAATAATTTACTAAATTTAGTAAATTGGATTAGAAGAGGATTTTAGGCGGTGGTAAATCATGTTGACTTTCAACCCCAATCTCAATTATAAATTTGGGGATTACCCATTTGCTCAGAACAGCGACGAGTTAAAAAAAAAAGAAAAAGAGAGAGAGGGAAAGGAGAAAGAGAGGAAGAGGGAGAGAGAGAAAGGGAGAGAGAGGAGAGAGAGAGGAAGAAGAGAAAAAGAAGAGGGAGCGCGCCGGAACGTGCGGGTCGGAGCGAATTAGTTACAGTTTTTTACGGGGTTTATATTACTGTCGAAATCCAGGTAAGTAGAAGTCCAACTACAATGCAAAAACATGTTGTTTGTGAATTATTTGTAATTAATATGTGATAATTATGTTATGGATTATTTGTAATTAGTTTAATTACGATATGAATTATTTGAGATTAATTTGTGATACAAGCTGGGGATTTATGTGATTTGGGGAAAGTAGAGTTCATATTCAACAATATTATTTATAAATTATTTGTGATAAATTTGCAATACAAATTGTGGATTTATGTGATTTGAAATAATATCATCATCCTATATAGATCTGTGTGTTTGGAAACTGTTGAAAATATATTTGTATGGTTTGAGAAGATATTAGTTATAAGGATCCGTGGGATCCAAGATGAAATTGTTATTCCAAAAAGAGATTCGTGGGATCCAAGGTGAAGTGGTTATTCTATAAATGGATTTATGTGGTTGAGGTGAAGTTGTTATTTCAGAAGTGGATTTGTGTGAATTGAAATTAAGTTGTTGCTTTATTGTATTAAATGTTGATATTGATATTGTAAATGATTTATAATGCACATTTAATTGTTTTGGGTGCATACCATGCATAAACATGAAAAGTATTTTCCTCAAAAATTAATAAGATACTAATGGTGTGTGCGGCCACTATATATGCATTTCTGTCAGGGTTCGGAAAAATCGTCCCCACCACTTTGCCAGAGTTCGGAAAAATCGTTCTCGGCACTATTTTCGGGGTTCGAAAAAATTGTTCCCATTGAGCTCATTTGGGGTGCATATCATAAGTGTGTCGTGGGGATCCCGCAACGTGAACAGTTTTCAAAATAAAAGAGATCAATTAGGAAAAATTAGGACATATGCGATAGAGAACTAAATGCATTTTCATGCACTGACATGCATGATTTCTACTTACTGAGATTTTTATCTCACTAGTTTATGCATTGTAGGTGAGTCTGTTGATGATTGAATTTGTGATGTTACCGTGCAAGTGTGGAGCTCCTTCAAGTTTTGAGAGGAAGTACATAGATGACGACCTGTTGGGCTAGGTCGTGTGTTTATTTTGTTTCCGCTGATGTTTTGGTTTTGTAATATAAAAAGTATTGTCGCGAGTTTGTCTGGTTTGAAGTGGTATCAGAAACCAGTTATGTATGTTGAACTGGTGTGATGGTGTTGGTTATAAGCATATTATGTGAAAAAAAAATTTAAATTATATGCAGGTTTTTATAATGATGATGTTAATGTTAAATAATATTTGAATTATAAGTTGTGTAAGGTGGGTCGTGTCATATTCAAAACAATCCCAAAAAAGTTGATTTCTTTAAAATTGTACTTTTATCTTTTAAATTCTCATTAAAATGATCATTTTTACTTGAAAAAAAAATCAAATTTCACTAATTCCATGCACTACAAGAAAAATGACCTTTAATGACAGGATTGCTTCTCTAGTTAAAAGTCTTTAATGACAGGAAAGTGACCTATAATCTGTGACAGGAAAGTGACCTATAATCACAGAATATAGGTCACTTTCCTGTCATTAAAGACCTTTAACTAAAGAAGCAATAATGACAGAACGGGAGTAATAATGACAGGATCCCTGTCATTATAGTGATGGAAATGTACCAAAAAATTTGAATTCTTCAAAATTGTCATTTATCTTTTAAATTCTCACCAAAATGATTATTTTATGTGAAAAAACAAAATTGGCTAATTCCATGGGAATGTACCATGCAACCGAATCAATACTTTTGAAAGGTTATGAAATAAAATTGGAGCAAAATTGAAAAGTTCGGGATGAAAATGAATGTCCAAACTATTTTGGAACATTTTGGATAAAAAAATATGTTGCATAAAGATTAATTTTGATATTTTTCATAACAGGTCATTCTTTTCCTCCTCCATGCTTTAGATTGTTGATTTTTTTTGTCTAATTTATTTCTTTTCGTTTAATTTTAAATATTTTAAATAGAAAATAACTGAAATTAATATGATAGGTGACGAGTGTAGAAATTTCATGAATTTAGGATCCATTTATAGAATGGTTACATAAAATTATGCTCGGTTTGAGTGTTTAAGTGTCCTAAATCGCTCGATATTTGTAAATATTTGGAGAATTTATACTTTGGTAGAATTTGTATGATTTTCAGGTATAAAATGAATTCTAGAAGTGAAGAGGAAGATCTAGGAAAAAGCAGATCTCAATTCGGAGTTAAAACGAGGGAGAAGAGCCAAAACAGTGAAGCAGCACAAAGCTGTAAGAAAAACTCGACCTATGCACAAAAATTCGGTTGAATTTTTGTGCAATTTTTTAAAAAACAGGGATGAAACAGAACATCGGGAGCTAGGCACGCGGTATTAAAAATTCGACCGAAGCACAAAAATTTGGTCGAATTTCGTGCAAAATGTCCAGCTGTGCAGTGCGAAATTAGAGTTTTTCAAGTGGGTATAAATACCCAAATCCCAATCATCCAAAGGAAGAACATATAAGGGGGCTGCTTCTCACACACCACACATCCTCCTCTCCATTCATCCATCCTCCATTCATCCATCCATCCTCCATTCATCCATCCAATCTTCATTCCACCAACCCACCAATCTAAGAAGGGAAGAATATCAATGAGTGAAGATTGGAGCATGTTTACGGAAGATAAAGCCAGCTTCAAAAGGGAAGTCCATCAACTTTTGATTTGTTATTTTCTCCATTATTTGGCTCAATTGGAGCAAGTCATGGATTATATTGATTTTGTAATGAATTGTAGTGGTTAGTCCTCATGTGAGGCTAACCACATGATGGATTGAGACTATTCTAGATATGTAGGATTTTTAATGATTTATTTGAATTGATTTTGGAATTTATCTCATGATCTATGATTACTTGATTCATGTTATGAATTGTGTGGTTAAATTCTCTATTCATAGTTTTAGGATGACCATTCTAATATTATGTCTAGGGTTTTAATTGAATCATTTTATTATATGATTATATATGCTAGTGTAGGGAGAGGTAAACTATACTCTTCTTGTGCTTGGGACATTCATGAGATAACACTTAATTAATTGATCTTAATTGGTTTTTAATTGAGTGAGAAGAACCAAACTTATGATTATAGTACCTTCTAAGGGAATTGAGAGTAAGAATCAATTTTAGGAGTTTGCAAATTTGTAAAAAATTTAGAACCTAATTGCCTTGGCCATATGAATTAAGAGAACATATGTGATTGCTTCTATTACATTTTCAATGATATTTACCATTAAAAACTTGCATGTTTAGGTGATTTATAGATCTTGATTGTGTTTAAGTCTTGCATACTTCTTAGATTGCTCATCATCACCATCATCATCTCATATGTATATTTTCTATCTTTAATTGCTTTCTTAGTTGATAGTTGTAGTGTAATTAAACAATCCTTTTATTGATTAGTCCTTTTAGAGTGAAACATTTTTTGAATACATATTCATATGCTTTCTCCCTTGGGTTTGATATTTTATTGTTTGGTCACCCCGACTATTAACGACCAATCATGGCGCCGTTTAATTTTTTTTGTCTAATATATTTATTTTCGTTTAATTTTAAATATGTGTTAAATAGAAAACGACTAAAATTAATATGATAGGATATCTTAATTATAGAAGAATCAAATATTAGCTTTAATATAAGTTGCAGTTTTATTCATGATATTGTACGTATTCATTCTTCCCTTTGAACATGACACTCATAGAATGCGTGTAACAGGAGATGTAACATCAAATATAACAGAACATCATTTATCATCTTTTGTACCACTGTTCGGATCGTCCCCATATAGGATGATAGAGGAATCACTAATCTTTTTCACGTATTAAATTTTCATTAATGAAAATAATGATATATTAAGAAAGGTGTGTGCTTAATTAATTTTTTTGGAAAATAGAAAATCTTTATTTTAAAAAAAGCAAATATTGAATAATGCAAAATACTGTAAAGAAGAATTACACTGTGATCAAACATGAATAATTTTCACATCTAAAACTCATAATCTTTTTGGAGGGACAATTAATGAAAATAAATTAATTCATAAGATTTTAAAAATGATCAAAGTATATGACGACTCCAAACATATTCGAAAGATGATCTCTCCGTAATCTTTTCTTATATTCAATGTTTCCATTTCAAATTAGATTTTCGTTGATGAAAAATTTAACACATGTGGAGGGCTTACTGATTTCTCTCTCTCATCCTATGTGACGATGATCCAAGCAGTGGTACAGAAGATGATGTAGGAAAGTGACACAGGAAATCCGAGTCAAAAGTATCAAACCTCGGAATTTGGGGATATAAAACGAATTGAATATACATGATTCTTAACAAGAAAGACAGAGAATAGATCAAAGATATCATGTGCAGTTACTATCATTAAATAATTAGTAGACCTTCTGAAATTAATGCAAGATATTCGATATTTGCTGCTCATTAAAAGTCATGATTTAAAAAATCCTGGCACTTGATATTTGATCCTACAATTTTAACTATTTCCCCCATACAAAATTTAATATCATCAACGATAATTTTATTTTTAGTGTATAAATATATGACAGGGACAACTCACATTGCAACACAGTCATGACAAGCACACATGATACAAGAAAAAGAGTAAATCATGTAAGAAAATATGAAATGAGAAAGAGAAATGTTATCTTGATGAGGAGAGTGGAGAGCTTATCTAAAGAAAGCAAATGAAATCTTAGTATGTGTGTGTACATATATATCATAGTATGTATAATGCTATCTTCTGACCATCCACTTGGAATCTGTGGAGAAAGTTTGCAAAATATTTAATTTGGGGTTTTCCATTTATGGAAAGGGCATATGGTGATTACATGAGAATGAAGATCAAATGTAGATAGGAAAAGGACATGTTCAAATCCCATAATATTATATTCATGGGATTTGAGATTTTCTTTTTCCCCATTTATGCGTTTAGGTGTGTTTTTTCATGAATCATCAGTATTTATTTTGTCCCTTTCCATTTAAATTTCAAACTTATTATTTTTGCATTCTATGCTCTAAAGACTTCTGGGGATGGCCACAAGATAGCATTATTATTCCATGTGCTTATGTTGACACCATATAATATGGATTTATCATTTGCTTTTTCTTTTTTTTTAAGTTCTTTAAATCTTTTCGTGCAATACAAGGTTTCTCTTTCACTTACTTGATATGTTTAGGTACATTTACACTATTTCTAGAGTTAAAAATTTGTTTTGTCCCATAACTTTTTAGCACTTTAAAATATGTCCCAAAAAAGTTATTTTTATCAATTTTTAGTATCTATCTGTTTTAATTCAATTTTGTTCAATTTTCACCGGAACCCTCAATTTGCGTTGAAAAATGATCATGTGCGTGCGGAAAATCGAACAATTATACAATATTTGTCTTATGTAACACGTTGGGATTATTAAATTAGGGAAAACCGGCAAGTTTAGCTGATGCGGCGCCTCTCCACTTAAAATTAAACCAATCATATTTTTTCAGCTCCGGAGACGGTGTTCACTTAGTGCGGCGGCCGCAAGAGAAATCGAGGGAGGAGGCCGCCGGACAAATCGACGACGGTGCAGCGGCCGCTGGTTTTTCACCCAGAAGATGGCATTGAGGGCGTCATCAAAGGCTGCAGGAGATAATTCTCGAGGGCGGAGACGATATTCGACGGAGACGACGACGGCGGGGAACTTGGAGCCAACATCGTTGCAGATGTCGATGGGCTGGGTTCTTGCTTGCCCATTTCCATAAACTCTTTTTCATTTTATTTTTAATTTCTTTATTAATAAATTGTGTTTCCTCTTTTAATTAGGATTTTTATTTAAATATAATTAATTAAATATTTTGATAAATGAGGTGTCAAGTGATTATTTTTTAAAATTTTTTTAATAAATGACGTGTCAATATGATTGGTACAATTTTGTTTGTATCAATAAGTTCATCACAGTCCAATTTTGATTCTTTTTGATCCCAAAGTTAGACTAAATTTAATTAATTAAATTTATTATTATTATTATTTTAAATTAGTCCTCTTTATAAAAATGACAATGACTTGGGTGAGACCTTTCACTGATCCCCTATGTAAGACGGATCATCCATTAACCCATTAATTATATTTTTAAGGATTTTATAGTCAAATTAGAAAATTTAATTATCAAAATAAATTAATTAGGTATTATATATATATATATAATGTTATTTTTTAAATTATATTTTTATTATTAAAATTTTTATTAATTTAAATTTTTTATTTATTTAATTTATTTTTATTTAAATATTATAAATTTATAAAATGTAATACTCAATTGATGAAGAGTAATAACAGTGCTGTGAAATATTACATGCACAATTTATAATATGAATGAAAAGTGATAACATTTTAAATGAAAAGTGATAACACCTTTAATAAAAAGTGATAACTAATTATCAATGTGTATTTTACAAATAATTTATAGAATAAATAAAATGTGATTTTTAATAAAAAGTGATTCCTAATCTAAGAAAACTGATATTCGTAAAATTATTTCACGAAGTACCATGCACTGGAATAATAAAAAATGATAGTATTTTTTTAAAGTGATACATAATAAACAAAAAGTGATGATCGTTTAATTAAATTGTTTATGAACTATTTAATAAATAAAAAATGATAATATTTTTAATATAAAATGATACCTAATAAAATAAAGTGACAATAATATAATAATCGAATTATCTAAAAAATAATTACTAATAATATTATATTATTGAATAATAATAATAATAATAAATATTTTTTTATTTAAATCGAAAAATAAACTAATTGAAATTGTAGTCTGTCAGCAATCAATTTTGTTCAATGTCGGTAATTTAATTAATGAACAAACACGGCCTTTGTTTTTTTTTACTTTTTATTTTTATTTTATATTAATGGGCCCTACCCAAAAATAAATAGGTGATCGTTTCATTGTTGGAGGTATTTACAACCTTAAGTCTTGAAATCTGATGTTCTAATTATGTTGGTAAAATGAATTCCATTGCTTCTTATCTCATGCTTTTGAACCCTGTCTCATTGAGATGGTCTCTTTTCTTATTCTAGTTAAGATCACTGTTCCAGATCTTATCTGTCAAAATTGTGTTAGCAAATTATTGGATATTGATCAAAATGAATTTTCTTTAGCAATTTAATAGTTACAATCCTTCATGTGGAGCTATGTTTCTTTATTTTCTCGGTGATTGGCCTGCCCATAACGGGTGGCAATATGCAGTACCTGGAGTGGATTAAGATTAAGAACAGCACTAAGGACTAAGCAAAGTGCAGTATGGGATTTGATTAAGCTACGTCGACTCTATCATAAAAGAGTGAGACTCTTGTGCCCTTTGCAATTTAAACCCTTAGCAATACATAGGGTTAAATAGATTATAGAGGAGAGGGCTGTGTTCCCATGGGGCACGGTGTGTCTCTGGGTGCACACAAGTTTTTGCCATGATAAAATGTCGCTTCATTGTGTATTCTCAATACTTGCACATTGTATATCTCCACAAATGTTTGGATAATTACTTTCAATGTGTTATGGATGTTTTCCTTATTGAATGAACAGTTTTGATTGAATACGACCCGTATGTTTTTTCCTGTTCACATTTCTGTTTCATCACCCTACCCTGTGTTGATGCATGTAAATTTATGAATTCTGCTACTTTAATAAACATCACTTGTAATACTGCTGAATTCTTGTTATTTAGCTCATAAGACCACTCCCCTTAGCAGGCTAATACTTATGAAGAAAATGATACAAATTCCATCCAGTTAATTATTTCATTGTGTATTGAGAAAGATCCTTCACCAGCTATTCTCTTCAGTATTCTAACACATACAAAATACTCTTGTTTGATGCCGACACATGCAATGGATGGAGAACATAGTTTGCAATGAGTTACATCTGCCTTCAGCAAGGAGATCGTTCAATGTTAGCGACAAGCGTGTATCAGGAGAAAATCAAAAGAACAGAACATATAGTACAAATGAAGGAAAAAGATGAAAAATATAGCAATAGCCAACAAATACTGCAGGAAAATATATACTTGTCATCATCAGCCAAACAAAATAATTAAGCTTCCGAACCATAAAAGCTCGTCATTCGTGAACATACACTATACAGAAAGAGCTAAAGACCACAAGAATATCCATGTAACCATAATTCAAATTGTTGTGATTATGAATGAAACACACTTGGATCCTACTTCTAAACACTCAAACAAAGATAACACACTTAATCTCACGTTTATGGATTGAAAGCAATGAACAAACGAATCAACAAAAAACTGTAAATTGAAGAGAACAACACTCAAGAATTATAGTGGTTCGATCATGAAGATCTACATCCACTTTCAAAAGAAATCGAGCACTCTTTCATTGATTGATTAATACACTTGAAGATGAAGATTGAATAACTCTATTGATCACTCATGGATCAACCTATCAACCTTGCAGAAGTTTTGAAGCTGGAGAGTAATCATACACACACGCCAGTCCACTGCAGCAAGCTTGCTGCCTTATATCAGGTGGACGGTTGTCTTGTTTCAGCTGCTCAACCGATGCATCTCATCATCCAATGGAACCTTGACACATCAGCACTTATCTAACAACATACTTAACAAGCTAACTCCCTCAAAACTTCTTGGAGCAACTCCCTAACTAACATAACCGATCAATAACTACCTAACAAACCCTAACCATCAACATGCATTCATGCAGCCTTGTGTATGATCTATTCCATCATATAAACTCAAAGAAATATGTTTGCAGGAGTCATGATCATGTTTTATACTCCATCTTCTAACAATTCTCCACCTTAAAACATGTATCATATCTTTTCAATAAAATTGCTGCTCAATTTCCTTTGCTGCTGCTCCATTGAGCAGTCCCTTCCAAGATCACTAGAGATACATTCCAACTAAGCTCAAACTTAGTTCAAACTTTGAACTAGGCAAGGCTTTGGTTAGACAGTCTGCTGGATTGACAGATGTGTCAATCTTGTGTACCTTTACAACTCCATTCTCTACAAGATCTCTTACAAAATACAACTTGACATCAATGTGCTTTGTTCTTTCATGATAGCCTTGATGTTTGGCTAAATGTATTGCACTTTGATTGTCACAAAACACCTCTACACTGTCCTGTTTAATACCAAGTTCATTTAGCATTCCAGAGATCCATAACCCTTCCTTGATTGCTTCAGTCAGGGCTACAAATTCAGCTTCAGTTGTGGACAAAGCCACAACTGACTGGTGGCTTGCTTTCCAACTTATGGCTGTTCCAAACAGAGTAAAGATATAACCTGTCAGTGATTTTCTTGTGTCCATATTGGCTGCATAGTCAGCATCTACATATCCACACAACACTTGACCTTGTTCCTGTTTTCTCTGAAACTTTAGACCCCTATCTGCAGAACCTTTGATGTACTTCATTGCCCATTTAACTGCCTGCCAGTGTAGCTTCCCTAGACATGCCATAAATCTGCTCAAGATACTCATGACATATCCCATATCTGGCCTGCAGCATACCATACAGTACATCAAACTTCCAACTGAACTTGCATAAGGAATTAAGTTCATTTCTTTCAAGTCTGATGCAGTTGTTGGAGCCTGCTGAGATGATAACTTTAATCCTTGCTTAAAAGGTATTGTAGCAGGCTTACTTTCAGACATGTTATACCTTCTAAGAACCTTTAGTAAGTAGGACTCCTGATTGAGAATCAGACTTCCATTATTTCTGTCTCTAATGATAGACATCCCAAGTATCATCCTAGCTTCCCCTAAGTCCTTCATGTCAAATTCTGACTTTAGCATACCTTTGACCTTCTGAATACCACTCAAGGTATGACTTGCTATCAACATATCATCAACATACAGAAGCAAATAAGTATATTGGTTTCCTTCTTTCATGTAATATACACAGCTGTCATATGAGCTTCTAGCAAATCCACAGGCTGTTATATATTGGTCAAACCTCAAGTACCACTGTCTAGGGCTTTGTTTAAGTCCATAAAGTGATTTCTTAAGTAAACAAGCCTTAAACTCTTTATTCTGGATATCAACTCCTTCTGGTACAGTCATGAAGATTTGTTCTTCTAATTTTCCATGAAGGAAAGCTGTTGTTACATCCATTTGGTGAAGCTCAAGATCATACTGTGCTGCCAAGGATAGTATGATCCTAATAGAGCTTTGCTTGACTACAGGTGAGAATATTTCATTGTAGTCCACCCCTTCTTTCTGTGAGAATCCTTTTGCTACCAGTCTAGCTTTGTATCTTATTTTTCCATCTGTTGTTGCTGGAAGCTTTCTTTTAAAAATCCATTTGCATCCCACTAGCTTTTGTTTCAGAGGTTTATTTACTATCTTCCAAGTTTCATTCTTATCCAAGGACATAAGTTCCTCACTAATTGCAGTGATCCACTGCTCAGCATCATGACTAGCTATTGCTTCCTTATAGCTTTTAGGTTCACTAGCTTCAATTTCAGAGGCAGTGAATAGAGCATATGAAACCTGATCAGCTTGAATATATCTGGCTGGAGGGTTTATTTCCCTTCTTTGTCTATCTTTTGCTAGATGGTATGTGCTGAGATCAGTCCTATCTTTATCAGTACTTGGTGTGTCAGCTACTGAACCAGTGATCTTGTCAGCCTCCACCTCAGATTCAATACCCTCATTTGATATTACTGAGGTATCTGTTTGTTCTAATAATGGCATCCTAGTTTCATTGAAGACAACATCCCTGCTTACTAGAAACTTATGACTTTCAAGACTCCATAGTCTATAACCTTTTACACCAGATGGATATCCAACCATTACACACCTTATGGCTCTTGGTTCTAGTTTATCTTGTCTTATGTGTGCATAGGCAAGACAACCAATTACCCTTAAGTAACCATAATCAGTAGGTTTTCCTCTCCAAACCTGTTCTGGTGTTTTGAACTTCAAGGGTGTTGATGGACTTCTGTTGATCAAATACACTGCTGTGGAAACTAACTCACCCCAGAAACTCTTGTTAAAACCTCCACCACTCATCATGCATCTTACCCTCTCCAGTATGGTTTGGTTCAACCTTTCAGCAACTCCATTTTGTTGTGGAGTAGAAGGAACTGTCTTGTGCCTTCTTATCCCCTTTTGTTTACATAAGTTGTTAAATTCTTCAGATAGATACTCTAGACCATTATCTGTTCTTAACACCTTCAAGGTAATTCCAGTTGCATTTTCAACCTCAATCAACCAGTCTTTAAATTTTGACAGAGCTTCATCCTTTGATTTCAAGATGTATATCCAAGATTTTCTTGAGTAATCATCTATAAAAGAGATAAAATATTTACCTCCTCCCTTAGTCAAAGTCTTGGCTGGCCCCCATAGATCAGAGTGGACATAATCAAGGATTGATGAGGAGCTATGTTCACCTGCACCAAACTTCATCCTCTTTGATTTCCCTAAGACACAATGCTCACACTGTTGCAACTTAACTTCTCTATCTCCACATAATAGATTTTGTTTGGCTAATTCTTGGAGCCCCCTTAAGCTTATATGAGCTAATCTCCCATGCCATAACAGTGTACTATTATGTGTTGCTACTGTGTGAGCATGAGCATTAACAGTGTTTCCACACAAGAAGTACAAATCATGTTTCTTAATACCCTTCAAGAATATATCATCTCCCTTGGTGACAGTGAGAAATCCATCCTTTGATTGGAAACCATATCCCATGGAATCAAGCTTACCAAGAGAGATTAAATTTCTTCTTAAATCAGGAACATACCTTACATCATGAAGTATCCTGACTGATCCATCAGTTAATTCAAGCTTGATTGATCCTATTCCCTTGATCTTGCATGTTTGATCATTACCTAGGAGTACTGATCCACCATTCTGTTGCTTGAATTCACAAAACCACTGCTTGTTAGGAGACATATGGAAAGTGCATCCTGAATCCATTACCCATTCAGAAGCTACTACTGATGTAGTGATGGATAGTGCTTCAACAAAGTCTCCTTTGTCTTGAACTTGTGCTGTTTGATTAACTTGCATTTTCTGATCAGCATCCTTACTTTTGTCGACCCATTTTGCTTTTTCAGCCTTCCATTTGTAACAGTTTCTTTTCATATGGCCTGGGAGATGACAGTGATAACATTTCCTCACTTCACCTTCTTTGGTAGATGATCCTTCTCCCTTACTGTCTTGTTTGTCAACATTCTTGTGATCCTTCTTCTTCCTGTTATTTCTTTTGGATTGAAAATTGTTTCTGACATTCAGTCCTTCTCCTCCTGAGTTTGGTACATTCTCAGATACAAGTTGAAGCTGCCTAGACTTGAGTGCTAGTATTACACTGTCAAACTTGACAGTGCCTTGGTTAGCATACAACAATGTATCTTTGAAACTTTGAAAAGATTTTGGAAGTGCTGTCATTAGCATGAGGACCCTTTCTTCTTCAGAAATTTTAACATCAACACTTTCAAGATCATCCAGAATCTTGAGGAATTCATCAACTTGACTTAGTATAGGCTTTTCATCACTTATCTTGTATGCATGAATTTTTTCTCTGATATGCAGCCTATTTGCTAGTGTTTTCACCATGTACAGAGACTCTAATTTTTCCCAAACACCAATGGCAGTAGTTTCTCTAGCTATCTCACGTAATGCCTTGTCCCCCAAACATAAAATGATGGTAGAGTGAGCTTTACGAAGTACCTCATCATCCACTTGAAATCTTGGAGGACCTGCTGCTGAAGGATCCTTTATGACCTCAGTTTTGACCGGTGGAGGGGGCTTCAATGCATCAATGAGCCCTTGCTGTGTCAAGATTGCCTTCATCTTGAGTTTCCAGAGGCTGAAATCCGTTTTCTCCGAAAGCTTCTCAATATCAAAACGTGTGGTGTTCATCTTTTCAAATCAGCTTCGTTTGATCTTCCCACAGACGGCGCCACTTGTTGTGATTATGAATGAAACACACTTGGATCCTACTTCTAAACACTCAAACAAAGATAACACACTTAATCTCACGTTTATGGATTGAAAGCAATGAACAAACGAATCAACAAAAAACTGTAAATTGAAGAGAACAACACTCAAGAATTATAGTGGTTCGATCATGAAGATCTACATCCACTTTCAAAAGAAATCGAGCACTCTTTCATTGATTGATTAATACACTTGAAGATGAAGATTGAATAACTCTATTGATCACTCATGGATCAACCTATCAACCTTGCAGAAGTTTTGAAGCTGGAGAGTAATCATACACACACGCCAGTCCACTGCAGCAAGCTTGCTGCCTTATATCAGGTGGACGGTTGTCTTGTTTCAGCTGCTCAACCGATGCATCTCATCATCCAATGGAACCTTGACACATCAGCACTTATCTAACAACATACTTAACAAGCTAACTCCCTCAAAACTTCTTGGAGCAACTCCCTAACTAACATAACCGATCAATAACTACCTAACAAACCCTAACCATCAACATGCATTCATGCAGCCTTGTGTATGATCTATTCCATCATATAAACTCAAAGAAATATGTTTGCAGGAGTCATGATCATGTTTTATACTCCATCTTCTAACACAAATAAATTAGGTCTCAGTTAAATTGGAGAGAACATTTAAGTATTTGAAAAATAAAGATTTTTTCACATTAACGATTCTTTCAATCAGCAAGGCAGAAGACGACTAATATGTGACTTCCTTTTTATCTATATTGAAATACCAAGGTCTATTCAAAGTGGAAAAGCTTAAAAGACATAGTTACCTCAAGTGATTGGTCATACACAATTTCATAACCTGCAATTGCATTTTCTATTAATTATTAATATATATATATATATATATATATATATATATATATATATATATATATATATATATATGTACTTTACAGCTCAAAATGCTACTTGAAGTCTTAGAGAGCTAAAAGTAATATATTTAAAGGTCTGGCAAACACAACATTGGTAGTTGAACAGGAGTAAGATGGAAACAAACATTTAGGCACAACATCATCAACAGCAAAGACTTGTCTTTTATATTCAAGCTTTTTGACTGTTAGAAGTAGTTTCATCAGAAGAATTCTGAGCAACTTAAGATAGTTACTGTAAGCAATTGTGTTTCTTTATGTCCTTTCTGTGTCCCTTGAAAAAAGTCTTTTACACACAATAATAACAAATAAAAATATTAATTTTGGTGAATAGAATCAAAATAATATGTGATACTAACATCTAATTTACCCCAATATTCACAAATAGAAAGGCCAATATCTTTAATTCCTGAAAATCAATATACACACCGACTTTGTTCACCAATAAAACAGAAAATGTGCTTGGTATATATATATATATATTTCACAATTCACAGGACATTAATATGCACTAGTTATCAAGAAAGAACATTCAAAAGTTTAAAATTTGGAAGCAGTTGAGCAGACTTGGTGCCTGACCTGAAATCAAATAAGTAGTAAGCTGGTCGAACGAACCGAGTTTCTCAATGTGCTGCTAGTCATGCGTCGTCTACAAAAGTGAATGAGTTAGTTTTCTTGGAATTCATCTACATCTTCTCAAGTCAGCAACCAAATACACAAATAAAGAAAATAAAATAATTATCAAACTACGCAATATTATAAAAAAGATAGAAGAAAATCAGAATGGGGGACAAAGAAAATAAAATAATCATCACCTAGTATAACATACGAAAAGCTAGAAGGTGAAAACATACAATTTGTGCATCTTACCAGTAAGCATTACTGGAGAAATTCAACGCTGAAACTTCAATTTTTTTTACCCTCGCAATAACACGATGTAATGTTGACATGGTACGGCTATCTGGCTCTATTCCGTTAGATATCATCTCATTCACTAGGGTTAAAGCCTTTTCGGTATCTCCCTGCTTGCAATAGCCAGATAAGAGTGCTGTATATGCAACCGTATCAGGTAGTAAACCTTTTTCAATCAATTCATTGAAAAGGCAAACAGCATCTTGAATATTGGATGATTTGCAGTGACTGTCAATGAATGCTGTGTAGCAAATAACATCAGGTTTTAGTTCCATGTCCCTAATTTCACCCCAAATAGCTGATGCCACCTGATTTACTTTCCTGTTTCTTTCCTCATTGTATTGAGATTGAGCTCTTTTTAGACTTACTTTAGAATGCCCATCAACCAGTACTGTATAACCATTCATCATCATAGTATACAAAATAAGATAAGGAGACGACCCCACTCTTATCATTTGGTTAATACCCATTGGGCCTTTTCCACCAGCAAGAACAGTATAAGTAATAATATCAGCTTTAAGACCCTTATCATTCATTTCCTTGAATAAATTTACAGCATCAAAAATATTACAATGACCATTTATCAAAGTAGTATAATGGACAACATCTGGTGTCAACTTCTTAGATCTCATCTCATTAAACAGACATATAGCCTCATCTAACTTACCAGTTTGCTTAATGCATCAATAGCAACATTATATATGACTTCATCAAGAAAGATGCCCATTTTCTTGAAGTTAATGAATTGGTCTACTGCTTCATAATGCATACATTTGTGGCATAAGCACTCAAGAATTGAAGTGAGAATCAAACAATTAGTTCTGATTCCCTTTGCCTCCATCTCATCATGGATAGCCAAAGCTTTAATTATATCCCCAGAATCACAGTAACCCTGAACCAAGGCACCATATTCATCTTTACCAGGGACAAGTCCATGTTCTTTCATGCAATGCAAATTCCGATCTGCCATGCCTACAGATCCCTACAAGATAAGCTGAAAAGGTATAAAGATCAGGTTCCAACCCAGCTTCCTCCATCTCAAGAAATAATATTCCAATGCATGGGTGTATTATTAGTTTAGATTACATTGAAATATTTTAAAAAGCTGTGAGACCAAATTTAAAATTTTAGTTCCTCCGTATTTAGATGTTTTCATCTGCACGAAAATTAAGTAAAATTTTATGATATTTCGAAATTAAATAAACGATAAAATATACTACTAATTAAATAGATTTTTTTTTAAAGTTAAGTGTAGGAGAGATTGTAATTATTATGATTTTTACACTTTTTTACACTTTTTTTAGGAAATGAAAACTGTTTGGGAACGAATCAACATAAAAAGGGTGGAAACTTTTAAAATACGGAGCAAATAACTTTTTTAAGAGTATTTTGAATAAAGTAAAAATTATTGGATTTATTTAAATTTAAGAGTCCCCTTGTTCACATAAAATCTCCCTAAAAACAATTATATATTTAAATTTCTTAATGAATACATATTGAACCTTAAAGTTACGATAAAACATAAGTTATAAAAGTTCACGTAATTACTTATATAAATTCGTTTCACATGAGTGTTGCCATTTAATTTTTTTAAAGAACTAATTGGAAAAAAAAAATTGAAAAGCTCTCACACAAATTTACTTGCTCAAATATCAATTAAGTTGAGTTTGATGGTAAATTAATTTCAGAATTCGAACGACACGTTTGGAATTGGAATATACAATCGATGATGATACAGTTTAATTCCGTTTACCGTTAAAAAAATATCCACAAATAATTATTACTTATGTAACTCAAGTATTTTGTGTAATGTTTGATAATTTTCAACAAATTATATAAGTTTTTTTTACTATTAAAAAAATAATTACGCATAAAAAAAATTATTCTTGAGGCAGGCGGTGAGACTGTTTTATACATTCGTAGTTAGTTATTATTTTTTAAGTTGTTATCAATTTTCTTTTAAAATATTATGACTGATTATTACTTTATATTTTTATTATGACAAACTCTCTTGTGAGACATTACATATGTGAGAAGATTTGTGAGATGTGTTAAAGTATGCATATTATATAGATAAAATATGTTTAATGATTGTTAAAATATGTTTTCTAAAGTATGATAAATGATGAATTAAAATATGATTTTAAGGTGTTATAATATGATTCATTATTGACATAATTTAACTACAAATAATATACTTTATCTATATAATAAACATCATTTAGTAATGGGTGGACTCGTTTCCTAATCGTCTCACAAAAAAACCCGTATCACAAGAGAGTGTCCCATTATAAAGAGTAGTACTCCCTATGTCCTGGGTATTTTTACTCATTTGTACGGACACGTAAATTAAGAAGTGTTATTTTTTTAATATAGAGTTTAAAAATAATAGGGATAAATTGGTAATATTGAAAGAAGAAGTAAATAAAGTTGTTGAGAATTATGAATAAAACGTAAAAAAGTAAATAAAATTATTGGGATCGATGAATAAAGTGTAAAAAGTAAATAAGATGTGTAGTGTAATTTTACTATTAATGAAATGTGTAAAAATACATGTGACAGCCAAAAATAAAAAGTAAGTAAAAATACGTGAGAGGGAAGAGTATCATTCTTACCGGTTTGCCATATTCTTATTTTATACTCCATCCGTCAGCTCGAAAAAGAGTATTTTTTCCATTTTGGTCGTCCGTTCCAAAGAGAATTATTTTATTTTTTACATATATTGGACCCACACACACCCACTAATACAACTAAAATATTGAGTCCACACTCCTACTAATACAATTACCTACTACATATTAAATAATAATACTCTTTAATCAACGTGCACAAAAATAAAAGATCCTCTTTCAAGCGGACGGAGGGAGTACGTACTGCAATTTGTGAATTGTGATTTGTGGTGCAAATTCATGAGTCCCTATAGCATTTGACATTTCCATAACAGGGGAGCAAATGTTAGTTATATCGTTATCCATTCAAATCCGAACGACTGATAGCAGAGTATTACTCGTCACAATCGCGCAACTAAGAAAATGGCATCAGCTTCTTTGCTACTTCCGCTCGGTTTGAACTCGCATTTCAATCTCCTTTTTTTTTTTTCTTTTTGTTAATTTGGAAGTAGCCGTTTAATTTTCTTGGTTTTCTGTATAATGTATTCTTCATTTTATGTGTTGATGCTTTATTTACCCTAGCGAAATTGCAGTCGCAAACTGTTTATTTCAAGCTTATTTCAAGCTTGGTGGTACTGATTTATGAATAGAATGGTGGGCTGTTGTTTGATTAAATGATTTAATACAAATAATTGTTCTATTAATGTTGTCGAAGCTCGATGGTATGAATAATTTTGGGTTTATTTATCGGTTCAAAAAAATCAGATTTCTTGTGTTTCGAACTGAATGAATCTCTGATAGGTGTTACATATTTGTGGGTAGAACTTGGTACAAGTGAAATTTCTGTTGATATTGCAAGAACTCTGTTTTGTTTAAATGGGTGGGGTTTCATTGCTCAATATAGGCTTCATTCAGTTGGACCATATAATTGTGTGTTTTCATTGAGTTCTTTTTCTTCAGTAGTTTGTTATTATTGAACACATTTTGGAGAGTACTTGAAGGCAGGTTTAATGTCGAGATGGGATTATCTTTTAGCTACATTTTTGTTTCTTCTATAGAAAAATACTTCATGGTATCCTGAATGTTCGATTATTCAATTAAAGTAATTCAAAATCTTGTTTAGCTTTGATTATATTTTTTATTTCTAACTTTGAATTTGAATCAAGATTTCAATATTAGTCAACTTTTGAGGGCTTTGCAATTTGAAATTGTTTAATTTTCCATGCCAATATCTTATCATCTAGCTGGTTTTGAAGTCCTTTGTATCTAAGGATTTTAAATTGTAAAAACCCAGGACTTTTGGTGACTATGCTTATTTTCTTTCCAACAAAAATAATATAGAACTTTGAATTATGAATTGGGGAATCTCCATGTTGTACCTTAAAAACTTAATTAAACCATATTTAACCATGGTTTAAGTAAAACACAGCTGTGAGAAAGAAGGAATAACTAGTTTCTTATATTTGTTAATAGAAAACATATAGTAGAATCCCTATTTACTTCAGTGCTAACAGCATGCATAGTCAAAAATTAACTTCCTAACAGACGTATAAAATGTAAGTGTTGTGGTGACTTGATGGAAAACAAAATGATAAAAACAAGAGCAAGTGGTGAGATAGTATTTCTTCATCAAAACTGTATGGATAACCGATGGTCATTTATATATCTGCACAGCTCTTTGTTTGTAAATGCGATCAACAATATTTAAGGAATACAATAGTACCTTTTAAATGGAATCATATGTCTAACATTAGTACCTTTATATGGCACATGAATAGGGATGTTCTTTGATGTACCTATATATGGAACTTCAAATAATGGTAAATTATTTTTTCTTTAGGTTGCATATTGAGCAAAAGCAACTCAACCTTTCGTCAAAGAGTGTACAAAATCAATAATAGCATTAGCGTTCAATCCTTAGTCTCAGAACATAGACTACAAGCATTAAATGCTGCTGAGCCTCTCGATGAGTGTTCTGTCATTAATCGAAGAAACTTAATCAACTTAGGATTTGGACTTCTGAGTCTCCTGAGTAGCTCTTCTATCAGTACAGCAGCTGGGTTGCCCCCAGAGGACAAACCAAAGCTGTGTGATGATGCGTGTGAGAAAGAGCTTGAAAATGTATGGTGAGATCACATAGCTCCCTAAACTTTTAGTTTCTTTCCTTCATTTTCAATTCTGTCTCATGGTCAGTTGTTGTAAATTTCTCGTCCTCTCTATTTCTATACTTCTTATTCTTTTTTATTTTTGTTATGTATTATGCTGAAATTTAGAGTGATATGAGGACCCTCATAACAAATTCTCAGATGTTATATGATCTCTGCATTAAATTCGTGACAAATGGTTTCCATGAAGGAATTGAATTAATATTGTTTAATGAGTATTGAAAGTAAGAAATTCTTGTTCCTATTATATTAAATCATCATTCTATGACTTGGACATTGAAACGAGTCGTCAGCAGATTAGACATTGTCATTGACATTATTATACTTTAAGAAGTACTTTATCATATTAAGAGTCTTTATTGTTCTGTTCATAAAAGAGCTGGTTAACTTAAAAGCTTCTTGAAGCTCTAAGCTCAATTATTGGAGCGCTTATAAAATACAGTAAATTAGTGCTAAATAATATGGATGACAACGTGTTGTCTAACTGTAAAAATTATCTGTTCTTGAAGGTGCTGATTGTAACTACGGAGTCTGGGTTGCAATATAAGGATATAAAAGTTGGTGGAGGACCTAGTCCTCCCATTGGATTTCAGGTAAGCTCCAACAAATGATAATGAAGTATATGCTAGGTAACTGGAACTAAGAGCAACCCTAGTTAGAGTATCAGCATAGTCAATAGCATTCTTGTCATCTTCTTCTTCGTAATAATCGGCATTCTACTGTAAGATAGAAATAATGTATGAAATTTTGAGAAATAACATAATTGCTTGGTTTCTTTTTCAGCTCTTGACGAATAACAACTATACCTCATGAGTCACAAACTTCAAGCAATGTTTAGATGCCTATCTTCATGTGATTTTTCTTTATTTTGGTAATAGGCGAATGATAATTTTCTTTAAGATAGTTACCAAGCAATTTATATGTATGAGCTAGCACAGAAAAGGTAAACGAAAGAACTGTCATCTGAATTACCTGATGCAAAACACAAAATTGGGTGTTGGAAATAATAATGGGCAACCAAATTTCTCAATTTCAGTTTATAATAACATTAGCCTTCATCCAATATCTCTAACTAACATATTATATATGTCCATCTTTACAGGTAGCGGCAAATTATGTCGCCATGGTTCCTTCTGGCCAAATATTTGACAGGTGATGGTTATTTGGGAAGGCTTTCCGTCCTTTTTCATGCTCAGATGTTTATGCTATTTCTGCTGTAGTGTTATTTTCAAGATCTGAAACATCTTTTTATACTTCTTTTGTTCGTAGTTCACTGGAGAGAGGTCTGCCTTACATTTTCCGGGTGGGCGCTGGTCAGGTGAGTTTAATAAGATGTAATCATAATGTGATTTCCGAAACAAGCGTTTAAATAGAAAAAGTCCTGTTCTTAAACCTTCACCTGTTAGAACACATTGTTTTTGGTCCACATTTGATGGATTTGGCCTTCCGGGAACATTTGTGTGCGACAATTTCTGAGTGAAATGCGACGAATAGGTAATCAAGGGACTTGATGAAGGGATACTGAGCATGAAAGCCGGAGGAAAACGCAGACTCTACATACCCGGTCCAGTAAGAAACACATGCATTCACTCTCATTTTTCAGCATTTGTCTTAGTGAATATATCACTAACATGTTAAGATTTTATATCAGTTGGCATTTCCGAAAGGTCTGACCTCAGCTCCGGGAAGGCCACGAGTGGCTCCGAGTAGCCCGGTGATCTTCGACGTTAGTCTTGAGTACATTCCGGGGCTGGAGGAGGATGAGCAGTAAAGCCGAGTGATCCATTTCTTGCTTACTTCCATTGTTTCATTCTTTCGAAATCAGTGTGTTGTATCTATATAGCTGGGATACATCATAAAACCTCTTTCCCATTTCTCTAATTAAGCTGCAATCTTAAGTTTTAGCATTGCTAACATTCTTACTTATTTATAATATAATTTAATGTGAATTTTGATCTTTAACCAATATGTACATACACATACCAAAAGTTGAGACACCAGAAATGAAACCTGGGTTACATTGGATTATACACAACCGCACATTGTTTATGAAACATTGAGAATTGAAATTCACAAATATCATACAGTTTAATTTTAATCTATTTATTTATTAAACCATAAAATTCAAATTAATCACAATTATAAACAACTATCTTTAATTAATTAACCATCCAAGCTAAGATAAACGGAGGTCACCACGCCAAGAGCGTAAGCCCCAATCGCCGCCGCCATCACCTGCTTCCCAGGCTTAACCACCACCCCGAAACCGGCAATTCCCGCCACACCCAGCGGCAGTCTCTTCAAGACCTCCTTCCCAGCCCTCAAAACGACAGCGTCTCAAAACGCCACCACCGCGAACTCCTTAAACTCCAATTCATCCAGCGTTATTTGCTCCTCTCGGGTCGCCCGCAGAGCTAGGACGGTGTTTAGAGCCCGGCCCACTTGGACCCGATCCGGGGGTACGGGGACCCACTTAGAGACGACGGGAAGAGAGTCGGATAGTATGGTGTGAAGGCGGTCGGCCGCAGAGTAGAGCTGGTATGGGCGGACGCCGTAGAAGGCGTGCTGGGTCAGAGAGAGGCAGTCGGCGAAGACGGTGGCGCAGGCGGAATTGAAGTCCGGCGATGTACGGAGGGTATTTTGAACTCGCTTGGAGGCTGAGATACCCAATTCGTATATTTTGAGGCTGAAAACCAATTTACCTATTGTATTTATTTATTCAAATGAGAAAATATCATTTTTATTCCATATCATTTACACAAATACTTTTATAAATTTAGTTTACATAACTTATTTTGAAAATCTTGATTTTTTAGCACCCCAAACCCTCCCTTTTCTGATCCTATTATAACGTGCTAGTACTATGTAATGTTAGGATTTTCAATTAAAGGAAAAAATAGAATTTACTCCTATTATAACCTACTATTTATGTTAGGATTTTTAATTAAAGGAAAAAATAGGATTTACAAGAATTTGCAATGTAACCCGATTTATAAAATACTAAGAGTATCTCCAAGAGATTTTTTAAAATTTAAAAAGTATTTCACAATATAAAGAAGATTTTTAATTTTAAAGAATCATATTTTTGTTATACTCCAACAAACTCTTTATATTTGTATTTACAATGTACACTTATTATATATTTTTCTCTTTTAATTTATTAAAAACTTTTTATTTGAACCAAAACACACAATAACTTTTAATTTATTAAAAACTAGTTTATTTGAACCAAAACACACAATAGAGTAGATACATTTAATGCAATTTAAGTTTAAAGAGCTGATTTGACTCTTCAAATTTGAAGAGTGAAAATAATTATATAAATTTAAATATTAAAACAGAGAGTGTGTTGAAATTCATTTTTATCAAAATTTAAATGGAGTATTTTTTTTTTTATAGAATTTTTTGGAAATGCCCTAACTCTATCATTTAACTAATTTAAAGAGTCTTACATTTTCAATTTTATTTTTTCGTGTTTCAATTTCAGTTCTTCATGTCCGATCACCAGGTGGGAATCATCACCACCCTAAAATTAATTATGTTATTCCAATTATGTCAGTATTTTTTTAACACAGGAATGTAATTATTTATTGAACCCGGTGTACTAATGGGTCGGGTCAAAACCCAGATCCAACTCTAATCAGGCATTATTAATTTATCAGTAAGTTCTGTAAAAATTCTTAATTAAAAATAGACTTTCAGCTGGAAAATTTTGACCCATGCAGTAGAATCCAGACATCCGAGTCAAAGTTCAAACACGATGTCACATGCGACCCCACAACAGCAGTTTTCTTCATCCTCTTCTCCAACTTGTCAATTTTTTAATCTGAATCTGTCGCCAAATTCCAGAAACTCGTCGTATATGTCAACAAATTTCAAAAAGTTACTGGATTCCTGCACATTGCCCAATACAACTACTTTGTTGAAGTTACAGAGAGAATCAATCCCATGTGGAGAACTGCAGCCACGCATTTCTCATGGTTTTTCCTAATTCTGCAAACCGTTCATGGAGCAACAGATACGATCAATGCAGGTCAAAGTATTAGAGATGGTGAAACCCTGGTTTCATCCGGTGGGAAATTCGAGCTCGGATTCTTCAGCCCTGGAAATTCCAGGAACAAATACTTAGGGTTATGGTTCAAGAACATTACAGAGAGAACTTACGTGTGGGTATTGAATAGGGATTCTCCAATTGGGGACGATTCAGGGGAGTTGAAACTCATCCACCCTGGGATTTTGATTCTGAACTCCACCAATGGGACTGTGTGGCGGTTCGATTCGGACCAGAGTGTGCGAAACCCGATTGCCCAATTGCTCGATTCGGGTAATTTGGTCCTCCGAGACGAGGAGGATGATTCGCCGGAGAAATTCCTGTGGCGGAGCTTCGATTACCCGACGGATACCTACTTACCGGGTATGAATTTGGGGGTGAATTTGGTAACGGGTAGGGATTACTATCTCTCGTCGTGGAAGAGCAGTGATGACCCGGCGACTGGAGTTTATAGTTACCACCTGGATCCGACAGGGTATCCGCAGATCGTGATGAGGAGGGGTGCGGCGGTGGTGCATCGGATCGGGCCGTGGAACGGGATCCGATTCCCCGGGCCGCCTAACCCGAGGGAGGATCCGACTTTCAATCTGTCGTTTGTTATGGATAAGGAGAAGGTCTACTACCGGTCGGAATTGATCGATAAATCATTTGTTTCGAGGTATACGATGAACTACACCGGCATTGCTCAACGGTGGACTTGGGGTTACCGGACACACAGCTGGGTGATTTATTTCAGTGTTCCGACTGACATGTGTGATAACTACAACCAATGTGGTCCGTATGGAAGTTGCAATGTGGGGGGATCTCCGCCTTGCGATTGTCTTGATCATAGGTTTGTGCCTAAAGATCGAGAGGCGTGGGATAGGGTGGATTTTTTGAGCGGATGTGTTCGGAGGGCGAATCTGAGCTGCCAGGGCGATGTGTTCTTGGAGTATTCCGGGATTAAGTTGCCGGATGCAAGGAATTCTTGGAACAATGCGACGATGAATCTTGATGAGTGCAGAGCAGAGTGTCTGAAGAACTGTTCTTGTATGGGGTACTCGCAGTTGGATGTTCGAAGAGGGAGTGGATGTTTGATTTGGTTCGATGAATTGATTGATATCAGGACATTGGCTCATGATGGGCTGGTTATTTACATCAGAATGTCTTCTTCAGAGGCAGGTTAGAACTGATTCAGAAAGGAAGAAGTTGTTTTATGTTTTTTTAAGAATGTTTTTAATGTGCTAGAATTTTGCAGATTCTGAAGGAAAGAGGAGGGAGATAGAGATAGGGATTGTGGTTTCTGTGGTGGGGGTTGTTCTGTTTGTTATTGGTGTAATTCTATTTTTTCTGAAGAGGAGGAGAGAGAGGAAAAGCTCAATGGTAGAAGGAGGTGAGAGAAAAATTGAGTTGAATTTTATGAGTAAGAAAAGCAAGAAAGATTAACAGTTGCTTTTTACTGCAGAACTACAGAGCAGAGGTGATGAGGATCAATCAGGTTTGCCATTTTGGGACATATCTGTAATTCTGAAAGCCACTGATAACTTTTCCAGCAACAATAAGCTTGGAGAAGGTGGATTTGGTCCTGTTTATAAGGTAATAAACTAGACATGGATATTCAGTTACCTGAAAACAATAAAGATAGAATTGTTTCTGGGACTTCATACTGTTACTACACAGGGTCCACATTGTTTGACTTTTTGCTCACAAAACCAGATATATAATAAGAAAGGTCAATTTGTTATGGCTGAAAAAAAGTCTAATTGCCCATGTGTGGTTGCACCTTTTTCTCAAATTTTCACATTTATTTCTCAAGGCATTAATGTCTTTATACAGCAAAGTTGACATTTTTCATTAGAAAATTGAGTCGAGAGTAAAAGGTGATAATTTTAAAGTTAAAGAAAACTCTAGTTTCCTTATTATGGAGTATGAATTAATACTATTTGTGATAAATTTAAGACTTGTATAACTTGACCTTTGATGAAGGATGTGAGGACTACTTAACAATGAATTCAATTCATTACTTTCATAAAAAAACAGTTTCTTAGTGCAAGAAAGTAAATCAGAAATTCATCACATCTGTTGTGTATTAATCTCTATAAACATTTTTTTTGAGTCAAAGAGAAAATGGAATATGTGCAGTAATAAAATTTTATTTAGTACAGATATCTTGAAATCATGTGTCTTAGAAGTTTCTGAAATCAGGGCACTCTGGAAGGAGGGCAAGAAATTGCGGTCAAACGGTTATCCAAGGAATCCACACAGGGTCTCAGTGAACTAAAGAACGAAATCATCCTCATCGCGAAACTTCAGCATCGGAATCTTGTTAAGCTTCTAGGATGCTGCATTCATCGAGACGAAAGTATGCTCGTCTATGAATACCTGCCCAACAAAAGCCTGGACGTTATCTTATTTGGTCAGTCTTTTAATCCTTAAAGCTCACACTTAATTTTATGTATGATGTTGTTTAAGTGCTGATGTAGACATGAAATACTTGGACAGATCAAACAAAAAGTGGGGTTCTTGATTGGCAAAAACGCTTTCAAATCATCAATGGGACGGCTAGAGGGCTACTGTATCTCCATCAGGATTCGAGGCTGAGAATCATTCATCGAGACCTGAAAGCCAGCAATATATTATTGGATTCAGAAATGAACCCCAAAATATCAGATTTTGGACTGGCAAGAAGTTTTGGAGGAAATGAAACCGAAGCTCAGACACACCATGTGGTTGGAACATAGTAAGGATCTTTGTCACTAATCATTTTATTGTGTTTCTTTGCATGTAACCATTTTGGTGTACTGCAGTGGATACATGTCCCCAGAGTATGCAGTGGATGGCATGTTTTCGATTAAATCAGACGTGTTTAGCTTCGGAGTTCTCGTGTTGGAGATTGTGAGCGGGCAGAGAAACAGAGGATTTTCCCACCCAGAGCACAGTCTCAACCTTCTTGGCCATGCAAGTCTTCAAACCCAAGAATTCCATGTGAAATAGAATACGAGACGAAACATAACATATATACTTTTCTTTTGCCAGGCATGGAAACTCTACAAAGAAGGGAGGTGGCTAGAGCTAGTCGACACGACCGTAGACGTGAAACACCACTCCAGTGAGATCAATAGATCAATCAAAGTTGGTCTGTTGTGTGTGCAAAAGAATCCAAAAGATAGACCAAGCATGTCATCAGTGGTGTGGATGTTGGGAAATGAAGGCAACATTCCGGAAGCCAAAGAGCCTGGTTTCTTCACCGAAAGAAGCGTGGTTTCCGGCCACAAATCGTCGCGAACCGACGTCCCGGATTCTAGTACCAATGTAGTCACCATTACAATGCCATTTCCAAGATAGTACATACAAAACAACTTGCAGATATTTAGAAGTGCACATTAGTCTTCTTATAATCAATTATTAATGGATGATATTTTTGTTATTCATTTTTTGGTTCAGATCTCCATTTATTTGACCTTGTGTATAGCATGATATTATTATTGTGAAGGAAAACCTAAAACATGTCTGATCATCATGTAAAGGTCTGGTAACAGTTTAAGATTGGTTTTGATCACGTTGTATGAGTGAAACGGGTGCAGCATGTCATTTGGATTAAGACAGCAAATCAGCATAATAGGTGCATACGGCGACAAGAGCTGTTGTGGCGGGTTTTTGGGCAGTGTTTTGGATGACTTATGGGTAGTTATTGATATTGTTTGTTATATGATGCATGAGCTTTCAAATGGGATCAGTTTCACCAGTTTTCGTAACCGTTTGATACACCAACCAAAGGCCCAAAGTTGTACCAGCGAGTTAGTCCCATAAGTTTGTTGTTATGGTGATTTAAGCCTGTTTCATGGCTGGTTTCTCATTGTAATCACCTCAAAATCATCATAGCAATAAACCCTCACCCATGGACGTTAGAGTTTCATATCTGAACCATGTAAATTTTTGCGTTTCATTTTCTTTCTTCTATTCAATACGTGCATGTAGTGTAGAGTCTTATTTGTTTGTTTTCTGCCAAATTCCCACGACAATAATATTAGGGCAACCCTGGCGAACCGTCGTGCAGAGATCCTTTTATTTATTTTTAAATATTTATTTATCATTTTTTATATAAAAAATATTACTCCATTCGTTCCACAATAATAGTTACATATTTTCATTTTTGGCGTCTTACATATTAGTTATATTTTCTTTTTTAGTGTATGGAACTCGTACAAAACAATTAATATATTTTAATGGACCTACATAGAACACTAATATTACTCTCAACTCTACATTAAAATATTATATTTTTCTACTCATTAAACATTAAAAATTTTGGGTAGGTCTTGGATGAGACCGTCTCAAGAATCTTCTTACATGAGACGGATCTTATTCTATCCATTAACATAAAATAAAAAAATTTTTAAAAAAAATGCCTCTATTTCATCATAATAATATATTAAAAATGACTAGTCTCATGGTTAAAATGTTTTCCAATTTTATCCCTGTCTATTTTTCATTTTTACATCTATAACATTAACTAATTATTAATAATTATGTTAAACTATTTGTATTCCAATATCTATTATATGTTTTCATACTAAATTATACTAAACTATTTGTATTCCTATCTTAATTAATTATTAATGAATTTCTATAAGTTATATTTGTTGACAATGTTTTTACATTTAATAGCATCCTAAACATCACATTATAAATTCACATTATAAATGGTTGTAGAAGAAGGGAGTCGATAAAATTGTGGTATGAACTTTAGAGTAAATATGACGATGAAGAAGTTGATGATGGCAGTGCTATAGCTTATTTTATCAGTAATGGTTTGCAGCAAAAAAACATGTGTGGATCAACACGAGTTTCAGAGGAAATTAAAGTTTTGTTTTCATAGACGATTCGTGTGAGAAAAGAATAACTTCAGAGTAAATACGATGATGAAGAAGTTAATGATGACGGTGTTATATAACTTATTATATCAGTAATGGTTGGCAGCAAAAAAATGTGTGTGGATCAGTATGGATTATAGAGGAGATTAAAGTGCAGTTTTCATGGACGATTCGTGTGAGAATTGAAGAGTTTAAATGTGGTGCGTGGGCAAATATAAGAGATAATCAAAGATGACAATAGTTTATCTTTTTTAATATTATGGAGTAATATATGGAGTTTTTCTTTCTTTAAGTTATGATTAGTTTTTGTTATTGCATCATGTATCTTATATGATTGCAAATAAGTGAATATTTATATCAATGGCGAATTCCTTCGAAAATCAAGATGTTTTTACTTTTTTTTTTCGATTAATTTAGTCCCTAAATATGATGCTTAAAGTTCAAGAAGAAATGCCACATTTAAATCATAATGAATTGATTTATATACGTTCTTCAAATTTATTGTAATATATAAAGTGAAGACTTAAACATATGATAAATAAATTCGATTTTTATATAACAAAATCATTTTTTTTTAATTTAAACCATACGGATTTCAGTGAAGTATTATTGATTGATGGGGCTTATATTGAATAAAATAACAAAAGATAGAAGAAAGTAAAAGATAAAAACAACATTTACTTATTTAATTGTTATCAATTATGTCACAACTAAAATAAATAGTTAAATTTCGTTGATAAAATTATTTAATAATAATGAATTAATAACAAATGTTTGTTAAAAAAATATTACCTATAAAATTTGAATACATCATGACAGATACTTTTATTCTATCAGAAAAACATTATAAAATTATTATTTACGTTGCTAAAATATGATTTAAATAGTAATAATAATACGTGATAAAACATTATAAAATTATTATTTTCGTTGCTAAAATATGATTTAAATAGTAATAATAATACGTGATAGTAATAGAGTTAAATTCATTAATAAAAATTATACTTTTTTTCCTAAAGTTTTGCACTTAATAATTAAATAAAATGTGTACATAATATACTCCATATAACATATATGAACACATTAATATTCTTTATTCTTTGTTTCATGAATTAAGAACTTACTTTTAGTGAGACTACCATGTTTAAATATGTAATTCTTAACTTTTATCATTAAAAAAAAGCAAAAGAAAATAGAATGAAACGTACATGCAAAGAAAGCAAAAGAAACATTATAGAATAAAACATGAAGGCGATGTTTCTAAAATATCTAGTTAATTAAAATTAACAAAATTGACGGCTAACCTTTCAGGCAAATAACTATCAACCTTCATATGCAAACAGCTATCAAATTACCACTTTTATTTCAAGTGTCATTTATTATTGGATACATAAAATAATACATAATTGTTGTAAACTACATGACTCAAAGTATTATTACTCATAACTACACAATTATGATTGTGATACCATAAATACCCCTATGTATTCGCATAATTTGTTTGCACAATTTGATTTTGCACAATTTTTTTTTGCACATTTTAAATTCCGGAAGCAGGCAGCGGCAGTCAGCGGCTGTCCGGCCAGCGGTCAATGTCGGTCAACGGTTGTCCGGTCTGGGATCAACGCCGGTCCGGCGGGTGAGTGGATGAGGGGGTTGGGTTGGTGGTTTAAAAGTGTATGAGATTATAATGTTATATTTGTTATTTTACTTTAATATTTTGTATGTGAGAGTAATTATTTGAATTTCTTGTATCTCATAGTAATTTAGGTTAAAAGTATGTATCTATTAGTGATTTTCCCTTATTTCAAATCAATTAATTTTTACTTTTAATAAAAATTATTATCTTTATTTATTATTATTATTATTATTATTATTCAATAATAATAATAATATTAGTAATTATTCTTTTGATAATTCGATTATTTTATTATTATCACTTTATTTTATTCATGTATCACTTTATACTAAAAATATTATCACTTTTTATCCATTATACGAATAGTTTATAAATAATTTAACTAAATGGTTACCACTTTTTATTTATCATGTATCACTTAAAAAAATACTATCACTTTTATTATTCCAGTGAATGATACTTCGTGAAATAATTCAATTATACGAATATCACTTTTCTTAGATTATGAATCATTTTTTATTAAAAATATTATCACGTTATCTATTCTATAAATTATTTGTAAAATATAGTTTGTTAATTAGTTATCACTTTTTATTAAAGATGTTATCACTTTTAATTTAAAATATTATCACTTTTTATTTATATTATTTATTGTTCATGAAATGTAGTTCATAACAATGTTATCACTTTTTATTAATTGGGTATAATTTTTTATTACAAAAGTAATCATAAATTATCACTTTTCCTTATAAAGACTATCACTTCTTATCCTTCATGCGAAAGTCAAGCATAAGACGAACTCACATAATTATGTCTTTAACATTATGAATTATTCATAACATAATTCAAATAAAAGTTATCAATTTTATTTGATCAGTATTTTTTTATATTAAAAAAATAGTAATATTTTTTAAAAATATTATCATATTTTATAAATTTATAATATTTAAATTAAAAAATTAAATTATTACTTTTTTTAATAATAAAAATATAAATTAAATAAAAAATGTTGAAAAATATATATACATGAAAGGCCTAATTAATTTTTCTTTCATAATTAATTTTAAAATTTTCTAATTTAATATTAACTAAACAAGACCCTTTAAATTTATTTAGGCCCAAATAATCTTACTCTATAACTAATTATTTATTTTATTATTTTAAAATACAACTTTATCTTCAAAAATTAAAAAAATTGGTAAAAAAATATTTTTTTTTAAAAATATTGTATCTTGAATAAATTAAGTGAGTTGATATTAGGTGCACCTGGGTGCAAGGGTGCACTCATATGTGTATAACTTTTTATTCTATTTTGTATGTGTGTTTCTTAATAATTGTATATTTTTTTCACACTAAATTTTTCATTAATAAAACTAGCATTCATATGTGTGTAATTTTTTATTCAATAGTACATGTTTTTTTAATAATTTTATATTTTTTACACTCAATTTTTCATTAAAAAGTGAAAAATTATATTTTTGGTCTCATACAAAAAACCTCATTTCATTTTTAGTCCCTAGCCTTTTTTTTTTGTTGCAAAAATTGCAATTTTGGTCCTAACAGTTGACATTTGGATGGAAACCATTAAATCCAAAAAAAAAATAATAAAAAAATGGAGAAATAAAAGTTTGATGCCACCCCTATCAACCTCACCACGCTCCACTTCTCAAAAACTTATAAAGCTTCACAACTTCATAAACAGGATCGAATTTCTCAATCTTTGAGTTAGATAAGTCCATAACATCTATTAGGGATATGCTTGGACCTAAATTAAAGTGACCAATTGCCTGTATAATGGCCGCTGCACACCTCTCTGTGGAATGAAAGATTTTAGGATTATCTTTTGCATTATACCCTTTTCAGCAGAATGTCCAAGTCCATTCCTCCACTGTATATTAATTTAATTTGACAACATCAAAATTGAAACACCTTCGATATTAGTTGTCAATCTTTCTAAGTATCCTAGCTTTAATTTACTGAAGCAGCAGGTATAGAGATTAAAATAATCTAACCAATTAATGATACGATTAATCATCCATTAGAGTAGGCCATTCCCCTTTTTCTTCTTCATAAATGTCATCTCTATTTACCACCTGACCATTTCCAGTTGCGCAGGCCAAAGCTTGAGCTTATCGGGCAGAGCAGAGACCGGCGATCAAATCAGGCCTTAAATTCCTGTCGGCTAGCCGTCGAACCAGAAGGCTCTGCTGTGCCGTAAACGAGCCCTATTTAGGCATATTTTCAACCTATCCATCTGCAAAATTCCCCAATTTGAGAATGGAAACAAAATCTCCAGCCCAATCCCCTCCGACATTGACTCACCGTCCTGAACGTGGCCGACAACCAAATCTCCGATTCCATCCCGTCCTCCCTCCTCAACCTCAATAGATTAATGCATCTAAAACAAAGCTCACCAGAAAATCCCGTTGGTGTGCTCTTTAATCAATATTACTTTCATATTCATTTTCTAATTGGTATCTTTGATGAACATTCAGTAGCAATTTGAATGGCTTTAAAATTAGGGCTCCACAAGAAAAATGAATTGGGTTTTTCCAAATGGAAGAACTCGATGTTATTTTTTACTCTAAGTTAACGGTTCACGAGATACTACCGTTAAATTTTTGGACGGATCTTAAAAATAATCCAACGGGATTATTAGTGTTATCAAAAGGATCAAATGTGAAATAAGAACCCTCTTGGGATCAAAACTGCAATTTTTTCTTATAAAAATTAATAATTAAATTGTATTCATTTTTGTTGATAATTATATACTCCCTATGTCCCGTCCTTATGATTACGTTTGCTTTTTGTACAGGGATTAATGAATTTAGTATTTTAATGTGTATTGAGGTGAGAAAAATAATAATTTAATGTAAAGTGAGTAGGTGTATTAGTGGGATGTGTGGGCACATGGGAGAGAAGTAATTAATTTGTGTGGGTCCTATATACTAAAAATGAAAATGTAACCATTAGGATGAGACTCCCAAAATAGAAATATATAATCACTAGGATGGGACCGAGGGTCTTTTATTTTTTTACACGTACATTAAGGAGTATTATTATTTAATGTTTAATGAGTAGTTGTATTAGTGAGAGTGTGGATCCCATATTTTAATTGTATTAGAGGGGGTGTGTGGGTTCCATGTGTGTAAAAAAGGAAATGAGACTCTTTGGTTGGGATGACCAGATTGAAAAAAAGACACTCTTTAAATGGGACGGAGGGAGTATGTTTTTTTAAAATGGTGCACAATATAATTAGCCAAATTAAGTTGAAGAGTTTCCTGAGGTGTGATATAAATTAATCTAATTTAAGTTTGTAGATAGAGTAACAAATACTATAATCAATCATGAACCAAGACAAATTATTTTTTAAAAGTTTAAATTAAATTATTAATAACCAATCATAAACAGCACATATTAAAATGTAAAATATTAAAAGGTGAGATGGCGGTGTTACACATAATTTTCAGAAAATTTATTTTAAGACCTACTAATTGTCGATTATATATATTAAAATTGAGGTTGAGATATACTCACTTCATCCCGCATTTATGTTCACACTTTTCATTTTCGTCCGTCCTACACTTATGTTCACCACTCAAAAAAGAAAACTTCACATTAACCAACAACCTCAAAAGTTATCTTAATTTCAAAAATACCTCTCACCTAACACACATAACATACTTTATAATTTATTTATTACCTAAAAATACCACAATACCCCTAAAAAATCAATAAAGTTGATCAAAAAGTAACTTTTATTAAACTCCGTATCTACAGTATCAATGAACTTAACTACGGGACGGAGGGAGTATTATTATAGATTTAGATACACGTGGCTTTAAGCCATTCATAATTGAAGAAACATAAACGTGAATCCACAAATATTCTCTCTCTCTACCAAATTTCCTCGGCCTTCTCTATAGTTTTCATCCCTCATTTTCCTTTTCCTTTTCCTTTGGTTTGGTAATGGAGGCCAGTGAGCTGGTTGACATGGAGAAGTCTCCATTACCAGAGCCTTGTTCGACCCCATGGCTGGACGTGGCCGTCGAGCTCCGCCCTCCTCCCGTACCGGTGAGTTGAGGAGAAGTTCGAGGAAGAAAGTCACGGTGCTTACTCTCAAGGAATTCAACAATCTAGAAACCCCCATCTCGTAAAATCTGCTCCATGAACCAACTCATGCTGACTACTGATATCATGCCATCGCCGGTACAGGTTTCTTTGCCTCAGATTGGAACATCTAGTGGAGACGAGGGGAATCGGCAGTGTTTGCAGCCGGAAATGGTGAAGAATCTGCAGTCAGAAAAGGAAAAGCAAGTGCTGGAAATTGAAACATCCAACAGGCTGGAAGAAGTTGAGTGTGTTGACCAATTTTTGGACTCTGCTTCCCAGCAGTTTAATTTAAGGAATAAAGTTGGTGAGGATATGCTGGCAGGGGATCACATGAATCAAAATTCAAAAAATTTAGCCTCAACAGTTACTCCCTGCTGCACTCCTCCAGGTGGGTCCCCCTATCCTACACCTTTTAAAGATACACTGATGGGATTTGGCCTTACCAACCCTGTCAACTCTTCTCCCTTGTCACCCCTGCCTCGTTCCAACAAAACTCCCTTCCATGGCGCCTCCAGTTGCTCTGGCGACCTCCCATCCCCCAACCTGTACTCTAGCCTTCACTCCATTCAACCCAAAAAATATTATCATTTCAAAGCATCAAGACTAATAACAACAAAACCCAAAAAATATGAAAGGTCAAACAAAGATCATCATATGGAAAAAAGATTCGAGGTTTTGTAAATCACTAAAATAACTTGTTACATATGTTGGGTAGTATACATTAATTGCTGCTCTGCCATTCAAAAATCAGCCATACAAATATATTGGGAAACACATTCAAGCATGTGTAGGACACATGCCAGCATAGATAAGTCACAGTAATGAAGTGAGTGAACAGAAATTAAAGATAGTTGGCGATGTTTGAGGTCAAGATTCAAGCCATCAGAAATGCAGAGAGATAAGATCAGAAATTAATGATAGCAATTAGTTACAATATTTTATTACTTTAGGAAGAGTGATATATTAGATGTTGCTGTCTCCCAAGAGTACAGAATAGGGTTAAATACTACATTTATTTCCATGAGAAAATGGAGTGACGCCATAGCAAGAATATGCATCAAACATCATATACTCGTAGATATGTACCTTGGAGAGTATAAGAGTGATTAGATCACCCATGTTATACATAGCTTACTTCACCTAAACAATAATCAATGCATATAAATATTCCTCCTATCAACTCACACAATTAACACACTATATAATATAAAAAAGGGGGCGGTTATTCACACACCCCGATATTACTAAATGAACTCCTAAAATATTTAAATAAGCTTTTTTTAATATCAAAATCACTTAAATACCCTTATGAAACTTAATACTCCATATTACTCCTGAAGATGCCCCACCTCGCCTCATCATCTTCTTTTGGCTTTGGTTCCAGAGCAACATCGTCCGGCTCTTCCTCTCAATTTGGAATTTCCCCATCTTTGGTTCATCATCTTTATTCCCTGAACCAACTTCTCCTTCCCCTTTGCACTGATAATAAACTTCTCTCTCACCCCCCCCCCCCCCAACGGTACCCTTTTGTCTGCTTCAGAACCATTTTCTCAGTCATGGGTTCCACCCCTTTCTTGGATTTTCATATCATTAAATATTTGCCTCTACTATGTTGGATTGGTGCTTTTTAATTTTATTTCATTTTGATTTATGTATGATTTTAGAAAAAAAAATCATTGCAATTTATGTATTGATTAATCTTGGTTTTAAGAGGATTGAGTTTTGAGACTATGGCTGCAAGTGCAATCTCTCCACCCGAAACATGTTCTTCATCTTCACCTTATTCCAATTCATCTTCTGTTGGATTTTATCAGCATCCCAAAAATGATGTATTTTCTTTGATTTCTTTGAAAAAATTGGGCTCCAGAAATGTGTCTTTGCAATCAAAGCGCAACCCTTTTTATTGCGACTTTCATGCATGATGAAAGGTGAATTGCAGAGATTTGAGAACATTGAATTGAGACCATCTGCTGATATATTTTGAATTACGGTCAAGTTGGTTCCGATGTTTAGTTTTTCGATGTCAAAGAAGGTGCAGATGAGGCGAGCTGGGGTATATTTAGCAGTGATATGGGAGTATTAAGTTTCATAAGGGTATTTAAGTCATTTTAATATAATAAAAAATTAATTTAAATATTTTAGGGATTCATTTAGTAATACCGGGGGTGTGTAAATAGCCACATCCTATAACAAAACCATTTTTAAACCTTACTGGCAATCCACCCAATCCTAATAAAACTTTGTAATATGCATATTTTTGTCAATAACTGTCCACAGTAATCTTATTTTTTCCCTTAAAAATCTAAGGTTGCTACAAGTGCACCCAAAATGACCCAATGTAATACTAAAACTTAATAATTTATTAACTCAGGGCAAAATAATTTATTGGTAATCTAATGAATGGAGAAAAAATAGGTTAGTGACTTGACGTGAGCAACTTGTGATGATGAATCCATCATATGTAACGTGTTAATTATATTCCATAATATCTAAACCCAACAAAATCCAAATTAATCATGTCATGTGATGTAGTGAGACATGCTGGAGCTTTACATTAATTATGTCACTGTCTAAGTAAAAAAAATTTGACAATTATAGAGTTATTTACTGTTATTTAAAGTGACACATACATGCACTCATTCGACTTCTCGCAACACTTTCGTTTATGATAAAGAAATTGGCAATGAAAAAGTGAGTAAGGGAGATAGGATTGCTCTTTATTTTTGTTGATGATGTTCTACATCATGTATCTGTGATTCTTGCTTATTAATTCATTTATTATTCTTCAAAAGCTTGAATTATTTATTTATTTATGATATTCAATAAGCGCTCATTTACTTTTATCTTGCAAAAATTATAAAATGAGTCATACAAATAAGTTCTATCCAAGACATATAATAGGTTCAGTACAAAGAATGGTTGAGGCACTTCAAAATAGTAGGACACATTGGGAAGGTTAGACACCACGATATTTCTTGAATGTCGTAGGTTAGCTAACAAAAAATAGCTTTTCAAATTGAAATTTCAACCATTATACCCCCATAGAGAATTTGCAGTTAGGCCTGATGACTCAGATGAGAAATCATAATTAGTAAGTTAAAAATAAAACTCTCTTAAATGCAATGCAAAGGGCATAAAGATTCAACAATAATAGTGAGAAATATTGGCACCATGATGAAAATACAGACAAGTGCGTGCAACCAGTGCTTCATGCTAAGACGACAAGTGTACACTCAGGGCATCTACAAAAAATATGCAGTCAGTGCATGCATCCTACTAAATAAATAAGGCTCATAAACTTAATCACTTTTTGGTCGAAGTGGTACATTAACAGATTCAGAAATAGCTACACAACCAAGCAAGACACATGGCTCGTGACCTCTTCACATCATTTTGCAAACACTTCAAAAATTACTACTCATTTACACTGTTATTATATACGTATCTTCTGCTGATTACTATTTTTATCATAAATTACTGCTCATATACACTATGATAGGATAGCTTCTATGCCCTTTAAGAACAAATAAATTAATGAATTCACAACCACAATGTCAAAAATTAGGGAGTGATGAATAAAAACACAGGTTCAAGAAATAATTAGACAGTTGCTAATACACCGCATGCTTTGAAGCTTACAAATGTTTACCTTTTTCTACTAATTTTCATACTAACACATTCACAGTGGAAAACTCTTTTTTTGTAGAATCCAAGTAATACTTGAGACTTCTTCACATCATTTTGCAAACACTTAAGAAACTACGAATCATTTACACTATTATTGTATACTCTCTATGTCCTTTAAAAACAAAAGAATTAATGATGCTTCACAACCTCAGTGTAAAAAATTAGGGACCGATGATTATAAACACAGGACAAGACTTAAGAAATAATTACACAACAAGAAAAGATGCAGATTGGTGAAGTAATTACACAACAAGGAAAGATGCAAACTGCTTGTTCACATGTCAGAACCTCACAAATAATTAGACGACACTGAATCAAGTTTAAGAGATACAAAGAGTAAGTATTGAATCACCTGATAGGGATGAGGAAATTAGGGCTCTCTTCCAGTAGGTGGAGAGGTAGAAAGGGGAAAACTGTTGCGGTGGCCAGTGTGGAAAAAACAGCGGTGGAGGATGGTGGTGCTTCTTTTCCGGTAGCAGAAGAGGTAGCAAGGAGAAAGTGATTCATTAATTAGTACAGAAATGGTGGTGTGGCAGAACAAGTCTTAAAAAAAACAAGAGATATAAAGAATAAGTATTGAATCACCTGATACAGATGAGGAAATTAGGGCTCTCTTTCGGTAGGTGGGGAGGTCGAGAGGGAAAAACTGTTGCAGTGGCCGGTGCGGAAGAAATAGTGGTGGAATACGGCGACGCTTCTTTTCCAGTTGGAGAAGAGGTAGAAAGGAGAAAATAATTCATTAATTAGTACAGAAACGGTGGTGTGGGAGAAAAAGGAAGGGACACGTGACTGCACCGACAGCAAAGAATTGTGGTAGCGAAGCGCGGCGAATTCTTGACCGGTTACCGAACAATTTACCGGCTTAGCGCTCTTTATATATAGTAGAAGATATATATTATCATTAATTATCCATCCTCATGATACATTGGCTCGAATTCTCTATCATTTTGTATATCATCTCCTATGTTACACTATTAGATTAGCTACACGTAGAAAAGAGAAACTATACCTTAAAGCTTAAACCTAGGGGACAAATATTGGATTTATTTCCCCTCTTACGTGTCAATCACTAAAAGTATAACACATAACATAATATACAAAAATAGCGCAGGAGATCTAGTATGCTCATGATAGTATTATAAATACTCCAAATCACTCCCTCAAAGCAGCACAAAGAGACCATTTTTGCAAGTAATTAAAAAATAACAATGGCAAAATCACATCATTATTCCCTTTCATTTCTAACCATAGTTTTTTCAATCTTAACCCTCCATTGTTCTACATCATCCGCCATTGCTTTTGACCTCAAATTCTGGTCTGAAAATGTGCAAAACCAAATGCCAGATTCCATCCTCTAAAAGCTCTCCCCTCTCACCCAAAAACAGTCTGATTATTACACCAACATTCTTACCACCACAAATGGCAAATTCACAGCAGATGCCAATTTCTGCTCCCTTGCAAAACTAGCTTGCAAATCCCAAATCACTGACAGTGCAATAGACAAATGCTACGAAGAAACTTACAAGGTATACTCTGCTTCTTTGATGGAAAACAAGAAACACGAAGATCCATTCTCTTTCTTCAGGCAATCAATCCTAAGACAAGGCAACCTCGTCCATCTTCCAAACCTCCAAGAATCCCTTCCCACACGTGCTTTCCTCCCAACTCAAATCGCCTCGGAGATCCCCATCACCTTCGACCCCATCGCCAAGATATTCCTAGACACACCCAAAGAGACAATACAAAGTACTCTAGCTCCTTGCAATGCTGCATCAATGAAAGGCGAGACGAAGAGCTGCCCCAAGTCCCTGGAGGAGCTAGTGGGGTTCGCCAAGTCTACGTTGGGCGAGACGAAGGTGTTGGCACTGGCTTCCAAGATCACACATAAATTCGAGCTCAGTTGCAGTGATCAGAAAGATGAAGGAGTATGATCCTGCCACCACAGTAGTGGCCTGCCATGAGGTATTCCTTCCATTTGCAGCATACTTCTGCCATGCAATCGGATCAACCAGGTTATACAAGGTGGAGTTGGTGGATACAAAGAATAATGAAGTTGTCAACACCATGCTGGCAATATGTCACCTGGATACGTCAGCATGGCCCAAAGGCCACGTGGCATTCCAGATTCTGAAATTTGGACCGGGAGAAGGAGAGGCCTGCCACTGGTTCTCCAACCTTGATCTCGCCTGGATCGGTTTCATGTGAAATTGAACGCATAAATTCAATATTAAATGATGTCGATCTCCACCAGCTTAAGTTTTTAGACGTTTAAAAATCATCTGTTATCAACAATTTAATGTGGTGTCCGTTTGGGTATTTTATTGTTAAATGGTAACTTGTAAAATCATGTTCAAATAATGTCTCCAAGAATCCTTAGAGAAACTCACACATGCTATCTATAATCAGGGCACCTTAAGAATTAGGACACTTTTGAGGAGATATTAATCATATCTTTTTTCACATGTATAATTTGTTGGGTATATTGGGTAGTATTTAAAACGGCTTATGGATTACCTTTTTGGTAAAGTCGAGTCAAGAGTTACATTCTTTCTCCTTAAAACAAAATTGCTCCGTACTTCAGGTGCTTACGGACTATAGCAATCGCCTCCAAGATAAAACGACTTTGAATTTCGGACTTGTAGCACAACGAGTCCAAAATTATCGGCGAACGAACTAATATTTAGAACTTATCTATAATCAGGACACCTTAAGAATTAGGACACTTTTGAGGAGATATTAATCATATCTTTTTTCACATGTATAATTTGTTGGGTATATTGGGTAGTATTTAAAACGGCTTATGGATTACCTTTTTGGTAAAGTCGAGTCAAGAGTTACACTCTTTCTCCTTAAAACAAAATTGCTCCGTACTTCATGTGCTTACGGACTATAGCAATCGCCTCCAAGATAAAACGACTTTGAATTTCGGACTTGTAGCACAACGAGTCCAAAATTATCGGCGAACGAACTAATATTTAGAACTTTCGGACTTGGGTAGGATAATTCTAGAACTTATGGGCTATAATGTGATTTGCAAGTATTGTAATGCAGGATTGGAATGAACTTCTGCAGAATGTGTTGGGGTCTATTTATAAGAGTTGAAAAGTTGTGATGCCTTTCTAGAATGGATGCCTTGATTCATTCTGGACCATCCGATCATGTCTCTTGATCAAGATCAAGATCCAATGGCTTAGATTGCACCCCTTCATTTGAATTTAAATTTTAAATCTTGGAGCCAAATTTACCCTCCATAATTTTGGTTTAAACCACAATTGGGACCGCGGATCAGGACCGGCCCGGTAGTGACCCGACCTGATCTGGTTGACCGACCCATCGATCCGGCGACCCTACCCGTTGCGTCTGGTCCACCCTACATGCGCCCAAGTCTAACCCATTGGACCCTAGTTTGAGTCCAAAATGAGTGCGACTATGTGCGAGTGCGGCTTGTGGCTAGGTTGGTTGCACCATATGATCCACACATTTTATTTAATTCAACAATGTGTGTAGGTAGTAATAAGGAGTTCAATTCTTCATTCTTTTTACAATGTGGGACAACTTCCCACTTCAATTTTTACTCTTCATTTTTCTTGTAATTAAATTGCAAACTTTATGTATTAATTACTCATTCACCCGAAATTGGATTTGAGCAAACTTATACACTAAATTCATCTACTCGAAATGTAGTTTCCGAATATGCAATTTATTTTCATTTTCGACAAACGAAAAATTACAAAAGCATTGGTCAAAAGTGGGCTTCACCCACTCCTATACTTAACCAATTCCAAAAATCCCCCACATGAATGGAATTAATGCATGTAGACTCTATTGAAAGTTCCGACGAACTGCTATTGCATCAGGATAGGTAGCTTCCGGCTTTGAACCTTCCTTAGTAGAATGCCATCAGATTTACTTGCTGCTTAGTGAACATGATGTCTTGAACTAGTCAGCATTTTATGTAAACCAAGACAACGACACCCACACAATAACAATTCTAATATTCTTCGTTCTCACGTTGTGTCCAATTCGGTCCTGGACCATCTTGGATTCATAAGTGTTTTTTTCATTTGAAGCGGCCAAACTTCACACTTATATAGGTGATCTCCTATATAGAGTATCCTGTTATACTCCACCTTTAAGGTACATGAATTATTAAAAGCTTTTAAGGCTTACCCTTTACAACACTTCTGCAGGCTTGCACTTGATTTGTTTGAAAATGAGTTGAAATTATATTTCAAGTGATATTTTGGAACATTTATAACTTAGTTGTCTTATTGAACCGTGTTCTTGGGATCTCCAATCATCATGGTTAAGTTACCACTATAAACGTTCTTTAGTGCGTGGATTTTAAACCCATTCTCATTACTGCACTTGTCATTAGATCTCTATTTTTGCCTTTTGTCAGCGGATCCGCGATATTTTCCTTAGACTTTGCATAGTCGATGAAAATTATCCCACTAGAGATCAACTGTCTAACGGTATTATGTCTCCTTCTTATGTGTCGAGATTTACCGTTGTACATGTTGCTTTGTGCTCTCTCAATAGTTGTCATGCTATCGCAATGTATCATTATAGGAGGCACTAGTTTGCTCCAACAAGGAATATCCTCTAAGAAGTTTTTAAGTCATTCGGCTTCTTCACCAGCTTTGTCTAATGCAATGAACTCCTACTCCATTGTGGAACGAGCTATGCATGTTTGTTTAGAGGATTTCCATAATATTGCTCCACCACCTATGGTAAATACGTAACCACTTGTGGATTTGGAGTCTTTTAAATCAGTTATCCAATTAGCATCCGTGAATCCTTCGACCACGGCTGGATATCTTGTATACAGTATCCCATAACTTAGAGTATGCTTCAAATATCTAAATACTCTTGTCAATGCTGTCCAATGTTATTCATTTGGATTGTTTGTGAACCTACTAAGTTTATGAACAGAGTATGTTATATCCAGACGTGTATAATTTGTTAAGTACATCAAGCTTCCGATAATTCTTGCATATTTCTGTTGTGATATGGGTTCGCCTTTATTTTTGGCTAGATGTAGATTCACATCCACAGGAGTTTTAGCCAGGGGTAAGTCAAAGGCATCGAATTTCTTAAGTATATTCTCTACGTAGTGAGATTGTGTTAAGACAATTCCGTCAGGTGATCTAGAGATTTTTATCCCTAGTATGACACCAGCCTTACCCATATCCTTCATGTCAAAATTCCTTTCAATATGTTCTTAGTATTCACAATCACTTTGTGATTACTTTCTATTATGAGCATGTCGTCTACGTATAGACATACAATTACATACTCATTAGGCATGCCTTTTATATAGACACATTTGTCACGTTTGTTGATTTTGAATCCATTTGATAGCATAGTTTGATCTAACTTTTGATGTCATTGTTTAGGTGCTTATTTTAATCCGTATAAGGATTTTATTAACTTGCACACTTTCTTTTCTAGGCCAGGGGCAACAAACCCTTCAGGTTGTTCAATATATATCTCCTCTTCTAATTCACCATTTAAGAAAGCTGTTTTTACATCCATTTGGTCTATCTCAAGTTATGCAAAGCTGAAATTGCGATGAGAACTCTAATGGATGATATTCTTGTTACAGGTGAATATGTATCAAAGAAATCATATCCTTCCTTTTGTTTGAACCCTTTAGCTACCAAGTGAGCCTTGTACTTTTCAATTGAACCATCAGTCTTGTATTTCTTCTTTAGGATCCATTTGCATCCTAAAAGTTTGTTGCTCCGTGGGAGATCGACCACCTCCCAAGTATGATTTTGCATAATGGATTCAATTTCGCTGTTGATAGCCTCTTTCCAGAGAGGAGCATCTGGACTAGACAATGCTTCTTGTATTGTCCTCGGTTCATTATCTAGCATGTAGCTTATAAAATCAGGACTAAATGATTTTTCCTTTTTGGTTCTTTTACTACGCCTTAGTTCTTCCTCCCTTTGAGGTGAACATTTTTCTATAGCGTCATGAGTTCTTTTATGCGAGCTCACTTCTTGTTTTTCCTTCTTAGGAAAATTTTTCTCAAAAAACACTGCATTTCTAGATTCAATAGTCATTCCCTCATTCATTTTAGGAAATTTTGACTTGTGAACCAAGAAACGATATGCACTACTATTGTATGCATAGCCAATAAAGATGCAATCAACTGTTTTAGGTCCTAGCTTTACTTGTTTTGGTTTAGGTACCTCAACTTTTATTAGGCACCCCCACACTTTGATGTAATCGTATGATGGTTTCCTTCATTTCCATAATTCATATGGAGTTTTATTTCTTTTCTTGTGTGTTAGTTTATTAAGAATGTGGTTTGCCGAAAGCACAGCTCCCCCCCACATGTTCTTGGGTAAGCCCGAGCTAATCAACATATCATTCATCATCTCTTTGAGAGTTCTATTTTTTCGTTTGGCAATGCCATTAGATTGTGGTGAGTATGGTGCTGTGGTTTGATGAATAATGTCATTTTGCAGACAAAATTCTTCAAATGGAGCCACATATTCTCCACATCTATCACTTCTAATCATTTTGATTCTTTTGCTTAGTTGATTTTCGACTTCATTCTTAAAATTTACGAATACATCTATTGCTTCATCTTTCCCTCTTAGAAGATATACATAACAATACCTTGTGCAATCATCGATAAATGTAATGAAGTAATTTTTACCCCTCTTGTTGGTGCGAACTTTAAATCACATATATCAGTATGGATTAGTTCTAGAGGTGTAGTACTTCTTTCCACTGAGTGAAATGATGCTTTTGTCATTTTTGCTTCAACACAAATTTCACATTTCTTTTGTGGATCTAGTTCTATTATTGGCAACAAATTTAAGTTGACTAACTTTCGTAGCGAATTTAAACTTGCATGTCCTAATCTATCATGTCATATATTAGAACTCTCGGCAAAGTAAGAAATAACTTTTTCTTTATTTTTAATATCACGGTGTACAGTTATTACATTTAGTTTGAAAAACCCCTTTTCAAGGTAACATTTTCGTACAAACATTCCACTTTTAGATAGTACATATTTGTCAGACTCATATACTTGTCTAAATCCAGCTTTGCTAAGCAATGATCCCGACACTAAGTTATTGCGAATGTCAGGGACATGCAGCACATCCACAAGTTGGAGCTCTTTTCCCAGTGTCATCTTCAACACAATTCTGCCTAGTCCAACAACTTCGGATATTGCAGAATTTCCCATAAATAGTTTTTTACCATTTATTGGGATGTAGGTAGAGAACATTTCTTTGTCCGAGCAGATGTGTCTTGTAGCTCCACTATCCACAAACCATTCTTGTGGATTATCCACAAGGTTTGCTTCAAAGACCACAGCGGCTAGGTTTAGTTTGGACAGGTTGGCGGATACTGACTTCTCTTCCGCTAGGTTGGCTCGGCTGTTGTTTTCCTTCTTTGATTGTCGATAGTTTTTCGCCATGTGTCCGGGCTTGTCGCAGTTGTAGCAGTTGTCTTTAATTTTCTTCGCAGGCTTTTGTTTTTTGTCATTCTGCTTTCTCTTTTTGTTTGCCCCGGATTCAGCCAAATTAACTTTTGCCTCTTTGTTAGACTTGATTTCGAACTTTCGATTATCTTCTTCGATCCTAAATCTTACGATCAAGTCCTCGAGCCCCATTTCTTTCCTGATAGTTTTTAAAATCTTTCCATAGATGCAGTAGCTTTTCATTTAAAGCAGCTACCTGAAAAGATTCACTCAATTCCATACCCTCGGCATGGATGCCATGTAGGATCAGTTGTAGTTCTCTAACTTGATCCAATACAGTCTTGGAGTCCACCATTTTGTACTTGAGGAATCGTCCGACTATGAATTTCTTCATTCCGGCGTCATCTGCTTTGTACTTCTTTTCAAGTGACTCCCATAATTCTTTAGAAGTTTTAAAATTTGTATAAACATTATAAAGTGAGTCATCTAACCAGTTTAGAATGGAGTTACGACACATGAAGTCACTATGTTTCCAGATTTGAACGACAACTTTCTTTTGATCATCAATGTATCTTCTTCAACCGTTGGAGCAACTTCTGTCAGAAAACGGGCGAGGTTGAGTGTTGTTAAGTAGAATAGCATTTTCTGTTGCCAACGCTTAAATTCCGTTCCATCAAACTTAGTCGGTCTCTCGGCGTGAACAGGTGCAATAGTAACAGTAGCAAGTACCGGTGCAGTAGTAACAGTAGTAGGTACATCAGTAGCCATCTTTAAATACTAAAATTTCGTCTTAAGATTGTTGGGTATATTGGGGTAGTATTTAAAATGGCTTATGGATTACCTTTTTGGTAAAGTCGAGTCAAGAGTTACACTCTTTCTCTTTAAGACGAAATTGCTCCGTACTTCAGGTGCTTACAGATTATAGCAATCGCCTCCAAGATACAACGACTTTGAATTTCTGACTTGTAGCACAATGAGTCCAAAATTATCGACGAATGAACTAATATTTAAAACTTTCGGACTTGGGTAGGATAATTCTAGAACTTATGGGCTAGAATGCAATATGCAAGTATTGGGATGTGTTGGGGTCTATTTATAAGAGTTTAAGAGTTGTGATGCCTTTCTAGAATGGATGCCTTGATTCATTCTGGACTTTGAATTTCTGACTTGTAGCACAACGAGTCCAAAATTATCGACGAATGAACTAATATTTAAAACTTTCGGACTTGGGTAGGATAATTCTAGAACTTATGGGCTAGAATGCAATATGCAAGTATTGGGATGTGTTGGGGTCTATTTATAAGAGTTTAAGAGTTGTGATAGAATGGATGCCTTGATTCATTCTGGACCGTCCGATCATGTCTCTTGATCGACAATGGCTTAGATTGCACCCCTTCATTTGAATTTAAATTTCAAATCTTGGAGCCAAATTTACCCTCCATAATTTTGGTTTGAACCACAATTGGGCCCGCGGACCAAGACCGGCTGGTAGTGACCCGACCCGGTGCGTCCGGTCCACCCTAGTTTGAGTCCAAAATGATTGCGACTATGTGCGAGTGCGGCTTGTGGCTAGGTTGGTTGCACCATGTGGTCCACACATTTTATTTAATTCAATAATGGGTGTAGGTAGTAATAAGGAGTTCAATTCTTCCTTCTTTTTTCAATGTGGGACAACTTCCCACTTTTTACTCTTCATTTTTCTTTCTTTTTTCTTGTAATTAAATTGCAAACTTTATGTATTAATTACTCATTCACCCGAAATTGGATTTGAGCAAACTTATACACTAAATTCATCTATTCAAAATGTAGTTTCCGAATATATAATTTGTTTTCATTTTCAACAAACGAAAAATTACAAGAGCATTGATCAAAGGTGGGCTTGACCCACTTCTATACTTAACCAATTCCAACATACAAGTGGTGCAATAGTAGGGACAGAAATACATAAATTTATCATTATTAGTTTATCATTATCTGAATTCGGGATAATCACAAAGTTTTTTCTTACAAAGATTATTGAGATATATTAAGAGTATTACCCATATCAGTTATCACTCACTCAACCTTGTAGTCTCTCTATTTTCGAATGGGCCGGCATACTGAATTACTGAAGAGGATGGGCCATGGCACGTCCTAGGAGATAGATGCCTCATACAGCTTTTAAAAAAATTAATTTAGCCATACAAGATTTTTTTTTTTTTTAAATATAGAGAGAATATATAATATTCGATTGAATAAGCACCACGTGTACGCTTCTGATAAAATTATACTCCCTCCGTCCCAAGTATTTTTACTCATTCCATAAATAATAAAAATATACTATACATCTAACTTACTTTTTACACTTTATTTATCAATTACAACAACTTTATTCATTTTTTTACACTTTATTTATCATTCTCAACAACTTTATTGACTTTTTCTCTCAAAATTACCAATTTATCCCTATTTTTTCTTATATTTTATATTTAAAAAATAACATTTCTTAATTTTCATGCCCGTACAAATGGGTAAAAATATTTGGGACGGAGGGAGTAATTTCTTTCGAAATTTAGTCTGAATTAATGCAATATTTGGTATTAAAAATTGCAATTTTTGCTGGAATTGCACAAATGTTACTCTGCCGCCTGGGCATCATGTTGACATTACGTGTCACGTTTACGATCTTTAAGTTTCGTGCAAAACGCACGCAACGGGCAGGAGAGGGTTGCCCGACGTGTGACGTAACGCTGGCCTTTGCCATGTCAGCTTTGAGTTATTCGTAAAAAAAAACCTCAACCTTTACTTAAATTGCGATTTAATCCCAACCTTTGAGATTTTAGCAAAAAAGACCATCAAAATTTTTTTTTTTTGCAATTAACCCTTTTATTTATTAGTATATATATTTTCATTCATTAACGTATACATTCGGAAGAAAGTGAGTGAAAACCGTACCCGAATGCACAAAATAATTTCTATTTTAAATTGTTGGGTCCATTTATTTTTTAAAAAAAATTGGAATTTATTATTATTATTACTTTAATCTTTATCTTATTCAGTAAAAATAATCTCTACTTGAAAGTTCAATAATGAGGGATACCGTCATAATAGATTCTATAACTAAAGGTCTTCTATAATAATTAATAAGAATGTGTCTCTCATTATTAACAATATAACTCAAAATCAAAACAGCATAACTGAAACTTTTTATTACATATAAAGTCAACATGTTACACTACTATATATTATACAACCATCAAATTACACAAAGACACTCATTATCATAGCACACGTAAACATTCAAACACGATAGAACCACTAACACCTTAATCTTAATAATCTCCTACTTTATTTCAATATAGCAAAGTAACTCCACGTACAATCTCTCATCCTAAATAACATATTTCACAGGCACAAGATGAAGTGCAACTTTTTTATGTATCACGACACCTGGCGACGCACTGGTATCGACATCTTCTTCTTTGATTCCAGGAGGCAACTCCCAATTGAAGACATAGAGAAGGTTTGCGAGTGCAAGCTCTACATTCAAGAGTCCCATAAGCATACCAGGGCACATTCTCCGGCCAGAACCAAATGGGATCAACCCAAAATCTTGCCCTTTGATCACATCAGCACTCGTGTTCAAGAATCTCTCTGGCAAGAACTCATCGGGATTTTCCCAATACTCGGGATCTCTTCCGACCGCCCAAACGTTGACATAAACCATTGTCTTGGGTTGGATTTCAAAGCCCTCTAACATGCACTTTCCCATTGTTTCTCTTGGTAGTAGCATTGGAACAATGGGATATAATCGGAAAGTTTCATACACAACTGCTCTCAAATAAGGAACCTTCTTTAAATCATCTTCCTCAACTTTCCCTTTCTTACCCATTATCTCTCTAATTTCCGTTTGCACTTTCTTCATGATATTGGGAGCTTTTATTAGGACTGTCATTACCCATATTATTACGGCTGCACTTGTATCTGTTCCAGCAATAAATATGTCCTATATATACATCAATTTAGTTTAAAATTCGTCAGAAACCCAGGTGGAAGGCGACATATTTTCGATTTCAGCAAAAATTGTATTTTTTTTTTTTGTTTTTCATATAAATAAATGAACTAAATTGATGAAATGTTTTTGAAAGCGGTAGGAATCCAATTTTGGACCAATTAAACCAGAATAGGTAAAATTGATAGAGTAACAAATAAAGTTAGTAAATCTAACTCAGCTGAAGTCAGATAGACCTACACTTTTTCTACCAGTTTCGTATATATTAGTATATGATAAGTTATATGAGTTAATCATAAATGGGAACTTATTGCCTTTTATGTGTCACTCAACAAATATAACAAAACATCCAAAATCACAATTAACTAGTTATTAAATACTAAAACAAATTAAACCTTACCATAAGCAATGCTTTGACATGATCCCAAGTGAGGTCAGAAGTTTGTTGTTTAATCCGAATAAGCACATCAAGAACATTCTCCTCCTCCATATTCTTCTTCTTCATGATCATATGATCAAGATGTTCGTCGATGATTTCTTGAAAGAACGAATCTAACTCTTTCACAGTCACGTCAATACGATCCATCACTCCTCGGAACTTGTCCACCCAACTCCCCAACATCGGAAAGTAATCAGATACATAAATAGTGGACAACCCTACCTGAAAATCCTTCAAGACCTTATAAAACCTCAACTTCTCCAAAACATTTTCTTCATACTTCTTACCAAAAGCAACCCTATAAATCATGGCGACAGTGAGATCCATCACCATCTCACTCAAGTTCACAGCAACTTGACGATCAGCTGATCCCGCGATCTCTGCAACCATGCAAGCGATCTCCTCCTCTCGAATGGGACGAAAAGATTGTATCTTTCTTTGGCTGAGGACATGGATGGCACTGATTTTTCTTACCTCCCTCCAGTAATCATTGTAGGGAGAAAAGGCGATGTCCTTATGGTTGTAGGTTAGCTTCTCTTGGCTAAGAAGATTTGGCCTACTACAAAAGGTGGAATCATGTGTTTTGAGAACATGTTCCGAAAGTTTAGCAGATGAAATAACTACAAGAGGTTGAGATCCGAGGTTGATGTGCATGATGGGGCCATATTTGCGGGAAAGCTTCCATAGATATGTATGAAGGTCGGGGGTGGTGGCGAAACGATGCAGGTTTCCGATGAGGGGTAGTCCCGGAGGGCCTGGTGGAAGAGTTTTGGATTTTGGCCTTAGGAAGAGGTAGATGATGATGAGAATAGGGAGAGTTGATAGCAACAGAGAAATCATTTTCTTCTTTTTTTTTTACTCAAAATTAGAAATCAAAGCATGAAAGAAAGAGGGGTGGTGTTTAGTAAGAGGAGTGGTGTATAGTATATATATATATATATATATATATATATATATATATATATATATATGCTCAGTTGCTACAAAAATTGAACTCGTGATGTGGTGATATTCAGACATCATGAATTACGTATGTGCTTGGCTTAGCTTGGATAATTAATTTTTTACTATTTTTGAAATGGATTACTTATATTGTTATTATCTAAATGTATAAATATATTGACTCTCTCTATACTCGGTTCAATCTCCTGTTACATTTTGATGTTACATCTAATTTACTGTTACAAACCGTTGGATGATTGACACGTAAGATAAATTATAATTTAAAATCCATCAAGATTGTTTTCGGATTGAATATTTTAAAAACCAAATAATTTAAAAATAAAGAAATTATTTTAAATGAATTTATTTGAATTGTTTTGTCGTATTAGAAATTTATAAATACTAAACTTTTGTAATCATATTATATAAAAATATTATAAATATTAATAATTATTTTAATTATATAAAAGATAAATATTTTAAAATTATATATGTTTTAGATATTTAACAAATTTTTATAATAAAAACACAAACTTCAATAACATAAACTTACACTATATTAAGAATATGCTATTTTCAAGTTCTGCAATGCACTTCATATGTAAGGCGGGCCGATATCCAGGATAAGAACTGACCTCAAAAGTAGTGCATCTAAAATGAGAGGCGGGCCGATATCCAGGATAAGAACTGACCTCAAAAGCCGTGCATCAGAAATGGGAGGCTATTTACAGACGAACGCCGTGTAACAGAATTAAACGGTGCAACAAACCTAAAATGAAGACGCAAACTTAAGATAATATGATTGTCAAACCGCAAGAAACTTGTTAATCGGTGCAATAGAACCGAGGATAGAAACTCACACAATTTATTAAAAATTATTTATGACACCCTGAACTCACACAATTTTTTAGAAGTAATTTTTTTTGGGGAAAAGGGTCAATTTAAACCTTCATTTTATTGTAGGGAATCAAGTTGTCCCTTTAACTAAATTTTTGTTCATTCAAACCCTTCATCTATCAAACCCTCTACCTATCAAACCCTTGACCTCTTTTAATGGGGTCAAACTACCCCTTTTTTAAAAAAATTAAATATCAAAATAGCTAAATAAAAATCCTCTCCTAATTAATTGACATTAAAAATAGATTAAACCCAAGTCTATCACTCTATTAGAAAGGCTCCAGTCAGGCTTTGCTCGTACTGGAAGCCATTTTTGGGGATTTTAATTTAATGACATCAAATTACTTTGTTTACAAAAAAAAAATTAAATATCAAAATTGTTAAAATTTCCTAATCAATCAATTTGGATTTAAAAACACATCAAATCCTTTAACGCACTTAATCCATGTCCAAATTCCAGAATCGTCAACGCTAGCACGCAACCACCGCACTCAACGCCGCCCCCCTCCCACCCCCACACCACCTGCCCACCAGACAGAAATATGCGAGCCACCCGCACCCGACGGCGCGAGCGGAAGCAACACCGTGTCAGAAAGAGAGTATCACGAAATGACCGTTGCTGGCGTAGAGTGACGTTGGTGACGGTGTCGCCGCTGCTGAGGACGCAAAACCCCCTCTCACCTGCCTCCACGCGTACACTGGATTTGGGGCTATTTCGGGTGGATGACGATCGGAAGCTTGGGTTAGTTCTCAGAGCCGGCGGGACGGCCACGAGAGCGGCTGTTGGTGGTAGGGTTTAGATGGAGATCTACAAGAAGCGGCGGCATTAATCTATTTTTTGGATTATAAATCAGAGATAAAAGTGTTTAATCTGTTTATAATGCAAATTAATTAAGAGAGAATTTTTATTTTATTTTATTATTTAATATTTTGAAAAAAGGGGTAACTATTATATATTTGAATTATTTTGTCGTATTTATTTGAATTTATTTTGTCGTATTAGAAATTTATAAATACTAAACTTTTGTAATCATATTATATAAAAATATTATAAATATTAATAATTATTTTAATTATATAAAAGATAAATATTTTAAAATTATATATGTTTTAGATATTTAACAAATTTTCATAATAAAAACACAAACTTCAAGCGGTGCAGTGATAAAAACATAAACTTACACTATATTAAGAATATGCTATTATCAAGTTCTGCAAGCCGATATCCAGGATAAGAACTGACCTCAATGGGAGGCAGGCCGATATCCAGGATAAGAACTGACCTCAAAAGTCGTGCATCAGAAATGGGAGGCTACTTACAGACGAACGCGGTGTAACAGAATTAAACGGTGCAACAAATCTAAGATGAAGACGCAAACTTAAGATAACATGATTGTCAAGCCGCAAGACACTTGTTAATCGGTGCAAGAGATAGAACCGAGGATAGAAACTCACACAATTTGTTAAAAATTATTTATGACACCCGTGAACTCACACATTTTTTTAGAAGTAATTTTTTTTTGGGAAAAGGGTCAATTTAAACCTTCATTTTATTATAGGGAATCAAGTTGGCCTTTTAACTAAATTTTTTTCATTCAAACCCTCCATTTATCAAACCCTTGACCTCTTTTAACGGGTCAAACTACCCCTTTTTTTAAAAAAATTAAATATCAAAATAGCTAAATAAAAATCCTCTCCTAATTAATTGACATTAAAAATAGATTAAACCCAAGTCTATCACTCTATTAAAAAGGCGGCGGACTTTGCATTGCCGGTGAAGTCCAGTCAGGACTTGCTCGTACTGGAAGCCATTTTTGGGGGATTTTAATATAATGACATCAAATTACTTTGTTTCCAAAAAAAAAAATTAAATATCAAAATTGTTAAAATTTCCTAATCAATCAATTTGGATTTAAAAGCACATCAAATCCTTTAACGCACTTAATCCATGTCCAAATTCCAGAATCGTCAACGCTAGTACGCCACCACCGCACTCAACGCCGCCCCCCTCCCACCCCCCACACCACCTGCCCACCAGACAGAAATATGCGAGCCACCCGCACCCGGCGGCGCGAGCGGAAGCAACACCGTGTCAGAAAGAGAGTATCATGAAATGACCGTTGCTGGCGTAGAGTGACGTTGGTGACGGTGCCGCCGCTGCTGAGGACGCAAAAACCCCTCTCACCTGCCTCCACGCGTACATTGGATTTGGGGCTATTTCGGGCGGATGACGATCGGAAGCTTGGGCTTGTTCTCAGAGCCGGCGGGCCGGCCACGAGAGCGGCTGTTGGTGGTAGGGTTTAGATGGAGATCTGCAAAAAGCGGCGGTAGTAATCTATTTTTTGGATTATAAATCAGAGATAAAAGTGTTTAATCTGTTTATAATGCAAATTAATTAAGAGAGAATTTTTATTTTATTTTGTTATTTAATATTTTGACTCACTCTATACTTCACCTTTTACATTTTGATGTTACATCTAATTTACTGTTACAAACCGTTGGATGATTGACACGTAAAATAAATTATAATTTAAAATCCATCAAGATTGTCTTTGGATTGAATATTTTAAAAACCAAATAATTTAAAAATAAAGAAATTATTTTAAATGAATTTATTTGAATTATTTTGTCGTATTAGAAATTTATAAATACTAAACTTGTAATCATATTATATAAAAATATTATAAATATTAATGATTATTTTAATTATATAAAAGATAAATATTTTAAAATTATATATGTTTTAGATATTTAACAAATTTTCATAATAAAAACACAAATTTCAAGCGGTGCTGTGATAATAACATAAACTTACACTATATTAAGAATATGCTATATCAAGTTCTGCAATTCAAAAGTTGTGCATTAGAAATGGGAGGCTACTTACAGACGAACGCGGTGTAACAGAATTAAACGGTGCAACAGAACAGAGATAGAACCGAGGATAGAAACTCACACAATTAATTAAAAATTATTTGACACCCCTGAACTCACACATTTTTTTAGAAGTAATTTTTTTGGGAAAAGGGTCAATTTAAACCTTCATTATTTTATTGTGGGGAATCAAGTTGGCCCTTTAACAACATTTTTGTTCATTCAAACCCTCTACCTATCAAACCCTCTACCTATCAAACCCTTGACCTCTTTTAATGGGTCAAACTACCCTTTTTAAAAAAAATTAAATATCAAAATAGCTAAATAAAAATCCTCTCCTAATTAATTGACATTAAAAATAAATTAAACCCAAGGCGGCGGACTTTGCATCGCCGGTGAAGTCCAGTCAGGCTTTGCTCGTACTGGAAGCCATTTTTGGGGATTTTAATTTAATGTAGATGATGATGAGAATAGGGAGAGTTGATAGCAACAGAGAAATCATTTTCTTCTTTTTTTTTTTACTCAAAATTAGAAATCAAAGTATGGGAGGCTACAAAAATTGAACTCGTGATGCGGTGAGATTCAGACATCATGAATTACGTTTGCGCTTAACTTAGCTTGGATAATTAATTTTTTACTATTTTTGAAATAGATTATTATCTAAATATATAAATATATTGACTCTCCTTTAAACCTATTATAGGTGCTTTTTTTTTTTTTTTAACAAAATTATTTTTAATTTATAAAAATTACTCTTTACAAATATGATTTATTATTCTTTTGAATGAAATATATTACTATTCAAATTGTGATTTTTTAAATGAGTAATATCAATAAATAATAGTGCAAAAATTTGAGAAGTAATTTTTTTGAAAAGATTTATATTAGACCGTCCCATGTAAGAGCTTATGTGAGACGGACAAAAAGTAATAATTCTTATAATGAGAAGTGATACTCAATCAATAAAAGTGATAATGTTATTAATTTGAAAAGATTTATATGAGACCGTCCCATGTAAGAGATTATGTGAGACGAACAAAAAGTAATAATTTCTATAATGAAAAGTGATACTCAATCAATAAAAGTGATAATGCTATTTAATTAATGAACAATTTTTACTATAATAAATGAAAAATGATAATATTTTATAACGAAAGTGATAATTATTTAAAAAGTGTAAAATGATCTCGCGTGTCTCACGCAAGATTTTTTTTATTCCTTTTAAAAGTAATTTTTCATATATTAAACAAAAGCCGGATAGTCTTTCCATCTCGATTGATTCTTTTTCATTATTTTAGATACAAAATTAAATATTTAAAAATCCTTTAAAATTGATTTAAAAAATTAAATTCATAATTTAAAATCTATCTAGATTGTGTTTGGATTGAATATTTAAAAAATCAAATAATTTAAAAACAAAGAAATTATTTTAAATGAATTTATTTGAATTATTTCGTTGTATTAGTCCGGGAGGGCCTGTTGGAAGGGTTTTGGATTATGGAGAAAAAGGCTTCTTTTTTCTTAAATTAGAAATCAAAGTACCAAAGAAAAGAGGGGTGGTGTTTAGTATATATATATATATATATATATATATATATATATATATATATATATATATATATATGCTCAGTTGCTACAAAAAGTGAACTCGTGATCTGATGAGATTCAGACATCATAAATTACGTTTGGGCTTAGCTTAGCTTGTATATTTAATTTTTTACTATTTTTGAAATAGATTACTTATATTGTTATTATCTAAATATATAAATATATTGACTCTCCTTTGAACCCATTCATACGTGATTTTTTTCATTTTTTTTAACAAAATTATCTTTATTTTATGAAAAATTACAATTTGTTATTATTCTTCTGAATAAAATATATTACTATTCAAATTGTGATTTTTTACATTAGTATTGAGAATGAGTAATATCGATAAATAATAGTGCAAAAATTTGAGGAGTGAGGCTTGCGTGTGAACACATTCCAGAAATTTAGTATTATGGGTAAGGGTACATTACTTTTGTCTAAAGGGTATATATTTTAATTAATAAAAGGTACACCATTTTGTTCTAAAAGATATACACTTTTCATTAATATTTTTTTCTTTAGAAAATAAAGGGTACACATTTTTATACTAAAGGGTATACAATTTAACACAAAATTCTAAAGGTGCACGAAGTGTTGTCCATGCGCACAGATACACACAATAATTTTCTTTAGAAAATAAAGGGTACACATCTATATACTAAACATATACAATTTAACACAAAATTCTAAAGGTTGGTCCGTTGCCAAATTTGAGAAGTATTTTTTATAAAGATTTGTATGAGACAGTCTCACATAAACTTATGTGGGAACGGACAAAGGGTAATAACTTTTATAATGAAAAGTGATACTCAATAACTGATAATTCTATTTAACTAATGAACAATAATAAAAAGAGTGTATATTGGGTGCACCAGGGTGCAAGGGTGTATGTCTTTTTATTCTATTTTGTATACATGTTATTATATTTTGTATACGTGTTTTGTAATAATTGTATATTTTTTTCACATTAAGTTTTCATTAAAAAACTAACATCAATATGTGTATAACTTTTTATTGAATATTATATACAAAATTTCATTAAAAAAATTAACAATTAAATTGTATACATTTTTACTCTTAATTGTAGTATATTTTTGTTTATATTTGTATATGGGTGCACCCTATCTTTAGGTGCACATTATAAATTGCCTAATAAAAATAAATATTATAAAAATATTATTCTTATTGCAAATGTAAGTTATTATTCTTATTATTTTTTATATTTATAATATATAAAAATATTATAAATATCAATAAATATTTTATTTATATAAAAGATAAATATTTTAAAAAATATGTAATGATAAAAACTCAAGCTTCGGTGCAGTGGTGATGACAGAAACTTACACTATTTTAAGAATGAGCTATTATCAAGTTTGCGCTTAGCTTAGCTTGGATATTCAAGCGGTGCAGTGGTGATGACAGATAATTGATTTAAATTACGTTTGCGCTTAGCTTGGATATTTAATTTTTTATTATTTTTTAAATAGATTACTTATATGAGATACTCTCTTGTAAGACAGATTGTTTGTGAGATAGTTGTGAGACGGGTCAATCCATTAATAAAGTATGCTTATTATATAGGTAAAATATGCTTATTTATAGTTAAAGTATGTCGATAATAAATTATATTATAACACCCTAAAATCATACTTTAATTCATCATTTATCATACTTTAGAAAACATACTTTAACAATAGTTAAACATATTTTATCTTATTATAGACATACTTTAATACGTCTCACAAACCGTCTCACATATGCTTCTCACAAGAAAATTTGTCTACTTTTATTGTAAATGTAATTTATTATTTTTTGAATAAAATATATTACTATTCAAATTGTGGTTTTTTATATTAATATTGAGAATGAGTAATATCGATAAATAATAGTGCGAAAATTTGAGAAGTATCTTTTTTAAAAAGATTTGTATGAGTCCCACGTAGTTATGTGGGACGAACAAAGAGTAATAACTTTTATAATGAAAAATAATATTCAATGAATAAGTGATAATTCTATTTAATTAATAAACAATTTTTACTGTAAATGAAAAGTTAAACATTTTATACCGAAAGTGATAATTATTTTAAAAAATATAAAATGATCGATATCACGTAAGATTTAACTTTTTTTATCCTCTTAAAAGTAATTTTTCATATATTAAATAGGAGTCTTTCCATCTCGAGAGATTCTTTCTTTATTATTTTAGATACAAAATTAAATATTTGAAAATCCTTTAAAATAATTTTAAAAAAATTAATTTCATAATTTAAAATCCATCTAGACTGTGTTTGTATTGAATATTTTAAAAACCAAATAATTTAAAAATAAAGAAATTATTTTAAATAAATTTATTTGAATTATTTTTGTTTGAATGTATTAGAAATTTATAAATACTAAACTTTTGTAATCATATTATATAAAAATATTATAAATATCAATAAATATTTTAATTATATAAAAGATAAATATTTTAAAAATATGTATGTTTTGGATATTTAACAAAGTTTCATTTAAAACTCGAACTTCAAGCGGTGCAGTGGTGATGACAGAATGTTTCGGTGCAATGAGCTCCAACTTCAAGCGGTGCAGTGGTGATGACAGAAACACGGTGCAGTGATGATGACAGAAACTTACGCTATATTAAGAATAAACAATTATCAAATTCTGCAATGCAGTGGTAGGAAACAAACTTCATATGTAAGGCGGGCCCTCATCCAGGACAAGAACGGATGTCAAAACCGTGCAGCAGAAATATGGGGCTACTTACAAACAAGCGCGGTGTAACAGAATTAAATGGTGTACAAATCAAAAATAAAGACGTAGATTTAAGATAAGACGATTGTCAAACCACAAGTACGCTTGTCAAACGGTGCAACAGAACAAAATAGAACCAAGCATAGAAACTCACACAATTTATTAAAAATTATATATGACACCCCTCAACTCACAAATTTTTTGAGAAATATTTTTTTTTTCAAGAATTTGGGACACCGTAAATAAGAGTTCACATGACACACAAAAAGTAGTTATAAAAAGTAATACTCAATCAATAATAAAAAGTTATAATATTATTTAATGATTAGATATGGATATATTAAAAATTTATAAATATACTAAGCTTTCGTAATCATATCATATATAAATATTATAAATAAGTAAAAAAAGTATTAATTCATGTTATATTTTCTAGATTAATCATTGTGGAGTATAATATATTCTCATGTGACAAATTTAAATCAGAAAAATTTCCAATAGAAAAGCAAGAGCAGTAGTTTTCCTATTCCTTCTCAAAATAAACTACTTATCTATCCAGAAAAATATCTCGAACAATTACTCGGCCCAATTAATCGGAGCTCCATACATTCCCATGCATGTTTACACTTTCCATATATCTAAACCCAACTAATCCAAAAAGGAGGCCCAATTATTTCAGCCAGCTTCTCTAAATCACATATATGAGAAGGCCCAATCTTAGGTAAGTGTAAGCTCAAGCCTCCCTCACATTCTCCTTGTTTTATTGTAAGTATCTAAATCTATATGTAGGAGAAGGCCCGATATTTTTATTTTTTTTATTAGAATTAATTTTTTTTTTTTGAGAATTTATGAAAAATACCCTAGTTGATTTACCATTCAATATTTTTTAATTTTATTTTTTTTGGAAATGCCACCTCTTTTTTCTTTTTTTTTTCATCTTCATCATAGTGGGTATATAGTTAATACATAGTCAAAAAAGTTAGTATGAGGTAGCATGCAGCATTACATATATATATTAATAAAACAGTTTGTTTATGGTAGTTCATATAGTCGCATGAAAAAATTATATATGAAAGTACAAATATAGTCATATGAGATGTCGTATGAAAAAATTGGGTAAAAGTCACAAATATAGTCGCATGAGAAGTCACATAAAAATTATGAGTGAAGTCTCAAGCGTAGTCGCATGAACTAGAGATATATATGTCCAAAAATGAAAAATAGTGACAATTTTCTGAAAACTTTATAAAGAGTGACATTTTTTCAGAATGAAAGCATTAAAAAATGAAACTTTTTGTAAGTAGCTTTATCTTGAACTCTAAGGCAATTTCTTTTATACAACCATATATATATATATATATATATATATATATATATATATATATATATATATATATATATATATATATATATATATATACCATTTGGTTTTGATAGTTTTTATTTTCAACTTTTTCAAGTATATTAAAAAAAAATTAGACTTTCTAAGATTTTTTTGCTGATTGACTTATTAACAAATATGTTTATTATTTTATGGTGTAGAAGCTGATGTGACCAAAAATATAAGTTAACATGATGACATGTTTAATAAGCACCTGATTCTATTTAATAATTAGAAGGTTCGCTTGATCGGGTGGATCTAAAATTTAAATTTAAAGGTGGGAAAAATAATTAATTAAAATTTTATGTATATAATCAGCGTGATATTGTTTTGCAAGATAAATTGAAAATGGATTTTTTTTAAATAACAATGACAAATAAGTATATTAAAGTTTTTATTTTTTTTTTAATATAGAAAGTATTGCGTTTCATACTGAGAGTATGTCTGAATATGCACCATGCATGCATATTTTAGTTCTCAATTTTAATAATGTTTAATTATCTAATTTTAATTACTTTTCGTTCAAATTAATTTTATCCTTTTGGATAATTGCTATATATGTTATTGCATTGATTTTTTAAAAATTTCCAATGAAAATAAAAAAATTCCAATAATATCATTTAAGATATTTTCATCTAAAAAGATGGAATAGACAAAAATGACTAAAAATTTATAAATATTAGAATACGTACGTACAGATGAGATATTTTTTGTAAAGCAATTTTGGACGTTTTAATGCAATTTCAGTGAGGGCCATGCTTAATTCACGTGACTATCCATAAGTTCACTTTAAACCAATATATTACATCCAATTTTAGACAGACGACAAATAGAAACTATTCTGCAACTAGCACTACTTGATATATATTTATTTATTTATTTATAAATAAATATATATCAAGTTCACTTTAAACCAATATATTACATCCAATTTTATTCTTGTTTTTGTGCAACTTAGAGTATACCCGGATTTTAACCATTTTTATATTTTAAAATATGAGATATTACTTTCTGTTAAATTTTTTTTTTAAGAAAAACGATTTATTAATGAAGGTGGAAACAGTCAGGACTGACAAAATAACATGGGGAGGATTGTTCTATGAATTTTCACATTCAATATTTATTTTTGGTAAAAAAAAAAATGAAAGTTCATGAACTATAATATTAGAAGCATGATGCACCCAACACAATTAATTAACTTTAAGTTAATTAGATAAGTAAGATTTTTCAATATAAATAATAATAAAGCATTACCTGAAGAGTAATTTTCATATACTCCCTTAAGAATAAAATTCATGTGTACGTATAGCTAGACGCAAGTAATAATTTACCTTTAAAAAAAATTCCACACGGATTGATAATAATATTAAGAGTTTATATATATATATATATATATATATATATATATATATATATATATATATATATATATATATATATATATATATATATATATATATATATATATATAGCACGCATACTCGCATTTACTATGGTAAATAGTAATGGATTTAATTTATAATGTTCGTAAAAATATATAATAAATTCGTTGGTTTTTCATTATTAAAAGAAAAATATTACTCCCTCCTCCGTCCTATATACAAATTCACACTTTTTGTTTTTATTTGTTTCATAATAAGTTCACACCCCCAAATAAGGAAATACACACAAATCAATATCCACACAACATACTTTAATTTCAAAATTATCACTCATTTACCACTCACATAACTTACTTTATAATTTATTTATTACCTAGAAATACCAAACTACCCATAAAAATAAAGTATAAAGTAATTTTTTTTAAACTCTATATCTACAGTAATTGGGAACTTGTATTTGGAACGGATGGAGTATTTTTAATTGACAATAGTTAGTAATTCAACGTATTGAATTCTACTAATGAATTTTTTTTTAGTGACTTAAGTATTACTATCATTTTCCATGACGAACTATTACATCCTAAAAAAATATATAGATTTTTTTTTGTAATGATGTCATTTTATCTTTTAAGAGGTACTATAGTTTCTTATTTTAAAAAATATATAATAAAGTCATCATGGAATGACAAAACTACCTGATCCGATTCTAACAAATTTATAAATTTTAGTCATCTAGTAATAAAGAAAATGTGATAAACTTAAAATCTTTACTATTTCGTCTCTAATTAACAATTAAAACACTATTTTATATTTTGCATGATATTAATTGTTCTATCATGCTTGCACATAATTCTGGTATGAGTACCTAAGGATTCAGCCGTCAAATTTTATCTTAGAAAGGGGGCTGAATGTTAAATTTTTCTGATGATTTTAATGTGACATACAACCGATTGTAAAGGTTCAGAGCACCAATAATAGTATACTATTGTATGGACTGAAATCACAGTTGTTGATCGGCAAATTTCGAATCTGGAATTTTTGTGTACACATAATAAATAAGTAATATATTCAAAACACACGTACAGATATTTTATCCAAGTTGCTATGGGTTCTTTGTCGACACCAAGAAAATAAAATATAAAATAATAATTAATTCTAATTTGCATCCTCACAGTATAAATACTCCAAATCACTCCCTCAAACCTACACAAAGAAACCAATATACAAAAGTTTTGCAAGTAATTAAAAATAAGAATGGCAAAATCACATAATTATTTCCTATTTCTTGCTTTATTTACCATGGTAACCCTCCATTGTTCTTCATCAACCATTTCTTCCAACCAGCTCAAATTCTGGTCTGAAAATGTGCAAATCCAAATGCCAGATGCCATCCTCCAAAAGCTGTCCCCTCTCACCCAAAAAGATTCAGATTATTACACCAACATTCTTGCCACCACAAATGGCAAATTCACATCAGATGCCAATTTCTGCTCACTTGCTAATCTGGCTTGCAAGTCTGAATTCACTGCCAGTGCACTATTAAAAAAATCCTACACAGAGAAATCTTACCAAGTATGTTCTGCTTCTTTGATGCAGAACAAGAAACATGAAGATCCATTCTCTTTCTTCAGACAATCAATCCTAAAACAAGGCAACCTCATTCATCTCCCAAACCTCCAAGAATCCCTCCCCAACCGCGCATTTCTCCCAACTCAGCTCGCCTCGAAGATTCCCTTCACCCACGACAACATCGCCAAGATATTCCCTGACACACCCAAAGAAACCATACAATTTACTCTGGCTCCCTGCCTTGCTGCACCGCTAAGAGGCGAGACGAAGAGCTGCCCCAAGTCCCTGGAAGAGCTAGTGGGGTTCGCCAAGTCTGCGTTGGGCGAGACGAAGGTGTTGGCTCTGGCTTCCAAGATCACACACGACTCGAGCTCAGTTGCAGTGATCAGAAAGATGAAGGAGTATGATCCTGCCACCAAAATAGTGGCCTGCCATGAGGCATTCCTTCCATTTGCAGCATACTTCTGCCATAATCTCCCATCAACCCGTTTATACGAGGTGGAGCTCGTGGATCCTAAGAATGAAGGTTTCAACACCATGCTGGCAATATGTCACTTTGACACATCAGCATGGCCCAAGGGCCACGTGGCATTCCAGACTCTGAAATTTGGACCAGGAGAAGGAGAGGCCTGCCATTGGTTCTCCAAGCTTGATCTCGCCTGGATCGGTTCCATGTGAAATCATCGTATTATAGAAGATATTTCCCACTATTCCAGGCTTAAGCTTTTAGACGAGGATGTCGTTAAAAGTGATGTGTGATAATTTAATCTAGTCCATCATTTCCGTGCTCGTTTGATATCTGTTTGTGCATTTTACTTAGCTATGAAAATCAGCTGCACTTACCTCAAGAGTACTCTCCGCAGGGGATAGGATTTTCTCTATTATTTTGGTATTTTATGCTGTGTACATCCACGTATATTTTTATGTATATCTTTTTATCATTACATCAAATATTTTCTTTTACTATTTTATAATTCGACATCATTAGCAGATTATTTTTCAAAATATAATCCTCTCCCACTCCCACGTTATCTTGCACTATTCCCTTGTAGACGGAGGCATAATTTAAAAAAAAAAAAAAAACTTCCATACCACGACCTAATGGACCAATAATACTTCCAACTCAAATATTTAGATTATACTAAATTTATTAATAACAGGTTTGGTTTTCTTGTATTATTATGGTGTAATAACATTTATACTCCCTCCATACAATTAGATTGATAGAAAAGAAGAAACTATACCCTAAGGAAATAAAAAATTATAAATCATAGAAGTAATTGTTGAATTTTTTTTTTCCATTTTACAAATCCATTATATAAGAGATTGTCTCTTATGTAACCAGGTTTGCATGGTATTTAAGAAAATAATATTTAATTTTAAAGAATATTTTTTTCAATGTTTATATTTGTTTTTTGCACGTTGATTAAGGAAAATAATATTTTAAATGATAATAGGTAGAAAGATATAATACTCTAATATTTTTTTTATCGAACAAGTTAGTTATTAGTATAGTTAGTACATTTAGCACCCATACACCCTCATCTCTCCAAACCTCCTTATTACTCCTCACCTATTAGTTCCTAAGAACTTGAGTCATTCACCTTTGTAAGGAGCCTAGTGGTCAAATGGACTAACCCACTTGGAGGAAGTATTTAATATAAAATGGGTAGGTGTATTAGTGTTTGATGTAGCGAGTGATATATTAATTATTTAGGTGAGTCCCATATACCAAAAAGAAAAATGTAAAGATTGAAATGGGACGCCCAAAATGAAAATATGTAAAGATTAAAATGGGAGGGAGAAAGTATTCATTTTAATTTATAAGGATATTTTATCTTCAATGAAAGAGTCAGTTGAAATATGAATAATATTAATATTAGAGTAAGAATTTTTTTTTTTTTGAAAAATTAAGGGTATAAGTTTTTATATTAAAGGATACGACATTTAATGCTAATAATGGGTACTCTGTCTGTCCCAATTTCAACTTCACACATAAAAAGAAAAAATAAATAACTAAGATCTCTCTAACACACTTTAATTTTAAACTTGTCATTATCTTTTTATATAAATAATATACTTTATCATTTATTTATTACCTAAAAATATCAAACTACAAGTAAGTTAAAAAAATATATTTTAGTAATATTCATGCAAATAGTAAACATAAAAATGAATGCCGGAATGTGAGAGTACTGAGATTATCAAACCTAAGGCATGCAAGTTTTATGTATTAATATTATAGAAAATAATCATACACCAAAATTCCAATGATTTAGATATATCGACGTCCATCTAATCCAAGAAGGACTGGCCCATTAACTTGCAAGATAGGCCCATTATTTTTCTACCAGCTTCCCTATATTCCCACGCTGTATAAAAATATGTCCAATCTTAGGTGTGGATAATCCCTCTACATTCTCATTAAAACGTAAGTTTATAATCTTAACAACACATATAGGAAAAGGCCCAATTCTTTTTTGAGTTAGCCTCTTATAAATCGAATTTTACATCATAAATTCTTGTAAATCCTGTGGTCCTTCTTAATTTAAACACTCTAACAGTACATAGCATATATAAGATTGGAAGAGGGGACCACTAGGTTTACACCGTAAATTCAGTTTATACAAGTGTTTGTTTTTTAGCAGCTTCGTCTTGAACCTTTTAAAGCAACTTCTTGTATACAACCGGATGTGTGTATAAATATCCATCCATATTTATTATTATTATTATGGTTTAGGGTATTATTTTTTCTTGAGGTTTGATTTTCAAATTTTTTTAAACTTTTAAAGATTTTATTTATTTCTGATTTGGTTTATTAGTCTCTCACAAGGTATACATTTATTTATTTTATAACATTAAGAAATATATTTAATGAATTGTGGATAAGTTTTAGTGTTATTTTATTTTTTTATCCTTAACTTTAATTTGAATTTATGGAAGTTGTGAGGAATCAAAAATTAAAATTAAAATGAAAATGTATATCAGCTTGTAATGGAAGACAAACTAAAATGACAAATATGAAAGTAATTCTCCCGTTCCAAATTCATCTTTCACATTAGAAAGGAGTTTTAAAAATTTACTTTTTAACTTACTTTTTGGGATGCTATGATATTTTTGGGTAATAAATAAATGATAAAATATGTTGTATGTATTAAAAATGTGATGAAAATTTTGAAATTATAGTACGCTAGAGAGATATTAATTAGTTACTTTTTTCTTAATTGAAGTGTGAGGTTAAATTTTAAACGAATTTAGAAAGTGTGTAGTTGAAGTTGATACGTGATAAATATTAATTAAGCCCTTATGGAATTGTTTAAATAAGCACTTGGTTAGAGTTAGAATTAGAAGGGTCGCTTTATCACGTGGATCTAAAATTTAAAATTGTATGAGATGTATAATTTATTTTTGTTTTTCTAAGTCAAGTTTTATTAAAAGTAAGTGGAGCATACTCATGCAGTAAGAAAAAAAAAAAGAGAAACCATATATTAAATCAGAACATCTATATCTCTATCGATATATCAATATTCGAGGTAATTAATGTCATATAGTTTTGCAAAATAAATTGAAAAGGAAATATCTTAAACTATTTTTAGAAAATAGGAGTAAAAGAAAGACTAAATATATCGAAGTTTCGCTTTTTTAGTTGAGAAACCATCTCATTTCATTATGTAAGTATGTCTGAATTCTTAAATGGTTCTCTAAATATTCCAATTATCAATTTAGTACTTTTCTATTAATTATAATCTATTTTTGTCAAATTTAATCTTTTAGATTAGAAAATTTTAAATCTCACTAGAACTCTTAATTATTTTGGTTTTTTCTACTAAACTTGGGAAGAATTTTTTTAAGAACTCTGGAGTCTAGCTTTAGAAGTTGGCATTTAATAAATGTATAAGCTGTCATATAAGATCGGTGTAAGCTACCACATACACTAGATTTTTCAAAATTTTCAATTTTTTAGAATAAAAGATATATATATATATACTAATTGCGAATACGCTGCTATAAATAACCTTTAAAAATATGATGTGTCACGATGTGGTTAATCATTGTATTTTTTTATTTTAATAGTATATATTATCTTTTTATTTTTATATTTTATTGTTATATATTAATATGTATTATTATCACTATTATATATCTCCAAAATATTTATTCTTATCTATAAAATATTTGATAAGTCTTTATTCAATTAATTATTTCAAGAAAATGATTATCTAAATATTATAATATATTGAATAAAAATAGACCACCATTCAAAAAAAAAGTTACACTCCTTTCATTTTATTATAAGACAACATTTAAAAATTAATTACTCTAAAAAAATTTATTTAATTACCGCAAAGCTTCAATAAAAAAATAATATTTATAAAAATATTTATTTAACATAAATATTATACTATTTATAATTTTATATACAACATTATTTAGGTTATAAATATATCTAAACTAAAAAATAATGAATATCATGTAACACGGGCAAAAAGAAAACGCAAACAATTATATAAATTTATAATTTAACTAAAGTATTTAATTAACATAAATATTTTGTTCATAATAATAATAAAATATATTTAAACTAATTTATTTTATTAATTTAAAATAAAGTATACTAAATCCGTGTAATATACGGGAGAAAAAAACTAATTAATATATATATATATATATATATATATATATATATATATATATATATATATATATATATATATATATATATGAGAATTCGGCACGGTTTTTTTTTAAAGATTATAATAATTACACAAAAATAACTAAAATAAAAAATTGAACTACTCATGAACTTACACAATGCCACAAATGTGATATTTTTTCATAAAAGTAATTTGGGTGTTTTAAGCAATATAACCGAGGACTCCACTTTTTCACTATATATAGTATCGAGTTTACACTCAAACAATATCCCGTGTCCATCCTCAATATATCCATTTGCTTTTTGCACGTAGATTAAAAAATATTAGTATTTTATGTGTAATAGGTAGTTGTATTAGTGGAAGATATGAGCTCCATATTTTATTTGTTTAAGTGGAGGGTGTGGGTCCCATAATCCAAAAAAAATGGATAGATTAATGATGAACGACCCAAAATGGTAAAATGAATAAATTGATGGTGGACGGAGGGAGTATTTTAGAAGAGTAATAGTTTATCTGTTTAAGAAATAATTTTTCATGTACCAAAAAATATCAAGTGCAAAAATTTGAAGAGCAATATTTTTTCCTCAAAAGGGTAATAATTAATTATTTCTATGTGGAGTAATTTTTCATGTATATTAAAAAATACTCCATCCATTCAACCAAAATTTTTTTTTTCATTTTGGGCGCCCACTCAAAAAGTCTCTTCTCTTTTTTACACAACCCACACATACCCACCAATACAACTAAAATATGGATCCACACCCATTAATAAAAAAACCCATTATACATTAAAATGCATGTTTATATAACCCAATTCACACGTGTTTCCAATAATCAATAATTCATTCAATAATACATTCAAAACACTCATTAGTGATATTTATCCAAGTTGCATTGGGTTCTTAGTCGTCATCAAGGAAATAAAATATCAAATAATTAATTTTAATTTCCATTTTAATTTCCATCCTGACAGTATAAATACTCCAAACCACTCCCTCAAAGCTACACAAAAGTTCTGCAAGAAATTAAAAATAACTATGGCAAAATCAAATAATCATTTCTTGCCATAGTTATTCCCATCTTAGCCCTCCATAGTTCAGCCACCTTTCCATCATCTACCATTGCTTCCAACCAGCTCAAATTCTGGTCTGAAAATGTGCAAAACCAAATGCCAGATTCCATCCTCCAAAATCTGTCCCCTCTCACCCAAAAACAGTCAGATTATTACACCACAAATGGCAAATTCACAGCTGATGCCAATTTCTGCTAACTTGCTAATCTGGCTTGCAAATCTGAATTCATTCTCAGTTTAGAATCCAGAACCTCACAAAAAAACTTACAACATTAATTCTGCTTCTCTGAATCAAATCAAGAAGCATCATGAAGATCCATTCTCTTTCTTCAGACAATCAATCCTAAGACAAGGCAACCTCATTTATCTCCCCAACCGTGCTTTCCTCCCATCTCAATTCGCCTCGAACTCAAAGTTTCCCCTCACCCACGAGCACATCGCCAAGATGTTCCCCAATACACCTATAGACACCATACAATTCACTTGGTCTCCCTAAAAGGCTGAACCGCTAAAAGGCGAGACGAAGAGCTGTTGGCGCTGGCGTCCAAGATCACACACGAGTCGATCTCCGTTGCAGTGGTCAGAAATATGAAGCAGTATGATCCTGCCACCAAAATAGTGGCCTGCCATGAGGCGTTTCTCCTATTTGCAGCATAGTTCTGCCATAATCTCCCGTCTACCCGTTTATACGAGGTGGAGCTCGTGGATCCTAAGAATGACGGTGTCAACACTGGCAATATGTCACTTTGATACATGCCACGTTTGAGATTCTGAAATTTGGACCGAGAGAAGGAGAGGCCTGCCACTGGTTCTCCAACCTTGATCTCGCCTGGATCGCTTCCATGTGAGCTTAAGCTTTTAGACGAGATGTCGTTTAAAAATGATGTGTGATAATTTAATCCAGTCCATCATTTCAGTCCTGGTTTGACTTACGTTTGTGCATTTCTCTATCAGTTTGGTGTGATATCTGCTGTGTACATATACATGTATTTTTATGTTTGTATGTAATATGTATATTTTCTCTTTATCATTCCAACATGAATTTCCTTATACTATTATATAATTGGGCATCATTATTAGGTTATTTTTCAAAGTATAATAATTAGAAGGGGAGAAATTAAAAAATCTTCCATACCACGAACTAATAGACCAAGCATACTTCCAACTTAATTTACATGGAGTATACTTTTATGTAACCAGTCCGCTTTCCCTGTGCCATTATGGTGTAATATGTTTCGTATCACACTGTTGGATGAATGATACATACAGAGAGGGAATGAAACTATACCGAAAATGTTGTGATTCAAATGCCAAAACACAAACAAGAAGTTAATTAAAACACATAAAGTGAAAGAAAGAATGAAAGCTATGAACAACAATCCTTTAAGTGATTCAATTGTAATGATCTACGTCCACTGAGGCAAGCGAAGAACTCTTATTGATGAATCTACAAATATTCGAACAGGACTCAATAAGGCTATGGGATCCACTAATGATTTCTCTCTCATTTTATTGTCAAATTAAACCCTCTTAGAAAACTGACTACAAGATGGTGTATTGTGAGTTGGATTCCCGTTTATATAATGAACCAAAATGAGTCCATTTGACAGTCCACGTGGCAGGAAAGATATGTGTGAAGAATAAACCTTATTCAATCATAGGTAAGTTTGCAGAAGTCTTAGATTGAATATGGATATGTTGTATAGAAGAATCAGATGCATCAGTTGGTTTAATAACCAAGAAGAAGCAAATCTGTACAACCGGTGCACAGGTGAGCAGGGAAGTTTGAGGAGTTAGTTTGGTGGCTAAATGGATGAGATAGGAGCAGTTGAGCATATGGCTGGAAAGCTTGACACATAAGCTGTTAGTTGGAAGTAGTTTCACTCGGTTTGGTAACCGTTTGATACTCCAACTGAAGGCTCAAAGATGCTTCAGCGAGTTAGTCCCATAAGTTAGCTAGTTACATATCTTTGTATATATAGCTTCTGGTTTGCTGATTTATTCAGCGTGTAATCTTCCTCACACTCTCATATGGAATAAGATACTCTCTCCATAGTGGACGTAGGCTCGTTAGTCAGCCGAACCACTCTAAAAACTCTCTTGTTCTCGTTTCGTTTCTTCATCCATAGTTTAGACTTTATCTTTCAATGTTTAAGTTCTTGCTTCAAACTGCAAATTGCCAATTCCCATGACAGTATGCAGCCATCAAAATGCTATTAGATATCCCAACTCATCATCAAGAAACTGCCACCAGATCAGTTTCAAGACTTAGCCAAAAAAACTGATTTGTAACTTCCTTTAACAACTTAACTGATTTGAGATCAGTTCTCAACCATGCAGCATGTTTAATTAATGTTTCCATCCGATATCTAAATACATAATCTGACTTGTCATCTAATCATTGGAGCAAGGATTACACAATCCTACCACTAAAAATGAAAATATAAACCCTAACAACAATAGTTATATTTTCTTCCTCAATTACGTGTCAATCATATATATAATTAGTAACATAGAAAATTATACACGAAAATGGCACAGAGTTCCCATACCTTTAATAACATGCCCATTTATTCGGTCCTCCCTACATTCTCATGTGGTTTGGATTTTTTTGACATTTTAATGTAACATCTCTTATATGATATAGATGGATTACACATAGAGAAAGGAGGAAAAAAAAAGTATAAACCCAAAAATAATGATTAGATTTATTTCCACATTGGAATATAAGATATATACACCAAAATTCAATGATTTAAATATATCTAAATGCAACTGATCCAAGAACGATTGGCCCATTTCTTTGCAAGTAGACACAATTATATTTTTCTTCCAGCTTCTCTATATTCCCACGCTGTATAACTAATAAGTCCAATTAATCTTAAAAGAATATGCCTATCTTAGGTAAGAGTAAAAAGCCCAATTATTTGGGCTATCTCCCTCTACATTCTCAATGTTTAAATGTAAGTATCTAAATCAACCCAATCACATATAGGAAGAGGCCCAATACTATTTTTAGCAGCTTCATCTTGAACCTATAAGACAACTTCTTGGGTATAAATATCCATTTCATATTTTTTATTATTATTTTTAGAGTTGTCTGGTGGCGACGATTTAGCCCACACAATCCGCTCTTTAGGGGCTCAAATGGGATGGGTCATTGGTGTGGCGGGTTGGGTGGGTTGACCCAATTTTATTTTTTTTTTAATTTTTTTATAAAATGTTTATGATGTATTTCAATTTTATTTTTACCCTTAAATATTTTAAACTCTAATAATAAACATTAAATTAGAGTATGAACTTTTGTATATGTCAACTAGTTTGGTGTGGTCAATTTTTCGATTTTTCAATTTCCAATATTTTTTGATATTATCCATAAATTTATAAATTCATAATTTTAAATTAATTAATTTCAAATCTTGGATTTGAATTTGTTTTTTTAGTTATTTTGGAAGGATTTTCAATTTTTTTTCTCAAATCATGTCATTTGAAATCCTTTCGGTGATCGAAAATTATTTTAGAATTTATAAAAAATAATAATAATAAATAAAGTTAATAAAAAAAATTTTAAAAATATATTTTTTATTATTTTTTAATAATATCTAGAATTTGTAAAAAAAACTAGAATTTTCCAATTTCACAATCTATCTTCATTCCACTATTTTACAAAAGTAAATAGATAAATAAAATAAATAAATAAATCTCTAGACAATTCAGTCTTGTTAGAATTCAAGGCATGCTTAATAATTTCTACTCGCCTACCCCCTCCTCCTCATTCCTTTTGTCATTTTGAATCCTCTTGTTATAACTTCCTCCCTATATGTTAATCCTGGAGTTTAAGAAAAATTATTTTTTTATTAATTTTATTAACTTTTGAAAGATAATGTAATATTTTTATGTAATAAATAAATTATAAAGTATGTTATGTAAATACATTATAGTATATTATGTGCTTTAAGTGAGAGTGTTAAAATTATAATTAAGATGTACTTTTCGGGTTGAGGATTTATGATGTTTCTTTTTTAAATTGTGAAGTTTATTATAAGACGAATGAAAATGGAAAATGTAAAATTTAATTTTAAAGGAATATTATTTTTTTAATAGATTAAAATAAAATTTAAAAAAAAAAATAGGGCGAGGGGGGGAGAGAGAGAGGGGGAAGGGTGTTTTATCTAGATAAATCCGAAAATAAAACTAATCCAAGTTGGTTTTTCTTTTTTATAATAATTAAGCCAAGATAAAATATGGAATAATATCACGATGAAGATATTATTGCTCCACCCGATGAATCTTGTTCTCTGCCCAATCTTGTAAAATATAGGCTCATTCCCTTATTCCATACATCAATTGAGTGTAAATGGACTAAAATGACATTATTTATGATTTCACAAAATACTTTAATTAAATATTAGGAATGTTAAACGAGTCAAGTGAGTTCGAGTAGTGCATACTTAAACTAGACTTAGTGTTTACTGCGCCTAAAATTGAACTCGAGATCTGTTCGGTTCATTAAACAAATCGAGTCGAGTTTTAGAAACATATAAAGTCCGTTTTTAATTAATACTATTTTATATTTATTATTAAATTTAATAATTATTATATTAATGTACAACATTATATTTAAATAATATATTTATTATTAATTATAAGTATTATTGTGAAGTTTTAACGAGTCAGGTCGTCTTCGTTAACTTGACGAGTATTAAATGAACTCGAGCTCAAGTTTAAATAGTTCAATTGGGATCACTTATTCCACTCCCGTGTTTCATCTCCTATTCCATCTATTAGATGTTTGCCACTTGTATTAATCAAGACTTAAAATACAACCACATGTCACAAAGGTTTAATAATCATTAATTAGAGTATATTATTTTTTATGAAAAACAAGTTATGAAATATGAATGAATCACGATTTAGAACTGCGGGGATTCGGATTGTAGATAGTCACGAGTTATTGTAACTCTAGCTCAAATAGTGACGAGTCAAAGTCGAGTCAAGCTACTAAATAACTCCTCTATTTTAACTCCTTTATTAATTAGAGCAAGAGGAAAAAACAATAATTTTAATAAAATAAATGGAGTACGTATATTTTATTTTCATCAGTGTAAAAAATAGTGTGTGTAGTATTTTTTCAGTCTCCATGGTAGTCAACAAATGCATGCACACACATTTTCAGATCTCGAAGTATTTACCAATTAAGTAGGACAAAGATGCTGGAATCTAAACGTGTAATTAATCTCTTATCATAAAATCTGTGTAACATTATAAAATATACAGTAACTGCATAAATAAATTTCCGTCCGATATTGAAAAATTATTACCTGATAAATAATTATTTTTGTACGATATTAACTTTATAAAAATTTACTGGCAACCACTCCCAAGTAATTGCATGGAAGTGTTTTATACTTGTATGCACCTTAGATGTGCATGGTTTATATTCTATTTTATTCATAGATTTAATACTCCCTCGGTCCCCCTTTAAATATGTCATTTATTTTTTTCGTTTATTATTTAATATTTAGTGAATAATGATAGTGGGATGTATACATTCATATTTTAATTGTATTAGTAACATGTACTAGTCTGTCTCGTATATTTGAATTGGAAAATGACTCATATCCTTGCTCCGTCCTCACAGTATAAATACAGTAGATGAGAGCTGCAATCTATCCCAAGTGAGTTTGCAAGAATGGCAACTAATTCACACCTGCACTATTTCCTTTCCTTGTTCCTACCCACAATTTTCTTAATCTTAACCCTCCATTGTTCACTCTCTTCTTCATTATCACCCATTGCTTCCGACCAGCTCAAATTCTGGTCGGAAAATGTGCAGAACCAAATGCCAGATGCCATTCTCCAAAAGCTGTCCCCTCTCACCAAAAAACAATCCGATTATTACACCACCATTCTTGCCACCACAAACGGCAAATTCACAGCTGATGCCAATTTCTGCTCCCTCGCAAAACTGGCTTGCAAATCCGTATTCCACGATAGCAAGCCCACTTCAACTAAGACATACAAACCTCCAGCTGCAATAAACTCCCTCATTACAACTAAGACATACTCCACTCCTAAATCAACCAAAACATACGACACCCCTTCTGCAATAAACACCCACGCCACCACCAAAACATATGATACCCCTGCTGCAACAAACCTACTCAGCACAAAGAATACATACACCACAGAGAAGACGTATAATGCTGCAGCTAAGCACTCCCACGAAAACGAAGATCCGTTCTCTTTCTTCAGACAATTAGTCTTGAAACAGGGCAACCTTGTCCATCTCCCAAACCTTCAAGAATCCCTCCCCAATCGCGCCTTTCTTCCTGCTCAGCTCGTCTCACAGATTCCCTTATCCTGCGAAACCATAGCCAAGATATTTCCGGATATGTCTACACAGACGATGCAGGCTACTCTTTCGTCCTGCAATGCGGCCGCAATCCAGGGCGAGACGAAGAGCTGCCCCAAGTCGTTAGAAGAAATGGTGGGGTTCGCCTCGTCCGCCCTGGGGGCGAATAAGGTGCTCGCCCTGACTTCGAAGATCAGGCGCGAGGTGTCGAGCTCAGCTCTGCTCGTTAGAAAGATGAAGCTATATTCTGCCAGCAAAATAGTGGCCTGCCATGAGGCGTTTCTGCCGTTTGCGGCGTACTACTGCCACTCTCTTCCGTCGACGCGGCTGTATGAAGTGGAGTTCGTGGATCCTAAGGATGATGTGTCGGGTGTTGTGAACAGGATGCTGGCAATATGCCACCTGGATACGTCTGCGTGGCCTAAGGAACACGTGGCATTTGAGATTCTGAATTTTGGGCCGGGAGAAGGAGAGGCATGCCACTGGTTCTCCAAGCTTGATCTTGCTTGGATCAGTGCACAAGAATAACATCAACTTGTGTGTTGTATTTGCTTCTTCTTAGTAGGATTTGATGCTTTCTGCACCCTGCTTGCTTCTAATTTGTAATGCTGTTTTATTAACTCTTCTAATAATGCTTAGTATTTTAAATAATGTTTTAATTACATGTCTCATCACTTGTTCCAATATTCTTTCCATTTAAGGGATATTTAAATCATTCAAAAATTTATGGTACATTTCCCGTTAATAAAATCTAAGGGTTGCTTTGTACGACAATGAGTATCACTAAGGAGTCAATGATAATGAGAGTAAAGGGTAGGAGAGTAATTATTGAATCAATGAGAGTGATTGAAGAATTTTGATACTAATTCAACCAAATATCAACAATGGAAATCAATATGCATCTATTCTCGTTACTCCCTCTCACTACCCCAAACCAAGCAGCTCACTTTCATTATCCTCCTCGATATCCCTAACAACATCAACAATGGAAATCAATATGTATCTCTTATGAATCTTAAGCAAGATCTTGATGAGCTCTCAAGAACTCACACACTCAATCGGTTAATCACTCACGTTTCACTCCGAATTGATTGATAAAACGATAATAAAATGAAAACGATCAACACAAAGATATATAGTGGTTCGGCGTAAGCCTACATCCACTTTGAAGGAAAGATCACTCACTAAGATGATTACAAAATACACTTAAGGAAGATGATGATGAACTTATGCACATAAACCCTAATGTGCTCTCTAATCTTAAAACTGATGAGTTGCTCTTTGATCTTATTCAACTGGTTGTTCATCGAGCTTATATGCACACTAGCAACCCAACTGCTATGCTGCAGATTGGCAATCCACGTGAAAAGCTGTTTGTTAGCTCAACTAACTAACAAACTCAACTAACTAACAACCTAACCGACTTGATTCCACCTTCAATGCATGGTTGAGATGTAATCTGATCTAACGGACGGCTGCTTGTTCACGTTCCAACTTCTGTAGCTTCCTTATGTTGATCCTCACCAACACTTCAATCACCAATCATCATCCTCCACCTGTCTTGGTTGTACAAGATCATACAGACACACACAATGAATGCAAGCATGTCTATAATACAACAATACTCCACCTTAGACTGCATCATCACAAGTTTGTAATCTCCTCCACCTTGCTGCTATTTAAGGCTGCAGTTACCTTCCTTTTTTTACTTAGTTCAGATGAACCAAATGCTTACACAACTCATACTTCTGAACTGGTAAGACTTTAGTGAACATGTCAGCCGGATTATCATCAGTTTTGATCTTCTTGACAACAACTACTCCTCTATCTATCATGTCCCTTCTAAAATATAACCTCACATCAATGTGCTTGGTCCTTTCATGGTACCCCTGATGCTTGGAGAGATGCACTGCACTCTGATTGTCACAATACACCTCAACTGAACCTTGCTCAATCCCAAACTCACTCAATATACCTGTCAGCCATACACCCTCTTTGATTGCTTCAGTAAGTGCAACATCTCAAACTCGAGTGGGAGCAAGGAGAGTCAGAATGAGGAAGAGGTTCTCATTGGAGAACCAAGGACACCACCACCACCATTGGAGGATCCATTGCAGAGACCAGCTAGAGAGCGACGTGCACCTGATAGGTATTCGCCCTCTAACTACTACTTGTTACTTACTGAAGGTGGTGAGCCTGAATGTTATGCAGAGGCAGAGCAGAGTTAAGATAGACGAAAATGGAAAGGTGCTATGGATGATGAGTTAGCATCTCTTCTGTTGAATGGCACTTGGGAACTTGTTGAGCTCCCAAAGGGTAAAAGGCTTTGCACTGCAAGTGGGTCTACCGAATCAAGAATGAAGCTGACGGTAGCAGACGCTACAAAGCCCGGTTTGTTGTCAAGGGGTTTGAACAGCGACATGATATTGACTATACTGATGTCTTTACTCCAGTTGTGAAACTGATCACTATTCGAATGACGTTGAGTATGGTAGCTGCAGAAAACTTGATATTGCATCGGATGGATGTGAAGACGGCATTTCTCCATGGTGAATTGGTAGAAAAGTTGTACATGACACAGCCTGAGGGTTTCGTAGAGAAGGGAAATGAGCCACTTGTATGCAAATTAAAGAAAAGTTTGTATGGCCTAAAACAAGCCCCAAAGCAGTGGTATAAGAAGTTTGACAGCTTCATGATGGAGATTGATTACCATAGATGTCACGCTGATCATTGTTGCTACTACAAGAGGTTTGACAAAAGCTTCCTTATTCTCTTGCTATATGTTGATCATAGAAGCCGATGCAAGAGAGGTATATAAGTTGAAGAAACAGTTGTCAGAACGGTTCTCCATGAAGGATCTTGGAGAGGCAAAACAGATTTTGGGCATGAGGATTGAACGTGATAAGGCGACGGGATATGTATATCTTTCACAGACGAGTTACATTCAGAAGGTCCTGGAAAGATTCAACACGTCAGAATCGAAGCCTGTGAGTGTTCCACTAGGAAGTCAATTCAAACTTTCAAAGAAGGAATCACCAAAGAACAAGGAGGAACGTGCACAAATGATGAGTGTTCCATATGCTTCAGCAATTGGTAGCATCATGTATGCCATGGTGTGTACAAGATCAGATATTGCTCATGCAGTGAGAGTAGTAAGCCGGTTCATGAGTGATCCGGGAAAGCAACATTAGGAAGCAGTGAAGTGGGTCCTGCGATACTTGAGAGGTACCACATACAATGCTTTATGTTTCAAAGGCAAGAGTGTGGCACTGGTGGGTTATGTGGATGCAGATTTGGCATCTAATGACCTTGATGGGAGAAGAAGTACAACCGGGTATGTTTTTACTTATGGTGGTACTGCTATATCTTGAACTTCTAAGTTGCAGAAGGTTGTTGCATTGTCCACCACGGAGGCAGAGTATATAGCTGTGACAGAGGCAAGTAAGGAGATGGTATGGTTGCAGAATTTCTTGGGGGAACTTGGGAAGGAGCATGAAAATAGTACTCTTTTCAGTGATAGTCAAAGTGCTATATTTCTTGCAAAGAATCCGGCATTTCACTCAAGAACAAAGCATGTTGAATTGAAGTATCACTACATCCGTCACCTTTTGGAGAAGAAGGTCTTACAGCTTATGAAGATCCTTGGAAATGAGAATCCAGCGGACATGTTTACTAAGGTGGTGACCTTAGAAAAATTGAAGTTATGCATAGCTTCAATTGGCCTTGAAACTTGAAGAAAATGCTAGGCGATGCCAGGCGGATACGGGAGGAGAACTAGAAGATATGCTACATGGAGGATTTAGTCTCCAAGTGGGAGATTGTTGGAGTATGGAGCCTAAATTCTTTGGGCCCGTATTTCTTTTGGCCCAGTTGATCCTAATGGGCTTAGGATTGGGGCATGTTATCTTGATCAAGAAGTTATCCATTGTGTTATCTTGATCAAGAAGTTATCCATTGTGTTATCTAGATCAAGATATTTTTACATTGTAGTTGACTTGTCCAACAAGGTAAGAAAAATTCTGGCTTGGTATCGCCCCCAGATGTAGTCGAAAGACGAACTGGGTAAACAAATCTCGTGTTATTCGTGTCATCGTGTGCGTGTGTGTGTCTAAATTCCTAACACTCCCAAGCCATCGATTCGTCTAAGAACGACAGATCATACCACCACTCGTACCCTTTTCTGCCCTCTATCCTCTTTTCTCCCTCTAGCCTAACCCTCCCCTATGTCACAATATATATACACTAGTAAAATCTCAACGTGTTTGATATAAGATTGGGCTGCCACAATAAACCGGCTTGCAGGTGGATTTGGGAAAGCAAACTATGATTCTATATAATCATAGACGATATTATGGAGATTATATATTGTCTATATATATACCATATATGATATTATCCATATACTGGAGTATGTATATGTATGTGTTAAGTTTTATTCTTTAATATGGTTTTCAGAATCATCCATAATTGTACTCACATAAGATTAGAGACGTATGCAATTTACCGAACCACCATAATTGTTTGTATAAGATCTTCTCCATTAAGAGTGAACATATACAATTTGCCCTATAATTGTTTGTGTCCTTTTGTTTTTCTTTTCTTTTTTTATCGATTCAGAACAAAAATTTTAATCAAATTGTAATATTGTATTTTATAAAAAAAATATATATATGCGTACAATATAAAATATTTGCGTGCATAATTCATAAAAAAAAGGTAAAGTGTTATTTTACAATTACTTTTTCAATTTATGTATCCCAACTCCCTCATTTCTGACTAGTCAATTGAAAGTTCTCACTCATCAAAGTCATCCTCACTCCGCCACTGCCTCCTTTAGTTTCTACCTAACCCACTGCTTCTCTCGCTCCGTCACCTTTCCTCTTCCGTTCTCTTCATTTGCCTCCGACACCGCCTCTTAGTTCGCTGCCTCTCATTTTTCTTACATCTATTAAGATCTGGAAATTGAGATCAATATATAATTTAGGAATTCATCATTTTATATAGAATTTGGTGAGTTAAATGATTTATTTCTATATGTGCTATCTGTAATTTTGAAATCTATTGAAATTGTTTTAGAAATTGAGATCTTGCCTCTGGTTAGTAGAGTTGGAGTCGCCTCAGATCAGTGGATTTGGAATTGCGAATTAACATCTATTAGGTTGAAATTGGTGATGTGGAATTAAGATTTGTTCTTTGGTGATGTAGAATTGAGATTGGTTCTACTGCATGGGACTTGACACAGATTGCACAAATTGAAGAATATCAGAGCGTGGTGGCTAGAAGGGGGAAAACAAAATTTCATAATGTATTAGTTGTTAGTAATTAATGTATTACAATTTATATTTGAATGTATGGGTTGTATTGAATCAAGATTTTGATTCTATCATGAAAATTTTTTCCATCAATTTGTACATTTTTAGAATTTTACTTTATTGATTTGCAATAATGTATTAATCTTTATTCTTTCATGTATATTTCTAAAAATGAATAATGTCATAAAATATTGCAGTATATTTTATTGATGGTAATAGCTTTTTTAAGTAATACATTTATTAAAAATAATACTTATTGATGGTAATAGCTTTTTTAAGTAATATATTTATTAAAAATAATACCCCCTCCGTCCTGTAGAAGTTAGCACATTTTTTTTGGCACGGAAATTAAGGAGTTTAATAATTTAATGTAAAGTAAAGTAAAGTGAGGTGAGAGAAATAATATTTAATGTGTAATGGGTAACATATTTTTTTTGGCACAGAGATTAAGAAGTGTAATAATTTAATGTAAAGTGAAGTAAAGTGAGGTGAGAGAAATAATATTTAATGTGTAGTAGGTAGTTGTGTTAGAGGTGGTAGGTGGACTCCATGAGAATAAATTAATTGTTTTGGTGTGGATCTCATGTATTAAAAAGAAAATGTGTCAACTTTAGTGGACAAACCAAAAAAGAAAATGTGTCAACTTTTATGGGATGAATGGAATACATACCTTACTTAATTACAACTAATACAGTTAGTTATCAAAATAAAATACCAATAAAAACTTAAGTAATACTTTTTATTAAGAATGGTAGGGTTCGCCTCAAGTCCGCCTTGGGGGCGAAGAAGGTGTACGCCTTGTGTAAGCCAAAAGAAGTCATGAAAGAAGCTTTTGATTTTATTTAATCTTTCTTGCGTTTATATCAGAATAGAATGGTTACAATAATGAATGCCAAATACTTAAAAGATAAATATGACAGCTATATTTTCCTATCCACCAATCATAGCCAACAAACTTGTCTAACAAACTTGTACGATTATTTGCTGAGGTATAAAGCTTGCTTGACACCAAGATCTGTCGAGCTCGGCTCTGCTCGTTAGAAAGATGAAACTATAGTCAGCGAACAAAATCGTGGCCTGCCACGAGGCGTTTCTTCCGTTTGCAGCGTCCTACTGCCACGCTCTCCCGTCCATGCCTCTATACGAAGTGGAGTTCGTGGATCCTAAGGTTGATCATTCAGGTGTTGTGAACACAATGCTAGCAATATGCCACCTGGATACATGTGTGTGGCCTAAGGTGAAGTGAACTTGTACATATTTGTACGTAAATTACGATTAATGTTTTCTGCATTCTCTTCTCAAGGGTGGATATAAAATACAGTTATAAAATACTGTTATTTGAGAATTGTTTTCTGGGTTCATTAACTTGAATTCAGACAACTTTTCTGAAAGGGTGTCTTCTTGAAAAGTCACGACTCTTTTAAGAGATATGATGAATCCGTATCAATATCCTATAAATAGATAGCCACGGGAGAAGAAAAGAAATAAACAACGATCAAACTTTAATCTTCATCCTCATAAGCATAAATTCAAAAGAGTTCTTTCGTAGTTTTGTTGTAATTGCTGACTCCAGAACTTCTTGGTGCTTTGTTGTATACTGGAGGTTTATTGTCTTAACCCTGCAGCAAATATCCTGGAGGTTTATTGTCTTAACCCTGCAGCAAATATAGTGGGGGCAATTAAAACCTTAAAGAGAGTGATTCATCACGCCTCAAAGCCTATTTCTCCATTTCTCTATTGACCACTGCAATAACATAAAGAACACGTCGCAATTAAGATTCTGAAGTTTGGACCAGGAGGAGGGGCCTGCCACTGGTTCTCCAAGCTTGATCTTGCCTGGATCAGTGCACAAGAATAACATCAGATTGTGTGTTATATTTGCTTCGGATTTTATGTTTTCTGCACCCTGCTTCCTTCTAATTTGTGACGCCGTTTTTATTAACTCTTCTAATAATGCTTAGTATTTTAAAAGGGAAAATTTCAATTTTAGTCTCGTAAGAATTGTAAAATTTTGAGAGAATTTTGTACTTTTAGTCCCGCAGGACACCTAACCTATTCAAAATGGTCTCAATACTTTCACTTTTAATCCCAAATGATTATTTCTTTGCAGACTTGGTCCCATAAAACTTCACATTTGCATATTTAGTCTCATACAACTCCATTATTAGTTCCAAAAGTTTAGATTCATATTTTATTTTATTTATTTATTTATTTATTTTTATTTTTTCTTTTTAATGTTACCAAATTATTAGTAAATTAAAAAAAGACATGATGAAAAAAAAAAGAATAAAATAAAACATGAATATATACTTACAATTCTTTTAATTTATTTATTTACTTATTTATTATTATTTTATTTTTTATTTAACAATTAAAAATCTTTACAAACTTGATGTGATAAAACTTCAACCTTACATATTTAGTCTTATACAGATGTATTATTAATCTAAAAAATTTAGATTCATATTTTATTTTATTTATTTACTTACCTTTTTTTTAATATAATCAAATTTTTATTGTTTTCAAAAAAGACATGTTCAAAATAATAATAATAATAATGATAATAATAATATATATATATATATATATATATATATATATATATATATATATATATATGATATAAAGTAACACGGTTGGTTATAAGAATTCAGATTTCATATTTTATTTTATTTGTTTATTTACTCATTTATTATTTTATTTAATGTTATATTTTTATTACTTTTTAAAACATGTTCAAAATAATAATAATAATAAGTATTAAATAAATAAATAAACATTAACATAAAATATGATTTAATTAATTGGGACCAATAGTGTAATTGAATGAGATTAAATATGGTATATTGAAGTTTTACCATGTCTGCAAAAACATAATCGTTTGGAACCAAAAATAAAATATTGGGACTACTTTTAAGTTCATGTGGGATCAAAAGTGGAAAATTATCAAAATTTTGAAAAGGTCCTCTTTTATAAAAAAAACTATTCCCATAAGATTTATTTCGTATTTTACATGGTTAATTAACGAAAATAAATGCGTGGAAGAGACGCGCCGTTAGTGGATTTATCATTTCTCAAAGGCCTGCCTAATTTGAAGAAGTCCAGTGAAAATCACCGCGATTCACCGTAAATGCTCCCTCTCCGGCGCCGGGATCGCTTTACCGAAGCCAAGAGCTGTTTGTGAAACTGTGGATCCACTGTTGTGGCTTCACATGGGCTTTTTTCTTTCTTTCTTATGCATCTTCCATTGCGATTACTTCATTTGTTTCTAGATGACTAATGAAATTGAAAGTTGGTAAATTACTTTTTCTTTTAAAGTATGAGAATTGGGGGGGGAAAGATTGTTGATAGGATAAGAAATTCCCCTGTTTTTCAATTGCATTTTCTCGTCCCTTCTGTTCATTCTCAATTGCATAAACCACAATGTGTTAAGCCGAAGATGAAATTGGAAACATGTTGAACAATATCAGGAGTAGAAAAACCTTAAATAATTTTTATATGCCAAATTGGTGATGTGTTTTGTGTTGTCTCTCCTAATTCAAGAATCTTGGAAAGTAAAAACATTATTGACACTGTTTCAACTTCTGTAATTATTTTTATTTCTCAACTCATTTTTTGTTTAATCCCTATGCGTGAGTTAAAGGTTTACGGTTGTTTCCTGCCCCTTATATATTATTACACATCTGGATGAACAAAACTTCACTGAAGAGTTGGTTTCTTGCTGTATTACTATTTCAATTTCCCAGGTGTATTTAATGAATTTATTTATCTATGGATTGTATTTTTTGAGTGGTTATTGTTATTAATTTCAATGCGTTCAAGGGTTGGTTTTCCATAACTGCATCTAACGTTGGATGAAATGTATTTAGAGTAAGCATTTTTTGTGTTGATTCGTCTTATAAGTGGAATTTGTGGTTTAGGTTGATGTATGAGGCTGCAGTTGTTCTTGTATAGTTGGGAGGAATGATTTTCCTCCAAAATGTTCAATTTTTCTGTCATTTTTCTTATTCAACGGTTTCATCCAAAAGTGAAAGTTTTAGGATTAGTCCATAGCTACGAGACTATTTTTTGCCGGTCATCAATTTTTTTTTGACTAAAAGTGAAATTTTTCGATATTTTAAATAATGTTTTAATCACATGTCTCATCACTTGCACACCGGATCTTCTACGCCATTTCCGTGTATCATCTTCTGTGTCACACGTTAAGTGATTGACATATAAAGGGGAAATAAATCCAACCATTGCTCCTAGGGTTTAAGGATTAGGATATACTTTCTCTCTCCTATGTGTCGTCCATCTAACGTGTGACACAGAAGATGATGTACCAAATGACACAGAGAATTCGAGCCGGATCACTTGTTCCAATATTCTTGCTATTTAAGGGATACTGAAATCATTCAAAAATTCATGGTACATCTCCGTTAATAAAATCTATATTCAAAAATAAAATTACTTAAACTCTGCGGGTTTTAAAAATTACAATAAAAGATAAAAATTTTGGGGCAAGGGCAATTCTCATGCCTTTTTAATAAAAACTTTAATTATCCAAAAAAAAAAAGATAAAAATTACTCATTTCACTTCGGAAAATTTTTACACATCATATATACATAGTTTACAAATTTTGATTTTCTTAGATTTTATTAATTTTGAGGGTAAAATTATATTTTAATTATATTTTTAAAATATAAATATATTATAACGTAATTATGTTTGTTAGAGAATGATATATTTTTAATAAATTATTACTACTATATTGAGAGTCTATTTAATTTCATTTTTTTTTAATTATTTTTAGAGAATAAAGAGGATTACTAGACAATATGAGAAAAGGGATGTGAGCGTGAACCCTAGTTCATCAAATTTAATGAGTAGTTCATTCATAATCAGCGAAATTTCCGATATTGATTTCAGCGAGGGTTCATTCAAATTCAATCTCTGCGACGGAACCTGTTAGAATTATAGGGATTGAAGTGAGTGAAATGGGCAGTTGCAGAATGGATTTTTGTGTAATGGGCATTCATCAGAGGCCTCGAGCTGACACGCCACACGCGCTAATTAGGATCGATTGCGGTCTAAGAAACGGGCCAAGAAAACCTATGTGGAGAAGCCGAGTACTCTCGACGGAGGCTATTCAAGCTGTTCAATCCTTGAAATTGGCGCAGAATTCTCCTGCCAATTTGGAGCAAGTGTTCAGCAGTAAGCTCGCCAGGCTTTTGAAGGCTGATTTAATGGATGCTTTGGCTGAGTTGCAGAGGCAGAACCAATTGGATTTAGCCCTCAAGGTATGTGTGGTATATTAAATTTTTAATTTCGTGGGTGGAGATTGTTTCTCGAATTCATACGTGTATTTGATCATGTGTTGATATTGAATGTGGATAGTTTCTATTTAGGGCAGTTCAGATAGTTCAATCCCTTAGGCCAATTTGTTGCCCTTGGTTAAATCCAGAAATATATATGCAGATTGTTACTTCAACAGAATGAGACATTGTGATTTGAGCCCTTGTTTTCTGGCTGGTCTGAAAGACATCTTTTTTGAATTTGAATGAAATTGCCAGTGGATTTAATTCCAGGCTTACCTTTTTACAGAGTTTAGGTTCCCCTAATAGCATCTTTTAAGTTAAGGTCCTCGTGGAGGTAGGAAAAGAATGTGTACATCTTGTTTGGATTCAAAATTCGAGCTAAAATTAGGTGATCTAGATTGGGTGGCTTTATTGAACCTCTAGTCTCAATTCTGTTGGTTATGTTTCCGACGACATCAGTACCTCTGTCTTACCTATGAACTAATTTTACGAGCTGAGTACCGTCAGTATGCTGTACTAGTTAAGTTGCTAGGCTAATCTTCTTCCTTCAATTTGCCCTTTTTCCTCTTCCATGTTAAACAATGTTTTCCTATCATTTGAATTCTATCTGCTCGCCAATTCTGATTTTGTTTATTGGGATTTATTATGTCTGAAAATCACGAGGTTTCAGGTGTTTAACTTTGTGAGGAAAGAGGTGTGGTATCTACCAGATCTCTCTCTGTTTAATGACATGATAAAGTTGTTAGGGAAGCACAAATTGATTGAAATGGCCGAACAACTCCTCGTAGACTTGAGGCATGAAGGCCTGGATCCTGATACGAGGACCTATACTGAACTGATTGGGGCATATTTCAGTGTTGGAATGGTGAAGAGAGCAATGGAAACATACGAAGTGATGAAGGCCTCAGGTTTAGTCCCAGATAAGTTAACCCTTACCATTTTAATCAGAAACCTTGAGAAGGCGGGCGAGGAAGATCTTGCAGAAACAGTAAGGAAACAGTGTGCTGATTATTTTGATTACCCTGACAAATTTCTTGAAGAAGTTGGAAGGACACATGTGAGTATTCATATAACATCTTTTGTTAACATATTTCTTTCATAATTTTTTCACAAATACAAAAATAAGAAGCATTACCGCCATTAGAGGGGAAATGCCATGACATAGTTTGACACTGTTTCATAATTTTTGGCATCTTTATGCATATGAGTTTTAGAAATTTAAGGAGGCTTGACAAGATACACTTACTTGACTTGAGCATACAACAATTTCAACATCAGAACATAGGAAATGTTTTTTCCTACTTCATTTATCTAGTCGGAAACTTAACTGCAATAACGGAATCAGATTACTTTCTCATTGCCTCATTTGAGTTATTTGCCTTCTTGCAGCCAAAACGTAAAAAGCTTATCATCGTCTGAAGATTTCTTCAGAGTTGGTTGGTTACATATGCTTCACATTGCGTAGGAAGGTGCTGAAGAAACATCACCATATCCTGAAACTCCAGCTTCTGTAGCTTATCTTACAAGCACAAAAACACAAAACCAGTGTATATGTAAGTACTCCTATTTCTAATAGTGTTTGTATGGATGATGAACAATCCTATGTCTCGGTGGACAAGATCATCAAAAGGAAACAAGCTACATGCAGAGCAGATCAGAGGTTCTTACTGTCAGCAGAAAGCTGGCAAATATGTAGACAAGAAAATCTGGCAATGCATCCCCTTCGGCAAGATACATGTCCCACAAACGAGTTCCGAGTTGGAAGGGAATCTACACAACATCTCAAGTCATTTGTTTGTTTTTCCAAACAAGGTAAACTATATTTTCAAGATAACATGTAAAGTAAGTCGATGAAGGCATCCAAACCTCACGTATGAGAAGGCAATAAAAACAATCTTGAAGTAATCTTGAAACAAACCCCTGTATCCAACAATTAAATTTTTATAATGTTGATGCAAGAGTTCCTAGATAAAATAAAAAGGTAGCCAAATTATAGCTAGAAATAAAATATACATGATCCTCCATTGGAGTTTACTAATTTCTACCATCAAAACTTGGAAAATTTCCAACTATTTACACTAATAAGAGAAGTCAGACAAGATGATAATACAAGTACATACAATTGGCCCAATTAATTTTAGAAATTCTTCCTGCTTCAAACACTGGAGGCAACTACTTCATTTAGCTTCTTTATGTAGATTATATAGATAAAAGTAATCCTTTAGTTAGCTACTGATGAACTTGAGACTCAAATTATGTATGTCTCTCTAAAATCATACAACATTAAATTGAATCATGCAAATAATCCTTCAAAGAAATTAATTTAAATTCATTGATCTTCAGATTGATGATAATATTTCAGATAAACATAAATCTGAATTATGATCAGTAGATAAAATAGTACTATGTGTAATTAAAAATGTACTTATCCTGTAAAGATATTTAATAACTTGATAATTTTACTTGAGGATGTCAGATAGTCTTCCAGAAACAAGGAATGAATTATTTTTTTTATTTTTTTTAATAATTGGAGCCTTTAAATAATGTATATCCCCTGTTCAGATATACTAGGCTGCTGTCAGATAGTGTTTTTGTTTAGTTCAATAATTAAAGTGTTTGTCAGTTGTCTTTGTTTGGAATAATTGAGCCCTTTGCATCTCATTCATTGTCTCATCATCAACTTAATGCACATCTATGTTGTGCTAAATGCCTGTAATCATCTGTTGGGTTTAGTCATTTGAAGAATTGGGATATATCTATGTTTAGCTTAACTCAATACTAAAAGTATCCCATAAGCACCTGTGAAGAGGTCAGTACTGATTACACCAAGATAATACTTTCTTCTTCAGACTTGGGCATGATAGGTGACTTTAAGAAAGAACTTTGTGATGGCTTTATTCAAACTTGTCTCCACCTTTTGAACTTTGATTATGATGCACTTGCAAAAGACTTTGTGCTGGTTTATGCTGCTGAGTCTAATGTAGTTTACCAAGTGCTCTGGTTTCCTCGTTCAAGATTTGAAGCTATACAATCGGCTAGTTTTGTGTTTCTTTCTGATTGTAATTACACAACTTGCATATAGATGATCTGTTGCTTGTTTCATGCAGATTTAGTATTAGGTTCATTAAAGACCTAGTTTTTGATGATGTATTGTTGTGTCTTTCATGTATTGTACACAGAATAGTTACTTTCTTAATATAAATTAGCATTTTTAGAATAATAATGATGGTGATGGTGACGGCTACAACGAAGATGACGGCGGCGACAATGATGATGAGGACGATGGCGACGAGGAGGACAAGGACGACAATGAGGACGAGGACGATGAGGAGGACGACGGCGATGGCGATGAGGAGGAGGACGACGGTGAGGACTACGACAACGACGATGATGATGATAAATTGCTATGACTAATATGTTAACACAAGTGTTGCATAATTGTTTACAAATACTCTTAAAAGTGATGCAATTATTATATAATTAATGTTACATAATATTCAATAAGTATAATTAATGTTACTTTATATTTAGTATTAAAAAAATAATATACTTAATATTACTTTATATTTAAAAGTGTTAACAAAATAATGTATATTAGGTAAATTAAATGTTACATTAAGAGTATTTGTAATAAAATGTTAAAATTGATATGAGGTGTTATCATAAGTTTAAAAAGTGTAACATTACATTTTAGGTAATAGGGGCAACAGCGAAACAGATAAAAATGTTACATAAGACATATAATAACATTACTTAATAAATAATATTTTTTGGATGTTATATAACGTCACTTATATTGTAATGTTTCGTGCTTAGTTTTGTATGAGACAATTCCACTCTCTTTCTAATTAGTTATCAATTTGTTTTATTGAGGTGGAATTCATTGTTAATCTCTAAACTATTTGTTTGATAGCAATAGTTCAATTAACAGTATATGGCCATTTGCATTTAATAATTTAATGTTTCTAATGCTTTTCTATCAATATGAAGATAGAGAATTGAAAGGGAATGACGAGTAATTAATTTTTTTATAAAAAAGTTTAATCTCTAGCTAATTCAAGTGCATGTTACATTTTCTTTCCTCCCATGTTTACCTATAAAACTAGTAATACTGAAGATGTTATTTTATGTATAAAAGAAATCCAATTTGGGATTTAATATTAGAATCATTTCATATAAATTTATTAAGTAAATTACCAAAATCATTCAAGGTTTGTTAAAACTATCAAATCCAATTTGTTTTTTATTTGAACATTAATAAAAATTCATTTTTTTTTAAAATAAAGAAGGATGGAAATGACATCAAGACTCATATATTTAACATTGTATTTTTAAATTTCACTATTTTTTTAAAAAAAAATGTTTTTAAAGGGGGTAATTGGTAATTTTTCAAACCACGGGGTTTATTTGGTTATTTGAACAAACCTCGAGGGGGTTTTAGTAATTTACCAAATTTATTTTATTCAAAATAGTCCAAAAAAACTTATTTTCTCAAAAATACTCTCATAGAAATTCTAACAAAAATGGTTCTTTTTGCTCAAAATGTTCAATTTTTCTATGAGTTTAAAATATAAATCATCTCGTATCATTTTTCTTTATTCGAAAAAGTTTCAAAATAATTAGGACATTTATTATCATCTCAAAATAATATATTTTTTTTCCATTTCATAATTTTGTAAAAACACTGATTCAATCTCATCCCATGGAATTAGAAACATTGAACATTTTTAGTGAAAAATTAGTTGCTTGTTTTAGACGGAAGTTAGTATTAGGTTTATTAAAGACCTAGTTTTTTACTATCTCCGTCCCGCAGAAATGTACACACTTCTTTTATAAATTACAAAGGAAGCGCGTACCTTTATGCGGGATGGAGAGAATATGATTTATTGTTGTGTCTTTCATATATTGTACACAAAATAGGTACTTTTTTAATATAATTTAACATTTTTAGAATAATAATGATGATGGTGGCGATGTGACGACGATGAAGACGTCGTCGCCTCATCGTTAATGGTTTACAAATGTGTTATAAGTATTTTTAAAAGTGATGTAATTATTATATAATAATTAACGTTACATAATATTCAAAAGTGTTAGCAAAATAATATAATTAATGTTATTTTATATATAAGTGTTAAAAAATAATGTACTTAATGTTATTTTTTACTTAAAAGTGTTAATATATTCAATAGTATTTAACAAAATAATGTTACATTAGATAAAAGTAAAATGTTAAAATTGATATGAGGTGTTATCATAAATTAAAAAAAAAGTGTAATATTAGATTTAGGTACTGTGACTATAGTAACACCCATAAAAATGTTACTAATGACATATAATAACATAACATTATTTAATTATTACATAATATCAGTTTATATTGTAGTGAGATAAAGACAAACGAATAAAGTTAATTAAATATGTAATTTTATTCACAATATACTATTAGTATATGATTTAATTTTGGGAAAGAAGTGGTTACTTGATTTAATTATTCCCTCAAAACACAGTGACACATACAGAGATTAATTTTTATCCAAGTTGATATTGTTTCTTTGTCTTCAATCAAGAAAATAAATAAAATATCAAATAATTAAATACTAGTATATTTTTGCATCCTCACAGTATAAGTAGTCCGAATCACACCCTCAAAGTTAAATAAAGAAATATTTGCTAGTATAATTAAAAAATAACAATGGCAAAATCACATAATAATTTCCTTTCATTTCTTGCTATACTAGTACTTATTTTCATGGTAACCCTCCACTGTACTTCAGCCTCTTCTTCATCATCTGGCGTTGCTTCCGACCAGCTAAAATTGTGGTCTGAAAATGTGGAAAACCAAATGCCAGATGCCATCTTCCAAAAGCTGTCCCCTCTCACCCAAATACAGTGTGATTATTACACCAACATTCTTGCCACCAAATTCACAGCTGATGCCAACTTTTGCAAAACTGGCTTGCAAATCCGAATACGACACGATACGCCCATTAACTAAAACATACAGGGTTTATAATGTTGCACCCCGACGGAAACGAAGATCCATTCTCTTTCTTCAGACAATCAGTGTTGAGACAGGGCAACATCGTTCATCTCCAAAACCTGCTCAACTCGTCTCGCAGATTCCCCTAACCTATGACCCCATAGACATATTCCCCGATACCTCTAAAGAGACTCTTTGGGTGTGCAATGCAGCCGCCTTACGAAGAGCTGCCCCATGTCCCTGGAAGAGCTAGTGGAGTTCGCCAAGTCTAGGTGTCGGCGCTGGCTTCAAAGATCACTACACACGACTCGAGCTCTGTTTCAGTGATCAGAAAGATGAAGCAGTATGATCGGCGTTTCTTCCATTTGCAGCATACTTCTGCCATAATCTCCCGTCTACCCGTTTATACGAGGTGGAGTTGGTGGATACAAAGAATAATGAAGCTGTTAACACCATGCTGGCAATATGTCACTTTGACACATCAGCGTGGCCTAAGGAACACGTGGCATTCGGGGAGAAGGAGAGGCCTGCCACTGGTTCTCCAACCTTGATCGCCTCAGATGCTCTATCAGCTTAAGATTTTAATATCTATCATTTCAGTGTTGGTTTGGTGTGCATACTGTTACATACTGCTGGATCTTCACACTCAGTTTACCATTTTATAATTTCTTGTGTATGTATGTTTTCAAGTCTATAACTTGTAGTACATATTTATTTGTGATCCCTACGGTTATTTCTGCGTTTGATTAATGTCTCTTCCAATCTCTTTTCAAAGGGAGGTTTCTGTTATCTGATATATCTACTTACATTATTCTCTATCGCACTGCTTATTTTTTTCTTGTTATTTTTAATTAATTGTCTATTAGTTTAATACTAATTGAATTCGCAAACTTTGTACCCAAGTAGTTTATAATTAAATTAATAATATTATGTTATTTACGTTCGATAATAAACTTGATCGGTTATCTAGCTACAATTATATCCTTTATACTTTAGGATTAATTTTGTGTTAAAGAAAACTCTCAACAATATAATCATTTAACATGGTATCAGAGTCAAGATCTAGCAAAGCTCAACAATATAATCATTTAACATGATATCAGAGTTAAGATCTAGCAAAGGTCCAAATTCAAACCTCACCGCTATCAATTTATGAAAATTATCAATCTCATCTTTTAAATGAGATGATCATTTAACCATTACAATATATTCTTTTATTTATTTATTTAAGTACAACTTTTTTTCAAAAGTTATCGAACGAGTAAATTTTGCAAGGTAGTAAAATGATTAAAGTAAAGGAAAAAAAGGGGGAAGAGTGGAATGAGGGTTTGATTTAACAAATATTTACCCTCTCCATACACCGAGGTCTCATTTTGCTTGGATTCGTTTCAAAGATTTCATTTCTCGTTTTAGTCGTAAGACCCACGCACAATACAAGTACAATTAAATTATGAAGTCACACATTTATTAATAAAACTACTCACTAAACATCAATTAATAATTCTCTTTAATCCACCTAATATCTTTTCAGACGACGGACGAGAGACTGTTAGGTTATGTAAGCTTTTCAATTTTATAATAAATACTCCTAGAGTTTTAAAAAAGATAAAAATAATTTTTTATCAACTTGTATTTGTAATCAATATGATAAAATAAATTATACTTAAATGAGAGTTGTAATTTTAAAAATATAGGCTAATTATAGTGTGCAGGCGGGTGCTCCCTAAGATAGGGTGCACACATATACAAATATAATAAAAAAACATATACAATTATGAGTAATAATGTATATAATTTAATTGTTAGTTTTTTAATGAAAAATTGAGTGTAAAAAATATACAATTATTAAAAAATATATATACATTATTGAATAAAAAGTTATACACATATGGATGTTAGTTTTTTAATGAAAAATTTAATGTGAAAAAAGTATACAATTATTACAAAACACGTATACAAAATATAATAATATTCATTGCACATTAAATAATAATATTCCTTATTGGTGTGGGTAAAATAGAGTAAAAAGTCATACACATATGATTTAATTATTTTAAAAAAAATACATAATTTATCAAGTTTATTTATTTTTCAAACTTGTACTATTTTAAAAAGTTAATTACATAAAAAGTTTTTAACTTTTTTTTGTGAAATTACAAATTAGTTCAAATTCCCAGCGAGGATTCGACGGCAGCCCCTGCTCGCTCTTCGATTCCGGCGACTCCACTTGCTAATCAACCGTCGTACTCCGGTATTTGATTCACGAGATGAGGAATCACTGAATCTGCTATAGCCTCACATGGAGGCTCTTCCTCGCGTTGGCGCAAAACCTCTTATTCTTGGCAACGAGGCTGGATTTTCGTCGACGGCGTGGTTTGCTGCAAATCTGCGAAAGGCGGCGGATTTTTAGCAACGAGCGGCACACTTCTGGCAAATTAAGGTATCCTTGGACCGCTGGAGGTCTCACTGCGACGTTTCTTAGAATAGCACGATTTCAGTTTTTAACCTTAGCCTCTCGTTTGCGTTTCAAGCTTTAATTAACCCTTTTGAAAATAACTGAGTAAAGAGGTGTGATTGTGAGCCCTAGTTCATCGAATTTAACGAGCAATTCATTCGTAATCCGCGAAATTTCCGATATTGATATCAGCGAGGGTTCATTCAAATTCAATGGGCAGCTTCAGAATGGATTTTTGCTTAATGGGCGTTCATCAGAGACCTCGAGTTTACACACCACACACGCTAATTAGGATCAAATGCAGTTTAAGAAACGGGGCAAGAAAACCTATGTGGAGGAGCCGAGTACTCTCGACGGAGGCTATTCAAGCTGTTCAATCCTTGAAATTGGCGCAGAATTCTCCTGCCAAATTGGAGCAAGTGTTCAGCAGTAAGCTCACCAGGCTTTTGAAGGCTGATTTAATGAATGCTTTGGCTGAGTTGCAGAGGCAGAACCAATTGGATTTAGCCCTCAAGGTATGTGTGATTAATTAAATTTTTATGCTCTGGAGATTACTGTTCTCGAATTCATATTTGTATTTGGGCATGTGTTTTATGTATAATTTCTATTTAGGGCAGTTGATGGTGCAATCCCTTTGTTTTATTTATTTACAAGATTTTTGGGCCAATATGTTACTTCAACCTTGTGATTCCATGCCTCTCTTTTTTGGCTGCCCTGAAAGACATCTTTTTGAATTTGAGTGAAATTGCCAGTGGATTTCAATCCATTTAGGTTCCCCTAATAGCATCTTTTAAGTTAAGGGCATTGTGGAGGTAGGAAAACAATTTCTGCATCTTGTTAAGAGTCGAATTCGAGCTAAAACTAGGCGATCTAGATCGAGTGGCTTTTGAATCTCTAGTCTTAGTTCTGTTTGTTTAGTTTCATACGACTTTCAATTCCCCTGTCTTACTCATAAACTGATTTTACGAGCTAATGATTACCATCAGTATACTGCGCCTGAGTTAAGTTGCTCTTCAATTTGCTCTTATTTCCTATACCATGTTAAACAATTTGCTTTCTTATCGTTTGTGTTCTATCTGCTCACCATTTCTGATTTAGTTTATTGAGATTTATTATATCCGAAAATCACGAGGTTTCAGGTGTTTAGCTTTGTGAGGAAAGAGGTGTGGTATCAACCAGATCTCTCTCTGTTTAACGACATGATAAAGTTGTTAGGGAAGCACAAATTGATTGAAATGGCCGAACAACTCCTCGTAGACTTGAGGGGTGAAGGCCTGGATCCTGATACGAGGACTTATACTGAGTTGATTGGGGCATATTTCAATGTTGGAATGGTGAAGAGAGCAATGGAAACATATGAAGTGATGAAGGCCTCAGGTTTAGTCCCAGATAAGTTAACCCTAACCATTTTAATCAGAAACCTTGAGAAGGCGGGTGAGGAAGATCTTGCAGAAACAGTAAAGAAACAATGTGCTGATTATTTTGATTACCCTGACAAATTTCTTGAAGAAGTTGGAAGGACACATGTGAGTATTCATAACCTTCAGTAACAACATCTTTTGTTAACATATTTCTTTCGTAATTTTTTCACAAATACAAAAATAAGATGCATTACTGCCATTAGAGGAGAAATGTCATGACATAGTTTGATACTGTTTCATAATTTTTGGCATCTTTATGCATATGAGTTTTAGAAATTTAAGGAGGCTTGACAAGATACGCTTACTTGACTTGAGCATACAGAAATTTGTTGTGCTTTTCAACATCAGATCATAGGAAATGTTTTTTCCTACTTTATATATCTGTTCGGAAACTTAACCGCAATACCGGAATCAGATTACTTTCACATTGCCTCATATGAGTTATTTGCCTTCTTGCAGCCAAAGCGTAAAAAGCTTATCGTCATCTGAACGAACCCTGATTCCCCTTTGTAGCTAGTTTGTGGGAAGAAGTTCGGTTGAAACTTGAATCATGATGCAGTGTGCAATTCCTTTCAACAAACTGGTTTGTAGGAGTTTACAAGACTGAGGAACAATCAAATGTGCCTGATTTTTGCCTATTTATGTTTCATTTGTGCATAGATGTGTTCACTTCTATGTCAGAATTGATTTTCAATTTTGTTAGATGAGTTTCAAAACAATAAAATGTTATTCATCCAGTACAAAGTATGGTTATGAATGATGATCAGTTCAATTTGAATAAAGAGAAATGAACAAATTTGATTTCCACATGGGGTTGTTTCATACTGCGGATAAAGAATAAAGACCACTGGCCATCATTACAAGTGGATCCTGCTACTATTAAGCAGATTATAATCACAGGGTACCAGAAAGAGGAAACAATACAATTGGTCAGGAATATTAATTTCAACAACAAAATCGAGTCAAAACTCACAACAAAACATGGAAACATATCAAAGGTTATAAAGGACACGAGAAATCAAGCTTTAAGGTTAAAAAAAAACAAAAGTGATATAGTTCGATTTTCAGCCAGCTAAATGACTGGGGGAGTTGTTGAACATGGTGTGCCACATATACGCTCGAGAAAGAACCATCTCTAGCTCAACGTGGCTCCAGTTCTGTGTAGGAAGGTGCTGAAGAAACATCACCATATCCTGAAACTCCAGCTTCTGTAGCTTATCAGACCACTACAACAAGCCCACAGACACAAAATTCAGTGTATATGTAATTCATCCTATTGCTAATGGTGTTCTGTATGGATGATGAATAATCGTATGTCTCGGTGGACAAGATCATCAAAAGGAAAACAAGCCACATGAAGAGCAGAGTAGAGGTTCTTACCGTCAGCAGAAAGCTGGCAAATATATAGACAAGAAAATCTGGCAATGCATCTCCTTCGGCAAGATATGTGTCCCACAAACGAGTAACGAGTTGGAAGGGAATCTACACAACATCTCTAGTCATTAGTTTGTTTTTTCCTAACAAGGTTTACGGCTGGATAAGGTAAACCTTGATACTATATTTTCAAGATAGCATGTAAAGTAAGTCGATGCAGACATCCAAACCTCACGTATGAGAAGGCAATTGAACCAGCGGAAAGCAAATTGGAGAAATTCAAGCCCCTGATCCTCTATGTGCTTTGAGACAGGTTCTAAATCAAGAAAAAAAACGAGTCAATCAGGAAATCAATAATGAAAGTCGAAAGAAAGCAATAATGGATGAGAAACAATTAAAATGTCATTTCAAGAAAACGCAATGCAATTTATTAAGGTCATACCATCGATTCTTCTAACCAATTCCTTTAGCTTAAACACAAGTCACTGAATTCCGGGCTGGGCAAAAGTGTAATGGTCTTGCATACCGTCAAGCAACTTCGATAGACACCAATAACTGTCAGCTTCTACATTTGATATGTTTTCACGAGAAAGATCAGCCATCGACCAAGATTCAATACCACCCTCCAAGTATTCTGACAAGAAAACAACTAAAAAAGGCGTTGCTAGATCATTTATTCCTTGCACATAACCACTTGCTGGATGTCGTATGGCCCTTGAATGGGAAAAGAACAGTATTAGTACCACAAATATTGATAAAATGGATGTACAGCTAAAAAACCTGCACAGTGACTAATTGAAGATAAGGACACTGAAATTCCATGCAAAGCAGCCAGAATGAAGCAATTCAAAGGTTAAAATATCTCACCTTATACATTTGTCAAATAAAAATGCCTATAGAGCCTAGATTTACTTTTAACATATTCATTTTCCAGTTATAATGACACAATAATGGCTTCAACAGTTTTCCAGGGGACATATTGTTCTCAGTTCAAAGATTCTAAGATTCCAGAACAAATTAGATGGTAATATAAATATTGCAACTTGAAGAATATGGCCAGTCTAACTATAGAGAAAAGCCCAACTCAACCAGCTTAGTAGTTTTTCTCCTCACTGCCACATCTACAATGCAAGTCTCCATGTGCATTTGCGAAATAGGAACGAGAAAAAAATTTACTCAGGTCAGTCATTTGTTTGCAATTGATACATCCAGGCATATTTAAATATTATTATATTTTGAGAAATATGTACTATATGAATTTCTAGTCCAAGAAAGCCATAGTTTCAAATTAAAAACAGAAATGTGTAAAATATATAGTATTCACTTTAAAAGACAAATTGTAAAATGCCCAAAAAAGAGAGTATAGGAGCACCACCAAAGTACAAAACAAGAAAGGAGCAGACGACCAACTATAAAGTATCAACTCGAATGACTATTCTAGACCAAAAAGCCATTCCAGAATAAGAAGAAAACGTGTAAAACGAATTGTGCTCACTCAATTAGAAGTCTAATAGTGAATGCAGGAGCACAAACAAAGTACTAAACCTTAAAAATAAGTGCAAGAAAGAGCAACCAACCAAGTATAAAGTATTCGCTCCAATGACTTCTGAACTTCTACTTCTTGAAAGAAAGTCATGTCAGGGACAGTTCTGGGACAATCAACAGCAATCTAACAATTTCACGAGAATCCATTATTCAGTAGGTATGATGCAGTGAAGGACATGTGAATTACAAGTAACAACAGAGCAAGGATAATCACCTGACGAAGCATGTTAATCTCTTCATCTGTGCGCTCCGCATCAGGTATATCATAATATTGGGAAACATGATCAAGATACTCAAGGCGCTTTCTTCTCAGAATCCCCTCCCTTCTATCTGAATTAGAGGGTGCATATCCCTGTTGTCAGTTCATATTTAAAGTTCAAACGAACATTGCTGAATGGAAGAATTCTCAAACTCAACAGAATCCCCATATTTTTTGAGATATGAATGAGCTGTATCCAACAATTAAATTTGTTGATGCAATAGTTCCTAGATAAAATAAAAAGGTAGACAAATTATAGCTAGAAATAAAATATACATGATCCTTCCATTGGAGTTCACTAATTTCCTACCTTCAAATTTATGAAAAATCCCAACTATTTACACTAATAAGAGAAGTCAGATGAAGATGATAATACAAGTACATACAATTGACCCAATTAATTTTAGAAATTCTTTGCATATTAAACACTGGAGACAACTACTCATGCAGATAATATAGATAATAGTAGTCCTTTAATTAGCTACTGATGAACTTGAGACTCAAATGTATGTCTCTCTGAAATCATACAACGTTAAATTGAATCATGCAAAAAATCCTTCAAAGAAATTAATTTAAATTCATTGATCTCCAGATTGATGACAACATTTTGAGATAAATTGCTCATCATCTATACTTAAATCTGAATTATCAGTAGATAAAATAGTACCAAGAGTAATTAAAGACGTATTTATCCTGTAAAGATATTAAATAACTTGACAATTTTACTTGAGGATGTCAGATAGACTTCCAGAAACAAGGAATGAATAATTTATTTATTTTTTTAATAATTGGAGCCTTTGAATAATTTATATCCCTGTTCAGATACGAATCCCAGTAATGAAAATTTGAAAGAATACTAAGGCTTCTCTTTATCTCTTTATACTTCATACAGTCATCATTCAAAGAATGCAAGAAACTTTGTCTGATCTTTTCAGTAAATCCATTCAAGTCAATGGAAGTAGAGGGAGTCTTACTTTCCCCAACTCTTCATACTTTATACCAAGGGAAGAAGATGACAGTTTACAAAGAAACAAGTTGACTCCACAACAAACTCATATTCCAAATACTTTGGGCAGAAAATCCTTCAAAGAAAATTAATTGAAATTACTGGATTCTACAAGGAAATGAACATACCAAGAGAAGCCTCCATACAGTTGGGCGCAAATATGGAGGCACACCACTCCATGCTAATTCACGCAACTTCTCTGTACGGCACCAGTAAAAAGGAAAAAAATAAGAAGCAGAGAGGAAATATATGAAAGATTAAAAATAATAATAATAATAATAACATTATATGTTACATCAAAAAAAGGATGAACAATTCCCACAGATGGATTTAAAAAAGAATATATTATATAGAGGTTTGATTGTCAGAACCACACAAAGAAGTTAAAATTAAAACCATAGTTACACTTATTTCTCAAATGTGGCCTCATTTTGAAAATGTCCAGGCACACCATGTGGCTTTCACATTTACGGGGGATTTTATCAAACATACCATGTATGGTATGGAAAAAATCCCCCTCAGAATTCATTTGAGATTAATGTGTCTGTGTAGCGTATTTAAAAGTTCAATATACTGAAAATATTTTCATATTAAATTTCAAAACATGGAAAAAATGCAAGCTCAGTGTCAATTGCATGTGGGCTTTTTAATTATAAAAAAATTATATTATGTCATTTGTTACAAGATAGAGATGAGAAAAGTATTTGATGAAGAAGTGAAAATCAAATCCACTTGTTCTTTTTCTTAAAGTTTGAAGAGGGCATGCAAATAAGCTTCAAATAATACCATCTCCGAAGAGCTTCATTGGATGGAGAATGAAGAAAAGTACAAACCTAAAACTACCGAAGGTCCTGATAATTCTTTTGTGAACTTCATTAGCCTAGCAGAATCCGTAGCTCTTGCTCCCATATTGGATTTTAGGATCTCTTTTGGTGCAGTTTGAATACCCGCAGGCAGAGATTTTGTTTGGTTAATAGATGAACTAGCATTTGAGCTGCTTCTGTTTTGAAGCTCATCCTAAATGTGTGAAGAATATGAATTATAACTTTATAAGTAAAGGATTTAATTAATTATTGAGTAATCAGAGTAAGAAACAGATACCTCAGTTGTTCTATCCACTTGCTCACCATTGCGGTCTAAATCACTATCTGAAGATCTCCTGTCAATGTTTGGAGAATACAAAACTGATGGATCCAGAGGGTCTAATCTTCGTGTTATCAATATCTTACCAGGGAAACTCCGGCCCTTTAGCAATCTATGCACAAGAAAACATATTAAGTACTCGATTTGTGAGAGAAGAGTAGAAGACAAACTAAGTAAAATCTCCTGACGCCAGATTATAATATCACCAGCAAAAGAGAGCAGCTATTGGTGCAGCAAAGCCAGTGTAAAAAACGATAACCTCTTTTTAAGAGAAAGAATAACTGTATGAATTTTAGATAAACTAGGTACAAAAGGATAAGAAATTCTTTAGAGTGCTATCAATTCATTAGAACACTTTTCTGGTCTATATTATAAACACTGAAGCGTCCTTGGAACTTTTAAGGTTTGGAAACCCACCAACACTTCTTCTAAAGATTCCTTGATGTCCTCAAAGATTCTCCTATTTCCTTTCTACCAAATAGACCAACATAGCTCAGGTGCTATCACTTCTAGTAATACTTTGACATTCATTCTAAAGCCTCCAAGGCTTGACCAAAAACGTAGAAAGAATGTTGCATAACCCGAGAGATACAGTTCCTTTAACACCCTATTCCACAATAAAAGATAAAAATGACACAGCAGGATAATGTCACCCACTCATCAGAGTAACTCCTACACATAAAAAACCAATTTGGAGTCCAAATTATAATTTACATTTTTTCTCCCCAACTATCAATCTAGGGGTTGAGCTTCCAAAAACAAAATCTTTATCCAAAACGCATGAAGATTAACAAAGCCACAAACTGATAAGCGAGAGTAAAAGTGCATATGAATAATAGGTAACAGAACCATAGAAAAGTGAGTAAACTTTAACTGAAGTATATCAATAAGAGGAATCTTCTTTAATTAGCCAAAATAAGAACTCAAAACTAAAAGAAACCAACAGTGGGATGAATCAGGCACAGATCAAACTTATAGACCAAATAATTTCAATCAATTGAGGAAAGGGTAAAGAAGTAAATGCAATGCCACTAACAAGTATGAGGACAATAACAGACTAACAAAACTGATATGAACTTTCAAAGCCCAAAATCAAAAGCTTCAATCCATTTCCTTATCAACAGCTCCAAAATCCACAAGAATAACAAGAAGCTATCCATTTATAACATCAGAACAAAACAGAATAACAGATAGCCAAGAAATATCACCCCTCAACAATTGGCAAACTTCAGATTACAGAGGCAAAACAGAGCTAAGTAGAAATAAAATTGATCTACCAAGAAAATCCTAAGAGAAAGTAATGCATCCATTAGTTCAAATCTATTTAACTCTGAAGCATCAATTTAGTTCCACGATCTCACAAATTATCAAAAGATGCGCTTACACATCACAATTTTTAAATCAAGAACTTAAAATTACAAGACGACATTTTAATATTCTTCACAAAGTCTCAGATGGGTCCTCCAATCAGGCCAAACATAGAACAAATTCCAGCAACAATTCTGAGAAATGGTACTCAAAATAAAAAATAAATTGGGGAATTCAATACGGGGGAATCTTCGAATTATCATTACTAGATCTATAAATGAAAATTAACATGCATAGATACGTACCCCTGAACATTTCTAAGAGTTTGATTGAATCTAGAATCAAGATTCGAAGGGGAGGAAGAAGCTTCTTTGTTTGAATCCTCGCTACTGTTGCTGCTGCTGTTCCTCATAGTTCTATCTCCTTTCGATTTATCGTGAATTCATGGCTTTCGCAAGAAAATGAACACTCCCATGAATCTTCCGTCACTGCAACTATACCGAGTTTGATCGGTATGCCTAGGAATTGTGATGATACTTTTCTTGATTTTTTTTGTTATTTAGCTTTAATAATTTATAATTTATTTATGATGTACTACATCTCAATTTATTTTTTCAATTTATTTTTGTTACACATATAGTGGGCCACCATTTCATTTTTTATTCTTTAATTGCATAAAACTTGTGTGTCCTGACCAAATATTAATAATATTTTTATTAACTAAAATGAATACAAGTGATCAACTATTCTTTTTTCGTTTTTAACTTTTTAATGAAGTAGAAGAATTTCATCAAATTTTAGGCAAAAGATTACGGTGGCATGGAAATATTTTTAAAGCACTCTATTGTGGTATGAATGGTGAAATGAGTCGATAATTATTAAAGTATGGAGTAATCATCAGGTAAAATATGTTAATATTGAATGGTCAAGAGTAATTTATTAAAACATGATAAATTATGTATTAAAATGTAATTTTAAATAAGTATGATTTTATAAAAATAGTTAACATAATCATGTGTTACAAGTAACCTATTAAGCAGGTTGTTGTTAAAAAAATTTTAGTATCCATTTTTATTTAGAAGAGTACTAATTATTACTCCTATTACTTTAAAGTTGAATGCATAAGAACTCAGGGCGACAAGGCCTGTGTTTATTTTTATGTTAAATAATTTATCAATTATAATTTCAATGATATTTTAATTATTTCATGATATTTACAATTAGGAGTTTATATGGTGGAACATGGTTTTTAAAAAGATACTCAACATGAAACCATTTATTAAATCATACCCATCATAATTTTATGCCAATCAAATATACTAAAATTCAATCTATCAAACTTGTAGTAGTAGTTTATTAATTACAAAACTTATCATGCTAATTTCTAATGGGATGTCAAAGAGATATATATTGGTAACTCTCATTTCTTTGGACCTTATATTATTGGGGTCCATATATTAACCATCCATACATTTATGGGCTTGGGCTTTTAAGAGTATTGGAGCAATGTGTACATTGTCAAAAGCCCAATATAGATATGCCAAAAGATTACGAAAATAACACAAAAAATAGGAAATGAAAAAAGAAAAAAAAGTTTGAGTGGGGTGAGGCGGGGGAAGGAAATTGAACACTCCCTCCATTAGGGGTGATCATGTATTTTTCATAACTGTCCGTACCGCACCGCGCCGAGAATAGTAATTATTATAAAAAAATTGTGGTTAATTATATTACGTGAAACCGCACCGTTGGAACGGTGCAGTTTGAAATTAATGGGGTAACCGCACTGCACCGAACCGACAAGTTTGTATATATTTGTTATTTATAACTAATTAATATAGTAGACATCTAATTAATTAATTAATAGATTTTGAGTAGTGGCCTAGTGGGCTTATTGAGTACAAGCCCATGGCTTATTGATTATAGGCTCATGATATTGGGCTAACTACATAGAGTGAGTCTTTTTTGCGCCCGGGCACACGAATTTAGATCTGTGTCCTTTTGCAATTTCTGTATCTCTTTACAATTTAAACTCTCTAGCAATACATATGTTTAAATAGAATAGGGAGGGGAAGAGTTGTGTTCACATGGGGACACTGACCGTGTCCCCGTATCCCCGAGGGAACAGGAGTTTTTGCCAACTACATAATGGTGTTTTGACACTTAATAAAACCCTAAGAATCACACGTAGCAACCGCTCACAAGAAGAACATGACGTGAGTTTGTGATTCAGATTGAGTTTTCCCCCAATGTTACCATATTGAGATTTCCCCCAATACTCCCTCACCAAAATTTAGTCAATTACGATTCAAAAATGAACGATTATAAACCTTTTAGACACGCTTCAACTCCAAGAATCGACAGGCTTTGAAAATCGAAGACAGATGGCAAAGGCATTGAAACATTAATCACTAAGCAGAGCTGCAAAAATTAGGTTTGTACTTCTTTTGCTTTTATATATTAGTCTTTTCTTGTAGCACCCCTTTTTCTTTTATCCTTATTTCTTTAAATTCATTAAAGATTTTTTAAACCAGTAGTTTTAATTTTAATATAATAGGTTATCTACCTAATTTGATGGAGAAAATTGGGACTTCTAAAGACGCTTGATACGGTGGTTGCTATGCAAACAGAAGCTTCAAACAACACAAATAAGATCAACTTTCTAATGTAAATATACATTATAATTAATTCTCTTTTTTTCTACTTTTATTTTTCTTCATATTTGATGCAGATAGCAGGAAAAAGAAGACACAACATTGTTTTGCTATTTTATATTTATATGGCTCGGATTCTCTGTGCCATTTGACACACCATCTCCTGTGTCACACCGTTAGATTGACGACACGTAGGAGATAAAAACTATACCCTAATCCTGAAACTCTAGGGGCAATGGTTGGATTTGTTTCCCCATCTTACGTGTCAATCACATAACGTGTGGCACAGAAGATGGTGCACCAAAATAACGCAGAAGATCTGGTGTGATATTGGATTCTCTGTGCCATTTAGCACACCATCTCCTGTGTCACACCGTTAGATTGACGACACGTAGGAGAGAGAAACTATACCCTAATCCTTAAACCCTAGAGGCAATGGTTGGATTTGTTTCCCCATCTTACGTGTCAATCACATAACGTGTGGCACAGAAGATGGTGCACCAAAATGGCGCAGAAGATCCGGTGTGATATATTGTGGTTAAATAGATTTGATATGTTGTTGCATATGCAGCAGAGACATTACTGTATTATTGTTTGTGTATTTCCATCAACATATGTATTGTGTTTTCCTTGCTTATGTATTTTATTAGCATGAGTTTTTATGTGCTTATGTCAACAGTTTAATGTGGAAAGTAAACGAATAATGTATTGTAATATTACATTATTTTATAATTAAAACCGTCAAAATCGACCGTAAAATTGTTAAAACCGCATAATAAATTTTTGTTGGAAAACTGTGGTTTAAAATTCTGAAGATAACCGAACCGCACTAGGCAAGACAATTTCGATTTAGCCTAAAAAACTGTAAAACGGCACCGTGATCACCCCTACCCTCCATCCCAAGTTATTCTTTACCATTATGGTAGACATAGAGTTTAAGAAAAATTGTTTTTTAATCAATTTTATTTTTGGATGGTATTGTAGTATTTTTAAGTAATAAATAAATTATAAAGTAAGTTATGTGTGTGGGTGATAAATTTGAGTGTTATTAAAATGTATTTTTAGGATTGTGGATTAATGTAATGTTTTCTTTTTTGGAAGATGAAATTTAATGTGGAACGGACGGAAATAATTTGAGCCGGAGGGAGTAGTAACTTTAGGATAGGGGCTGCTTATTTTGAGTTCTAACATTTGGCATAACGTGTGTGTATTTACATGTATTGACGCATGAGTTTTTACAAAAGAGTTGAAATTTGTAACATTATAGAGTTGTCCGTTATTGTAGACTTTTAAACTCATCCTTACAGATTTCGAACTCAGCAGCAAGTTCTTATTTTCAAAATGGGCAATTACTAGAAGGCACAATTTATATATCTAAATTACTACTAGATATACAAAGTAAATTATATTAATTATCAATATAAATTGAATGTATAAAATACCATTTTTATCCCTATTTTAATTGTATTCAAATATTAATTTAAAGGTGTAATGCGAAAAGATAATGTGCCCCACTAATTTCTCCACAAAAATAGGTGAGAGATATTGCATATTTTATTAATATGTCGATCTGCATCAAAGTTTGAATACATTGCATACAAATATTTTTGAATACATGATACATTGCCTACAACTAATTCTGAATACATTGTATACAACTATTTCTGAATACATTTAAGCTATTTTGGATTGTGATTATTAATGGTTAATTAGCCACTGTATTAAATAAAAATACACTAAGAACACGTCTCCTTGGTAGCTCGGATTCGCCCTCTGATCACATTTACATTGTTTATCTATTTAGAAATGTTTATGTTCAAATATATTTTAATATATTTGTATTCAAATTTTATGTATTTAGAAATTTTATATTCAAATTTTACGTATTAATTTTTTTAAATATATTTGTGTTCAGAAGTTTATTTAATTTGTTGATGTTCCTAATTTATGTATTTAAAATTATTTATTTTTAATATATTTGTGATCAGAAATTATATATTTTTTATTCAAAAATTAACTTACACATAATCTGCGGATGTTTGAGGTAACGTAATTTATACATATTATATCTATACGTGATGTATTTAGTGGTAATTGAGACTTTTTATAGAATAATTTTGCAGTATATAGTAATAAAATATATACTATGTATCTACTAGTAATACTATAGTATATCTTGTACTGGATAGTAATAAATCCTTTTCGGCTTTCAAAATATTGAGAATGAACAAATTATATGCATTTCTTTTAACTTATTTGGAGGATTGATTAAATTATGCCTATATAATGAACAAATTATATGTATTTTTTTTTACTCATTTGGAGTAGGGGTGATCACGGTGCGGTTTGGGCGGTTTTTCGATAAAATTTAAATTGTCTTGCCATGGACGGTTCGGTTTTAACTTTAATTTTAAACCACGGTTTTTTAAATATAATTTATCATACGGTTTTTAGCGGCTTGGCGGTCGGTTTGACGGTTTTAATAATAAGATAACATATAACTATATAAATAATATGAAACTTAAATATAGATAAGTATATGTGTTTCAATAAATATTACTAGTAACTCATGATAACGATTACAAAATGTATCATTCTAAACTAATCTAAAGTATCAATTTCCAAACAATAAGAACTCATTTTCTATTTTAAATTTATAATTTCTCATTAGAATCATGATTTGAAATGTTACTGTGGAGTTAAAAAGATGCATTATCATTCATGTTTTTTTTAGAAAACTGTTATCATTTGTTAAAAATATGACAATTATAAATTTATAATGAATAATAGGTTTAGAAGAGCATAAAAGTTGAGATTTCAATATTTATATAAGTTTAAAATACATACATATATATACATTTTTATACATATATGTATATAAATATTAGGAGGTGCGGTGCGGTGTAATTTTATGAAAAAATCGAAAATGCACCGTTATAGTGTTACGGTTTACTCAAATTTAAATAACCGCGGTTTATGTAAATATATCACTATTGACGGTGCAATTCGGTGCGGTTCGAACGGTTTGAGCGGTTTTGGAAAATTTTTGCTCACCCCTAATTTGGAGGATTGATTAAATTATGCATATATAATGAACTCTAAGTCAACTTATCTTAAACTTTATAGTTTGTTAAGAATATATATCTTCTTGTATTTTACTGTGGATTTTAGAATGGCGAGTGGCGAGTGATTCCTTGTGTTATATCCAATTTTTTCCAACTTTCTCGTTTTCATTAATTCATAAAATACTATGTACCAAGTACCAACTTCCAATTTTTTTTTTTTTGGTATAATTATCTTTTATCCAGTTGCCATAATTATAAATTCATCGCACACGAAATTATGCATTCTTATATGGGAGTTGGTCTCTCGGAGTGTATAAAGTGTGCAAGAACATAAAATTTTGTTCTAAAGAGCACTTCAATTAATAAGTGTATAATTTTTTTATTAAAAAGATCAGTTGAAATATGAATAATAAATATTTGATTAAAATTTTTAAAAAAATCAAAAAATAAAGAGTACAAAGTTTTATATTAAATTAAATGGTATAACATTTAATATTTAAAAGAAAAACTTATCCACTAAAAATGTAAGTATTAGCCTCGATGGATGGTATTACTAGAAAATAATAATAATAATAATAATAATAGTAGTAGTAGTAGGGTACTATTTTTTTTATAGATTTATTATTTAGGGGGCTCATTCTAAGTCCATTTCAATAATTAGTGTCCAAGTCGTGGTCCATTGATAAACTTGAAATATCTTCACTTTATAATAACGTCAATTTAATTCCATCCAATGGCTCAAATTTCATTAAAATTATTAAATTAAATGTCTAGCAATTTGGTGAGGAATTCAATTTAAATTTTAAACAATTTGTTTGCATATGCATTATTTAGGAAACAGACATATTATTCAGGAAACAGACATCTCACGTGTAAAAGAGAATGAGTTGCTTTACCCGTAGGCTTTTGATCTCATAGAGTATGGTAAGATGGGCAATCCGCAATAGCATAAAATTAATTACATATTTAATTTTAATTTATATTATTTTATGTTATTAATTTAGGTCTTTTTTTTAAATTTAATATGTGTCTTCTTTCTTCTATATATAAGTTGCTAAATGGAGTACTTTTCTCACAATGACTTTATTATTAATGTTGCTACACTAACAGAGTCAAGAGTAATTGGGGTTCAAGCTCAAATTCGACTCAAAGATGTTTAGAATAGGGGATAAGCTCGAACCTCGATCTTTTATCAAATAGAATAGAGGTTAGGGGTTGAGCACGAACCTCGACCCCTAATCATTTGATAAAATGAACTCGATCAAGTTCGAACCTTCATACGTGAATCATCTCAAACTACTCGATAGAGCGTGTGACAATTTGAAAATTAGTTATGATCAAAGAAAATAGAGATTAGGCATCAAGAATGGGTGAATTGGAAGGAAAAGCATTTGTTTCTCAAAGAAAAGTACTTGGAATAGCCCCACTTGCAAGCAAACTTTGGCAGACATATTATACTGCAAGCCATGTGAATAAAGTGTGATAAATAAAGAAACTAAATTATAGATCCCCCCCTCCCCCCCAAATTCCAGCTCCAAAGTTCATCACATGTAACACTGCCTTTTTAAGCCAAATCCAGCTTATCCATGATCTAAAGTAATCATTTTAACCACTTGAAAGATCTTTTAACCACATAATTCCAACAAATGAGAGCCTAATGAACTCATTAATTATTTACCAAATACTGCATGTATTCTCTACTTTAACCAAATTAAAGTTGCATGATTCATTAAAGGGTGGTGGAGTAGTACTATTTCATAGCTCAAACACCTTTCCTTCTTTTTCCTAAACATACTCAGAAAGATTTCTAAGCCTTTCTTGGGATTTGTTTGGCTGAGATGGGCATAACTGGAGAGATTGTTAGAAGTGTTTTCTTGAAAAGCAAGTCCCTTGTAAGTATACACATTCTAGTGTGTGTGTCTGTGTTTATTCTTACAATAATAACAATGTATAACAAGTACTTCAGGGGCAGATGCAGTATAGGTACAAGGGGTACAGCTGTACCCCAAAATAAAAAATAATATCTATATATATAGTATGTAGTAACAATTGTACTCCAATAGCTAAGTGGTTAGAGCTCTTCTAGCTTAACCCCATGTTAAGGGTTCGATTCCTATATATGCTCACTTTTGGAAATTGTCTCACCAATACACTTTGTCAATCTCGTTATCCATTTTTCTTCTTAATATTTATATTATTTATTTATTTATATTTTTTTATTTATTTCATATTAATTATTTATCAAACATATGTACTTTTAATGTTATACACTCCACTTTCTTTCTTTTTTTTCTTTTTTTCTTTTTTTTCATTTTAAACCTTGTGTTTTTTTATCTTTCATTTTATCTAATACTTAAATTATTAATTAATTGCAACATAAATTTATATTCAATTCATTATTATTGTTCTAAATATATGTTATAAATTTATGATAATAATATTTTAAATTTTTTTAAATAATTAGACAGTGTCAATAGTAATTATAATTTTTCCAATTATATTTATTTATTATAGGATTTTCAATATTAAAAATAAAATTTATAATTATATGTGAGTGAGGCTCTTGTGCTCCGGGGACATTGTGCCCCTCTACAATTTCCGTGCCCCTTTGCATTTTAAACTCCTAGCAATACATAGGGTTAAATAAAATATGAAGGGGGAGGGTTGTGTTTCCATGGGGTACGGTGTGTCCTCGAGGACACACAAGTTTTTGCCATTGTATGTCGTACCCCAAATCTTATTTCCTGGATCCGCCCCTGAAGTACTTGATCATGTTTTGGATTCATTTAGGGAAGTAGCAATAATACAGTGGTGGAGAAGAGAAAATGGAGTAGCTCTGCTAGATCATACTTATGTGGTGATGAGCATAACTCTGTTCTTGCTGCGGATGACTCCACTTCGTTCGGACAACGTTCGGTTAACGAAGCATCGTTTACGAGCAATAGGGCTACCGACACGAGTAACTTCGCTTCAATTTATGCAGAGGATACAGAGTCCGAGGCCACCGTCACTCAGCCCCTCTGCACGGGCGAAGATGGGAAGGAGAAATTAAACTCATCCTACGAGCACTTCCATCGAGAAGATGCTGCATTGACCATCCAATCAGCTTTCAGAAGCTTTTAGGTAAACGCAGCATCTTCTGTTACATGTATTAGATGAATGACCGTATTTAGTCAGCTGTTCAGCTGATCTTTCGACTCTCTTACAACCGTCGTACTAATTCTGTCCGGAAGTCAATCAGGCTAGACGAGCACGAGCAGAGCAGGAGGCAGGGGAAGAGAAGCAAGAAAACACACATATAGCTACTACTCCAAGTAGGGAGTCTATAGGCACATCTGTTGAACTCATCCGATGTTTTCGACAGCTTCAACGTTCCTCGAAAACTACAAGGTAGAAATCGAGCTCAAGTCCTAAAAATCCAGGTACAATGCTCTAGCCCAACATCAAAACAAGACAGAGAAATGCACCTATACCTAGCCAACTCCAATTATTACAACATCTGTCATAACATGATCAGGAAGATTGGGATGACAGCACACTGAGCAGTGTAATATCAAAGATGAGGATGCAGAACAGAGTCGAAGCAGCAACGAGGCGAGAGAGAGCTCTCGCCTACGCCTTCTCCCAACAGGTACACCACATGATCAAACAACACAACACAACACAATGAGCTTACTTTCTCAAATCTATGATCAGTTAAGGATCTCTTCGAAGAAGAATTGTACTGCGAACGAGACGAGCACAGGGTGGAGCTGGCTCGAACGATGGATGGCAGCCCGTCAACCAGTAGACAGCAGAGGACAAAAGAGAGTAGTAGTTGTGAGGAAGAGAATGCAGGATCATGTAGCTATGGAGGAGAGCTGTGGATCCAATGAGGTTGTCCAAATCATCCCCAAGAATGTTCCAAGACCACCCAAGAATAGAGTTAAGATAATTAGGAGATGTTTATCCAGACAGAATTCAGCAGCTACTCACTTGTGTCCAAGAGATCATCACTACTCAGAGGTACTTATCATGTAATAAACTTTGATCCATTTCTTGATCATCCAATCACTCATGTATGATTAAGTTAAACAGGATGTGAAGAAATTGTGACAGATGAAGGATGAGAGAGAGAAGAGGAAAAAACAAAAGCAGCCTGTAATCAAGAGAGAGGGGATGAAGACTGCTACAACACATCAAGTACCATTGCAGCATGCATGAGTGATGAGAGGGAGGGGGATAATTTGTGAATAGTGATGCAATTGCCTTTTAGTTTGTGTACATTTTGAGTAATTATTTAATGCAATTGCCTTTTAGTTTGTGTACACTTTTGAGTAATTATTTAGCTTCTAATAAATTTTTCTTGTTGGGAAAATCTTGACAGTTTATGCAGTGTAAGACTTAATTGTTTTTTGCTGAGATGAATAGTCTTTTTATTTGACTGTCACATAGGCCAAGTCACTACTTACAACATTTCATATCTCTTATACCTTTAGTTATATGTATAAAAGGAATAAGAAAATCCAACCTGGGGTTTATATTTTTTATATAATTTCCCCAACTTTTATATGTCATTCATGGCACAGGAGATCTATGCCAAAATGGTATATGAAATCCAAATTGTTACTTTTTTTTTTGTCAGATCAACCTTCCATAATAGAAAATATTGTAAAAATAAAATCTTATAAAATTCATAAATAAATGAATTAATAAAAAAAAAGGAGTTTTAAAGATTGGATATTACCATACACAAGAAGATTTTAATGGATCATTGGAGTGGCCCAAAGAGGCCTGGCCCAAAGATTATAATATGAGGATCATAGCCTATTAAATAAGTTTAACAAGTTGGGCCTTTATCATAACTAATGGGCTTCATCCAGCAAACTTACAATCCACAACATAACGGACTCTTTCTGGCCAGCGGCCCAACTCTTAATAAAAAACATATAAATCGAAGTACAATGTTTTCCTTGTGATTTGGATGCGTTCTTTATTCTATTTTTTTACTTGAGCAATTGAAATTTTATATTATATATTATAATATAACATTTTTTTACGCATAAATAGTGCAAGGTAGATAATTTATGTTTTGGCAAAACTCCTGCGCCCCTCGGGGACACGGAGAATACTCCGTGTCCCCATGTGAACACAACCATTCCCCCTCCAATCCTATTTAAACCTATGTATTGCTAGGGTCTTAAATTGCAAAGGGGCATGGAAATTGCAAAGGCGCACAGAATGTGCTCCGTGCGTCCGGGTGCACAGGAGCCTCACTCTTATGTTTTATGCAATTAATGTAAATATTTTCTTTGTTATGCTACCCATTTCACTTGAGAAATTTTCAATCAAATTAATTATGTGCGAGAAGAGGAGAATGTAGATTGTATTTAATGTGGTTAAAGAGAATCAGATGAATCTAGCATGAGTACTATAGAAACATAAATTTGACTATATTTATTACCTCCAGGCATAGCTTGGTAGGGGAGGGTGGAAAGACTTTCCAAAGCTTGGTTGTTGCGGGTGGCCCTTGTAAGCACAAGTTAAACAGTGAGTCATCTCAAGTGTTTTGGAAGTTAATATGTGGGTGATTTTCTCATTAATGTTAGAGAATTGGGAGGAGAGGGGGGAGAAGATCCCTTTCCATGTACAAAAATATGTTATTTATACATGGAAAATAGTGAGAATAATTTGAACTTTTCACTCTGTGTGCGTTTATTACACTTCTAATCACATTTAATTATTTACAAGACATCCATGGTAGAGTAGATGGAGGTGGTATGGCCTTTTGGTTGAATGACTAATGTGATATTGCAACACTATACCTAACTTTGAGGATGTTGATTCCTAAGCTAAAGTGCAAACTTAAAGAGAAAGTTATTACTTGTCCATTTAAAAAGGTACGGCAGGGAAAGAATATGCACTTTTAATTTTGTCAAGGACCCAAGGTTCTAGATGAGATGTTCCTTGACCCAGGTCGTCTATCGAACGAGCAGAGCGTGAATCCTATGTGATATGATTCATTCTTTCTATGACCTTCTTTGCTGGGTGAAAAAAAAAATAAATAAACAAATGATTTATGAATCTCATAATCTTATACACTGTTAGATAATCCAACTCCTTATGCCAACTAAGTTTCATTAGTTCATTATAAATTAAAAAAAAATTCAAATTTTACTATTAAAATTAAACTCTAAAGATCTTTTTGTTATATAAGGCCTTCTCCAACGCCAGATTTTTTTAATGACGTGGTCTTCTTAAAAACCTAAATACACAGGTTTTTACCAATGACAAAGTATGGAGGTTTTTTGCCAGGTATAATATATCATACCCAGGTTTTTTAAAAGATAAAGAGAGTGGGAGAGTGAGAGTGGAGAGTGAGAGTCACTTTCCATATTTTCGAGTGCGTCACTCGCACACTCGAGTGAGAGAGCAGACGTATGAGGTCCACCTATTTCTCAACCAGGATATTCTTTTTTTTTCTCGTTTTGTATTTAATTTGTTTCCTTTTTAATTTGTTTCATATATTCATCATTTATTTCATATATTCTTTGTTTTCTTTTTCAGTTTCTTTCAAATTATTTCTTTTGATATATTTCCATCTTTTCTATTGGATAAGATACCAACACTAGTGTTAGGAAGACATACAAATATTGACGTTAATATAGCTGTTAGTTTTTTTAGGTAGTTTTCATAAAAACACACCGGTGTGTTTTAGTTTTAATAAAATATTTTATGTTATTTAATAATTTATTTATAAAAAATAATTAATAAAGAAACATTTACATAAATATAACACTTAAAATCATAAATTACAAAAATACATTAAATTAAAAGAATAAATAAAGAAATATTATTTTTTATTATTTAGTTCCGTGTGTGTTTGTTCTATAGTATTCAATGTGATTTGTTGTGTATATCTCTATCATAAATCAATGTGAATCCCAACTTATAGTAGTTTTCATAAAAACACACCAGTGTGTTTTAGTTTTAATAAAGTAATTTATGTTATTTAATAATTTATGTTTTAGTTTTAATAAAATATGTATATTTTGCACTAAATTAGTGTGTGGTGTGCACTAGAATGTTATTTACACATTAAAATTGGCCGGATTGAACTTTACATTGTTGCCTTCGGAAGCTTTTATTTTATTTTTTTAATTTGTGTGTCATTTTAATTTACGTTGTGTGTCATTTTATTTTGTATTTTTATGTTTTATGTAATGAAAAAATAAATAATATGTTTTTCGATTTTTTTCTTAAATTTATTAAATTGAATAATTTGAAAATTTAATTAGTTATAATTCATTTTGAAAATTAAATAAATCTATTTGATAAAATAAACGAGAATTAAATAAAATAAAATGGTCCCCCAAAATACCTGTTTTTTTTTTATAGATGAATAGGGAAGGCCTAATACTCCAAAATAAGTACTGCTCATAAAAGGGTTGGAAGTGTAGGAATAAGACAATGATTGATGATTTGACAACAGTATAACCAAATCGTTTTAATTAAAGGAAAAAATAGACCAATGTCTTAATAATAATTAATTAAAATAGAGATCAGATATTAAATACTATTAATTTGTTTCAAAGTGTCAATGACCACATAAATAATTACTTTCAAGAACTTGGCAAGTTCTTGACACCTTTTATCCCATCGCCATCATTCGGCTAAACTTTTTCCCAACTTTGCTAGGGTTTTTGCTACCTTTTATTCCTCTTTTTCAATCACATTTTGTTGTTTACACTTTTAGTGCCTCAATTTATCACCTTGGAGCTTTCTCAGCTCGGTTGATCTTGCCTTAGGTACGTTTTGCAAGTAATCATTTCTGTTTATTTTGCTAAAAACACAGATTTTTTTTTAGAATATTAGTTTTTAGTTCCTAAGGATTTTCTTTTTTCTTGGATTTGATTGTGGGTATTCGTAAAATTTGGATCTTGAGAGTTTCTTTAGCTGCATTTATAAATTAAAAAAATAAAAATTAAACCCTGTTTGTTATACTGTGAGCTATATATAGATTATTTTGGGATTAGGGTATCTGGTTTCTTTTTGTTTCAGAAAAGGTGAAAATTTTGGAAGGAAAATAATAGAATGCTGAACAATGAAGCTGTCTTTATATGGGTTTTGTTTTGCTTGTACTTTAGCTTGATTTCGACATTCTTGTTAGCAAGCTGTCATATAGTGTAGTGTTAATTTGTTAAACCATGTGAATAATTGTAAAAAATGATTTCGACATTCTTGTTAGCAAGCTCTCATATAGTGTAGTGTTAATTTGTTAAACCATGTGAATAATTGTAAAAAATAAAATAAAAAGTTGGTTGTAAGAGAGTTTATTGTAGTGTATTTGATTTCCAGAACGGATTTTATCTATGTTTAAGTTACAGAGGTCAGACGTGGCATGTGAAGAATTTTATGCTGTGCCTTTGAAGGTTTGCACTGATAACCTTGTAATGTGTATGCCCTTTATGGCATTCTTCTGATTTGTATCCTTGATTAACCTCCGTATAGGTTACCTAATTGGGTACATAGCCTGTGGGATATCATCTCGAAACTCAATGTTGCCTGAGGGTCAGTATGGATCATGTGAAAACCATTATTCGACTCAGGGGTAAGTGCTTTTCTCCTAGACAATTTGCTGGATTGTGTTTGGAGTTAATAAGTTCAGAGCCATGCTGTATTTCTTTTTCAAATTAAGTTGTTTTTACTTTATTACCTTCTGGAGCCAATTTGCTGCTAAAGGGGGCCTGCGTGTTACTTTTAGTAATTTGTTGATGTATTGAAGCATCTATTGAGAAAATGATACACTACACTAATCACCGGTTCGTCACAACACATTTTCCCATGTGGTATACAATAGATGCTAATTATGTGGCATTTTAAGATGCATTTATGATGTTTCGTAAAATTTAAAAGAAGAAGTTTATCATGAAGGCTTACTATGGTCTCCCGTTGATGGTGTTTCATGATTTTTGCAGGGTTTTGGCTCCATTTGTCTTTGCATTTTGTTATCTGGCTGAGCTTTGAGACTGTTCTGTCTCTGCAGGCTGCAACCGACCCTGGTCATCTTTCTTCAGCATCTTTGCTAGCTAGCCCACCGAAAATATCACCTGTTGTTATTCCTAACCATTCCTTTCCAGTCGGATCTTTTCCACCAATGTATCCTGTCATGCCAACAACCTATGACCCAGTCTTGACGGGGAGATGCCCTGTAAATTTTTCAGCCATTTCGAATATCATCGAAATAACAGCAACCGATTGCAGTGAGCCGTTTGCAGCAGTACTTGGAAATGTTATATGCTGCCCTCAATTTAGTAGCTTGCTCCACATATTTCAAGGATTCAACAGTATCAATTCTGGTAAGTTAGTCTTACAAAATGCGGTTGCTGGTGACTGTTTTCAAGATATCGTTAGTATATTAGCCAGCAGAGGAGCAAACAGCTCATTACCAACCATGTGCCCAGCAAAAGCTTCTAATGTTACTGGTGGCTCCTGTCCTGTGAAGGATATAACCTCATTTGAGAAAATAGTGAACACCAGCAAGCTATTGGATGCATGTAGCAACGTTGATCCTCTTAAAGAATGCTGTAGGCCAATCTGTCAACCTGCAGTTATGGAAGCTGTGGTTAAGATCTCCGGAATGGAGTCCTTTTTGAATGATAATAAGATGGCTGGAATGTCTAATCATGTTGCCGCGCTTAATGATTGCAAAGGGGTGGTCTATTCATATATCTCAAGGAAACTGACTTACGACTCAGCAAACACTGCTTTTAGAATATTGTCTGCCTGCAAAGTTAACAAGGGTCAGTATCGACTTTTTTTCCATAAAGTTTTATACTTTTATTCTGTTGGGTTTCTATCTGCATGCATACTATTTGGTCAACAGTTCCATCTGATCGAGTGGTACGAACAATCTTCCATTTTAAGCATTTGGTTCTTTGTTAGATCATATTTTTCCAATGACAAGTTACGCAAATCGTGAGAAATGCAGTTATTTCCGTTAGTTGCGCAATTCCTTATGTTGCATATTGAAAACATAATTTATTTTCTTACGCTTAAAAGGTTTTAAGAGGATCATGCAATTATATGCTGTAATTATGTATATTGTGTAATAATTGATATTGGTCACCTTAGAATTTCTATCATCAGACATGCTTCTGCAGTAATCGTGAACCTTTTAAAATTCATCAAATTTGCTTTAAATAATGTAAGACAAATTGGAAACTGTATTCAGTCTGAGTGTGTTGATACTGGTGTTTCATGGTTTAATGATCTCTATTGGCTTTAAGTGTTGCAATTATCTTTGCAGCTTGCCCTTTGGATTTGAAACCGCCATCAGAAGTAATTGCAGCATGTCGAAATGTTGCAGCACCGAGTCCTACCTGTTGTAGTTCGTTAAATACTTACATAGCCGGGGTCCAAAGGCAAATGTTGATAACGAATAGGCAAGCAATAATGTGTGCAGTCGCGTTGGGCTCTATGCTGAGGAAGGGTGGAGTAATGGCTAACATTTATGAGCTTTGTGATGTGGACTTGAAAGATTTTAGCATCCAAGGTGAAGTTCAATTGTAATATTAGATAGTTTTTGTGTAGAGTGTCTTGGGATGAAATTGTCATGCATAAACATTTCGTGAGATGGATAAGAAGGGAAAACATATTCTTGGAAAAGTGATACTCTCTTTACGCCGTCAAACTTTACATTTTCTATAATGTCATCACTTTTTCATTGAAAAAGTCACACTTCTTACTCTATTGAGACAATTCACCAGATTCATGCAAGTTTTCAGTCATATATATGTTTGTGTAATAATCAATGATGCTATCTGATATACTCGTTTCTCTTTCTATATTCTTGGGCTGGAGCAGTAAACGGACGAGAAGGTACACTATTTTCTTTGCCATTCATTTCTACTTTACCTTATAGCATTTCTAATGATTGGTACATTTCTAAATTAATTTATTTATGTTCTTCCTACACATTTTTGAAGTTGCTGTGCGCAATATGTTGATGTTAAAAGGTGTGTTGAGAAACACAAGAATGCAGGCTTAGTTTTTCCTACTTTAGAAGTCCAAACTAAGTTGGATGAAGTTAGAAAGAAGCCGAAGAGCGTTGTAGTTGTGCAAACTTGTCGTGAATGAACGTTTTCCATCTGAATGCAGGGTGTTTACTTCCAAGCCTACCGGCGAACATGGTGTACGATACCTCAGCAGGCCTCAGCCTTATCTGTGATCTGAGAGACAACATCGAAGCTCCCTGGCCTTCCTCCTCGTCCATCACATCAATCTCTCTATGTGCTCCTGGTAACTACTTTGTCTTCAAATCCGGTCTCTCTTTGTTCATTTTTTATAGTAATTCATTCCTCACGAGTGTTCTGATGAATTCTCAGAGATGTCGCTGCCTGCACTACCAACATCGCAAACTCTGCATAATCATGGTGTGTATTTATTTCTCTACATCATGCAACTTTTCTTTCGTTTTCTATAAGGTGATTACTGTATCTGTTCTGCAATGCAGGTCGACACGGATGTGGGATGGATCTCCTCGTACCCATTCTTTCAATTTTTATTTTAAGTACACAATTCTTGTTGTAATCAGATTTTGTAGGGTTAATAGATTGAACATCCCAGCTGGTTGCAAGTAAAATTGAGCATTTTCAATGTACAGTTAATGGATTGTTATTCTTGATCACCCTTGTAAATTCTCAGAAAATGAAAGTACAGTAGTTAAATGCAATCGCCAAAATGGTAAAATCCAAGCCAAATTATATTAGCATTTCTGAAACTGTAATCCACATTCATATTCCAACTCAGCACCAATTCTAG